>OY856413.1:804537555-805737555 GCA_963693085.1 Alisma plantago-aquatica | reverse complement strand
AAAGTAACAATGTAATAACAAGAATTTATTTTGCCCATGTCACAAGGAAAAGAAACAAATAATTGTTAGCACAAGTAGACTATTGTGAATGGAAAAGACTAGAAGTAAAGAAAGCAAATCAATGAAGGTTGAAATCAAAGGGAGAGAATCGAGGCTCTGGGGTTTTCACCACCTTAGCCTAGGCAAATGATTAATCCTTAAACGACATGTTCGATGAAGGAAAGTGAATTAGAAATCCACTAAAGATGATCTCCACATTAGCCCATTGGTCCTGGTGCTCATGTTTCTTAGTTCATCATCCTAAAAAGAGAAAATCCACAGTCATTTCAAAACTCTTATGCGATTGAGATTGTCGTTCTAAACCCAAATTTCCAAGGTCATATACATTCGGATTAACTTTTGATATTATCAATTAATCACTTTGATATATCAACTAGTTATCAATCTCAAAAGCCATCTAGAATCATTTAAGGAGAAATCAAAAGCCATGGCTAAGGGGTTATTCCCCTTGTCTCGATAAAGAACTACTCACTCATGGAGAAGGAGCAAAGAGAGATGGAGAAAGGAAGTGATCTAGCCATCTTTGAGTCTTACGACTACTGATCCTTGATTAGAGACAATGAAGATGGCTGCCTCTTCCTACCTTGCTCGATTGCTCAAGAGAGGGGAGGAGGAAAAAAGAAAATACTAGATCTAAACACAACAGAATAACATAATAACATGTAACAAAATTGCAAGGCTACTTTATTTCAGAACTAGAAGAATACAAGAAAATTTGCTCCAGAATGCTAATACAAGAAAACCTAAGATGCTTAAGGAGGAGGAAGTGTCCCTCCTTTTATAGGAGAGGGAGGGGGCACTTTTACAATTAGGGTGAAGCGTTTTGAGGCTAGCGGCTGGCTTTTTGGCTGTCTGCGCGCCACCAACTGACCGGTTCAGAAGTGAACCGATCGGCTAGATGCTGGTGGATGGAGGCTGCCAAGCGATTGGCTGCCAACCCTAATTAGGGTGGCGGTGCAGTTAAAACATCGTGGCACATTTCTTCCCATCAATAGGGCTTGGGCCGAGCATTTGGACTAGGAATTGGGTGATCTGGCCGGTCGTCTGGTCAAGAGCAATGATTGATGCTAGAACGCAAAATGAGCAGTTGAACAACTGAGACGATCGCATTGTGATAGTGAGACGATCGGTTGGTGATGTCCGACGATCGGCTCAAGTTCTGAAACTGCAATAAAATGCACAAGATTGTCCGATTTCTGATAAAAATGAGAAAATATTAATTTGTGAAATTTCAAGAGATGAATTGAGTATTTCTATGTGACAAGCTTAATAATTTGTTAAAAAGAAGTGCTGAAATAGCACTCATCAAGGGGTTTCTAACAACAAGCCATCCTTCTTACAACTTAACAGGTAAAAGACATCTATCAAGCATACTACGAGCGATAAAAGAGTGTGTAGCACCTGGGTCAACCATAACAGACACAAAGAAAGAAGAAGACAAATCAGAATGGAATAACTCCATCTGACCGGCCACCACTTGCGGGTTGACTATCACCACAAGCTGACTCGTAGCATAGAATCGAGTTGTTGCTTGATGTCGTCCACACCCTCTGCTTCCTTGAGTAGACGATCCAACTTGTGACGCTTGGCCACGTCCTCACCCTCTAGCACCACTAAACTACTTTCTATTCGATCCTTGTTGACTCTGTCTCAGTTGTTGTGTCGCTTCGACATCTCTCCTTGGGCAATTCGACTTCATATGCCCTGTCTTCCCACA
Source organism: Alisma plantago-aquatica (assembly GCA_963693085.1). Classification (NCBI taxonomy): domain Eukaryota; kingdom Viridiplantae; phylum Streptophyta; class Magnoliopsida; order Alismatales; family Alismataceae; genus Alisma; species Alisma plantago-aquatica. The sequence goes on along the minus strand of OY856413.1, from coordinate 805,735,778 downwards.
AAGGTAGCATGACCTATCCTCTAATTACGGCCTAGATGGCCCTGTTACTACTACTGAAGTTGTATTGTTGGCTCTAGATGGCAAATAACCACACCCTCTTGCTTTACTTGGTGACCACTGAGATGGTGCACTAGAACCTTGCATCATAGAAGGTGCAGAAAACATTGGCTTCTTGTGGCTGTCAAACCTCTATTTCTGAAACTGAGCAAGATTTTTCTTGGACATGGCATCTCTCTTCTCCTTGAATGACCGTTCAATCCTTCAGATAGACTCCACAAACATGGCAAACCACTCCCAATTCTCTAAAGCAACAGTAGATGTTGATAGCTCGGCACTCAAACCTTTCTCAAACCGTCTGATCCTCTCATCATCCATTGCCTCCATCTGAGGAAAAAACCTCAGTAGCTCCATAAACTTGGCTTCATACTCGGTGATGTTCAGAGAACCTTGGCGCATACGCTCAAACTGACTGATCTTCTTGTCCAGGTACGTCTTTGGGAAGTATCGACTCATGAACTCCCGCTGGAAGATGTCCCAATAGATCACCTCACCGGGTCACTTCTCTTGCTTGATGGCCCACCAGTGGCCAGCACTACCTTTCAGAAGGTAGACATCGTGCTTGACTTTATCTGCTTTAGGGATGTCGAGGATCCGGAAGGCCTTCTCAAGACCTGTCAACCATAGATCTACATCTGCTGGATCAGTTGTTCTAGCATAATCCGAAGCTTTAACTCGGTGAAGCCGCTCGAAAGTCTTCCCTATACCTAAAGATTCACCATGGGGAACTGGTTCTCTTGGCGGAGGCATAGGTAATCTCTCCACCATGAGATTCATCATTGTCATTACCTATCCCATGAGGTGCTGGTAGATAGGATTATCGAGAATGGTTGGGTCAATTTGGGGGACCTCAGGCACCCGATCTTCATGTGCCTGCATACTCGCTCCATCAACTGATGCAGTGGCACTGCTCTCAACAGCATGTTCTTGGTGACTTCCAGACATCTTTTAGCTTTATCTTCGGTTGGGGGCAGAAGGTTATTATGAGAAAATCTGGAAAAATCTCAAGAACAGACACAAAACCTAGTCCTAGATCCTTGTAGACACAACGAACCTAGAGCTCTGATACCAACTTACTTGTGACATCCCACCATCACAAAGATAGTGAAACACCATGCGAAAATGTGTGGAACCATCATAACATTGTATTACCAAAAACACGGGTTAATTAAAATCGATTGTGGAAAGTAGATAAGAAAAGAACTATTACAACCAGATCCATATCCTGCAAAGAAACATGTTATATAAATATACCTAAACTTGATACATGTCCACAACTCATAGGAACTAGCTGTCCCATAAGCACAGGGGTTCACCACCTGTTTATGTACATAAAAAATCTATCCAGGTCAACAACAGGATAAGAAAGCCATATCAACTATACATCATGAAACTTCGTCAAAACACCTCCAAGGACCTAAGTGTACAGGGACGACTCCAGGACTCTACTACAAAACACACAAAAACAGTAGCAGCATATCCAACCTTGCCTTCTACTGATCTTCTTGCTGCTCAGCCGCAACCTCACGACCACCACCACATCTAGCTCGATCACCTAAAAAGGTTGAAACCAGTGGGGTGAGACACACAGTCCCAGCGAGAAACATAACCCCCACCAAAACTATAAAAACCTTGGGAGAGCTAGAACAGATAAAGTAGGTAACTGATATAAGCAGATCATATATGCAACATACTGAGCAGAACTATCTCTATAACATCTTACCATGATATGTAAGAGGCATATAAATAGATAATATATGGAACATGATTGACAAGACAAGTCTTAATGGATCTTATCATAACATCTGAGTAACATGTAATTAGTTGTAGGATGTAATTAGGACAACTATAAAACAAGGCCTCAACCAATGTTCTGTGTTTGCCCTAATCAAATATACTATATGGTTGGATTACGAATTATTATGCCCTGAGGAAGTGAGCCGTACCGCTCAAATCCAACCTTCGGTTGCGAAACCCAAAGTCAGTGCCATACAAGGTCAATGGAAGAGTCGGACTCCACGACCTCACCTCCTCGTGGTCAGTGCATGAGAACCAAAGTAGGACCGTAGTCTCATGCTTACGTGACCTCAGTCACAGGGTCAGCTCCCGTAGCCCACCCTTTCCTCTAGCCCACCTTGGTACAGGTCACAACACTAGTATATCATGAGCCACAGGCATGTTCACCGTGCTCCCGAGCCATGAATGCATTCATGCTCCATCACACTGAGCCATGGGCATGTTAACCATGCTCTATCATATTGAGCCATGGGCCTGTTCACCATGCTCTATCATACTTCTTGAGTCTACACTACAGCAAACATACTCATTAGCGGCCTTTCAGAAAAGCCACTAAAAAAAAAATAAAAGCCAGTAAACAGGTTTAGCGGCATTTGTTGACATTTAAAAAAATGCCTCTAGCGCCAATGCCACTAGGACGATAGTGGCTTAAGTTGTAAAAGCCACTAAAGGTTTGTCTTTAGTGGCTTCGAATAAATGCCACATAAAGGCCACTAAACCATCATTTGGCATTTATAAAAAAACCACTATCCATCAATTGGCTTTTATACAAATGCCACTATTTTGTATTTTTTTGGTGTATGAAAATGTTCTTATTGAGTTTAATGGCGTATAAAAATGCCACTAATGACTACTAGTTCTGTATTATTACATGTTCATGGCTTTTAGTCATTCAGTTTTCAATTCATTATCATTATTTCTAAATGAATGTCAATTGTAGACGAACTCACTTTTCTGAAAGTATGAATAATTTTTATTTATAATCAATTGAGAATTACATGGGGAGGACATTTTACCTTGCCCCTTATATTGAATTACATGGGGAGGATGTTTTACCTTGCCCCTTATATTGAATACAACACCAATATTTACCAAGCTCCATTGAACTTGGATGGCTTCACATGCCAATATAGTCTTCACTGACTTAAAAGAACAATAGTAGGGAGGCGTGAATGACTGAATTAACTGAATTAACGATCTGTCTAGCCACTTATAAACTAGAAATTGTAGGAGTTGCAACATGATTCTCTTGATTAAGTCTGTATTCATTCCTCAGGTTGTACAGATCGGCTTTGGTGTGATTAAACTTTGATCTACTTCAGATGTCGCTGCTAGATTCTGAAAATCCTCTAGTCTTGGACTTCTTCTGTTAGTCTTAATCTTTCTCGCAGACCCTCGCCTCTTCATCTTTGTGCCACTTCCTTTAATTCTCCTACTTACTGATCTCTCTGGAGTGACATCCATATTGGCTTCCTTGGTTTCCTTTACTGTAGAGATTTGGACTGAATCCTTGTTTATGTGCAGGTCATCTTTTTCTGCATCCACCAGGACATTTACAAACTCTATTAATTCATCCAACTCCTGGTAAACAATTGTGTGATTGCTGCATTATCAATAATAGTGTAAAGCAGCAAATAATAAGGGCAAATAATTTACCTACTGACTCATCTCAACAATGCCACCTGCATTATCATCAATAGGTCCAAACATATCCATAGTCAATACATATGCAGTGGTACTCAACATCCATGTTGAATCCACCAAGTGGCCTAATACAGAGCAGCTGCAACATCCATGTCGAATCCACCAACAGACTAACTGACAAATGGCCAAGCAAACCTTTCTTTCTTGCTTTGCAATTTAATTTTCCTTTGATAGCTTCCTCCAAGGACCTAATGCAATTTCATGCTCTTCTCAGGTTTTAGCTCTGAAATTAGAAAAAACCATTAACAAAAAAAAACTTTTAGGAATTGTTAATTCCTCTTGCAAGTTGCAGCAATAGAAGTGTGATGTTCATCAAAAAATCTCACTAGTACATGATTACAGTTAGCATGACAGTACATTGGTTCATCAAATTAAAAAGAAATTTACATTCCATCTCTATCAAAGCAATGTTCATGTTTGCTTATTCATCAAATTAAAAAGAAATTTACATTCCATCTCTATCAAAGAAATAAGAGAACTAACTTCAATAATTATGAGTGATGTTTGCTTATTCAATAGAGAATAATATAAAAACTCCCCAATAGATGAAATTCCCTTGGCAACATGTATGAATGTGAAGAATGAGACATAATAACAAGGTAAATAATGATTCCTGCTCTACAAAAAATGTGTGGAATATGCAATGGTAAATTCATGAGTTAATTATTAAACAGAGATGTAGAAAAGATGTGCACCAAACATGTTTGTCCTACAGGGAAGCCGAGCATACTCCTTAGAAGCATGTAATTATTAGCCAAAGATGTGGCTGCCACAGCTCATTGTACAAAGTGCAATGCTTCCCTCAATGCAGAAGGAAATTCCACCATCTGACCTATAAACCAGTCATTATCTCACATATTTGACAAGGCTGCAATTGGGTTGTCTTGGATTGTATTCAGCCACTATAGTCCTCCCTATATCTAAAAACTAGTTTGGTCTTGGTTGGCTCCACTTCTAACCTGATCATGTCCAGTTCAAGAACATGAAAGTAACTATACATAAAAAGGCATGGAAAGTTTGTATTTTCCTCAATCCACCACTTTGGGTGCACCTTTGGAGTTATGTGTGTTAATCGAAAAGAGATCAGGGATAGGAATGCAGAACTGTAGGGCTTTTGGCCGTATTTGTCTTAAAGTAGATGCAAAACAGAGCATGCACAATTCATATTATATACAGTGAAAGCCTTGTCACCCCTAATGGTGCAAGCCTCACAGACAGATGGACCTCCAACAAAATCTAGCATATGCAAAAACACATGTGATTGTTCAACTATCACAACAGCTCGAGTGGTCACTTGAAGGCAATTTATAAAAAATTACAATTACACTTACAAAGTGACATGTTGAATAACCTTCCCTCTTCAGCTCATCCTTCTCTTCTAATTGAGCCCTCAACACATTTTTCTCCACTCTAGGATTCTCCAGTGGAAATATAAATGATATGTAAATAAGTTTGGTATCTTTAAAAATCAAATGATGGGCATAGAAGCACTAAAGCATGGGAAGCAATAATGATGGTAACTTCTGGTTCACTTGTATGATATGTATCATTATAAGTTAGTAGCATACCATCTTTTTGCACACTTAGCATCAATAGAATGTCTGTCATGCCCATGGAAAGCTTCATACATGCATTCAACAAAAGGAGTCTTTGAAATTCAATGCAACTCGATCTTCACAAAAATGTACATGTATCCAAAGGGGTAAAGATCAGCCTCCAATTCCAAAGTGGATTACATAAAAACAACTATAGCTCTCCTCTCTTTAGATAGTATCCAAGAATGCATACTATAGCATGATGATTTCGTGTTAGCTTAATGACACTGAAGGACACCAAAATAAAATAACTTCATGGATGACAAAGGAAAAAGTGAAAAATGTACTTAACTCTTAAATTATGGTTAGGTTTTAGTTAACTTGTATCTCTTAAGCATTCAAAAACCCATACATATGCTAAGGAGTCAAAATTCAAAACTTACAGAAGCTATTGATGGCTTGTCCGACTGCCCAGGGCTCCCATGGGACACATCCATTCCTAGTATAATTGTTGGCTCTTAGGAGATCTTTGGTAGGGATGGAGGATGCTCAGCTGTGGTGAACTTCTCTGCAGGCTTATTCAGGATCTCATTCGTTGTGGAAACATGAAGTGCGTTGTCAATAAAAAAAATTTATGTATTTCGTTTAACTAATTTAAAAGAAATACATTAAAAGATTTTACTTACAACACCCTTCATGTTTCCATAGAGAATGAGATCCTGAATATGCCTCCATCCATGCCAAAGATCTCCCAAGTGCCAACTATTATATTAGGAATGGATGTGTCCCATGGGAGCCCTGGGCAGTCGGACAAGCCATCAATACAGAGGTTGTCAGCTCTTGAGATTGGCCTTTAATTAATCTCCAAGTACAGAGTTGCAGTTAGTTGAGGATCATTACCATAGTTATTGACTTTTAGGGCCTGCATCACAACCACATGTTACAGAAAGGGTATTATTTTAGATGGAGGGGGTAAAGGAAAAAAGACAAATATACAAATGTTGTTTTAACAATTAAGGGAACAAGGAGGAATCCACATTACTAAGAACACCCATTCTTTCTTGAGGCTTCTGCCTAGACTTCTCAACCATAGAAGACCTCTAAAATGTTGACAATGACTTAGTGTGCCTCTGCAAAATGCAAAAAAACTAGGCTATATTATACTTAGTACCAAAAACAAAACATTCAAAAACAACGCAGTGAGAACACAGAACAACACTCGTACAAGTAACGCACCTCATCCGTACCCACAAACAAGAAGCTAAAACACTGCTCATAGCTAAAAACCACAAACCAATCATAATGCGTGTATCATCCATAATACTAAGATTCTCCATAACAAAATTAAAAGTAGGACAAAACAAAATAGGATTGTTATTTGGCAACATTGTCTACGACAATGGACATGAAACACCATTACTTTGGATCGGCATGTACAAATAACAAAGTGGGTTACATAAAAACAACTATAGATCTCCTCTCTTTAGATAGTATCCAAGAATGCAATTAAATTTAAACTTCATGTCCTGCAACAAATGGAAACGACTTTAGATACTACTTTTGTTTTCAATTATGTAACAGTATAAGCAATACTTTATGCTCACCTTGGCAATGTATGTGTTTTCGGCCATGCTATGACGTTGCCAACAACATCATCAACAGATTGATATTGATCATAAGGTCTAACTAGAGGATCGTTTCCCAACAAAGCAGCCTCTACAAAAACAGCAACAAATGATGAGCCTAAAATTGCACCTCCCACCCTTTTCATGGGGTCAACCTCAGAGACTCGACCGAATGCAATTCTAGCATCTGGATCTGTAAAACTCAGCAGATACACATCCTACAAAAAAAAATACAGTTGACATAACAAATTTATATAAACGTAAAATGAAGTGCAATTCACAGTAATACAAACATACTTGTCCCTTCTTAAATGATGAATGTCTTATATGGAGTGGAGTTTGCATTGATAAGTTTATCTGCACAATTATTTTATTTTTGTCATAAGTCCATAAAAGTCAACATGGAAAATAATTGATACCACACATCTTGTATAAAATGTATTCATACTTGGCCAGTGCCAACATGCTGTGCTTGATTGTTTCCTACTCTACTTAAGGCAAGTAACTCCTCTAGTTTTTGGTTGAATTCATCCTTTTGTTGTTGAATTTTTGCATCAAATTCCAACCATTGTTTTTCAAGCTTATCCTGGAAATGCTTCCTTTGTTCTTCTTCAGCTTCTAGGGATTTACGGTTCTTGCCCCAGATGTTAGAAGGTGATGGTCCAAGTCCATAACCACGAACATATCTTGGTCTCTCTTCTCCCATAACATGCCTATAAATTTCATCTGAAGTAACATCAGGTTGTTTTCTTCGCAACTCTTCTCCTACCTCGGAAAATTTTTCCTACATACAACAAATCATACGAGATGCAATTTATACCAAATATATACCTCTATGAAATTAGTAAATGTAACATAATACTATAGGATATTATGTGTTGTACCAAAATTTTTGCGGATTCAACATCAACTATGCTCCCATCTTTTTTACGATGAGTTTTCTCAAAAAACATTATGGGATCCACTTCTCTGCCTATTTCCTTCTCCATCTTTATCATTCAAACAAGGTTATTGTAAACATCAAATAAATGGATGCCATCAAATTATCTAAATGGATCACAAAAATTACTAACTTACATCATATTTCAGACATGCAAATGACTTGGTTCCTATTGTGTGGCTAACCTTTTGAAATTTTCTGCTTGTCTTGTTAGTTATAGACTTCCTCTATGGAAAACATTGCATTATTGTGCATAGTAATTATCTGTGCGGTACTGTAAGTATCAACGAATAGAAAAAATAATATTACCTTTCCTTTATTACTCCTCCAATAATCGACAAGAAATTTCCAATGCGACTTGTCCACGCGGGGAACAACTTGTTCAAGCTGTTGTTCATATGGACTATCTTCTACGAAGTATAGTCTCCTTAACTCGCACTTGTGGTCCTTCCATTTTTTTCCTAGTCTCTTCATTGTCCACTCCTTCAGATCTGAATCCATTGTGAATTTACTCTACCGACATAAAGGATATCAATTAGATGCTTCATTTAACCATTTAAAAATAAAATTTAATAATATACCTTCACAAAATTCCATACAGAATCTTTTTTATTTGCTGGAAATTGTCTCCAGTCCTCATAGTTTAGTGGACAAAGATTGGGATCTCTTGCAATGGTTGTCAGAAAACTTGATAAGTGACTTTGGTTTTCACCTACTGGTTGTCCAAATTGATTTTTCTCAATGGGAATTGGATCGTCGGGCTTTCTTTTCCAAACTTTCAAACATTGTGTTCGGCCACGTGCTCGATGTTTTTGACCTAAGCATTCATTCATAAAGGATAAAATATATATATGCATAATTATATATGATTAAATGTAGCACTATAAATACAATGATATGAATGAAATGATTACCTGTCCCATCAGAAGGTGTTGTTGTAACATTCAATGACTCAACATGGTGATCATAGATGTTATTTTGGACCATGTTATCAGGAAATACATTGCTATTTTGGTTACTGGTAGCTCTATTCTCTACAATTCTTGAATGAATAGACACAGAAGCATTGACATTAGGCACACGGGGTAGCTGTGAAATTCTTGATCTTGTAGCTTTAGCGCCACTTTCTTTATTTTGGTGATTTTGGAACCTTGTTCCCATCTCCTTTTCAGTTGTGCATGTTTGAGAGGATTTCGAACCACCAACCATATTAGAGTCTTGGGGAGACGTGGCTGATTGGGCATTTTTGGCAGAGCTAGCAACAGTTTTATTGAATTTGTTTGCTCGATGTTTTTGACCTAAGCATTCATTCATAAAGGATAAAATATATATATGCATAATTATATATGATTAAATGCAGCACTATAAATACAATGATATGAATGAAATGATTACCTAGCCCATCAGAAGGTGTTGTTGTAACATTTAATGAGTCAACATGGTGATCAGAGATGTTATTTTGGTCCATGTTATCAGGAAATACATTGCTATTTTGGTTACTGGAAGCTCTATTCTCTACAATTCTTGAATAAATAGACACAGAAGCATTGACATTAGGCACACGGGGTAGCTGTGAAATTCTTGATCTTGTAACGTTATCGCCACTTTCTTTATTTTGCTAATTTTGGAGCCTTGTTCCCATTTCCTTTTCATTTGTGCATGTTTGAGAGGATTTCAAACCCCCAACTATATTATAGTCTTGGGGAGACGTGGCTGATTGGGCATTTTTTGCAGAGCTAGCAGCAGTTTTATTGAATTTGTTTGCTCTATCATTACGAATTTCAGTTGGAAGGGAAGCTAGAAAATTTTTGGAGCGATTTGAGGTTGACATGTTCAAAGATTGCCAACAAGCATGTCGAGTAATGCTAGGCAAATGAGTCACCGTACAGGAGTCATTGTTGTTGTTCTTATCATTGCTTGCGGCTGTCATGTTATGGCAGTTGTCACTGTACTGTTCTCTCATCTTGAGTATATCAAGTCACATAAAAATGGTCACATTTAGAAATATATTGAACAACATAATAACAATTTTATTAATAATATTTGAAAATGAAACTCAGATATTTAAGCAAATATAATTATAAACAACATTAGAGACAAGGATAAATATGAATAAGAATAATGTCAGACATGCAAAATTGATACACCTAGCTAGAGCACAATGTGAGACAGAAAATTAAAGAGATACATTGAGCCAAAAAAGGCTTATTTAAGTCAAATATTAATGACAAACAAAAAGAGTCATTGGCTGCTATTTTGTAATCTTCTCATTCAAAACAGTCATCATCATCACTTTCAGATACACTTCCATCATCCTGCTGAATTCGGGATTGGTCTTTTTCAGTTGTTGAACTAGCAACAGTAATTCCTTCCATATCCAATCTAACTATGTCACAATCAGTATCTCCATCCTCTGATGTCATTGATGGCCCATCTCCAGTTTCACCTTGCACATAAGCTTCGACATTCTCAATAAAAGATTGTTCTTCCATGTTGAACATATCCCGTGGGGCAATCTTTACAGCAAAATACCACCCTTTTGCAGTGACATCTTCTACATAAAATACTTGTCCAACTTGAGATGCCACTACAAACGGTTCTCCTGTAGTTTGAAGGCGTCTCAAATTAACAAGAGTCAACCCATGTTCATCATGCTTGATTCCCCTCGTTGAGTAGATGTCCACCCAATCACACTTAATTAATGTCACCTTAAAGTGTTCATAATAATTGAGCACAATAACATCCTTCAAAACACCATAGTAGGTTAAATCTCTAGTAATTGGATTGCAGTCAGTGGTTTTAGAATAACAATCAGTCTTAGCTACCAGAAAGACTCCACTATTTTGTGTTGTTCGATTTGCATCTTTTGCCTTGGTATGAAATCTGTGACCATTGACAACATAGCCCTTGTACTTAATGGCCAGTTGATGTGGACCTTGACAAAGAAACTTGATTTTATCATCTACCATATCTATTCTTAGGAGTGTCTTTATCTAACAAAAGAAAAGTTTGTTAGACTTTATTCATGAAGCATAACTAATTTAATTACCACAACTAAACTTACATATTCCTTAAACCATCCATCAAATGAGTTACTATGTATTCTCTGAACCTCCTTTAAAAACTTTTGAGGATGTTTTTGCCTAATGATATCATAGTGCATCCTGAATACAAAATATGTGCAATATGTTATTCGAATATGTTATAGCATTTTATTAATAGAAGACAGTTGACACTAACTTACTTAATGTAGGGTTCAATTGCTTCACAATTGAATAGTACATACTTATGGGCTTTTTTCAATGTATGTTCGTCCAAGACACATGTTAGCATTTTACCAATACCACGACCTACTGTCGAGAAAATAGACCAATCATCACTGTCAAGTGTTGGCTCGTTTTCCAAATTTTCTTCGTCAGTATCATTTCTATTTGGCCGATTTAACTTTGTTTCAACTCCATCCAAGTATCTTGAACAAAAAGTTAGACACTCGTCAGCTATATATCCTTCTGCTATTGACCCTTCTGGATATCTTTTATTACGAACATATCCTTTTAGGGTCATCAGATACCTGAAAACAAAGTTGAGGAAAATATTATGATAAATTACATTCCAATAGGTAAAGTCATCACGACGTGTGAAATGTTACCTTTCAATTGGATACATCCAACGATACTGAACAGGGCCGGCTATCTTAGTTTCATAAGAGAGATGGACTGATAGATGCACCATTATGTCAAAAAAACATGGAGGGAATATCTTCTCCATCTCACAAAGTGTAACAGCTATTGCATTTTCCAATGCAGAAAAATCAATTGGATCTATGACTTTAGTGCACAACCTTTGAAAATAGCGAAAAAGATTAATAATACATGCCTTAGCATTCTTACTGGGCAAGGACACAGTGACAGCTAATGGCAAAAGTTGTTGCATCAGCACGTGATAATTGTGACTTTTCATTGGTAGCATCTTCTGATCCTTCGGCCGTGCACATCTAGATATATTAGACGCATACCCGTCTGGAACTTTGACAGATTTTAGGATGTTGCAAAATAATATTTTTTCATATTTTTTCATTGTATAGCAAGCTGGAGGTAGGATGGTATATTTACTAATAGTTTTTGGATGAAGCGAAAATTTGATTCCCATGTCCTCCAAATCCTTCCTTGCATTCAAGTTGTCCTTACTTTTATCCTTCAAACCTAGCAATGTTCCAACAATACTCTCACATATATTCTTCTCAATGTGCATGACATCGAGATTGTGCCTTACAATGTTAGTTTTCTAATATGGTAGCTCAAAAAATATGATTTTCCTTTCCCAATTGTGTGTTGAATCCTTACCTCTTGGCCTTTTCTTACCAATTAAAGTTGTTCCGTCCTCCAATTGTGGCAAGATTTGAGCTCCAGAAGGAGGTTTAGGTGGACACCTAAATTCTTGCTCACCGTCAAATGCCTTTGCTTCTTTTTGGAATATGTGGCTAGTTGGAAAAAAACCTACGATGTCCTCTGTAGCAAACTTTACGGCTATGTGGCAACCAATGTGAGACAGTATCTTTATTACAATAGGGACATGCTTTGTAGCCTTTAGTACTCCAACCAGATAGATGTGCATATCCTAGAAAATCACTAATTGTCCATAATAAAGAAGCACGCATCTGAAAGAATTCCTTGGTTCCAGCATCATATGTATGTACACCAGTATCCCATAGTTCTTTCAACTCATCAATCAATGGACGCAAGTACACATCTATATTTTCGGGTGAAGCTGGTCTAGGAATGAGTAGGGACAACATAAAATATGGTTGCTTCATGCACAACCAAGGAGGTAAATTATATAGAATAATCACAACAGGCCATGTACTAGAAGAAGTACTCATTGTCCCAAAAGGATTAAATTCGTCAGTTGCAAGTCCCAAGAGAAGGTTTCTAGCGTCTGCAGCAAATTCTGGATGCATCACATCAAATGTTTTCCACGCAGGTGAATCAACCGGGTGTCTTAACTTGTCATCTTTTTCATATTCTTCTGCATGCCACCTCATTAAGGATGAGGTTTTTGATGACATGAATAACCGCATTAGGCGGGGTATAAGTGGAAAGTGTCTGAGCACTTTGATAGGTATTCTCTTGGGTTTTTTTGCAAGCTCGTCATCATCATCTGGGATTGTAATCGGTTTCCATCTTGATGCTCCACATGTATCACATACGTCTTTATCAGTAGAATCCTTCCAAAACAACATGCAACCATTTGGACAAACATGAATCTTCACATAATCTAAGCCCAACCCCGTAATCATCTTTTTTAGCTCATAAAATGAATTAGGTAACTGTTCTCCTTCTGGTATCATCTTCTTAAAGAACATAAGAAACATAGATGATGCTTTCTTACTCAAGCCATTAAGACAAAGCAGGTGATAGAATTCTAGGATGCAAGCAAGTTTGCTATATTTCTTACACCCTAGATATAATTCTGTCTCAGAATCCTTTAAAAAGATATAAAATTTTTCAGTATTGAAATGTTGATCACTAGATGGCTCCACTCCTTCTGTATTTCCATCTTCACTGAAACTCAGAAAAGTATCATGCAACATATCTTGTAAATTTTCAGCATTCAGGAAATCTCCTTGATTAGTAGGAGCATCCATTTGAACATCGACATCTTCACCATGAAAATACCAAGAAATATAGCTTGGTAAGAAGCCATGCCACAGTAGATGGGTCAATGCAGTCTTTCTGGTGACCTAGTATAAATTAGCACACTTTCTACATGGGCATACAATCTTGTCTCCAATCAATGAATGTTCAAAAGCAAAATCCAAAAATTTAGATACTCCACATAAGTATTTACTGCTGGTTCGGTCATCCTCTGCTATCCAAGACTTATCCATTCTATAAAAATAGTAAAACATATAACATATGAGTAAGTATGTCATATTAAAATAGACTATAAAATATGAGAAAATACTAGTGTAATCATGCAAATGAAGTTCACGTGAGCATATCCGACTATGCGGGCGCCCAAGCATTTTTTGAAATACTTATAATAAGGATAAAAGAACATAGTTATAATAAGGATAAAAGAACATTTATAATGAAATTTATCAGTAATTTGTAACATAATAGGGTATGCATATTTCTTTTTGTTGTTTGGTTTCGAATGTGTCATTAGATAGGATGGATATGTGAATTTGGAACATTCATGGGAACACATACTTCAGTTATAAGCATTCATGTAGCAACTTTCAGTTCCATTCATTAATCTCTTTTTACATCCACACACAGGGGTGTACCCCTAAACAGTAACTAAACAAAGGGGTTGGTGTACCCCTAAACATGCGCATAACTAAAAAAACTATTAATACAGACAAGTCTAGATAGATAGACAACTAAATACTACACCAACATGGTCCCGCATCAGTAACTTTGAGGACTTATCATTGTGGTGATCTTCTCTTGAAGTTCAGAAAACAAAGCAGCTACGATTATTGATTACTTTCAGACAAAAAGTGTAAAAACAATTTTTTGTCTTGACAATTATATTTGTTAATTGGACTTACCGTGGCCTTTTTGATGATCGTGTTGTTCACGGAGCTCCTCACTGTATTTATACAAATCTGAACTGATAGAGGCCTCATAATCAGATTCGTCTAAGCTGATATCCTCCGACGTGTGCTCATACCGCAGTAGATAATCGGGGGTCTCGCAGTTGGTGTTGGTTATCCAAACTTTGATGGTATTATGGCCAACTGGATGGAGAAAAAGCCTGTCGCTACGGCCCGCATGCATCTTTCCAATCCAATCATGCCAACCGGATTTTGATACAAGATTTCCCGCCAAATCATACTCAACCTCGATAACATGTGAATAATTGCCAAAAGTTAGGGTCACTTCACCAGGCCTGTAGTATCTTCCTTTTAGAAAGCGCCAATGTTTGGGTATGACCAATTGGTTTAAGGAACGATCATCTAGGATGATGTCCAATTGTTCTTCAATAGGGAATGTTAGCATTGCCATAGAGGCCTAGTTCATAGTGACTATTGTGGGTGGACAGAAACTGCATAATATTAGTATTAACAAAGTGTAAGTACATATAACGATGTTATATATTTTCAGAAAAAGTTGTATAACATCAGTTAACCTTTTATTGCTTGTCATAACCAACTTTATTGTGGTAGACATGATAGCTTGAAAATAAATCTAATAGAGGAGATCATGTCCTATATCTTTGCAATCAGTCCAATGTTCACTAATCTTTCTTTGAGAATTTCAAGGAAGTAACTAGTATTTTCTATAATTTGATGTATCTTTTTTTTTGCTGAACCATGCGTGCCTCCTCCTTTATTAAAAACAACACCAAAATAGAGTTTAACTCTTTACAAGCCAAGAAGCTAACAACTGTACAGAAAGGAAAACTATAACTATCTATTTATGCTATTGACATCACGTATACACAGGGTCCAAACCCCTTTGGGATCACAGAATTTTTGAGAAAAGATTCTTCTATTCCTATCCTTCCCAATACTATATATGAGGAAGAAAGTTGCGCATTTGGCTCTCTGATTGAGTGATAAAATCTCTGTCAGACATGAAGGAGCACGACCGTACTTAAGCTTGAATAAGGACCAAAGCTCAGTGCAATAGAAACAGTCAAAGAAGAGGTGTTGTCCATCTTCTTCATGCTTCCAACATAGATAGCAAACAGAAGGGAGTTGGAAGTTAAATTTCTTTAAAGTGTCCTGAGAAGGTAAGTGCTGAAGGTAACATTTCCATAAGAAAACAGAGATATTCCTGTTAGGGATAGGTCTAAATCTGACTCACAAGCACTATTTGGCAAATTGTTTGGCTAAACCTAAAGTAGGCATACAAATTGTGGTCTTCCCTGAACTAATTGCATTGGATGTACTAAAAATGTCATGCCCCACACAATAAAGTTGTAACATCAAAAAAGTCAAACCTAAAACTAGAAATGCACACTACAAATTTTAGCACGATCGTGTATGAATGCAAAACAATACTGAACTAAATTAGGATCAATCATAGGGATTGGTTAACTAAATTATCATTGACATCTACTTGTTTAAGAAATAGGTTAAGCCAAGGTCAACACACATTAACAACCATAGTAAAGCCTCATCATGATTTACAGACCAGTTGCAGACTCCTAACACATATATCAATGACTGCAAAGTATGTCATGCAACTTGTTTTACACATGAAAAAGAGCCATGTTCAACTACATTGGCTCAAATGGAAACCAAACCCTATTAAAGGTAGGTCTAAATCCTACTGATGGCCAGAATTTGGCAAACAACTTAGCTAAAAATGAACTAAGCATACAAAATGTGGTCTGGCCTGAATAATATGACCCAAATTGAGGAAAATGTGGCATGAAACAAAGTGGTGGTTCATATCCATGGAAAAAATCATATCAATCCAATCCATATAAAAAAAACACAACTAAAGCTAAGCGTGGGAAAAAATCAGTAAATCTTAAGTTAAAATCTCTATTGAAATCCTGTATAATTTGCCTTAGGAAAATATTTTGTGCCCAATCAGTAAATCATGCATGGGCTTGTTTGTCGTGGCCATCAGGGTTCTGTCTAATTCCTTGTAATTGCCTCCTCTCCTAAACATAGGACATGGGTGTACATATCAATACACAACAACGATTACAATGTCCCACACACTTGTTAACAATAACCATGAAGCTCTAGAAGGATAAAGATGAACTCAACCAAGTCTGAGAAATAAGCAAGAACCAAAAAGCAGGGAAATATCGTATGTGCTTCACCGAGCTCTCTCCTCCTTTTATTTTCCTCACAACTCATCCTTCCAATGCCTCCTCTTTGGTGATTTGGACTGGAGGTTGGCTTCTCCTAGAGGGGACGAGATGGGGGTGGGAGGCAGAGAAGATAGTGAGAGTGTCACCAAATTGGGAGGCAGAGAAGAGGTGAGAATAGGGTGTGAGAAATAGAGTTTGGCCATGGGTGGAATTTTTGGGGGTGCAGGGGGCTAGCAGAGTGAATGAGGGAAAAGGAGAGCAACTTGACGAGCTCATTGAGTTATTGTGGGGAGGAGAGGGGGAGCGCCAACATACCTCTTCAGAAAGTTGCAAAGCTTTGGATGATTGGAGTCCCTCACTCGAGCTCGCCGGTGCCTGAGGCGGTGCTTCAGGTTGGCTAGGTCAAAATAGGCGGAGGATGAAGGTTCCCGGTTCCCGATTGACGTGCACGGCCAGAAACTCTCCTCCACTCGCAAATGCCAATTCCAGGTTGGGACTCACCGTCAGCGCCGGCAACTTTTCGGTCGGCAGCTTCTCTGGAGCCGACGCGATCCACAAAGCTAGGGCTCGTCGTAAGGAGAGACTGGAGAGGGAGGAAGTCGCAAGCTTGTGAGAGATCGGCAGATGTCAGGCTAAATGAGGGAGAGATTAGCTATTTGGAGCGCGAGTTGTGAAATTTGGAGCGAGAAAGTCAATATTGTCTTAGCAAATTTGGGTATGGCAATTTAGGATTGCCGCTAATTAAAAATACAAATGCCTTTAATGTTAAGTCCTTTTTAGAAACTCTATAATAGGAGGTTTAGAGGCATTTTAATTAAAAATGCTTGTATATTAGAAAGATAGTGGCTTTTTTTATAAATGCCACTAGAATAAATGCCGCTAATGGGCAATTTTGTTGTAGTGCTACAACTGCAGTTGCACTCTAATCCTCCTATTTTTGGCTAGGAGAAACCCCACATATTCAACAATATGTGCTCCGGATTAACCCGTAGGATAACCCGTTTCACCATCACCAGCTACTGATGATGATGGATCTATGGCCAAGGAAAACTATATGAAAGGTTCATCTATAATTAATTAATGCATTTTAAGTGGATTGCAAGATTCAACTAAGTTATGTAACATGAAACTATAATAAGAATGACTAAACATAAAACTCATTATCTTGTGTTGCATTGTCACTAGGGTCTTCAGTGCCATCAACATCATCTTGATCCATCACAAGGATCCAACAGCACATGTTACCACTTGGCCTCTTGCCAATCATCTAGATACATCACAAGGATCAACATCACTGGGACTCAATTCCATCATCAAGGTATTCCATACCATTCCATGGGTAACACCCATCACATAGTACTAGATTCATCATAACCCATGATGTTCCATATCATGTTACTATCATGTTATTACCATGGCCTCATCGTACAACTATCACCTGCATGGTTAGTGAAATCACAATGAAGAAATGATACTTGTACAAGGAACATTTACAACTCCTTACATTAATATGAGAGTCAACCATGAAATGTAGATGAGTGTATCAAAGCATAGCATTCTTATATATATCAAGCATAACAACCTCTTATACCAAAGCATAATAAACATTAGGGTTACCAACCATACATAAGGTACAACCCTCACTATAGGTGTATCGGGTAAGGAACAACCTTCACCAAAAGTATCTCAGGTAAGGAATAGCCCTCACCAAAGGCACAGTGTCTCTCACCAAAGAGTGTGATGCCCCAGCACTATATCGGTTAAGCATGTATCTCGAGTTGACACCCAGCAACTGGTAACGGGCAGCGCTCAACATGTGATACTCAAGCACGCAACACAATGTTATGTCGGGCAAGAACCTAACGTGCAACACCCGTGATGGGCAACGTTGTACCGGGAAACACCATGCAGCGTGTCACAACAGAGTGTCGGGCAGAACCATCCAAAAGGATGTCATGCAAGATACCAATAGATCTAAACACCCCACACAACCCTGTGTCATCCAAGGGACCAACACAACGATTAACAGCTAACGCCCTTCCCAGATTAACACTCATAATGGGCTAACACCCTAAGGATGATAACGAGCAGCACACTTGCACACTGCTCATAGTAGGTCGATATCGGACAGGCACATAGCAGGTTGATACTGCCCAACCACACACACAGCAGGGTCGATATCGTGCAAGGGACAACAAGGTGTATAACACCCATAACAGTTTAGTAGCATATCGTGAAACATAGCTAACCTAGCCGATATCGTCCAAGCATAACGCCATGACGTGCAACAACTCAACATATCGATATCCATAATGGATAACGTTGTGTCTGGGGCAGAGCTTTATATCGGACAAACACCATATCAGCCAAAGACATAACGTCCAACCAAGCATCATGGGTAAAGACCTATATCGATCAAGGGTCCTCAAGGCATCCATCAGGCCTATCGCCCAAACTCAACCTAGGGATATCGGGTAAGGTCCGGCCCAAAGGAAATGACGGGTTGGTCATCTTCAACCTCAAGACAACCACCAAACCCTAAAAGATCAAGAGTGTTGGCTCACCTCTCAACAACTAAGTGAGAGGGGTCTTGCACAACCTCTATCACATATCAGGCATCAAGGTGGGTCATCACCATATCGGCCAACCAACCAACAACTAGGTCAACACCCAACCAAAGGCTCACTCTTTCAAATCCATGGTGAGAGAGAGGGGTGTTGTTCAAGAAACTAGGGTATAGACTCACCTCTCAACAACTAAGTGAGACAGGAGTTTTGCCCACACAACTAGAGCTAAAACTCACCTCTCAAGACCAAAGAGAGAAAGGGGGTTTTTCCCCAAGAACACGCCACAACATACCATTAAATTAGGAGACTAATGCGATGATTTTGAGTCGCATTTATTAACTTGTTTTACTTATGTTTTATGCATTTATTGGTCATTTTTGTGGTTAATATTGCATAATTCATTTACATTATTCTATGATCCTTTTCAGTGTCAAATCTCCCTTATTCTATTGTTTTGAGCATAAATGATTACAATAATATGTTTTATTTCGGCTTATGTGGTTTTTTGTTGCAATTTTAGGAAAAACACATATCTCCAGCTGTCGATACCATCGATAGTTGTCGATACTATCGACACAGCCACAGGTTTCCAGCCACAAGGAGCAGCACAGAGTCGATACCATCGACTGGGAAGTCGATGGTAGCGACGTGCCTTCATGTTGCTGGCGAGCTGATAGTCGATAATATGGACCATTAAGTCGATACTATCGACCCCAGAAGATTCAGGGACGGAAAAGGACAAAACTGATGCCTTAGGGTGTCGATACCATCGACCCTCATCGATGGTATCGAGTCAGCATCAGGCGCAATGAGAAAAAGAAAAGAAGACTTGTCGATATCGCACAGTGTCGATACCATCGACCTGCGTCAATGGTATCGACGCCGTCAGATATAAGTTTGTTTCAGATCGATCCAAATCTGACGGTTGTGATATTTTTGCAACCTAACTTGGTGATTATACCTAATGACGGTGGGCAAGAGCCGGGGAGGACGTCATTAGCCGTTGCACACGTCCCGAGAAGGTGTGGAGAGAAGAATGGAGCCTAGAAGCACGCCCTGATCGTTTCGGAAGCTGAAGAAGACATTTTCCACCGCCGAAAGGCTGCAAATCGTGCATTCTACGCCAAGGAATGCTCAGATCTTCTCCGTTTAGGGGTTTCATTACTTATTCACATTTTTATCCATGTTTCCCCTTTACTCAACCATGTTTTTCTCTGAGATGAACATGCGGGGCTAATCCCCTTTATCTTTAGGACCGGGAGTAGCCCGGGGAAGCATTGTATGACATTTTTATCATCATAATTCATATTTTATCTCTTAAATCCGTGGTATAATTTCATTTTCTCAATTATATTGTTATGCTTGATCACCATAATGATAATCTAATGCCTTTAATTACTTTGAAAGAAGAACTAACGGTTGAAAAGAGACGAAATATTACATTAATTAACAAATCCCTTGAACAAGGTGATGTAATATTAATGGTGGAAACCCAGAGGTTCATTCTAATGCACCTAGTTTAGGGTATAGGTTACTATGACGGTGGAACCGACCTAGACATAGGTAGTGAATTGTACCACGACAGTGGGCAATTCTGACTACATGCCACTACCCGGATCGAGAGATGAACCCGAATTATTATATGGAAATTCATACAATGATGACCCGCGGTGAAACCGCAATCCTAAAGGTCTCCACTTGAATTGATTAAACT
This sequence comes from Alisma plantago-aquatica, assembly GCA_963693085.1. Lineage (NCBI taxonomy): Eukaryota > Viridiplantae > Streptophyta > Magnoliopsida > Alismatales > Alismataceae > Alisma > Alisma plantago-aquatica. Next base: position 805,715,058 of record OY856413.1, on the reverse strand, counting down.
AAACCCTTAATCGATTGCTTTGTTTTGTTTTATTTTCTTTTATTTTACAACAACTCTCAAACTCTTTTAATCAGTTTTGCTGATCGCGATCAGTTAGTAGTAGTCTACCAATAATTCAGTGTCTCTGAGTTCGACTCGAGCCTAACAAAGGCCTATACTACATTGACGCATGCACTTGCATTATACGCACGGTAAAATCATGCCAAGTTTTTGGCGTCGTTGTCGGGGACACGGCAATTGTCAGCACTACGAGTGCTGCAAGCGGCCATTCTAGGCCACTTTTTAATTTTTATTATTCTGAAATCATTTTAAAATGTATAGTTTATCTTGCACATTTTGTAATCATCTAGCACGGTACTAAACTGAAATTATCATTTTGTAGGTACTGTGCATGGTGTAGACGCGTAGCACCGACTACACGCAACAGGCACCAGAGGTTCCACTGTCGGGACCTGACGACGAGGAGGATTACAATCAAGACCAACTGGAAGATATAGATTCCAACTCAGAACAAGAAGCCATGGCAGAAGAGCAGATGATATGGGAGAAGATCAAAGCTTCTTCCTCATCCGTTTCAAAGGGGCCAATCAAGAAGCAGGCAATCAACATTCCGACCTATAAGATTTATCCTGCATTAATCAACTTAGTCAAGTCAAATGCATTTCATGGGATAAAAAATGAAGACCCGGTAACTCACATTAGCCAGTTCGTGGATAACTGCGATATGATAAAAATAGATAGGTTCCCACAGGAGACACTTTACCTGAAGCTGTTTCCGAGCTCTCTGGCAGGAAATGCACGAGAATGGTTGCACAATCTTGACGATGAATATGTGGAATCATGGAACCACATGGTGGAAGTGTTCTTTGAAAGGTTTTTCCCGCCCAAGAAGACAAATGATATGATTAGAAAAATCCATAATTTTATCCAGAAGGCCGGGGAGACCTACTCCGAGACCTGGGAACGGTTTCAGATCATGTTAAGGAGGTGCCCGCATCATGGGCTTGACAAGGAGACACAGGTCAAAATCTTTTATTTTTCTCTTTCTGAGCATGATAGAAGTAACCTAGACTCTGCAGGTTCAGGGTTCTTCTTAAACAACACAGACATGAGGTGTTAGGTAATTCTGAAAAACATGGCCAAAAAGCAATCCTGGGGTGATAGAGACGCCGTACAGCATGTTCATGCTGTGGGGGAGTCGAAGGCCATCAAAGAACTAAATGAGAAGATGGACCTTCTCACAAAGAAACTGCTTGCAAAAGAAGATGCAGGATCAGATGATGAGGCTCAAGTGAAATTCATGCGCCAGCAATAGGGGTACAGAAACAACGATTACTCATGGAGGAAGGACAAGAAATTTTCCTAGAAGGATCCAAATAATTTCTTGCAGGACCCCGACGCGAAACCCCAACCGGCACAAGAGGATAAGAGCACTGATTTGCTCAATCAAGTGATCAAGCAAAATAAAGAACTGATGAACACTTTTGGCCAGCAGATCAAGCAATAAGGGGAATTCATGAACCAATTAGGGCAGACTTTACAAAGCCATGGGGCACAGATGAGGACGATAGAGACATCTTTGGCACAAATGGCAGCTGAGATAGAAAATCTGAAGAAGCCAGCACAACAAGGCTTCCCAGGTAATACAAACATTCCAGGGGGAAATCAACAGGCTAAGGCAATCTTGCTAAGGAGTGGCAAGAAGATTTTAAACCCCAGGGTTGATGAACCAAGCAAACCCCAATCATAGATCATAGGTGAGGCCGCAGAAGAGGTTCCGATTCCAACCACAGAGCAGGTTGAAGATATAGCAGAGGATGTCACAGTAGAACCCGTTGTTGTTGAGGAGGAGACACAGAAAAGGACACCATATGTGCCGCCGCATCAAAGGGCGCAGGCTGTCCCGGTCCCATATCCAAATAGTGTGAAAGCAAAGAAAGTGGACGCTCAATTCAAGAAGTTTCTAGACAGTTTTAGAAAGCTCTCTGTCAACATTCCATTATTAGATGCAATCGAGCAGATACCCTCCTACAAGACATCATCACAAAGAAAAGGAAAATTCCTGATACAGAGGTTGTGATTCTCAAGGAACAGGTGAGTGCCTTCATCATGGGTACATTGCCACCTAAGAGGCAGGATCCGGGCTGCTTCAATTGTAAGGCCCTTAAAATTACTTAATGAGTTGAATGAGCTTAATTTAATGCTTATAACCCTAATATAACCTTTTGATATGTTTTGAAATCATAAGACAAGCTTACGTTTCAAATTTGGTCCAATTTGGACACTGTTTGAGCAAGTTATGCAATTTTCTGTACATTTTGGACTTTTATGCAATTTACCCAATTGAGGGGTTTTCTTTGCAATTTTTCACATAAATTATGTTCCTTAGTTGTTATATTAAAATTCTTGAGATTTTTTAGCCATGGGGCTCCTAGTTGATCCATGGTTTGAAGGTGTTTTTATCAAGGGTATTTTAGGGTTTTTCCCTTCATGGATGAGCTACCTTTAGTAGCTATCAACTACGGAATTGTGTGATTGGATGGGAATTTCGCCAAAGGAAAGCCAAGAAGGTCTAGAGGGATGGTGGGAGAGCTTCTTGTGTGTGTTCTTATGTATTTTTAATAATTTAAAGCCATGGACACTTGGATATATACTAGAATTGTAACTTTTTCTTTTTCTTAATATTAAAGTGTCATATACTTATCCAAAAGCCCCCAAACGAGCCATTTCCTCTCCATCATCTCTCTCCTTCTCCCAGCTTCGTACTCCCTCTGTTCAGTTGCGATTTTTTCTGCCCAAGGAAGAAGAAGGTGGGGATCCTCTTGGAAACAAATTCTAGGATTGAAATTGATTCTCTTTTTGGGTGTATGAAGCTTCCCCCTAGTGATATTGACCTAAAAGTGTAAGTTTTTCCTTATTTCCTCCGTCTAATTCTTTGTTCCTCTTCCTCCTACATCTATCCAGGTCGGAACCATGGTTTTCCATGGTGAAAGTTCCCCTAGAACTCAAAACTCCTTCCTTCTTGTTTCTTTTCTAGGGTTTTGCTTGTTTGTGGAGAGAATTGCATAGCTGGCCAAGTTCAGATCTGAATCCAAGGTTTCCTTGCCCTATTTGCTCGAGATTTTTGCTGTTGGATATCTGACCTACTCTATAGAGGCGATTTATATAACATTCTTCACTTATATTGCTTACTAGAAGCTTGTTGGTTCATGATTATGCTTGAATGTGATGATCTAAGCATAGAGAAATCATGTTTGTTTAGAATTACGAATTTTGTGGTGTTTCCTATTTTATTCCAGTTCTATATGAACCTGTAAATATGTTTACATCCTTTATAATGTGTAACCTGATCTGGGACAGGTTGATAGCAACAACCTATGGTGCTATGTACAAAACAAATGATGGTTCAAATTAGGGTTTTCAAGCTATTTCCTTCCCTATCACATAATTGATTGTCATACCATTCAACCACCAATAATGTTGCTATCTTGGAAACTGATATTCGTGATCAAGGGTGTCCAATTTATGGTGAAAACCTATGGTCACCACCTTAGGTCAGGTTTTGACTCAATTAGACATTTAATTATCATCCACGAAGTATTCTAATGATGTTATCAATCGATGATGATATGGGCTTATTATTTGATGATGTTAACTGAATGTATTACTGATCTAGCAACCAATGGTGACCTAATGATCACAATTAATGGTGGATCAGATCATCATCATATATGATGAATTAGGAATGTAATTGTAGATTTGACTATACCTTGAACCAATGGTTCCTTGCTTCAATTGATCTAATGGTTAGACCTATACTTCAATTGGTAACCTTGAACAATGAACCTGATCCAATGAATAATATTGGATGCTTTAACATCCAATGGATTAGAATAAATCACATGTTATTATATGTGGTTCATAGTGAAGATAATTCAATGGTTCAATTCCATTAATTGGTAGTCTTACCTTTGCCATTATATAGTTATATTTGATAAATCAATGTAATGAGTGGATGCATAACTCCCATGTGATCTAGCCTATTATACCTAACCTTGATGTAATTATATGATGTTGATTGGTTATAATCAGACCTCTTGAATGATTAATGTGATAATGAATTACATTCTTCTTATGTTGAAACCATAATGTAGTATTAATTGAATATCATAGTGACGTACCGTGTTAAAATCCATGGGCATACATGTGCTAATGATCTTTTGAGCCTTGTTTAAGGCATGGAATGATGATGATAACCTTACTATGAATAATGTGATGGTCTTAAATACCTTTGGGCATGTTTGAAGCCATGATTGAGGTGAAATCCTATTCATGTTCCAATAAGTGTTAAAACCCTGGAACTTGTGATAAGATATTGGTATCTTGCAATAGTATGATGATAAGTGTGGTCTGTTAATTTGCAATGAATGATAGATGTGGTAATGTGATTAAGATTTATATATCAAATGTTTTATATCTTTTGAAGTTTTTATGTATATACTCTTGTTAGAAAAGAATTATGGTTTGAATGTCCACTTGTATGATAAAGCCTTAATGCATTCAATTGGCAGTAATTAATCAAGTGTAACCTTAATCATGTAGAGCCTTGTGTCGTAGAGCCATCTTCAGTGTCAGAACTTACTGGATGGTGAAATGAGTATTCCCAAGGGAAACTCGGAGCGCATATTGTTGAGTATGCGGGGGTGTCAAGTTGATGATATATACTTGTCATCCACAATTGCAGGTTATGGAGAATGGCTATGGTCATGCCTCAGATATTTGATGTGATTGAGGACAGCTGCGGTTGTACCTCGGATTAGAGGGTTTTGTATTTCCTGTTTTCTAGTGTCGTAACTTGTACCAAGTACAGACTAGTTGTTATCAGTCGACTATATGTCACTGTTGGCAGTTTGACTGGTATGTCACTGTAGTTTACTCGTACTGACCGAGGGGAAGAGATCTTAGGATACTGGCACTCCCAGATCTTATACGGAACTGAATAGCACTTCGCAGTGGTCAGTTGGACTTTGAGTGGTACGACTCAAACTCCCCAAGGCATAATAATAAAAGATATAATACCAGCCGTGTAGTATAATTGCTAGGGTTTAATACGTATCACATTGGTTGATTAACCCTTGTCTTGTCTTTACACTACATAGTTCTTACATGATGCAGACTTATGACAATTGTACAATTCTACTTGATGTTACAACTTATTTTCTTAACTGCTTAGTATGCTTAAACTGTTCAATCTGTTCATATTGTTTATTCAATATCCTAACTGCTCAATGTATTTACAGTTAGTTAATGTTATAATCAATATATGTTGGAGAGAGTTATATCTCTCGCTGGGACTGGGTCTCACCCGTGGGTCACCACATTTGTTTAGGTGGTCGCGGGCAACGAGGTCGTGCTGTGGAAGAGAACCAACCTGGTGATCAATAGATTCATAAGGTTGGTTAGTTGTAGATGTTAGTCATAGATGTTAGTAGTAGAGTCCTAGTGTCATCCCTGTACTCTTAGGTCCTGGTATGGGATGTGTTTTCTAGATGATATAATTGTATCGACACTAGATTTTGGTATTATGCTAATGTTTGTAAATATATGGCGCGTACATGTGAAATATCTTTTGTATGCAGGATGTGACTGAGGTCTTTGGAGCCATATGAAAATGCTTGTTAAAGTATATGAGAATGGAATGATGGACCTTTTATAAATGTTCTAGATTTTATTTACATTGTTGGAATCGGTTTTAATTGTTTCACAATTTTTACTATGTGATTAATTAGCAGTTGATCGTATTTTGTATTTTGAGTAATCTCGTTTAGCGTGATGAGGTGTCACAGTTAAGTTGGTATTAGAGCTCTAGGTTTACTGAGTCTACAGGGACATAGGACTTAGTTTTGATTTTGTTCTTATGTATCCAACATATCTAATCATAGTTTATGCTTATGCAGATATGTCTGGAGGACATGAAGAACATGTTGAGAGTAGCTATGTTGCACCAGGAGGAGGTGCAGGGAGGCAGGTACGCGATGAGAGAGTGTCAGAAGCAGGGCCAGAGCAGCCCGCAATGCCTCATCTAGACCCAACAATGATGGCCAATCCTGAGTTTCAGTCTATGTTTAGACATATGATGGCCACAATTACACATATTGCTGACAGAGCACCAGCACCTCAAGCTAGGGCAGTCACCTCTAATGTGGAGTCCCAAGGTGTTGGGAAGACATTTGAACGCCTTAGACGTGTTGGGGCAATTGAATATGTAGGTACTTCTGATCCAGCAGACACTGACATGTGGTTGACTGAGCTGGAAAAGGCATTCAAAATCCTAAACATCACAGAAGAAGACAAAGTTAAGAATGCAGTATACTTGTTGAAGGGTAGTGTTGGCCACTGGTGGGCCATAGAAGAGGAGAAAAGGCCAGGAGTTGTGATAGGATGGGAGGAGTTTCCAAGGGAATTTGTTAGTCGATATTTTCTAGAGACCTACCTAGATGAGAAAATCTCCCAGTTTGAGAAGATTTGTCAGGGAGCTATGACTATTAATGAGTATGAATCAAAGTTTATGGAACTTCTGAGGTTCTGCCCGCACATGGCAGCAACAGACAAGGAAAGGATTTGGAGATTTGAGAAGGGTCTGAGCACGGAGTTGACTACTACAGCATCAGCCTTGGAGAATAGGGAAAGGTTTTCCACCTTTGTGGAATCTGTTAGGAGGATTGAGAGGTCTTCCATAGAGAAGCGTGAAGCTAATGCTAACAAGCGACCTATGCAGTTCTAAGGGCAATCATCTGGAGGCTTTAAGAAGCCAAGGTTTTCCCCACCGCTGTCACAACCAAGGTCAACCTTCACTGAACCAAGATCACATGCACCATCACAGTGGACCCCGAGTCAGGGTAGAGGTCACAATTTTCCACCGACTGGAGCATGCAGTACCTCATCAGTTTCAGTGACAGGTCTGTTTAGGCCATATCAGGGCACCAGAACATGTTACAAGTGTGGGAAAGTGGGGCATACAAGACCTTATTTCCCTATGAAAGATGAGGAGGTGACTCAGTAGCCAAGGCAAAGTCAACAAGGTCCACAACAATGACAATTTAGTAGTGGCAGTGGCAGAGGACGTGGTCAGGCATCCCAGGTAGGATCCTCTGGACAAGCAAGTAGAGGGCGTGGACGACAGCAGGTGACAACAAGGTTCTATGCCATGACCCATCCAGAAGCAGTGGTCAATCCTCGAGTTGTGACAGGTCAGATGGAGTTATTTCATTGTGATATGTCTGCATCTTGTTTCATATCTGTGTTAGTAGACCCGGGTGCGACACACTCTTTTATCACCAGAGAGGTGATAGATAGTTGTTATCTACATGTTAGTCTTAGATCTGATAGCCTACGGCTAGAGACTCCTTTGGTTGATTCTGCTGAGTTGCGGGAAGTGTGCCTTTCTTGTGTTCTTTCTTTTTCTGGACACAACATTCAAGTGGATCTTCTACCACTTGACATGCATGGTTTTGATGTAATCCTAGGAATGGATACCTTGGAAAAATACAAGGTAGTCTTGGACTGTAGTACTAAGGTGGCAACGTTCCATGATGGAGATGTACAGTGGATTTTTCAGGGTGATAGGAAGATTCTTCCTACATGTTAGATGTCAGCCATGACTGCTGAACGATTGATGAGACAAGGATGTGAGGCTTTCTTAGCTCATGTTGTGGATACCAAGGCGGTAGGTCCTAGTATCCAGGAGGTTCCAATGGTGCAAGAATTTGAGGATGTCTTTCCTGAGGAATTTCCTATCATTCCCCCTCCTAGAGAGATTGGGTTTGAGATCAATCTTGTTCCTGGAACACAACCCATAGCATAGTCAGCATACAGGATGGCACCAGCAGAGATGTAGGAGTTAAAGAAACAGTTACAAGAACTGTTAGAGAAGGGTTTTATCAGGCCGAGCACTTCCCCTTGGGGTGCTCCCGTGTTGTTTGTTAAAAAGAAGGATGGGTCAATGAGGTTGTGTATAGACTATAGACAGTTGAACAAGGTGACAATAAAGAATAAGTATACTTTGCCGAGGATTGATGATCTTTTTTATTAGTTGAGAGGTGCCACTGTGTTTTCAAAGATAGACCTGAGGTCAGGTTACCATCAGTTGAGAATTAAGGTTGATGACATACCCAAGTCACTATTTTGGACTCGGTATAGTCATTATGAGTTTGTGGTTATGCCGTTTGGGCTAACCAATGCACCTGCAGCTTTTATGGATCTGATGAATAGGGTATTTAGACCTTATCTTGATCAGTGTGTGGTTGTGTTCATAGATTATATCCTGATATACTCCAAGGATAGTCAACAACATGAGCAACACCTTCACCAGGCACTGACATTGTTGAGGCAGCATCAACTATATGCTAAGTTTAGCAAGTGTGAATTCTGGTTATCTGAAGTGTCTTTTCTGGGCCATGTTATATCTGCAAAAGGCATTTGTGTTGATCCCAAGAAAGTAGAATTTGTACTAGAATGGGAACAACCTAAGACACCGAAAGAGATATGTAGTTTCCTAGGTCTGACAGGTTACTACAGGAGGTTTATCAAAGACTTCAGTTCTACAGTGTTACCCCTAACTAGGTTAACTAGGAAGGATGTTCCTTTTGCTTGGAATGACAAGTGTCAACGTTCCTTCCATCTTTTGAAAGAAAAGTTGACTAGTGCACCAGTGTTAGTACTGCCAGAGCAAGGGAAAGGTTATAATGTCTTTTGTGATGCTTCAAAGAATGGGTTGGGATGTGTGTTGATGCAGGATAAAAATGTGATTTCTTTTGCTTCGCGGCAGCTTAAGAAACATGAGGAGAATTACCCAACACATGATCTAGAGCTTGCAGTAGTGGTCCATGCCTTAAAGATCTGGAGACACTATCTTTATGGAGAAAAGTGTCAGATATTCACTGACCACAAGAATCTACAATATACTTTCTCAAAACAGGAGTTGAATATGAGGCAGAGGAGATGGATGGAGCTGATTAAGGATTATGATTGCACAATAGACTACCATCCAGGGAAAGCTAATGTGGTAGTTGACATTGAGTAGAAAGTCATTTTCATCATCAACGGTAGATAATGCAAAATTAAATTCCTTGATGTGCCATAAGAGAGATATGCTAGTGTCTCTTCGCCAGATGAACGTACATCTAGAAGTTTCCTTGTTGGCAGGATTGTTGGCACAGTTACAAGTGAAACCTACCTTGAGACAACAAATTAATGATGCACAAAAAAATGATACTATGATACAGAATATCCAATCAGGGATTGGCAGTGAAAAGTATGATGGCTTTCACGAGGCAGATGATGGTACATTGTGTTACCATAATAGGATAGTAATTCCTGATGTTGATGGGTTGAGGAAGATGGTACTTGAGGAGGCTCACTCCTCCATGTATGCAATGCATCTTGGAAGTACCAAGATGTACCAAAATTTGAAGGACATGTATTGGTGGCCAGGTCTAAAGCGTGATGTGGCAGAGTTCATTGCCAAATGTCCAGTTTGTCAGCAGGTGAAGGTTGAGCACTAGAAGCCTGCAGGGACATTACAACCCTTACCAATACCACAGTGGAAATGGGATCATATTACTATGGACTTTGTGGTTGGTCTTCCTAGGATAGCCAAGGGTCATGATTCTATATGGGTGATAGTAGACATATTGACTAAGTCCGCTCATTTTCTGCCAATTAAGATAACATTTACAACAGAGAAATTGGCACAAATATATGTTGATGAGATAGTCCGTCTGCATGGCATTCCAGTGACTATAGTTTCTGACAGAGGTCCACAGTTTACAAGTCATTTTTAGGAGCGTCTGCATTCAGCAATGGGAACACAGCTGAGATTCAGCACAGCTTTTCATCCGCAGACCGATGGCCAGTCTGAAAGGACTATTCAGACTTTAGAGGATCTCTTGAGGGCATGTGTGCTACAATTTCTTGGTAGTTGGGATGTACATCTAACTCTGATAGAGTTTGCGTACAACAATAGCTATCAAAGAAGCATAGATATGGCTCCTTATGAGGCTCTGTATGGGAGACGATGTCGGCCTCCTCTTTATTGGTATGAGACAGGTGAATATCAACTTTTGGGTCCTGAGCTAGTACAGCAGACTACAGAAAAGATTAAAGTGATACAACAACAGTTGAAAGCAGCCCAGGACAGGCAGAAATCTTATGCAGACAACCGACGCAGACCACTTGAGTTCCAAGTTGGAGATATAGTATATCTTAAGGTTTCTCCATGGAAAGGTGTGTTGAGGTTTGGAAAGAAGGTTAAGTTGGCTCCTAGATTTATGGGACCATACCCTATCCTAGCTTGTATTTGAAAGGTAGCATATAAGTTTGAGCTACCACCAGAGCTACATAGATTGCATAATGTCTTTCACATCTCTATGTTGAGAAATTCCATCTAGATACTGATCAGACAATCCAACCAGTACAGGTTGAGTTAGATGAGGATGTCTCCTATGTTGAGGGTCCTTGTTGATCATGGATAGAAGGGTGAAAAAGCTGAAGAGAAAAGATATAATACTAGTGAAAGTTTTGTGGAATCATCATGGTATATACGAAACCACATGGGAACTAGAGAATGAGATGCGTAGAAAATACCCATCTCTTTTTGCATAGGATTTTAGGGCGAAATCCTTGTTAGGGGTTTATAGTTGTAAGGCCCTTGAACTTACTTAATGAGTTGAATGAGCTTAATTACCATAATTGAATGCTTAGAACCCTAATATAACCTTTTTATATGTTTTGAAATCATAAGAAAAGCTTAAGTTTCAAATTTGGTCCAATTTGGACACTGTTTGAGCAAGTTATGCAATTTTCTGTACATTTTGGACTTTTATGCAATTTACCCAATTGAGGGGTTTTCTTTGCAATTTTTCACATAAATTATGTTCCTTAGTTGTTATATTATCATTCTTGATATTTTTGAGCCATGGGGCTCCTAGTTGATCCATGGTTTGAAGGTGTTTTTATCAAGGGTATTTTAGGGTTTTTCCCTTCATGGATGAGCTACCTTTAGTAGCTATCAACTAAGGAATTATGTGATTGGCTGGGAATTTCGCCAAAAAAAATCCAAGCAGGTCTAGAGGGACGATGGGAGATCTTCTTGTGTGTGTGCTTATGTATTTTTAATAATTTAAAGCCATGGACACTTGGATATATACTAGAATTGCAACTTTTTCTTTTTCTTAATATTAAAGTGTCATATACTTATCCAAAAGCCCCCAAACGAGCCATTTCCTCTCCATCATCTCTCTCCTTCTCCCAGCTTCGTAATCCCTCTATTCATTTGCAATTTTTTCTACCCAAGGAAGAAGAAGGTGGGGATCCTCTTGGAAACAAATTCTAGGATTGAAATTGATTATCTTTTTGGGTGTATGAAGCTTCGCCCTAGTGATATTGACCTAAAAGTGTAAGTTTTTTCTTATTTCCTCCATCTAATTCTTTGTTCCTCTTCCTCCTACATCTATCCATGTCGGAACCATGGTTTTCCATGGTGAAAGTTCCCCTAGAACTCAAAACTCCTTCCTTCTTGTTTCTTTTCTAGGGTTTTGCTTGTTTGTGGAGAGAATTGCATAGTTGGCCAAGTTCATATCTGAATCCAAGGTTTCCTTACCCTATTTGCTCGAGATTTTTCCTGTTGGATATCTGACCTACTCTATATAGGCGAGTTATATAACATTCTTCACTTATATTGCTTACTAGACGCTTGTTGGTTCATGATTATGCTTGAATGTGATGATCTAAGCTTAGAGAAATCATGCTTGTTTAGAATTACGAATTTTGTGGTGTTTCCTATTTTATTCCAGTTCTATATGAACCTGTAAATATGTTTACATCCTTTATAATGTGTAACATGATCTGGGACAGGTTGATAGCAACAACCTATGGTGCTATGTACAAAACAAATGATGGTTCAAATTAGGGTTTTCAAGCTAATTCCTTCCCTATCACATAATTGATTGTCATACCATTCAACCACCAATAATGTTGCTATCTTGGAAACTTATGTTCGTGATCAAGGGTGTCCAATTTATGGAGAAAACCTATGGTCACCACCTTAGTTCAGGTTTTGACTCAATTAGACATTTAATTATCATGCACTAAGTATTCTAATGATGTTATCAATCGATGATGATATGGGCTTATTATTTGATGATGTTAACTGAATGTATTACTGATCTAGCAACCAATGGTGACCTAATGATCATAATTAATTGTGGATCAGCTCATCATCATATATTATGAATTAGGAATGTAATTGTAGATTTGACTACACCTTGAACCAATGGTTCCTTGCTTCATTTGATCTAATGGTTAGACCTATACTTCAATTGGTAACCTTGAACAATGAACCTGATCCCATGAATAATATTGGATGCTTTAACATCCAATGGATTAGAATAAATCACATGTTATTATATGTGGGTCATAGTGAAGATAATTCAATGGTTCAATACCATTAATTGGTAGTCTTACCTTTGCCATTATATAGTTATATTTGATAAATCAATGTAATGAGTGGATGCATAACTCCCATGTGATCTAGCCTATTATACCTAACCTTGATGTAATTATATGATGTTGATTGGTTATAATCAGACCTCTTGAATGATTAATGTGATAATGAATTACAATCTTCTTATGTTGAAACCACAATGTAGTATTAATTGAATATCATAGTGCCTTACCATGTTAAAATCTATGGACATACATGTGCTAATGATCTTTTGAGCCTTGTTTAAGGCATGGAATGATGATGATAACCTTACTATGAATAATGTGATGGTCTTAAAGACCTTTGGGCATGTTTGAAGCCATGATTGAGGTGAAATCCTCTTCATGTTCCAATAAGGGTTAAAACCCTAGAACTTGTGATAAGATATTTGTATCTTGCAATAGTATGATGATAAGTGTGGTTTGTTAATTTGCAATGAATGATAGATGTGGTAACGTGATTAAGATTTATATCTCAAATGTTTTATATCTTTTGAATATGTTATACATATACTCTTGTTAGAAAAGAATTAGGGTTTGAATATCCACTTGTATGATAAAGCCTTAATACATTCAATTGGCAGTAATTAATCAAGTGTAACCTTAATCATGTAGAGCCCTGTGCTGTACAGCCATCTTCAGTGTCAGAACTTACTGGATGGTGAAACAAGTATTCCTAAGGATTACTCGGAGCGCATATTGTTGAGTATGCGGGGATGGCAAGTTGAGGATATATACTTGTCATCCACAATTGCAGGTTATGGAGGATGGCTATGGTCATGCCTCAGATATTTGATGTGATTGAGGACAGCTGCGGTTGTACCTCGGATTAGAGGGTTTTGTATACCCTATTTTCTAGTGTCGTAACTTGTACCAAGTACAGACTAGTTGTTATCAGTCGACTATATGTCACTGTTGGCAGTTTGACTGGTATGTCACTGTAGTTTACTCGTACTGACCGAGGGGAAGAGATCTTAGGATACCGGCACTCCTAGATCTTATATGGAACTGAATAGCACTTCGCAGTGGTCAGTTGGACTTTGAGTGGTACGACTCAAACTCCCCAGGGCATAATAATAAAAGATATAATACCAGTTGTGTAGTATAATTTCTAGGGTTTAATATGTATCACATTGGTTGATTAACCCTTGTCTTGTCTTTACACTACATAGTTCTTACATGATGTACACTTATGACAATTGTATAATTCTACTTGATGTTACAACTTATTTGCTTAACTGCTTAGTATGCTTAAACTGTTCAATCTGTTAATATTGTTTATTCAATATCCTAACTGCTCAATGTATTTACTGTTAATTAATGTTATAATCAATATATGTTGGAAAGAGTTATATCTCTCGTTGGGACTGGGTCTCACTCGTGGGTCACCACATTTTTTAGGTGGTCGCGGGCAACGAGGTCGAGGTCGTGATGTGGAAGAGAACCAACCTAGTGAACAATAGATTCAGAAGGTTGGTTAGTTGTAGATGTTAGTATTAGAGTCCTAGTATCGTCCCTGTACTCTCAGATCCTGGTATGGGATGTGTTTTCTAGATGATATAATTGTATCGACACTAGATTTTGGTATTATGCCAATGTTTGTAAATTTATGGCGCGTACATGTGAAATATCTTTTGTATGCAGGATGTGACTGAGGTCTTTGGACCCATATGCAAATGCTTGTTAAAGTATATGAGAATGGAATGATGGACCTTTTATAAATGTTCTAGAGTTTATTTACATTGTTGGAATTGGTTTTAATTGTTTCACATTTTTTTACTATGTGATTAATTAGCAGCTGATTGTGTTTTGTGTTTTGAGTAATCTCGTTTAGCGTGATGAGGTGTCACATCAATATTTCATGCTATATTGGGAAAATGAAATTCGGCGAAGCACTATGTGATTCAGGGGCAAGCATAAACCTGATGCCTCTCTCTACGTTCAAGAAATTGGGATTGAAAGAATCAAGTCCGAGCAATATGACAATACAGTTGGCGGACAATTCAGTGGTGAATCTGTATGGTATTTGTGAAGATGTGTTGGTAAAAGTAGATCGGTTTGTATTTCCAGCAGACTTTGTTATAATGGAAATGCAAGATGAACAGGGTAATGAGTTACTCCTTGGACGACCCTTCCAAGCTACAGCTGACATGATACTCGAGATGGGGAGAGTTCGTTTGACCTGGGGTATCGCTGACGATCGATTTGAGATGGTCATGCCTTCCAGCACAACACACTCCAAAACTAAGGAACAATGCCACATTGTGAAGCACTTTGACCAGAATATCTCTCTTTGTCTAGGGAAGCCATTTTTAGATATGGCTCATGTAATGACTTAGGTGGAGAAGGGGACACTGGCTGTGGACATCATGGAGCAGACCAAGGTTGTGTCTCTTAGCAAGGTTGTGGGTTTCCTAATGATGAAGAGGAGGACATACCGCCTTCTACTGAAGATGAGGCCATAGCAAGTTCTTTTTTCAATGCATATCCAGAATTACCACTTGAAGCCTTCCTGGTTAATATAACACATGATTGGATGAGAAGCAAGTCACTACAAGAGTTTGCCAAGATGCTTCAGGTGCTTCCATGATTTTATGCTAGGTACTATGAAGACCTTGGAGAACTCCCACCACTGCTTCAGTCATCCTTAATCAACCTGCCAGATTTGGAATTGAAGCCATTGCCACCGCACTTGAAATATGCATTTCTAGTGGAGGATGAGAAGCTGCCTGTGATTATTTCAGCATATCTGAGTGTCGAGGAGGAAGATCAATTGCTGATTGTGCTGAAGAACCACCACAGTGAATTTGGGTGGTCAGTCGCAGACATCAAGGGGATCTCCCCTACATTGTGCCAGCACAAGATCCGGGTCGAGGAGGGAGCCAAACCGGTAATTCAGCCATAGCGCCGACTAAATCCTAGCATGATGGAGGTTGTCAAGAAGGAGGTGATCAAGCTCCTTTCTGCAGGTATCATCTATGCTATATCTGACTCGACGTGGGTGAGTCCTACACAGGTAGTCCCTAAAAAAGGGGGAATAACTATTACACATAATTTGTTAAATGAACCAGTCACGACCCGCTTGGTAACCGGGTGGCGTGTATGTATAGACTACCATAGATTGAATGCTGCTATGCTTAAGGATCATTTCCCTCTCCCATTCATTGATCAGATTTTAGAGAGATTAGCAGGTCGATCTCATTTTTGTTTTCTCGATGGTTATTCGGGGTACAATCGGATTTCCATTGATCCTAAGGACCAAGAGAAGTCCACCTTCACTTGTCCTTATGGAACATTTGCATACCGCTGTATGCCATTTGGGTTGTGTAACGCACCGGCAACCTTTCAGTGTTGCATGCTTGCCATTTTCTCTGATATGGTTGAACGTTGTTTGGAGGTTTTTATGGACGATTTCTCCGTCTATGGTGCGTCTTTCGACGAATGTTTATACAACTTGGACAAAGTTTTACAACGCTGTGAGGACACGCATTTGGCCCTCAATTGGGAGAAATGCCACATGATGGTCAGCGAAGGGATCGTGCTTGGACATAAAGTGTCTAGCAAAGGGTTGGAGGTAGACCCGGTAAAGATCGAAGTTATTTCCAAATTGCCCCCACCGAATTCGGTTAAAGGGTTACGGAGTTTTCTAGGTCACGCCGGTTTTTATTGCCTCTTTATTAAAGATTTCTCTAAAATTGCCAAACCATTATCTGAGTTGTTGGAAAAGGATGTTGTGTTTGATTTTAATGAAAAGTGTTTACATGTGTTTAACGTGCTTAAAGAAAAACTAATTTTGGCACCGGTTGTGCAAATAATGGACTGGACCAAGCCATTTGAATTGATGTGTGATGCATCAGATTTCGTAGTTGGGGTTGTTTTGGGATAACGTGTGGACAATAAACCCGCTGTGATTTTCTATGCGTCCAAAACTTTAAATGATGCACAATTGAATTACACGACAACTGAAAAAGAACTTTTGGCAGTTGTTTTTGCTTTTGAAAAATTTCAGCAATATCTTGTTGGATCAAAAGTCATGGTATAGACGGACCACGCCGTCATAAAATATTTGATGGAAAAGAAAGATGCCAAACCTAGACTAATTAGGTGGATCTTACTTTTACAAGAATTTGATATTGAAATCAAAGATAAGGCGGGCATTGAAAATGTGGTTGCGGACCATTTGTCTAGGTTGGAAAGGGTAGATGAGAAGGACATGCATATACCCATTACCGAGACATTTCCTGATGAGAAAATTTTATCTGTAAAATCTAAAGATCATTGGTTTTCTTATATAGTTAATTATCTTGCTTGCAAAATTATCCCGGATGATTGGACATACCAAGAGAAAAAGAAAATTTTCCATTCTTTGCGGTATTATTTTTGGGATGACCCTATTCTGTTGAAGCAATGCAGGGATGGTGTGTTGCGTAGGTGTGTACCGGAGGTGGAATATGAAAGTGTCCTTCGTCATTGCCATACTCTATCGACAGGTGGCCACCATGCTAGTTCTCGAACTGCAGCCAAAGTACTTGAAAGTGGCCTATACTGGCCTACTTTGTTCAGGGATGCCTATGACTATGTGCGGCAATGCGATTCCTGCCAACGGGTAGGTAACATTTCAAAAAGATAGGAGATGTCCCTTAATGTATTTCAAGAAGTCGAGGTGTTCGATCTGTGGGGTATTGATTTTATGGGACCCTTTGTGTCCTCCAATTCTAACTTATACATTCTATTAGCTGTTGACTATGTATCGAAGTGGGTAGAGGCAATACCCACCAGGACTAATGATGTTGCCCTAGTGTGCAGGTTTGTCAAAGAATACATTTTTTGCAGGTTTGGTGTACCAAGAATGATAATTAGTGATGGAGGTACACATTTCCAGAATCATAAGTTCGCAGCATTGTTGAAAAAGTATAGGGTAAAGCACAACATTGGTACCCCGTACCACCCGCAGACACAAGGACTAGTGGAAGTCTCCAATAGAGAGATTAAGAAGATCTTGGAGCGCACTATGGCTTCCACGAGAAAGAACTGGAGCACCTTGCTACCGGACGCTTTGTGGGCGTACAGGACGGCATTTAAGACACCTATAGGCACTATGCCTTTTAGGTTGGCTTACGGTCGGGCCTGCCATTTGCCGGTGGAATTGGAGCATAAGGCGCACTGGGTGCTTAGGAAGCTGAATTTGAGCTACGATGAGGCAGGAAAGAAACGGTTGCTTGAGCTGAATGAACTAGATGAGCTCAAGATGAATGCATATGAAAGCTCGCATATCTACAAGGAGCGAACAAAGCTGATTCACGATCGACATATTCAGATGTGCGTCTTCAAGAAAGGAGATCGTGCACTGTTGTTCAACTCTAGGTTGAAGATGCATCTCGGGAAATTGAAATCCTGATGGAGTGGACCGTTCACCGTAGAGGAAGTCAGGCCACATGGTACAATCATGGTGTGTGATGGCGAGACAACATTCTTGGTTAATGGACAACGATTGAAGTTGTATTTCGGTGAGGATTACATAAGGAAAGTAAACGAGGTCAAACTCATTGCACTTCCAGATGCATGAGGAGCTTGATTTTGTCTAGCCTAAGACGTTAAATAAGGGCGCTTGTTGGGAGGCAACCCAGCCATCGGTAGCTTCGTTTAGTTTCTTTCACATTTGTACTTTGGTTTGATTTGATTTTGTTTTTAGTGTAAAAATGATACCTTGATCGTTTGCTCAATGTGCAAGACTGAGGCAGGGTCGATACCATCGACCCTTGTGTCGATGGTATCGAGATGGGCATAGGTAGGCAGCTGCAAAAATCACTCTATGTTGATACTATCAATGGCCTCATCGATGGTATCGACACACCATCAGGTTGATCGAACAAATGAGGTCGATCGTATCGACACGGGCGTCGATACTAGCGAGATCTCTGGAGATATTCCGACGAAAATTATCTCAGTGAAGTCGATACCATCGACGGGCCTGTCGATGGTATCGACCCAGTTACAGGCAGAAAGCGGCGACCGGGCCTCGCGAGGGTGTTTGCCCTGAGAAGAGTTGATACTATTGACTTGCGTCGATGGTATCAACGCGACATGTCACCGATCCGCGAGGGGAAATCAACGGCGATCGCTGCACCAAGAGAGTCGATCCGTGGGAAGGGTCGATGGTATCGACGCGTCATCGATCAGGGCCCTCACATCAGGCTATCGACAACCGTCGATACTAGCAGAAGACGGATTGTCCTATAGGAGTCGATACCATCGACTCGCGTCAATGGTATCGACGGGCATACAATAGCGCCGGCGACGGTTATAAAAGGGATGGATTGTTGTCATATGACGTCACACCTTCAGAGCATTCCTCCTCCACTTGTGTCATGCGTCTTGTTGAGCAATCGGAGCCCGGCTACGAGCATCCAAGGAGCGCATTCTTCCCCAAGCCTTCACCGAGCGGAGATTGTCTTCTCCGACCCTCACCAAGCACCATCTTCTATCCCTTCTTCCTCGACAATGGTGCATACCGCCGGTGCATCTTCTTCACGCACGACACCGATGGAGATCCCTGAGTTCATCCCTCTGCCTACTGCATCTATTCCACTTCCGCAGATTGTCCATCCTTCCGCGGAGGTTCGGAAGGTCTACGAGGAGCTGATGAAGCGCAAGATTGAGCTGACCCGCTACGTCGACCGGGACATGATCCGCAATCTGGGGTTCGAGGCTAATCTGGCCTATGTTCTCAAGGGGCAGGCAAGGCATACGGGAAGGAGGCCCGATGAGATAGAATTCCACACCGACGGCCAGCCATTCTTCGGTGAATGGCCCACATACAAAGAGCTAGTGGCGGAGTTCATGGCATCGCTGGATATATGTGTCGTGCCAAATGACGTCATCGCCACTGATCGGGAATAGATCAAAGGTCGCGTTTCTTTCCGGCTGTAGAACAATGATTACACTCTTACCCTCAAGCAGTTCAACTCCATCTACAACTGGAATCATGGGCGAGATCAGTACAGGAGGCCAGACAACCAGACTGATTATGATGCTATTTTTGTCGAGCTAGTGACTGTGCCTCCGGGCAAATCTGTGAGCTACCACAACGCGGCGGTGGCGGATTTCGAGCATCCATTCGTGCGGATTCTTCACTGCATGCTCTGCACCACCCTGTTTGCTCGTGGTGACATGTCTCTCAGTAAGTTTCAAGAGACAAACTTGTTTTTCCTACACAAGTTGCTGAAGCGAGAAGAGTGTAATTGGGGTGCGTTTTTCTTGACATGTGTGTTGGCTATAAAGAGGAGTATGTGGAAGGCTCCAATCCACTTTGGAGGGATCATCACACCACTGGCCTCTTATCTTGGGTTAAATTTCTCCCAGCTTACTTCCCTCTCCAACAGGAGCAAGGTCAACTTACAGCATCTGCACCGCTCCAACCTCATCCTACTTCGTGATGGCTTGGCATATGCACACTGCCATGTCAATCAAGCATATCAAGAATGTTCACTTCCAGACCCCATCTTCCACATCACGGGCGCTCAGCATTTCAAATGGCCTGTTATAGCCATTGATGACTCAGATGAAGACGGCGGCAATGACGACAATGACAACGACGACGACGAGCCTGAAGAGGAAGAGGAGGCTTTCACTCCTCTTCGTGCACGAGTGGCACCTAGGAAGCGTCCCTGCATGCATCCGAGTGCATCTTCTTCATCGCAGCCTCCACCACCACAGCCCTCACAGCAAGGTGAGGATGTCTACTCCATGCAAGGGATGTATGCAATGCTGCAGGATATTCATCAGACGCAACAGCGACATACAGCTTCATATGTCAGTATTCAGGATACGAGGAACCGGCTACTTGATAACCAGAGGGCTATTTTTGAAAATGAGCGCCTCCTCCTCGACAACCAACAGCACATTCATGACAGGTTGCATAGGATGGAGATGTAGCAGCAGCCCTTCTACGATCATTACTGGAGCCAGAATTACTTTGGGGGGTATCCACAACCTCCGTCCATGCCTCAGTATGATTTGAGCTTTTAGGGGCAGTACCCATCTTGGGACCCCACGGCCCCGCAGTACCCGCCTCCTCCTGAAGAATGATCAGTATCACTGTTCCACCTTTTAAGTTTGTTTTTGACTATGAGGCCATAGTCGAATTCAAGCTTGGGGGGGGGAGTTGGAACAGCTCTATCCTTTAGTTTAGTTTTTATTGTTTTGTTTCTTGTCATTTATTTCTTACAGGTTTTAGTTTGTTTGTGGGATCCACACTCTATCTAGTGTAATTGTGGATGTCTTAAGTCATGTGTCATCTTGCTGCTTATACATGGGAATCAAGGGAAAATTTTAAAAATTTTAGTGTTCTGCAAGCTTGTGTTGTTCAACTTTGAGCACATAACTTAAGGAAATGATTGGGTTTGTCAACTCTAAAACTGGAAATCACAACTGTGCATTCTTAGGATTCATGAAAAGTGGACGGAATTGGTTGTTTGAGCCTAAACTAATCAAATGATAATGAGACCTTAATTTGAAATAAGAGAGAGAAACCTCTTAATTACCACACAGGTCAATAAGGAGGGACACATAATAATTTTCAAAGGTTCAGTCAATTAGTCTTGTGATCTATCCACCCCATTGTTTTCACACTCCACCATAAGAATTGGAAGTACATTACGGTTTTAATTTCTTTGATTGCATTCCATGTCGATAGGTCTTGCATTGCAGCTATTTTCACATATTTTGCATGAAATAAAAAAAAAATGGATCAGTTATACATGCACATCATCCTTAGGTGTGTGTCATTTAGTTGCATAATCATCATTTTGTAGCTGCATTCACATTTTTTGTGCATATAGTACATCATGCATCTTATGTCTTCTGAAATGAAAAGGTGATGAACTTGTTCCATACCTTCTGGATGCTTCAAGTGTATAAGTTATGCAACAATAAGTGAGCCCGACAAACAATTCGTTGTCAGCTATGAAAATAAGGGTTTAAAAAAATTTTGAAAAAAAAAGAGAAAAAAGTAGTGAGAAGAAAGTAGGATTGAGAGGGAGAAAGGAACATAGTCTCACCTGCATTTTAAAGAAGAATAAGTACATGATGTAGTTCTCCTAGATATTCCATCTCATCTTGAGACGGGATGTTAGTGCACACATCATTCCACCCAAATGTAGGCATTGGGGCATTTTCATTTGCATATGCATCATTTAGGTCATTAATGTTGTGTGCATGTTAAAACTATATAATGCTTCCATTTCTTCTATGAGCCACCCATTCCATCCACCTGTTGCTCAAATTGGTAGGTCACCGTGATTTTCTCCTCACTTGTTAATATCAGGAGAGTTGCTTCTATGTAGATGGTAGTTAGGGCGAGCAACGTAGAATAGGAGATCACAAGACGCACCGAGCCTGAACTGGAGAATTTCATTATGTTAACTACCTTATATGATAGTGTTCATCAATTTTGAGGTAGATATCTTTTATGGATGATTACTGTCGCCTTTAGGGTAATTATCATTCTATGGTTAGTGAGGGTCGGTTTGTGAATGTCTGGTGGGGATCATATGGTGATGTTTGTTGTGATAATCTATTCTTTAATTGACCCTCGCAATTCTATTCTAAGGTTTTGTTGCTCGAGGGCGATCAATGTTCAAGCTTAGGGGAGTTTGATGCGATGATTTTGAGTCGCATTTATAGACTTGTTTTACTTGTGTTTTATGCATTTATTGGTCATTTTTGTGGTTAATATTGCATAATTCATTTACTTTAGTCTATGATCCTTTTCAGTGTCAAATCTCCCTTATTCTATTGTTTTGAGCATAAATAATTACAATAATATGTTTTATTTCGGCTTATGTGGTTTTGTGTTGCAATTTCAGGAAAAACACATATCTGCAGCTGTCGATACCATCGGCAGCTGTCGATACTATCGACACAGCCATAGGTTGCCAGCCGCAAGGAGCAGCACAGAGTCGATACCATCGACAGGGATGTCGATGGTAGCGATGTACCTTTAGGTTGCTAGTGAGCAGATAGTTGATACTATCGACCATTAAGTCGATACTATCGACCCCAGAAGATTCAGCGATGGAAAAGGACAAAACTGACGCCTTAGGGTGTCGATACCATCGACCCTCGTCGATGGTATCGAGTGTGCATCAGGCGCAATGACAAAAAGAAAATAAGACTTGCCGATATCACGCAGTGTCGATACCATCGACCCGCGTCGATGGTATCGACGCCGTCAGATACAAGTTTGTTTCAGATCGATCCAAATCCGACGGCTGTGATATTTTTTCAACCTAACTCGGTGATTATACCTAATGACGGAAGGCAAGAGCCGGGGAGGACGTCATTAGCCGCTACACATGTCACGAGAAGGTGTGGAGAGAAGAACAGAGCCTAAAAGCATGCACTGATCATTTCGGAAGCCGAAGAAGACGTTTTAGGCTGCAGATCGTGCATTCTATGCCAAGGAATGCTCGGATCTTCTCCGTTCAGGAGTTTCATTACTTATTCACATTTTTCTCCATGTTTCCCCTTTTCTCAACCATGTTTTTCTCAGAGATGAACATGCGGGGCTAATCCCCTTTATCTTTAGGACCGGGAGTAGCCCGGGGAAGCATTTTATGACATTTTTATCATCATAATTCATATTTTATCTCTTAAATCCGTGGTATAATTTCGTTTTCTCAATTGTATTGTTATGCTTGATCACCATAATGATAATCTAATGCCTTTAATTACTTTGAAAGAAGAATTAACGGTTTAAAAGAGACTAAATTTACATTAATTAACAAATCCCTTGAATAAGGTGATGTAAGATTAATGGTGGAAACCCAGAGGTTGATTCTAATGTGCTGATAACCACCAATTTTGGATGATTTTCTTAGTCTTTTCTTTAGTTTTCCACACTCTTTCTAAATTAAAATTATACATAATCCCCAAATATTCCCTCTTATTGTAAATATACTATTAGACTAACTTGTCCCTTTCATATTTGCAGAAAAAAGACACAAAAAATCATAAAAGACTCAACCAGCCTCAAGACCGCATGGGCTCACACGGTCCCAAGACCGCATGAAGCCAATCGGTCTCGAGACCGCATGGAGTCACACGGTCCCAAGACCGCATGAAGCCAATCAGTCTCGAGACCGCATGGAGTCACAAGGTCCCAATACCGCATGAAGCCAACCGGTCCTGAGACCGCATGGAGTCACACGGTCCCAAGACCGCATGAAGCCAACCGGTCCCAAGACCGCATGGAGTCACACGGTCCCAAGACCGCATGAAGCCAACCGGTCCCGAGACCGCATGAAGCCAACTAGTCCCGAGACCGCATGGAGTCACATGGTCCCAAGACCGCATGAAGCCAACCAGTCCCGAGACCGCATGGAGTCACACGGTCCCAAGACCGCATGAAGCCAACCGGTCTCGAGACCGCATGAAGCCAACCGGTCTCGAGACCGCATGAAGCCAACTGGTCCCGAGACCGCATGAAGCCAACCGGTCCCGAGACCGCATGGAGTCACACAGTCCCAAGACCGCATGAAGCCAACCGATCTCGAGACCGCATGGAGTCACACGGTCCCAAGACCGCATGAAGCCAACCGGTCCCGAGACCGCATGGAGTCACACGGTCCCAAGACCGCATGAATCCAACCGGTCCTGAGACCGCATGGAGTCACACGGTCCCAAGACTGCATGAAGCCAAACGGTCTTGAGGCCCAAACGGTCTTGAGGCCCAAACAGTCTTAAGGTCCAAACGGTCTTGAGACCCAAATGGTCTTAAGGTCCAAACGGTCTTAAGGTCCAAACGGTCTTAAGGTCTAAACGGTATCCAAACCATTTGGACTTCACTTAAAGCCTATAAATAAGACCTCAAGGGTCCTTCAAAAGAGGGAAGTTTTCAGACGTCTAGAGGCTGCCTCAATCACTCCAGAAAAAATCCAACTTCCATCCTCCACCCAGGGGCTGCCGGTCTGAGACCCACACTCCATCTCAAAGCTGCTTTCTCTCTCTCCGCCAAAGAAGGTGGGAAGAGGAGACCTCATCATCAAGCAACCTGTAAAGCTGGTGGATCGTCTCTCTCTCTCTAAGGGGTTGACTTTCCTCTCTTTTTTGTGGGGATGACGCTCTCTCTCTCTCTTCTTGCCTCCTTCTTTGTCCTAGTTATGAGCGAGTAGTCTTTCTCACTAGGGTGCGGGGAGTAGCCCCGCTACCCATGTTTTCATATCATGTAAATGTAATCCATAGTTTGTAATATAGAGTTTATATCTTTTCAGTTCAACATCAAATGTTTAATGAATGCTTGTTTCTTTATCACCAACTTGTGTTATCTTTTATCTTTTAGTATGAATTGTCTACGTTTGTACTATTAGATTCGAAACTCGTTTGTATGTTGGTTCATGGTGCATGTATCCACCATGTGCTTGGTTCGGTATCTAGGAGTGCTTTCGAGAAGTGGAGTAAACTCACTTCCAAATGTTGTACTTTCATACTATGAAATGGAATCAGTTGACGTATAAAAGTACAACCTTGGTAAGTCGAGGAACACACTTTGAGAAGGGGATGATGCAAAGCAGTTGACCATTCGTTCGGGGATGGCTGGCGTTGCATCATTCCCACACTTCTTGTAGTTAGTTCTCTGAAAGGAAACTAAGTCTACAAAGATACTAACTGACTAAACTCTTGTTGCAGGTTATGTTTTATTTTGCATGTCTTGATCCATGTGTAGTGGCGGTGAAAAACCGATCACACCCTAGTGACTTATTATCATTGTTTAACCTCTTTAAGTTTACTCGCTTGCTTTACTTTACATGTTCTTAGTTTAAAACAACAAAACCAACCTTTCGACTTAAGTGCCCACTATTAAGAGACTAAGTGAAGTTCTAGCATTTTCCATCTTGTTGCTTGCAACAAGACCGTTGTCCTGTGGATTCGACCCTTAACTATACTACGATAAGACTTCCACGTATCTTAGCATATGTGGGTGGAGTTCTCTATCTAGTATAAGCAAGGCTAAACCTAAAGACTTACTATCTTTAGGATTTTTAGTTGGTGCACGCAATTCCACGTAAGTGGAAGCTCCATCATGTGCCTAGTTTAGGGTATAGGTTACTACGACGGTGGAACCGACCTAGACATAGGTAGTGAATTATACCACGACAGTGGGCAATTCTGACTACAAGCCACTACTCGGATCGAGAGATGAACCTGAATTATTATATGGAAATTCATACAATGATGACCTGCGGTGAAACCGCAATCCTAAAGGTCTCCACTTGAATTGATTAAACTAAACCCTTAATCGATTGCTTTGTTTTATTTTATTTTCTTTTATTTTACAAAAACTCTCAAACTCTTTTATTAAAGAACCAATCACTGACTAGTCTGAAGTGCAATTGCTAGAATAAGTAAATTCGATTCATTCCATTCCTGGACAAGTTTATTATAATCCTAATCAGCCAAGGAACCATCCAGGATTCCAATACGGGAACCCTGCTGGGACTGCAAATCCGCAACACCAGACGCAGGGAGGATCCTCCAGTAGGTTACCACCTAGATTCCCAAGCAACTTCAATCAAAACCAAGGGAATCCCAGTAATAACTTCCCAAGAGCCAACTACCCCAGGAACCAATCTGCCTACTATCAATATACTCATCCTCCTCTACACCCATAGCTGCACCCTCAGTTGCAGCAACCTCAGCTAGCACTGCCTCCGCAACAACCTCAACAAGGACAACAACAAATTCCTCAGAAAAATACTCCTTCTCAGCCGGAAGATGAACTGACTTTGATAAGGGAGATGCTGCAATCCCAACAGACTATGCTCGCTAATCAACAAGCATAGCAAAAGGCAGTAGAAGCTCAACTTGCCCAGATAGTTGCACAACTAAAGCCTCCAGCAGGCACATTTGCAGGGCAACCCGAATCGAATCCTAGACATTGACAGAATAGGCCTAAACAGTTGAATGTTGTTACTACGAGATCAGGATGCACCCTTCATAAAACTACAAGGATCACTCTTGATAATGATGATACACCTGCCTTTATGATGAATGAGAGCCCGCAGCAAGGAACGGAGAAGCCCACAAAGAATGCAAAGGGAAAAGGAGAAGAACAAGTGTCCACAGAGCCGGAAATCTTGCAGTATAAACCAAGGATTCCATATCCGAGAAGACTGCAAGAAACAAAAATGGATACCAGGTTCCAAAAATTCAAGGAGGTAATGAAGAAACTTTACATCAATATCCCGCTCCTTGATGCTCTCTCTGAGGTACCGGCTTGGGCAAAATACCTCAAAACTCTGTTATCAAGGAAGTACATCACCAAGGAACAGGAAACCGTCAAACTTGCACAAACCACCTCTGATACCATCCTTAATAAAATGCCAAAGAAGAAGAAGGACCGAGGTTCCTTCGGCAATCAATGCTGCATTGGAAATGCATCTACCAAAAAGGGACTAGCTGACCTAGGGACCAGCATATCCATTATTCCCTATTCTATGTGCAAACGATTAGGTTTCACCGAATTGCTACCTACGGCAATGACGATTCAGTTAGATGACTCCACCATCACCGCACCCCTGGGGATCATTGAAGATATTCCAGTAAGAATAGGCAAGGATGCCTATGTCCCGTGTGACTTCGTCATCATGGATATCAAAGAAGATCTGAGATACCCGATAATTTTCGGCAGACCTTTCCTCGCTACTGCTAGGGCACTTATCGATGTTGAAGCTGGTACCATCATTCTAAGACTCAGAAAAGAAGCAATTCAATTCCGAGTTCTTAACAGCATGAAAGGCCCTAGCATTCAAGAGGAGGTCTTTCTTCTTAACGCAATACAACAAATGTCTCAATTAGAAATATCTGAGCCAGTGGACGAGCTAGAGAATGTCTTAACCAACCCAGAAGTCAAATTCTCTACGAATGAACTGGTTCAACAGTGTCTGCAACACTTAGAGAAGGCCGAAGAAGCACCAACGACCACTTTTGAAGAACTCAAAGCTGTCACCATTATAGAAGCAACTGAGCCACCTAAGGCTCCTGAAATGAAGACTCTGCCCATGGGGCATAAACATGTTTTCTTGGACGAGGAAAAATTATGTCTGGTTATCATCAGCTCCACCCTAACAGAAGACCAAGAAGAAATGCTTTTGGATGAGCTGAAGAAACACAAAAAGGTCATTGGATATAAGATAACTGGCCTGACGGGCATAAATCTAGCCCTATGCATGCACAAACTTCCAATGGTCGAATAATTTAAGCCATCTCACGAACATCAGAGGAAGCTGAACCCTAATCTCAAAGAGTTGGTTTGCCTGGAGGTCCTCAAATTACTTAAAGCTGGCATAATCTATCCTATCTCTGACTCCCAATGGATCAGCCCCGTCCAAGTAGTTCCTAAAAAGGGAGGCACTACTGTCGTGCTTAACGACAAAAATGAGTTAGTACCCACTAGGATGGTGATAGGGTGGAGGATGTGTATCGATTATAGGAAACTGAACAAAGCCACACGGAAAGAACACTTCCCCCTGCCCTTTCTCGATGAAGTCCTAGAGCATTTAGCTCATCAGAAATACTTCTGCTATCTCGATGATTATTCCGGGTTCTACCAAATACCCATACACCCGGAAGACCAGGAGAAAACTACTTTCACCTGCCCTTTTGGAACATATGCTTTTAGAAGAATGCCCTTTGGGTTGTGTAACGCACCCGCTACTTTCCAAAGGTGTATGTCTGCCATTTTCACAGGATTAACAGAATCCATAATGGAAGTTTTCATGGATGATTTCTCAGTTTATAGAGATTCTTTCGATAACTGTTTAATCAACCTTGGACAAGTTTTACAACGATGCGAGGAAATGAACCTCATTTTAAATTGGGAAAAATGCCATTTCATGGTAACAGAAGGTGTCATCCTCGGGCACAGAGTGAGTGACAGAGGGATCGAGGTAGATAAGGCAAAAATCGATGTTATCTCAAAGTTGTCGCCACCGAAAGATATAAAAGGAGTAAGAGCTTTTGATGAATCCTCTAGATTCACCTTTATAGTCACCATTTCGAGGATTTTTGTGCCTCATATCGACTGGATTACCCTCTCTTTAGCTTACTTTAAGTATCTCTTCAGTCTCATGTAAATAGTGTGTTACTAGCTCAAATAACCCTAGTTTCCAGCTTATTTGATCTCAATTTCCCTACTCACATTTTCTCTCCTCTACAGATCATCCTCAACTATCACCAATAGTCATGACCCCTACAACACTGACCCTAGGGGTCTCAAGACCGTTTGAGCCCATGCGGTCTCAAGACCGTTTGAGCCCATGCGGTCTCAAGACCGTTTGAGCCCATGCGGTCTCAAGACCATTTGAGCCCATGTGGTCTAAAGACCGTTTGAGTCCATGCGGTCTCAAGACCGTTTGAGCCCATGCGGTCTCAAGACCGTTTGAGTCCATGCGGTCTCAAGACCGTTTGAGCCCATGCAGTCTCAAGACTGTTTGAGTCCATGCGGTCTGAAGACCGTTTGAGCCAAAGTGGTCTCAAGACCGTTTGAGCCCATGCGGTCTCAAGACCGTTTGAGCCCATGCGGTCTCAAGACCGTTTGAGTCCATGCGGTCTCAAGACCGTTTGAACCCATGCGGTCTCAAGACCGTTTGAGCACATGCGGTCTCAAGACCGTTTGAGTCCATGTGGTCTCAAGATCGTTTGAGCCCATGCGGTCTCAAGACCGTTTGAGCCCATGCAGTCTCGACCTTCATGCGGTCTTGACCTCCATGCAGTCTTGACCTCCATGCGGTCTCGACCCACATGCAATCTTGACTTTCTTGCCACAAACGCCGGCGAAGTCTACCTCACCGACAACAGCAATGACGGTGCCCATGACGGATGGCTTGCCACAAGCGTTGGCATCGTCAGTAGCAGCAACGATGGTGCCCACGACGGCGGGCTTTCCACAAGCGCCGACGTCATCAGCAGCAGCAACGACGGCGCCTGCGTCGTCAGTAGCAGCAACGACGGCACCCGCAGCACTTGCAACCTACGACGTCGACATCCACGTTCCACAGCTCACGCAAACAACACCTGCAACCTACTCGCCGACACCACTGGTGTCCGCGACTGCCGCCGTCGTCGTCTTCACCAACCTTGCTCCACCACCATCGCACGTGCACGAAGCAGCTCCACCGCCGTCTCTGCCATCGCAGCAGCCATGCCGCCCTCGCCAACCACGCATGCAAGACTGTTTGCATCAGGCACATGCATGCAAACCGTTTAGAACCTTGGTGTGAGATCATTTGCTGATGTTAAACACCAAACCACATGGAGCTGCTATTCGTGAGAAGCAAACCGCATGACCGAGACCGTGAGCCAAAGCAACTCGTGAAGACCGTTTGCTGGTTTGCTATTTACTACTCGCAAAGACCGTTTGTTGTTTGCCATGCAAACTGCATGAGCAAATGATCCGAAAATGTATGAGCTATTGAAGAGCCAAAACCGCATAAGATCACGTGAACGTGAGGATGAATAGATAGAACACATAGCTATTCACGTGAACATTACCAAACAGTTTGGAATAAAACCGCATAGAGCTGCAGTCCGTGAAAAATGAAGACCGCATGAGCATTTGAGAAACCAAACCGCAGGATCGTATAGCTGCAAACACGTGAAGGAAATATACAACTGTTTGCTTTTGATACAAAACCATTTTCTTGAATGAAGACCACAGGAAGGAAATAGGGAAACCGTTTGCTGCACTTACCACGTGAAGGACCAAGTTAAGATCGTTTGGTAAGCCGAGACCGCATGAAGAAGTCTGAGAAATGAAGACCGCATGGATAGAGATCGCATGCGCAAACCGCATGAGAGGACCGAATGGAATAGCAACTGAAATCAAGACCGGTTGCTCGCTGCACTTGCCACGTGAAGAACAAAGTGAAGACCGCATGGGCAATTGTAAATCAAGACCGCATGAGACATTGCATGCACAGATCGCATGGAGCACATTAGCAAGACCACATGGCCGGTTTCCTATGCAAGACCGAATGGATGGCGACGACCATTGCAAAGACCACATGAGCTAATTGCTTTCCAAGACCGCATGAGCCAATTGCTTTACAAGACCGCATGGAGCGCTGTAGCTGAAACCGCATGAGCTCAAATGTATGAAACCGCATGGGACAAAAGGACACGCACAAAGTGTGACTCCTTGGCCCAAGATATTTTAGCAAGCCTATAAATAGAAGGGTAGAGGCATGTTCTGCGGGATCCCATCTCACGACGACCCAAGGCTGTCAGATCGGGACCAGTGCCGGGACGCCGCCAGAATGCCCGTGCACCGTTTCCGACCAAACTTCACCCACAGCCTCAGAATCCCAGCCTGAGTCCAGATCCGGTGTGCTGCCAGACTGGGGACAGATCTAGAAGGCTGTTCCATCACCATCTCACCTCTATCATCTCACTTCTACCATTGTTCTACCTCATTCTACCCGTGCAATCCTGGAGGTAGACACGACGATCGAGGCGGAGAGACAGGCGTCATCGACCACAACGGAGCAGTCCCGGAGACTGCGACGATCTACACCGGGCTATCACAGATCTACTCTTCTGCTCCGACGATGCTTTCTTTCTCTCTCTTCTCTTTCTTTGTTGCTCCCTCTATGAGGAGCGAGTAGTTCCATTCACTGGGGTGCGGGGACTAGCCCCGCTGCCCATGTTTTGTAGCTTGTATCAAAAAGATGTTATCTCTCTGATTCAATACTAAATTGTTTCATACATGATTGGATGTTGGCCGCATTCTTGTGTGCATCTATTGTCTTTCTTTGTGGTTTGTCTACGACTTCTCTTGAGACTCGAATACCGATTTAGTGTTGGTTTCTGGTGTGTGTATCCACCGCACATCCATTTCGGTATCTAGGAACGCTTTCTAAGGAGTGGAGTAAACTCACCTCCATCATTGTACTTTTGTACTATGAAATGGAATCAGTTGACGTACAAAAGTGCCACCTTGACAGGTCGAGGAACACACTCTGAGGAGAGAGTGGTGCAAAGTACTTGACCATTTGTTCGGGAATGGCTGACGTTGCAACACTCTCACGTTTCTCATAGCTATATCCTCGAAAGAGGGATAGTCTATAAGGATACTAATCGATTTGGTAACCATCGCTCGCTTGCTAGTTTTCCAATGCACGTTTCATGAGGTTGAGTAAGATTTTCTCTTCGGAGATTACATATCTTCATTGACACGTAGATATGTACCGGATGAGAGTTACTCAACCCATGAAGGATGTATGCATTACTCTTGTCTTATAAGACATCAGTATTGTACAACATCCATGTATCTTGCTTACAAGTCTTGCTATGTTTGGTACAAGTGCAATTCATGTGTAGTGGTGGCGAATACCCGCATCACCCCAGTGATCCATCATCATTTGCTAATCTTAGATTTTGATCCTTAAACTAGTTTTTATTCTTGCCTTTACTTTTGCATGTTTAGGTTAAATAACTCAAATCAAACTTCTAGTCTTAGATGATTAACTTAGATTGATACGAAACAAGGAAAAGACACTCAGATTCTTAACATTGTCCTTTGGGTTCGATCCTAAATCTGTACTATGATAAGGGTTCCACACTCTTGTGGGGTTGGATTTATCTAGCACCAGTTGTTGGTAAACCTAGAGAGGACATCAACTCTCTAGGGTTTTTGGTGCATATTAGGACTTCCATTGGAAGAGTAATCTTTTGGTGTAAGTTCTAGCTCCATCAAAAAATGGCGCCGTTGCCGGGGACAACGGTATAAGAATCATCTTTTTCAAATTCCGTGTCGATTTAGGTTTCTCTAGGGTTTTCCATTTTCTTTTCAAAAACCTAAAAAGTGAAGGGCTTAATCTCGCATATCTTCTTGGATTTGAAGCAGTTGGTCAAGCATGATACACTCTTTCCTTGATTTCAGGTACCAACTCTCTTCAAAATGGATCATTCGACACCACCAACCGTTAGATGTCAACTATGTGGTGACTATTCTCACGCATCAATTTACTGCTTCAATGTCCCTCCTCTCTACGTGATGGCTCTGCGTCAAGTGATCGTGAATTGTATAGTTGGGAACCTCAAAGCGGCCTCTTCATACAACTATGGATATAACACAAGTTATAATCCGTATCACCCTGGAGGCTACTACGAAAAACCTAACTATGGTGGATTTCAAGGCGTGGACTAAAATGTAGAAGGGAACCTGGAAGATGATGAAGTGCATGAAGACCAACACACATTGATGGAAGAACTACGTGCTCTACAGACATCGGTGGCTCAACAACTAGCTGATCAAATAGCTGCGATCAAGAAGTTGATAGCCGATCTTGATCGAATTATCGACACTCCTGAGCAACATGTAGAACAACCACCTATTTCAACTAAGCACATCCCTAGCCCACATGTTGAAATCAATTACGATGATGATTATGAAATCATGTGGGATATGCCTTCTAATGATCTTCATGCATCAGTGCAAGGTGAAAGATTGAGTAACCGATATGAGGATTGTCTACAGTCAGAAGATCAATGGGGGATAAACTTCAATACCTACCCAACTTCTGACTCCATAGACCCAGATCCAACCATACAGATTGAGGGGCAATTAGCAATGATTGACTCCCTATACGACAAATATTCTTCAACTGTCTTGTCGTTGAACCCCAATGAAGAAGGATCTACGTTACATGAACTCTACACTCCTTCACAGTCAGACATAGATGAATACAAGACTGATTCAGATGAGGAGACGTCTTTTATGCAAGAGACTCAAACGACTCCATTACTGGAGCAGGATCCGATTTGTCCTTATGAAGAAATTTCTGATCATTCGGTTGATCTAGAAACAAACTTTGAGGATGGGGCTGACCAACACCCTGATCTAGGGACGCACCATACCACTCTCACTGAACCCGATAGTGATGAAGAAAAATCATGGGGAGATGATGGATCTCATGATGATGAATCCATGACCAATCCTTTCCATGAGATGATGTCACTAGAGCTACCACCTCTACAAGAAGTCCAGACGGAGCCAGTTCTTGAACAAGAGCATGATTTCTCTATTGAATCTCCTTCTAGTTACTTGAACGAGTTGAAAGTGCACTATGAAGAGAAACATGAACCATATCTTGACTTTGGAATGGATTACGATATTACCGTAAACTCTTGTAATGATAAAAAGGACCCTTGGGAAGATATCAAGTCACAAACCTATCCCTCTACAGTCACTCATCCCAATGAAGAAGCCCCTCCTGATATTCAAGAAACTAAGATATGTCCATTACCTGAGCTAGGTTCCATTCCTCCCATAGAAACTCTTCCTGAGCACTCAATAGAACCGGAGGAGTGTTATGAAGAAGAAATGGAACAACAACATGACTCAGAAATGGTTTACATTAGTCCCAATATCGAATAAATGGGTTCATCAGGGGAGTTTAGCCCTCAAAATGATATGTCATGGACTAATCCCTCCCATGAAGATACATCATTGGAACCTCTATCTCAGGACCCCATGATTTCCTTACTCGAGCAAGAGTTTGTTTTACCAGTCAAATCCTCTTCTAGTTACTTGGATGAACTAAGGATGTTCTACGAGGAAAATCCTAAACAAAACTTTGAAAAGAAGAACGACGCTCTTACCAATTTCAACATTGATAAAGATGATGATACTTCTCAAAATAACTCCTCTGATGAAGAAAAGCCATCCTGGCTACCATATCCCACACAAGAAAAGCCAGGTGATGAAATGAAGCCAGAACCGGATCCACCACCTGATCCTGGATAGGAGGAAGTTCAAGTGGCCGACCCTCAATCAACTGCCCTAGATTTTGAAGAAAGCAGTTTTACTTTGAACTTCGAGGGTGAGCCACAACTGGAGGGCACAAGTGGGCATAACCTTGATTTCTCGCATAGTCCTCCAGTTTCGACTGCTTATATTTCACCTACCTCGCTGACGGGGGAAGGTCTCTGGATTCTTTTAGACGGACAACGAGGTGAAAGAAATGTGCATCCAAGCCATCCAGAAGACTCATTTGAGTTGCCACAACCACCCACTCAACAGGTTGTTCGGACCACTTCCTCATTCTAGGCACCAGCTATCGCAAGACATCTTTGCCGCACTTTCTTCCAACTACGAGGACCGCCTGGTTAACATTGCGCAACCCTTCCCCTCCACCTCGAACCTAGTTTTTGTTCAGAAAAGAGCAAATTCATGAGTTCAAGGTGGAGGGCGGGTGGTAGGACTTTCACTCCACCCTCTATCTTTATTGCTTCCTATTTTTCCATTCTAGTTTCTTTTTCTGCCTTTCTATAGCCTTCCAATAATAAAGCCTTTATCTAGTCAGCTTTTGTTTTCCGAATCTGCGATCATCACCTCTTTAAGTTGCAAAATTCCAAGAAAAGAATGCTTAAAACTAGCCAATGCGTGTTTTTCATCTTGAATAGTCTATGAATCCTAATGTCATACCCTCAAATAGGAAAAGATGATACACTTCAATACGAGTGAGATAGATCAAATACATCACGCCTTTATCTGATTAATGGATCTGTTGTATGGATTTCTCATTTGATGTTTAATCATGTCTCTTTTTGAGCAGAATGTGATGGAGAAAAGAGACCCGTCGCATGGAATTGCTAAGCAAACTGCATCATGATCTGAACTCTCTTGTACACTTCTTCCTTCATTTTCATACCCCTCTGTTCACTAACCATGCCAAAGTTTTAAGTTCGGTGTGGCACGTCACACTCCTTTCTAGTGAAAACTAGAACATTTCCGAACTTTAAGTTCGGTGTGGTAAACCACACCTCTGCAAAACTCTAAGTTCGGTGTGGTACACCACACCCCTCTTTCCATTACCGCTTCTTCCATACCCCTAAATACATAACAAGGGTGTATCACCTTCTTTTCTTGATTCAAAGAGTATACAATGATGATTGTGCACATACCGAGGTTGGTGAAAAATCTACCCCGATTCCAAAAAGAGGCTTGGCAGCCCAAATATACAAAAATCCAAAAATACCCTTTCTCCCAAGCCAAGTGAGAATGAATAAAAGCCAGAGTGTGAATAAAAACATGAGAGTTGTGCCCTGAATAAGGATAACCAATAAAGGTCTCGCCCGGCGGGTACATTAGTTGCCCTCATAAAGGCAGATGTGTCATGACTGGTAGTGAGATCCTAAGGATCCAAAAATAACCCCTTACCTCCTCTCAAAGAGGTAAAATAGCCTAAAGCCTTAAGCCAACCTATACACACTTATGAGTTACCTTTAGAAAAAAAATCGGGTGTAAGGCTAAGTCAACCAGAGTTGTGCATAAATCATTCAAAGTTTCTCGATGAGACAACTAATAATAAGAGTCTTGATTCAATCAGAGGAGAGACTCTTATCTTTTGATCATACCCCCATTCCCTCCTTTTTCAACACCAGTGACAGATTGTATGCATTTTGTTGATTCTGTGGGTCTTTTCAAAGTCTCATAAAACTTTTAAACATGACTGATATGTCATAAAATAAGAAGGAAATACTTCAGCAAAATGAACTCAGAAATGAGGATATCATAAGATGTATTCCGTGATCTAAGGAAACTTTAATGTTGTATCAATCTGAGCCATGAACAAAATTAAGATGTGACAATAGGATGAGGCAATCCTGAGATGAACGATTTCATTGGCGACAGTTTTAAGTTTTCCATTTCTCGGGATGAGTAACGCTTAAGTTCGGTGTGGTGATGAATCTTCCAGACTCATCCTCAGTCACCAATTCAAAGGATTTTTGACGTTTTTCCCTAATTTTTGTTTCGAATCATTTTTCTTCTCTCTTTGTTTTTGTGAAAATTTTGACACTTGGAACGAAGGTGAGGTTACGAGACCAACTGCATGCGTTTCGGCGACTGTCTTGGGTTTTTTCGTTCCTCGGGACGAGCAACACTTAAGTTCGATGTGGTGATGAATCTTCCAGATTCACCTTTATAGTCGCCATTTCGAGGATTTTTGTGCCTCATATCGACTGGATTACCCTCGCTTTAGCTTACTTTAAGTATCCCTTCAGTCTCGTGTAAATAGTGTGTTACTAGCTCAAATAACCCTCGTTTCCAACTTATTTTATCTCAATTTCCCTACTCACATTTTCTCTCCTCTGCAGATCATCCTCAACTATCACCAACGGTCATGACCCCTACAACACTGACCCTAGGGGTCTCAAGACCGTTTGAGACCATGCGGTCTCAAGACCGTTTGAGCCCATGCGGTCTCAAGACCGTTTGAGCCCATGCGGTCTCAAGACCGTTTGAGTCCATGCGGTCTCAAGACCGTTTGAGCCCATGCGGTCTCAAGACCGTTTGAGTCCATGCGATCTCAAGACCGTTTGAGCCCATGCAGTCTCAAGACCGTTTGAGTCCATGCAATCTGAAGACCATTTGAGCCCATGCGGTCTCAAGACCGTTTGAGCCCATGTGGTCTCAAGACCGTTTGAGTCCATCCGGTCTCAAGACCGTTTGAGCCCATGCGGTCTCAAGACCGTTTGAGTCCATGCGGTCTCAAGACCGTTTGAGCCCATGCGGTCTCAATACCGTTTGAGCCCATGCGGTCTCAAGACCGTTTGAGCCCATGCGGTCTTGACCTCCATGCGGTCTTGACCTCCATGCGGTCTCGACCCGCATGCAATCTTGACTTTCTTGCCACAAACGCCGGCGACGTCTACCTCACCGACAGCAGCAACAACGGTGCCCACGACGGCTGGCTTGCCACAAGCGTTGGCATCGTCAGTAGCAGCAACGACGGTGCCCACGACAGTGGGCTTTCCACAAGCGCTGACGTCGTCAACAGCAGCAACGACGGCGCCTGCATCGTCAGCAGTAGCAACGACGGCACCCGCAGCACTTGCAACCTACGACGTCGACATCCACGTTCCGCAGCTCACGCAAACAACACCTGCAACCTACTCGCCGACACCACTGGTGTCCGCGACTGTCGGCGTCGTCGTCTTCACCAACCTTGCTCTGCCGCCATCGCACGTGCACAAAGCAGCGCCACCGCCGTCTCTGCCATCGCAACAGCCATGCCGCCCTCACCAACCATGCATGCAAGACCGTTTGCATCAGGCACATGCATGCAAACCATTTAGAACCTTGGTGTGAGATCATTTGCTGCTGTTAAACACCAAACCACATGGAGCTGTTGTTCGTGAGAAGAAAATCGCATGACCAAGACCGTGAGCCAAAGCAACTCGTGAAGACCGTTTGCTGGTTTGCTGTTTACTACTCGCAAAGTCCGTTTGTTGTTTGCCATGCAAACTGCATGAGCAAATGATCCGAAAATGTATGAGCTATTGAAGAGCCAAAACCGCATAAGATCACGTGAACGTGAGGCTGAATAGATAGAACACATAGCTATTCACGTGAACATTACCAAACGGTTTGGAATAAAACCGCATAGAGCTGCAGTCTGTGAGAAATGAAGACCGCATGAGCATTTGAGAAACCAAACCGCAGGATCGTATAGCTGCAATTACGTGAAGGAAATATGCAGCTGTTTGCTTTTGATACAAAACCATTTGCTTGAATGAAGACCACAGGAAGGAAATAGGGAAACTGTTTGCTGCACTTACAACGTGAAGGACCAAGTTAAGATCGTTTGCTGAGCCGAGACCGCATGAAGAAGTCTGAGAAATGAAGACCGCATGGATAGAGATCGCATGCGCAAACCGCATGAGAGGACCGAATGGAATAGCAACTGAAATCAAGACCGGTTGCTCGCTGCACTTGCCACGTGAAGAACGAAGTGAAGACCGCATGGGCAATTGTAAATCAAGACCGCATGAGACATTGCATGCACAGACCGCATGGAGCACATTAGCAAGACCGCATGGCCGGTTTCCAATGCAAGACCGAATGGATAGCGACGACCATTGCAAAGACCGCATGAGCTAATTGCTTTCCAAGACCGCATGAGCCAATTGTTTTACAAGACCGCATGGAGCGCTGTAGCTGAAACCGCATGAGCTCAAATGTATGAAACCGCATGGGACAAAAGGACACACACAAAGTGTGACTCCTTGGCCCAACATATTTTAGCAAGCCTATAAATAGAAGGGTAGAGGCATGTTCTGGGGGATCCCATCTCACGACGGCCCAAGGATGCCGGACCGAGACCAGTGCTGGGATGCCGCCAGAATGCTCGAGCACTGTTTCCGACCAAACTTCACCCACAGCCTCAGAATCCCAGCCTGAGTCCAGATCCAGTGTGCTGCCAGACTGGGGACAGATCTAGAAGGCTATTCCATCACCATCTCACCTCTATCATCTCACTTCTACCATTGTTCTACCTCATTCTACCCGTGCAATCCTGGAGGTAGACACGACGATCGAGGCGGAGAGACAGGCGTCATCGACCACAATGGAGCAATCCCGGAGACTGCGACGATCTACACCGAGCTATCACAGATCTACTCTTCTGCTCCGACGATGCTTTCTTTCTCTCTCTTCTCTTTCTTTGTTGCTCCCTCTATGAGGAGCAAGTAGTTCCATTCACTGGGGTGTAGGGACTAGCCCCGCTGCCCATGTTTTGTAGCTTGTATCAAAAAGATGTTATCTCTCCGATTCAATACTAAATCGTTTCATACATGCTTGGATGTTGGCCGCATTCTTGTGTGCATCTATTGTCTTTCGTTGTGGTTTTTCTACGACCGCTCTTGAGACTCCAATACTGATTTAGTGTTGGTTTCTGGTGTGTGTATCCACCGCGCATCCGTTTCGGTATCTAGGAACGCTTTCTAAGGAGTGGAGTAAACTCACCTCCATCGTTGTACTTTTGTACTATGAAATGGAATCAGTTGACGTACAAAAGTCCCACCTTGACAGGTCGAGGAAAACACTCTGAGGAGAGAGTGGTGTAAAGTACTTGACCATTCATTCGGGAATGGCTGACGTTGCAACACTCTCACGTTTCTCATAGCTATATCCTCGAAAGAGGGATAGTCTATAAGGATACTAATCGATTTGGTAACCATCGCTCGCTTGCTAGTTTTCCAATGCACGTTTCATGAGGTTGGGTAAGATTTTCTCTTCGGAGATTACATATCTTCATTGACACGTAGATATGTACCGGATGAGAGTTACTCAACCCGTGAAGGATGTGTGCATTACTCTTGTCTTATAAGACATCGATATTGTACAACATCCATGTATCTTGGTTACAAGTCTTGCTATGTTTGGTACAAGTGCAATTCATGTGTAGTGGTGGCGAATACCCGCATCACCCCAGTGATCCATCGTCATTTTCTAATCTTAGATTTTGATCCTTAAACTAGTTTTTATTCTTGCCTTTACTTTTGCATGTTTAGGTTAAATAACTCAAATCAAACTTCTGGTCTTAGATGATTAACTTAGATTGATACGAAACAAGGAAAAGACACTCAGATTCTTAACGTTGTCCTTTGGGTTCGATCCTAAATCTGTACTATGATAAGGCTTCCACACTCTTATGGGGTTGGAGCATTTATCTAGCACCAGTTGTAGGTAAACCTAGAGAGGACATCAACTCTCTAGGGTTTTTGGTGCATATTA
This sequence comes from Alisma plantago-aquatica, assembly GCA_963693085.1. Classification (NCBI taxonomy): domain Eukaryota; kingdom Viridiplantae; phylum Streptophyta; class Magnoliopsida; order Alismatales; family Alismataceae; genus Alisma; species Alisma plantago-aquatica. The sequence continues at coordinate 805,674,938 of OY856413.1, read as the reverse complement.
GGACTTCCATTGGAAGAGTAATCTTTTGGTGTAAGTTCTAGCTCCATCAGCTTTCTTGGGTCTTGCAGGGTTCTACATAAATTTTTTTAAAGACTTCTCAAAAATATCAAAACCCATGGCCCAACTCCTAACCAAAGATACCGAGTTCATCTTTAACCAAGAATGCATGCAAAGTTTCTCAACTCTCAAAAATGCTTTAATTTCTACACCTATTCTGAGAGCCCCAAATTGGTCACTACCATTTGAAATCATGTGCGACGCTAGCGATTACGCCATAGGGGTTGTGTTAGGACAGCGGATCGACAAGAAACCTTACGTAATTTACTACACATCTAAAACGCTAGATGAAGCACAGAAGAACTACACTACTACAGAGAAGGAGTTCCTGGCTGTCATCTACGCATTTGAAAAATTCCTCTCCTATTTGATTGGATCCAAGGTCATCGTCTACACCACCACTCCGCCATTCGATACCTAATTCAGAAGCAAGATGCCAAACCCAGACTTATCCGCTGGGTGTTGATGCTTCAGGAATTCGATTTGGAAATTAAAGATAAGAGCGGAGTGGAAAACGTTGTAGTCGACCACCTCAGTCGTATTGAAGTGGAAGACAAAGATAAAATCCCTATCTGAGACTCTCTTCCAGACGACCAACTAATAAAGGCCACCCATGCATTCCCTTGGTATGCGGATATTGTCAATTATCTTGCTACAGGGATCATTCACCCCTCCACTTCCTACCACGACAAAAGGAAGTTCCTCCATGATATAAAGCAATATTATTGGGATGAACCTTACCTGTTTCACCTATGTGCTGACAGACTTTTCTGTCAATGCTTACCGGAAGAAGAGATTACCCCCATCCTAGAGCATTGCCATTCACGACCCACGGGGGGCACATGAGCGCAAAGAAAACCGCTATAAAAGTTCTGCAGTCAGGCTTCTTCTGGCCAACCATAGCAAAGGACTCCTATGATTTTGTGAAATATTGCAACAAATGCCAATTTTCTGGCAGCATATCCAAAAGGAACAAAATGCCCCTCACAATGTGGCAAGAAATTGAACTTTTTGGCGTGTGGGGGGTAGACTATATGGGCCCCTTTCCTTCTTCCTATGGTTTCTCTCACATCCTGGTCGCGGTGGACTATGTCTCAAAATTGGTCGAAGCTATACCCAATGTGTCCAGCGATTCCAAACCAGTTATTAAATTGTTTAAAGATATCATTTTCCCCAGATTTGGAGTCCCCAGAACTGTCATATCAGATGGAGGGACCCATTTCCTGGAACGAAGTTTTGAAGCCCTGTTGAAAAAGTACGGAGTCAACCACAAAGTAGCAACGCCTTACCATCCACAGATTAGTGGTCAGGTTGAGGTATCAAATAGACAACTAAAGGTGATTCTAGAAAAAACAGTCAACAGAAACCGCACTGACTGGTCCACCAAGCTTCCTGATGCCCTTTGGGCATACCGAACTGCTTATAAAACACTAATCGGGACAACTTCGTTCTATTTGGTATACGGGAAGTCTTGCAAAAATATCAAGGCAGAAATAAGCCAAGCTCTCAAGGATGAGAGGGGCATCAGGCAACTTCCAAATCAAGAAGTCCGGCAAGAGGATCACAAAAAGAAACCAAATAAGTGCATGTTGAAAAACTTTAAGAACAACTTTCCTCTCTTCAAATAAAAGAGGCTTGGCCGCCCAAAACAATTTCCCGAAAAAAACCCCAAAACCCAAGCCTGCGAGTCTTCGAATAAAAGCCAGAGAGTTGAATAAAATTATGAGATTTGTGCCATAAATAAGGATCTATATAAAGAACCGATGAAGGTCTCACCCGGCCAGCACATTCAGCTGCCCTCACGAAGGAAGATGTGTCGTGCCCAGTAGTGAAACCCTAAGGTATCTAAATATATGAAAGGCTTATAAAGGACTCACCCGGCCGGTACATTCAGCTGCCCTCACAAAGGCAGATGTGTCGTGCCCGGTAGTGAGATTCTAAAAGCATAGACAACCCCTCCCCCACTTGAAGGGTGAGTTACACTTCAAGCCTTTAAGACAACCCTCATACCCACTCTAGCTTCCAGTAGGTTCTTCAGAGAGGTATAAAGCTGATTAGAGTCAACAACATGCACAGAATAAAAGTGGTCCCGATGCAAGCTATGAGATACGGAAGGAACCTGAGACCCAAGCAACTCTCAAAACCTGAAAGAGTCAAGGCAAACAATAAGACCTGATATGACCTTAGGAGAACTCAGGTTGAGAATTGAAGCAAGAGTATGGAAATCATAACTAAATAAAATCGCCTCACCATTACATGCCTCAGCTCTATCTAACTTGAGGACAAGCTAGACTCTAAGTTAGGGGGGTGATAACTACCAATTTTGGATGATTTTCTTAGTCTTTTCTTTAGTTTTCCACACTCTTTCTAAATTAAAATTATACATAATCCCCAAATATTCCCTATTATTGTAAATATACTATTAGACTAACTTTTCCCTTTCATATTTGCAGAAAAAAGACACAAAAAAATCATAAAAGACTCAACCAGCCTAAAGACCGCATGGGCTCACACGGTCCCAAAACCGCATGAAGCCAACCGGTCTCAAGACCGCATGGAGTCACACGGTCCCAAGACCGCATGAAGCCAATCGGTCTCGAGACCGCATGGAGTCACACGGTCCCAAGACCGCATGAAGCCAACCGGTCCCGAGACCGCATGGAGTCACATGGTCCCAAGACCGCATGAAGCCAACCGGTCCCGAGACCGCATGAAGCCAACCGGTCCCGAGACCGCATGGAGTCACACGGTCCCAAGACCGCATGAAGCCAACCGGTCCCGAGACCGCATGGAGCCACACGGTCCCAAGACCGCATGAAGCCAACCGGTCCTGAGACCGCATGGAGTCACACAGTCCCAAGACCGCATGAAGCCAACCGGTCCCGAGACCGCATGGAGTCACACGGTCCCAAGACCGCATGAAGCCAACAGGTCCCAAGACTGCATGGAGTCACACGGTCCCGAGACCACATGAAGCCAAACGATCTTGAGGCCCAAACGGTCTTAAGGTCCAAACGGTCTTGAGACCCAAACGGTCTTAAGGTCCAAACGGTCTTAAGGTCCAAACAGTCTTGAGGTCCAAACGGTCTCCAAACCGTTTGGACTTCACTTAAAGCCAATAAATAAGACCCCAAGGGTCCTTCAAAAGAGGGAAGTTTTCAGACGTCCAGAGGCTGCCTCAATCACTCCAGAGCAAATCCAACTTCCATCCTCTACCCAGGGGCTTCCGGTCTGAGACCCACACTCCATCTCAAAGCTGCTTTCTCTCTCTCTGCCAAAGAAGGTGGGAAGAGGGGACCTCGTCATCAAGCAACCTGTGAAGCTGGTGGATCGTCTCACTCTCTCTCTCCAAGGGGTTGACTTTCCTCTCTCCTTTGTGGGGATGACACACTCTCTCTCTTCTTGCCTCCTTCTTTGTCCTAGTTATGAGCGAGTAGTCTTTCTCACTAGGGTGCGGGGAGTAGCCCTGCTATCCATGTTTTCATATCATGTAAATGTAATCCATAGTTTATAATATAGATTTTATATCTTTTCAGTCCAACATCAAACATTTAATGAATGTTTGTTGTTTGATCACCAACTTGTGTTATCTTTTATCTTTTAGTATGAATTGTCTATGTTTGTACTATTAGATTCGAAACTTGTTTGTATGTTGGTTCTTGGTGCATGTATCCACCATGTGCTTGGTTTGGTATCTAGGAGTGCTTTCGAGAAGTGGAGTAAACTCACTTCCAAATGTTGTACTTTCATACTATGAAATGGAATCAGTTGACGTATAAAAGTACAACCTTGGTAAGTCGAGGAACATACTTTGAGAAGGGAATGATGCAAAGCAGTTGACCATTCGTTCGGGGATGGCTGGCGTTGCATCATTCCCACACTTCTTGTAGTTAGTTCTCCGAAAGGAAACTAAGTCTACAAAGATACTAACTGACTAAACTCGTGTTGCAGGTTATGTTTTATTTTGCATGTCTTGATCCATGTGTAGTGGCGGTGAAAAACCGATCACACCCTAGTGACTTCTTATCATTGTTTAACCTCTTTAAGTTTACTCGCTTGCTTTACTTTACATGTTCTTAGTTTAAAACAACAAAATCAACCTTTCGACTTAAGTGCCCACTATTAAGAGACTAAGTGAAGTTCTAGCATTTTCCATCTTGTTGCTTGCAACAAGACCGTTGTCTTATGGATTCGACCCTTAACTATACTACGATAAGACTTCCACATATCTTAGCATACGTGGGTGGAGTTCTCTATCTAGTATAAGCAAGGCTAAACCTAAAGACTTACTATCTTTAGGATTTTTTGTTGGTGCATGCAATTCCACGTAAGTGGAAGCTCCATCATGTGCCTAGTTTAGGGTATAGGTTACTACGACGGTGGAACCGACCTAGACATAGGTAGTGAATTATACCACGACAGTGGGCAATTCTGACTACAGGCCACTACCTGGATCGAGAGATGAACCTGAGTTATTATATGGAAATTCATACAATGATGACCTACGGTGAAACCGCAATCCTAAAGGTCTCCACTTGAATTGATTAAACTAAACCCTTAATCGATTGCTTTGTTTTATTTTATTTTCTTTTATTTTACAACAACTGTCAAACTCTTTTAATCGGTTTAGTTGATCACGATCAGTTAGTAGTAGTCTACCGATAATTCAGTGTCCCTGAGTTCGACTCAGGCCTCACAAAGGCCTATACTACATTGACGTGTGCACTTGCGTTATACGCACGGTAAAATCGTGTCAGAGACCCTAGGCTCACCTCTCAACAACTAAGAGAGAGGGGTTTTGCCCAAGGAACCCTAATCCAAGGTTTGGCCAACAAGGTCCATGGTACATCTAGGGCAACAACATGACCATGTCATCATATCTCACAAGGTCAAGGGTACATAGTAGAGCAAAGATATTACTAACAAGATAAGCATGGCCGATCAAGATAGCATATAAACAAGAAACATAAAAAGAAGGTAGTATAGCTAGGGTAGGAGTTATGTAACCCTCCTTAAGCACACTTCCAAGCTCCAAATCTCTAAAGCTCCAGGCACCACCTTCGGCCACCTCAAGAAAAGAAGGGAAACCTATCACCTCCATGGCCAAACAAGCAAGGAAGAAGGTGGTTCCAAGGGAAGAGAGAAAGAGACTCACCAACTAAAGAAGAAAAGGAGCAAGGTGTATCGTCCACCACTTCCTCTTCTCCACTCCTAGCTCGGCCACCAAAGGAAAGAAAGCAACTAAGGGAATTAAAGGAGATGCTAGCAAGTAAGAAGGGCTGCTTATATACTAAGGGGTGAAGGGAGAGAGCAAGGAAAGGTGGCACCCAACCCTAGCAAACTTGTCCTTGGGTCATGCCACATGCTAACACCCCCAAAACCACATGTCCACGACTTGCCACCCACTTAGCAAAGCAACAGCCACTTGTCCAAAGATGGTGACACAAATGAGGCTAGGTGGAGGGTGTGTGTCGCCCAACATGGAAACATGACACACCATGGCTGATACACCTCTTGTCCGGTACAACCAGGCACTCCTCTGGCCGACACACCATGGTCCAGCCCGATACAAGCTCCAACAAGGCTCAACACAACTCAAACAAGGCTCAACAAAGTCCAAAGCTACTCAAGCAAAGAGCCCGACCCATCCTCTCAACCCTAGAGGATGCAAGGAGAGAGGGAAAGACATCTCTCAAGGTGACCAACTTGCACATCAACCCTAAAACATGGGTAATTTACAAGTTGCACCTTAACCTCTCAACAAATCACAAACAAACCCTAATCACAACTTCAGGTGATTAGCAAACATCTAAACGTCCTGTTTAGCCAAAGCAAATAGGGTAAGCCCAAAATGAGGGTCAGGGTCCTTACACCTATGCTTTCCAAGACACTATATAAACACTAGTGGTGGATGGGAGCTATAGGTTAGCTACTCTAAGCATTGAAGGTGCCACCTACTTCTCTCCTACTCATTTCCACCTATATCCATCCAAATTTCACCTTCTTCCACCTCAAAACTCCAATTTTATAGGGTTTTGACCACATCCACACATCCTTCCATGTTATTCATCCATGAAGGAAAAAGAAGGTCGTGCATCTATAGTTGGAGGAGAAGAAGGGGGAGTGTTCACCAATTTTCTATGGATTTCTACTCTACTTGTTCTTATTCTTTTCCTCTTTTGTGTATTATGAATACATAGGCCCCTAGGTGGGTTGTTTGGGGTTAAAAATGTGATTTTGATACCGTGTTTGGGAAAAGCGTTATGTAAAATCTATAATTTCATTTTCTTATGATTATCTTCTACTTATATCGAAATTCCCATGATTGCTTTGTAGTTTATGCTTGAAAACACCTAGGTTCTAGGGGAAATGGTCTATGTGTATCTATTTTGTGATTTGCTCATAGGTCCAACTAGTGGATCCTTAGCTACCTATCCATATTCCTACATACCTATCCACTCTCCTACTCATAGGTGTCAGATATAAGTAGTTAGATTGGACACACATCATGCCATTGGCTTGGATCTACTTAAAGGCTAGATGGGAGGTGACATGAGGTGTAAAACCCTCATCTACGCCCTCTGTTACTACTCTTGGTACACAATTTCCCAAATTGCTTCCATCCTATAAACTAAAACTTATTAGGTCTTAATTGAATTCCACCTAAACCCTACCCAAATCAGTCTTATAAGGTTGGATAGGGGTGATAAGGACTAGTTTCCTATACACACTCTAATCCATCCATGGCCAATTAGTAGTTTAGGGCAATTCTCTAACATCTAACTTGATTGTTTGGTTTGATGATTTAACTAAATGAGCAACGTTTGCATGGTATGACCCCAAACCTAGTTGATAGTCACATTGCCCTAAATTTCCCACACTTCCATTAATTGATCAAAACCCTAATTTCTCTCTTTCTTAGATATTGCTTGCTTAATTAGCTTCTTTACTTGTCTTTTTTATTACTTGCCTTGTTCATGGTAGCTAGACCTTTCTAGAGTAGTTAGTGTTCCTTTGTGGTTGCTTGTTCTTGTCTTAGATATTCATTTGTTAGTGTAGTCTATTTCTTGCTCTTTTGTTTAAATTGCTAGTGTAGTGTCTCTTTGGCCTAGTTAAGCTAGTTGCCATCTCTAGTTTGATAGTTATGATTGCTTTGTTATCTTAGTCTCTAGTGTTAGTTCTTTCTTGCTTGCCACAACATATTTGCTCTTTTCCTAATTAGTTTACTTGATTTTCTAATACACCTAAAGTAGGTTTACTTCTTACCTTTTTCTTAATTGCTTACTCACACTAATGTAACTCCCAAAACCATGATTAAACCGTTGATATCTAGACTCTTCCTTTACAACCTAGATCAAATGAAAAATGAACTAATCTCTAACTCCCCCTCTCTCCCTTTATTTTGGAGACAACTTTCCATTCTATATAGTACTTCCCAGACTCGTGTGCTTGTGGAATTGTTTAAAAGTGTGTCCAATTCACATTTTACAAATACTGAAAGACCCAGATCTATGTCTAGGGTGCATCTACGCACTCCAACTATCTAGGGTTATTTGTAGATGCATCACCCACTATAGAATAATTGAGAAATATTGTCTATCCTTGATACATGTGACAAGGAAGCTACATCACTATTATTTGTATTTTATCTATAGGTGATTGCAGATCATGACGTCACCATGTTATCTATGTGATCACCCTACTCTTGTTGGATGGTGTGAAAAGTGGCAAGTAATTCTATCAGAATTTGACATCACCATACTACTATGAAGGTATTTAAAGCACGAGATTTGGTTGATCAAATGATAGACTTCCCATTTCTTGAAGAACCAATAAATGAGCAAAAATTCCTTGATCAATGTATAGGAGAGATCGGCTCTCCCGATATCATTATCCCAAAACATCATGAATTCTAGATAATACTCTTCAATATAGATAGTTAGGATAGTAGTTCTTCAAGACCCACACAAAGAGAAATTGCATGTATCTACATGTGGCCCAATACAAAGCATTCATCTTAGGTCTCCAACTTACCAAACTACAAGGGAAGGCCATCTCCAAGTAAACAATTATTCGTACCTTGTGATTTCTCGAGTGTGTAAAAATTGTAACCCTCCATTAGAACATGATTCCTTATCAAGAATACATGTGTTCCCTCACCCAAGATTCTAATAAGATTTCCTTCAATTTCCTAACAAGGAACACAATGCATTTGCTAATGACATGGATGCCCTCGCTTTAAGGATCAACATCCAAGGGGATAAGAGCTAGTATGGATGATTTTTTGACATGCCTATTGTAAGGCCATCGACAATGCAGTTAATACTAAATAAAAGGATCGATATCACAATATAAAAGTTTATCTAGAAATTTAACTCATCCTTGAAGGTTTCTCCCATAAGAGAAAATCAAGAGCTGAAAAGACAAGCCATGCAATATGTCCTAGTGGAAGGGAATCTATATTGTAGATCTTAAAGCCAGACTCTAATTCAATGTCTAAAGAAGACAAAGGTGGAATCCCTCATAAAGGAGTTCCATAAAGGATCATGTGGCACGCACATGAATGGGGTCATGATAGAAAAAAAAATACAACTTCTAGGATATTAATGGAACAAAATAGAGACTCATTGCTCCCAATATGTCCACAAATGTCAAGTCTACCAAATACATGGTGACTACACTCACATACCTACAAACTAGCTATACAACATGGCCATGCCTTGGTAATTTTTTCTTTGGGGATCCCATGTGACTGGAAAACAAATCGTAGATCTTCAAATGAGAATTGCTTCATTTTGGTCACCATTCGATACTTCACCAAATAGGTGAAATCTATTGACCCAACAAATGATCAAGTTCCTCTAAAACAACTTCGTAAACCAACATAGGATGCTACATAGGATTATCTGTGACAACAATACAAATTTTGTATCCAAGATCATCAAAGAGTATCTAAGCTCTTTTGGATGAAGAATCACCGAACATTGCCATATCAGCCCCAAACAAGGAGATTCATAGAAGTTTCCAATAAAAATATTATATACTCAAAAAATAATAAGTTTCAATTCTAACTAGAATGAACATCTTCTGATTGCTCTCTGGGCATATCAATCTTCTATGAGAACTTCCACAGCAGCTACCCCATATTCACTTGTATCTTAAATGGGGGAAGTTTTACCAGTTGACATCCATATCCCATCCCTTCACATACTATGAGGAGTAAATACTCGATGTAGAATGGATTCAAGATAAGATCTATGGCCTCAATACACTAGAAGAATGATGAACAAGAGCTCTTCGTGCATAGTGTTATCTAGCATGACAAGCTCAAGAACTTAACAAGAAGGTTCGTCCCCACAACATTTGAAAGGGGGATCCAATGCTCTGCTTCATCCAAATTGTTGACTCTCAGGGAAAGTTCAACTCCAAATGGGAAGGGCCTTATGTTGTCACGACAACTATGATTGGGTCAACGTGCAGTTGAAAGACATGGATCGATATATTCAAATCCATCACACCAATGTCGGCCTTATCAAATGCTACTATCGTTGACCAGCAAGCTTCAACGACATCAAGCCCCTGGAAAATACATATTTAAGGAGGCAAAACTACTAAACCTTAAAATTACACCCAAAAATCTACATCAATGCCTCAAGGTGTCTGTCGTGTCCCTAAAGTGGGAGGAAAAAGTAGAACCATAGGGTCAAGGATGGAAGGAACAAAAATTTTATCTTGAGGTTCCAATGGTTTACAAACCTAAAATAACCCCTTTCAAATAAGCTGATCCAAAATTAAATACCAAAAAATGCTCATGGTTGTGGATGAGACAAGGCAAACCCCACACTCACAATCATGACAATATTCATAGGTTTGCTAAAACATGAGTCCCCATAGGTGAGTTAGACTCAATCTATGAGATCAAATGATTCCTAACACCTATAATAGGGTGAAAATCATGTAACACTAAAGGTTACATCTAATTGAGTCAACTTAGAAAAAGGAAGATAGGGAGATGGAGTAGAGGTTGAAAGCCCTTGAGGCTATCCACTCCTCATCTCTTGCAAAGAGGTGGGACCAAATTTTGCATGATATAAGTAGGGAGAAACAAGCTAGGAAGCCCTTCACTAGGTAAACCTCATTCATTCCTCATGGAATCTTAAGATCTTGTACTAAGTTCATGGAAATCTATTTCTATTTAAAGCTTCAATTAAAATATCACTATATATCAACACCACTCAAAAGGAAAAATATAACAATTACAAAAATAGCACCCTAAATCATCTAGACATGTGCTTAGTGATGAATTGATACACCAAAGTGTTAAAGATTACAACCCATTAGGATGTCTTAAACACCTACAGCCTTGGTGCAACTAGGTAGGGAGTTTCCACTTATGTACATGTTCCATGCATTACTTTAGCCCCTAGTGTGACATCAAGAGATAGTAATCAATCATATCCCCTAGAATTAAGGATCCTCTTGTGATAGAATAGGTTGCAACATTCAAAATGACGAACCATCCATGAGTAGGAGTTCACAACATGAAAAAAGATTTAAAATTCTAGGGGTTTCAACCTTCTACTCTAGCAAGAAACGAGGATGGAGACTGGTGATTCCAACATATATCATTTTTCTGAAGTACTTTAACTTATAACCAACCTTAATATGTCGAACATATAAGAAGGATATATAGATCGATCTAAGTCTTCTAATTTGATGAAGGAAACTTACCGTGTCAGGTACCTCTAAATTAATTGGAATCAGGATCCAATTTGATATTAAACCTCATGTAGGGAGAAACCAAAGTCAGTGTCACATACCATGAGGAAAAAAGGAACATATTTATTCAAATAAAATATGTTATAAAATTGAACTTAACACCTTGTTCCACAGAAAAACAAAACATATAAAAAATAAAAACTTCTAAAGAGGACAAAGAAAGCCACTCTAGGTACTATGGGGAACAATCTTTTCCCATAGGAAACATTTCAAGGGACATCTTCTTTTGATTCAACAAAAACTTTGCTACCTTTTTTTGATGTTTTTGAGAATCAACCAACAACTTCCTAAGAAGGATGGAATCTCCTCAATCATGTACACACTGGAAACATTTGAACCACCTCAACATGGACTATCTGTAATATGCTACAAATGTGCAAACCCCAGAAGGATGATCAACCACAGAAAACCATGCATCACTATTCCAGAATATTAAGTCCTAAGATGGAATTTCATATATCCTCAGCAAACATTTGCCTAAGTCAAACTAGAAAGCCATCGATTCAAATGTCCATGCACTTAAATAAGTTCATCAACTTAATTGTGCTTTGAAAAGTACTCATGTAATCAAAATTACTCATGTGCAATAATGTAATGAGGATTTGAAGATTCTAATAATCTAGTGGAGCCAATGTGCCTCCCTATATAAATATGCAAAACCTTGAAGGGTCCTCGCATTTTTCTAGTAAACTATGGTTCATCGAGGCACTCATATAGCTCACCCAATAACAAGAGCACAATAGTTTCTTTTTTCCATATCACCACTACAACACTTGATATTGTCGCTATCACTTGACCAACAGATTCTTCAAAGAACAACTCAGCTAGGATGTTTAGGGTATACACTTGCAAATGTGTCATATATGGAGATCCAACATCACAATGTGCTTATCTCTTGAATACCTCCCAGAGAGAACCTAACCAAATAAAGTGGCCATATTTGGTCAACAATCAAATATCTTTAAGTTCCCTTATGTCTATCTGATTAGCAACTTCTGCAATTCAACTTGACTTCTTTAGGACAATAGGTCAGTGATCATGCAAGGGAATCCTATTGATTTTAGCCACATCCTTTAGAGTGGGATTCAAAATAACATCCTCAACGATGAAGGAGTGACTAATAGGGTCCCAGAAGGAAAACACCCCTGAAATTGATTCCCTTGCAACAGGAACATAAGACAAATGGTGTAGGTTTTGAGTCACACCAAAACATTCCATCTCAACCTCCTCCATCTTAGAAATGTCCATGACCCAACATTGCACCAAGTACATATTCAAGGGAAGGACACCTTAGGAGTGGAACTTCATGTATAAGAAATTGCACCATGTCTCTAAATCTCAAAGATAAAGAGATGCTATATAAATGTAGCAATTTTTTCACATTTATAGAATTCTTTCACATAAATTAAGATAGACCTACTTCCCAAGGACATTGGCACTCACAGTTATCCATTGAATGACACAATCCGTCGTTGGAACAGGACTTGCGGAATGCCTAAATCTTCCAGCTAGACCTAAGTCCTCTTCAAATCCAACTTTGGAATTTAGATTCTAATTTAGGAGCTCTAAATCTTGCAATAGGATTTGACTATCAAACTCAAGTTTTAGTTTAAAATATCAAAACTATTAAAATTTCACACAAATGTAGAAAATTGTACTAATACAAAATTGTCTTGCAGAAAGGAAACTCAACATTCAAAGATAACGGAGCATAAAATATTAAATACACCTATTTCTTTGATGTCTTGTTTATACATCATGACAAAAGCTTGTCCAAAGGTCCATGATCATAAAATTAATATCATGAAGATGGGTTCTCTCTAGTCACATCAGGGTGAATAACACTAGCGCATCATTTGTGACCCAAAAAGGATCTTCTAGGTTGCACCTCCATGCCCAAAGTAGCATCCCGACAACAAGTTGAATCAGCCTCGACAATCATTGAATGTCTCTATAGTGACTACATGTACTTGTGGGTCCATAGAGAATATTTGATCCTCCATGGGGAAACCACTCTCTCTACTAGGATGTCTCAAACATCACTCAAAGTGTTGACTCTATCTATATTTTGGTGGTCTACTCGAGCTAAAGAATCCCCATGTCACACTCATACAAACATCATCATCTTAGAAGTATGAGGTATGACTAAAATTTCTAGGGAAGTGACACGAACCTCAAATGTCGAAGTGATACTGAGGTCGCAGCCCTACAACATTGTCAAAGCCCTAAGAAGTTGTAGGTAGAGAATGAGGAGACTATAGGAAGAAAATTTTCCTTGGGAGGAGGTGAATCTCACAGCTTGTATCCAAAAACATCTTGCTCCTTAGAGGAATCACAATCAATCACCAATGAAAAGAATATGTCAAAACACTACAATTAAGTAGACAATTATGAATAAGAAGATAAAGTTTTATTAGAGGAGCATGCGCCAGAAAGGCATATGCCTCATGTGCATTGGTTGAGAATTTGAGTAATACCAACCAAGATATGCATATTATTTCACTTGGTCTCCCATTAGCTTTCACACTGACTGATTGATCCCAATACTAGAGGGAATAACTCTAGGAAGAGGGTTGAAAGAAATATGCTAGTCACTGGCCCATTGATGAGCAACACACTCACCCATGTACAAGTAACTCCCCGAGGTTGACTCAAACTAGACCATGTTGGCATCCAAAGGCAAGGTGGCAAAGTACACAACATATGATGTACTTGCCTTGCCTAGTTGAAACTTAGAGAAGATCATGAATCTGACCTGATAAATGTAAGATAAACATGGTGCCAGCTAAAGCACATAGTTACAAGAATTAGATAGTAGCAAAGAGAAATGCTACGCATACCTCTCAAAAATCATCCTCTGTAGATCACTTCTCCACTGCAAGTATGATATTCTACTATGGTAACTAGCCCAATGGCAACAAGTGGGCAGAGAAGCATTCATATGGACTTGAGTGCCACTCAAATTGACATGTTTAGTGATCTAGAATTGATCATAAACCTAAATATATAAGGCAAAGATAAGAAAAATCAACCACGGCTGAGAAGAAAAAGATGAATATATTCATACCCTAATTAGGACCACTAATCCATCACATATCTTAGTCGCCTTGACAATTTCATTCATAATGAAATTTCAACAAGGCACCTCCTTAAGAATGTCAACTGGTGGGCGTATACACCATCACCCCAGTGAAGGAAGGAAATGCTTGCATGTTAGGAAGATAGGAGAACCATTTTATCCCTCCTCTATTCCTGGAATTGTTACTAAAAAGGAAACTAGTAATCAACACAAAAAGAAATACCTTGAGTCAAAAGGAAAAAACAAAGCATAGCTAGATCCCCTTGGTCCCTCTTCTTATAAAGGGCCTTATGAAGCCATGTGTGAGCTCACTAGGAATGATTCCCAACTCACCAAAGGAAAAATAGAAATACTAGTATCCTACTAAAATGCTCAATCAACAGATTGAAATAATTCATGTCTATAATCATGTAGTGACAAACAATCCCTTAACTAGTTTCCTCCAATAATACCAACTTCTCGGCAACCAACTCTGAATACAACATCCCCAGTTTCTTCCAATCAGTCCTCAAATAAATTCTTGTGACCCTGATGCGATGATTTTGAGTCGCATTTATAGACTTGTTTCACTCGCGTTATATGCGTTTATTGGTCATTTTGGTGGTTAATATTGCATAATTCACTTACTTTAGTCTATGATCCTTCTCAGCATCAATTCTCCCTTATTTTATTGTTTTGAGCATAAATGATTACAATAATATGTTTTATTTTGGCTTATGTGGTTTTGTGTTGCAATTTCAGGAAAAACGCATATCTGTAGCTGTCGATACCATCGACAGCTGTCGATACTATCGACACTGCCACATGTTGCCAGCCGCAAGGAGCAGCACAGAGTCGATACCATCGACAGGGAAGTCGATGGTAGCGACATTCCATCAGGTTTCTGGCGAGTAGATAGTCGATAATATCGACCCTAAAGTCGATACTATCGACACCTGAAGATTCAGCAACAGAAACAGGATAAAACTGACACCTAAGAGTGTCGATACCATCGACCCTCGTCGATGGTATCGACTCAGCATTAGGCGTAACGAAGAAAAGAAAAGAAGACTTGCCGATACCGCGCAGTGTCGATACCATCGACCCGCGTCGATGGTATCGACACCGTCAGATGCAAGTTTGTTTCAGATTGATCTAAATCCAACGGCTGTGATATTTTTGCAACCTAACTTGGTGATTATACCTAATGACGGTGGCCAAGAGCCAGGTATCACGTCATTAGTTTCTACACACGTCCCGAGAAGGTGGGGAGAGAAGAACGGAGCCTAGAAGCACGCCCCAGCCGTTCTGAAAGCCCAAGAGGATGTTTTCCACCGCCAAAAGGCAGTAGATCATGCATTCTACGCCGAGGAATGCTTCGATCTTCTCCGTTCAGGGGTTTCATTACTTATTCACGTTTTTCTCCATGTTTCCCCTTTTCTCAACCTTGTCTTGCTCTGAGATGAACATGCGGGGCTAATCCCCTTTATCTTTAGGACTGGGAGTATCCCGGGGAAGCATTGTATGACATTTTTATCATAGTAATTCATCATTTATCTCTTAAATCTGTGGCATGATTTCATTTTCTCAATTATATTGTTATGCTTGATCACCATAATTATAATCTAATACCTTTAATTACTTTGAAAGAAGAATTAACGGTTGAAAAGCGACAAAATTCACATTAATTAACAAATCCCTTGAACAAGGTGATGTACGGTTAATGGTGGACACCCAGAGGTCGATGCTAATGCACCTAGTTTAGGGTATAGGTTACTACGATGGTGGAACCGACCTAGACATAGGTAGTGAATTGTACCACGACAGTGGGCAATTTTGACTACAGGCCACTACCCGGATTGAGAGATGAACCTGAACTATTATATGGAAATTCATACAATGAAAACCCGCGGTGAAACCGCAATCCTAAAGATATCCACTTGAATTGATTAAACTAAACCCTTAATCGATTGCTTTGTTTTATTTTATTTTCTTTTGTTTTTACAACAACTCTCAAACTCTTTTAATCGGTTTAGCTGATCGCAAACATTTAGTAGTAGTCTATCGATAATTCAGTGTCCCTGAGTTCGACTCGGGCCTCACAAGGGCCTATACTACATTGACGTGTGCACTTGCGTTCGACGCACGGTAAATCGTGTCAAGTTTTTGGCACCGTTGTCGGGGACACGGCAATTGTCGGCACTACGAGTGCTGCAAGCGGCCACTCTAGGCCACATTTTTATTTTATTATTTTATATTCATTTTTTAAAATTCATAGTTTATCTTTCGCATTTTGTAATCGTCTAGAACGGTACTGAACTGAAATTACCATTTTGCAGGTATTGGTGCATGGTGAGGATGCGTAGCACTGACTACACACAGCAATCACCAGAGGTTCCACTTCCGGGACCATATGACGAGGAGAACAACATTCAGCCCCATCTGGAAGATATAGATTCTGACTCAGAACAAGAAGCCATGGCAGAAGAGCAGACGATATGGGAGAAGATAAAGGCTTCTTCCTCATCTGCTTCAAAGGGGCCAATTAAGAAGCATGTGATCAACATTCTGACTTATAAGATTGATCCTGCATTAATCAACTTGGTCAAGTCAAATGCATTCCATGGGTTACAAAATGAAGACCCAGTGACTCACATAAGTCAATTCGTGGAGAACTGCGATATGATCAAGATAGACAGGTTCCCGCAGGAGACATTGTACCTGAAGTTGTTTCTGACCTCTCTGGCGGGAAATGCATGAGAATGGTTGCATAGTCTTGACGATGAGTATGTGGAATCATGGAACCACATGGTGGAAGTATTCTTTGAAAGGTTCTTTCCGCCTGAGAGGACAAATGACATGATCAGGAAAATCCATAATTTCAGCCAGAAGGCAGGAGATACTTACTCTGAGACCTGGGAATGGTTTCAGATCATGCTTAGGAGGTGCCCGCATCATGGGCTTGACAAGGAGACGTAGGTCAAAATCTTCTATTTTGCTCTCTCCGAGCATGATAGAAGTAACCTAGATTTCGTAGGTTCAGGGTTCTTCTTAAACAACACAGACATGAGATGTTGGGAAATTCTGAAAAACATGGCCAACAAGCAATCCTAGGGCGACAGAGACGTCGTAGAGCATGTTCGAGTTGCGGGAGAGTCAAAGGCCATCAAAGAGCTAAATGAGAAGATGGACCTTCTCGCCAAGAAACTACTTGCAAAAGAAGATACCGAATCCGAGGATGAAGCTCAAGTCAAATTCATGCGCCAGCAGTAGGGGTACAGAAACAATGATTACTCATGGAGGAAGGACAAGAAATTCTCCTGGAAGGATCCAAATAATTTCTTGCAGGACCCCGACGCAAAACCCCAACCGGTGACGGAGGATAAGAGCATGGAATTGCTCAACCAAGTGATCAAGCAAAATCAAGAACTAATGAGAACGTTTGGTCAGCAGATCAAGCAACAAGGGGAATTCATGAACCAATTTGGACAGACCTTACAAAGTCACGGGGCTCAGATGAGGACTATAGAAACATCATTGGCGCAAATGGCAGCTGAGATAGAAAACTTGAAGAAGCCAGCACATCAAGGCTTTCCAAGGAACACAAACATTCCAGGAGGTAACCAGCAGGCGAGGGCAATCTTGCTACAAAGTGGCAAGAATATTTTAAGCCCCAGGGCCGATGAACCAAGCAAACCCCAGTCAGAAACCATAGGTGAGGCCATAGAGGAGGTTCTGATTCCAACCACAGAGTCGATCGAGGATATAGTAGAGGATGACACAGCAGAACCCGTTCATGTTGTGGAGGAGACCCAGAAGAGGACGCCATATGTGTCGCCACACCAAAGGGCACAGAATGTCCCGGTCCCATATCCAAATAGTGTGAAAGCAAAGAAAGTGGACGCACAGTTCAAGAAGTTTCTGGACAGCTTTAGAAAGCCTTCTGTCAACATTCCACTTTTGGAAGCAATCGAGCAGATACCCTCCTACGGGAAATTTTTGAAAGACATCATCACAAAAAAAGGAAAATCCCTGATACTGAGGTTGTGGTTCTCAAGGAGCAGGTGAGTGTGTTCATCATGGGCACATTGCCACCTAAGAGGCAGGATCCGGGCTGCTTCAACATTTCATGCTACATTGGTAAAGTTAAGTTTAGTGAAGCACTATGTGATTCCGGGGCAAGCATAAACCTGATGCCCCTATCTACGTTTAAGAAATTGGGATTGAAAGAATCAAGGCCAAACAATATGACAATACAGTTGGCGGATAATTCAGTGGTGAAGCCGTATGGTATTTGTGAAGATGTTTTGGTGAAAGTTGATCGGTTTGTATTTCCAGCAGACTTTGTTGTAATGGAAATGCAAGATGAACAAGGTAATGAGTTACTCCTTGGATGACCTTTCCAAGCCACTGCTGACATGATACTTGAAATGGGAAGAGGTCGGTTAACCTTGGGTATCGCTGACGATCGGTTCGAGATGGTCATGCCTTCCAGCACCACACAATCGAAAGCCAAGGAGCAATGCCGCATGATGAAGAACTTTGATCAGAATATCTCTTTATGTCTAGGGAAGCCGTTTTTAGATATGGCTCATGTAATGACTAAAGTGGAGAAGGGGACACTGGCTGTAGACATCATGGAGCAGACCAAGGTTGTGTCTCTTAGCAAGGTTGTGGGTTTTCCCAATGATGAAGAGGAGGACATCCCTCCCTCTACTGAAGATGAGGCCATAGCAAGTTCTGTTTTCAATGCATATCCAGAATTACCACTTGAAGCTTGCCTGGTTAATGTAACACATGATTGGATGAGAAGCAAGTCACTACAAGAGTGTGCCAAGATGCTTCAGGTGCTTCCATGCTTTTATGCTAGGTACTATGAAGAACTTGGCGAACTCCCACCACCGCTTCAGTCATCCTTGATCAGCCCGCCAGATTTAGAATTGAAGCCATTGCCACCGCACTTGAAATATGCATTTCTAGCTGAGGGTGAGAAGCTGCCAGTGATCATTTTAGCATATCTGAGTGCCGAGGAGAAGATCAATTGCTGATGGTGCTGAAGAACCACCGAGGTGCATTCGGGTGGTCGGTAGCGGACATCAAGGGGATCTCCCCTACATTGTGCCAGTACAAGATCTGGCTCGAGGAAGGATCCAAACCGGTAATTCAGCCACAGTGTCGATTGAATCTTAGCATGATGGAGGTCGTCAAGAAGGAGGTGATCAAGCTCCTTTCTGTAGGTATCATCTATGCTATATCCGACTCGACGTGGGTGAGTCCGACACAGGTAGTCCCTAAAAAGGGGGGAATTACTATTACACATAATTTGTTAAATGAACCTGTCACAACCCGCTTGGTAACCGGGTGGCGTGTATGTATAGACTACCGTAGATTGAATGCTTCTATGCTTAAGGATCATTTCCCTCTCCCATTCATTGATCAGATTTTAGAGCGATTAGCAGGTCGATCTCATTTTTGTTTTCTCGATGGTTATTCGGGGTACAATCAGATTTTCATTGATCCTAAGGACCAAGAGAAGTCCACCTTCACTTGTCCTTACGGAACATTTGCATACCGTTGTATGCCATTTGGTTTGTGTAACGCACCAGCAACCTTTCAGCATTGCATGCTTGCCATTTTCTATGATATGGTTGAATGTTGTTTGGAGGTTTTTATGGATGATTTCTCCATCTATGGTGCGTCCTTTGATGAATGTTTATACAATTTGAACAAGGTTTTGCAACGCTGTGAGGGCACGCATTTGGTCCTCAATTGGGAGAAATGTCACATGATGGTCAGCGAAGGGATTGTGCTTGGACATAAAGTGTCTAGCAAAGGGTTGGAGGTAGACCCGGTGAAGATTGAAGTTATTTCCAAATTGCCCCCACCAAATTCGGTTAAAGGGGTACGGATTTTTCTAGGTCACGCCAGTTTTTATCGCCGCTTTATAAAAGATTTCTCAAAAATCACCAAACCATTATCGGAGTTTCTAGAGAAGGATGTTGTGTTTGATTTTAACAAAAAATGTTTATATGCTTTTAATGTGCTTAAAGAGAAATTGATTTCTGCTCCGGTTGTGCAAACACCGGATTGGACAAAGTCGTTCGAACTGATGTGTGATGCATCAGATTTCGTAGTGGGGGCAGTTTTGGGACAACATGTGGACAATAAACCCGCTGTGATTTTCTATGCGTCCAAAACTTTGAATGAAGCACAATTGAATTACACGACAACCGAAAAAGAACTTCTTGTCGTTGTTTTTGCTTTTGTAAAATTCCGGCAATATCTTGTAGGATCTAAAGTCGTGGTATGGACGGACCACGCTGCCATTAAGTATTTGATGGAGAAAAAGGATGCCAAACCAAGACTGATTAGGTGGATCTTACTTTTACAAGAATTTGATATTGAAATCAAAGATAAGGCAGGAATAGAAAATGTGGTTGCGGACCATTTGTCTTGGTTGGAAAGGGTAGATGAGAAGGACGTGCACATACCCATTACTGAGACGTTTCCTGATGAACAACTTCTATCTGTGAAGTCTAAAGATCCTTTGTTTTCTTACATTGTTAATTATCTTACCTGCAAAATTATCCCGGATGATTGGACATACCAAGAGAAAAAGAAATTTTTTCATTCTTTGCGTTATTATTTCTGGGATGACCCTATTCTGTTAAAGCAGTGCAGGGATGGTGTGTTGTGCAGGTGTGTACCGGAAGTGGAATATGAAAGTGTCCTCCGTCATTGCCATACTCTACCGACGGGTGGCCACCATGCTAGTTCTCGAACTGCGGCCAAGGTACTTGAGAGTGGCCTTTACCTGGCACACTTTGTTCAGGGACGCATATGACTATGTGCGGCAATGCGATTCCTGCCGACGGGCAGGTAGCATTTCAAAGCGACAGGAGATGCCCCTCAATGTATTTCAAGAAGTTGAGGTATTTGATCTGTGGGGTATTGATTTTATGGGACCCTTTGTGTCCTCCAATTCTAACTTGTACATTCTATTAGCTGTTGACTATGTATCGAAGTGGGTAGAGGCAATACCCACTAGGACTAATGATGCTGTCGTAGTGTGTAGGTTTGTCAAAGAATACATTTTCTGCAGGTTTGGTGTACCAAGAATGATTATTAGTGATGGAGGTACACATTTACGGAATCAGAAGTTCGCGGCATTGTTGAAAAAGTACGGGGTAAAGCACAACATTGGTACCCCGTACTACCCACAGACACATGGGCAAGTGGAAGTCTCCAATCGAGAGATTAAGAAGATCTTGGAGCGCACTGTTGCTTCGACGAGGAAAAATTGGAGTATCTTGCTACTGGATGCTTTGTGGGCGTACAGGACGACGTTCAAGACACCTATAGGCACTACGCCTTTTAGGTTGGTTTACGGTCGGGCTTGCCATTTGCCGGTGGAATTGGAGCATAAGGCGCACTGGGCGCTGAGGAAGTTGAATTTGAGCTATGATGAAGCAGGAAAGAAACAGATGTTAGAGCTAAATGAACTTGACGAGCTGAAGATGAATGCCTATGAAAGCACGCGGATCTACAAGGAGCGAACAAAGCTGATTCACGATCGACATATTCAGATGCGCGTCTTCAAGAAGGGAGATCGTGTACTCTTGTTCAACTCCAGGTTGAAGATGCATCCCCGGAAATTGAAATCCCGATGGAGTGGACCGTTCACAGTAGAAGAGGTCAGGCCACATGGCGCAATCATGGTGTGTGATGGCGAGACAATATTCTTGGTTAATGGGCAGCGATTGAAGTTGTATTTCGGTGAGGATTACACAACGAAAGTGAATGAGGTCAAACTCATTGCGCTTTCGGATGCATGAGGAGCTTGATTTCGTCTAGCCTAAGACGTTAAATAAGGGCGCTTGTTCGGAGGTAACCCAGCCATTGGTAGTTTTGTTTAGTTCTTTCACATTTGTAAGTTAGTTTGATTTGATAGTATTTTTAGTGTAAACAAGATACCTTGATCATTTGTTTAATGTGCAGGATTGAGGCAGGGTCGATACCATCGACCCTTGTGTCGATGGTATCGAGATCGGCACAGGTAGGCGGCTGCAAAAATTTCTCTGAGTCGATACTATCGACGGCCTCGTCGATGGTATCGACCCACCATCAGGTTGCTCGCTAGAAGGAGGTCGATACTCGCGAGATCTCTGGAGATATTCAGATGAAAAGTGTCTCAGTGAAGTCGATACCATCGATGATCCTGTCGATGGTATCGACCCAGTTACAGACAGGACGCGGCGGTCGGGCCTCGTGAGGGTGTTTGCCCTAAGCACAAGTCGATACTATCGACTTGCGTCGATAGTATCGACACAACACGTCACCGATCCGCGAGAGCACATCAACAGCGATCGATGCATCAAGAGAGCCGATCCGTAGGATGGGTCGATACCATCGACACATGTCAATGGTATCGACGCGTCATCGATCTGGGCCCCCAAATCAGGCTATCGAAAACCGTCAATACTAGCGAAAGACCAGATTGTGCTACAGGTGTCGATACCATCGACCTACATCGATGGTATCGACGGGCACACAGCAGCGCCGGCCACAGTTATAAAAGGGATGGATTGTCATCATATGACATCACACCTTCAGAGCTTTCCTCCTCCACTTGTGTCGTGCGTCTTATTGTGCGACCGGAGCTCGGCCACGAGCATTCAAGGAGCGAGTTCTTCCCCTATCCTTCACCGAGCGGAGATTGTCTTCTCTGATCTTCACCGGCCTCCGTCTTCTTTTCCTTCTTTCTTTGCGACGATGGTGCGTACAGCCGATGCTTCTTCTTCACGGGAGGATCCAATGGAGATCCCTGAGTTCATTCCTCCACCCACTGCATCTATTCCACACCCACGGATTGTCCATCCTTCCGCGGAGGTCCGGAAGGTCTACGAGGAACTGATGAAGCGCAAGATTGAGCCGACCCGCTACGTCGACCGGGACATGATCCGCAATCTGGGGTTCGAGGCCAATCTTTCCTACGTTCTCAAAGGGCAGGCAAGGCATACGGGTAGGAAGCCCGATGAGATGGAATTCCACGCCGACGGACAGCCATTCTTCGGTGAATGGACCACATACAAGGAGCTAGTGGCGGAGTTCATGGCATCGCTAGATATATGCGTTGTGCCAAACGACGTCATCACCACTGATCGGGAATGTATCAAAGGCCGCGTTTCTTTCTGGTTGTACAACAACGATTACACTCTCACCCTCAGGCAGTTCAATTCCATCTACAACTGGAATCATGGGAGAGATCAGTACCGGAGGCCAGACAACCAGACTGACTATGATTCTATTTTCGCCGAGCTAGTGACTGTGCCTCCGGGCAAATCCGTCAGCTACCATAATGCGGTTGTTGCAGATTTTGAGCATCCGTTTGTGCGTGACCTGTCTCTCAGCAAGTTTCAAGAGATAGATTTGTTTTTCCTGCACAAGTTGCTGAAGCGAGAAGAGTGTAATTGGGGTGCGTTCTTCTTAACGCGCGTGTTGGCTGTTAAGAGGAGTACGCGGAAGGCTCCAATCCACTTTGGAGGACTCATCACACCGTTGGCCTCCTATCTTGGGTTAAATTTCTCCCAGCTTACTCCCCTCTCCAACAGGAGCAAGGTCAACTTGCAGCATCTGCACCGCTCCAACCACATCCTGCTTCGCGATGGCTTGGCATATGCACACTGCCATGTCAATCAAGCATATCAAGAATGTTCACTTCCAGACCCCGTCTTCCACATCGTGGGCGCTCAGCATTTCAAATGGCCTGTCATAGCCATTGAAGACTCGGATGAAGACAAAGACAATGACGACAATGACAATGACGGCGACGAGCCTGAAGAGGAAGAGGAGGCTTTCACCCCTCTTCGCGTACGAGTGGCACCTAGGAAGTGTCCCCGCATGCATCTGGGTGCATCTTCTTCTTCACAACCTCCTCCACCATAGCCCTCTTATCCAGAAGAGGATGCCTACTCTATGCAAGGGATGTATACAATGTTGCAGGAGATTCATCAGACGCAGCAGCAACATACAGCTTCATACGCCGGTATTCAGGATACGACGAACCGGTTGCTTGATAACCAGAGGGCTATTTTTTAAAATGAGCGCTTTCTCCTCGAAAACCAACAGCACATCCACGACAAGTTGCATAGGATGGAGATGCAGCAGCAACCCTTCTATGATCATTACTGGAGGAAGAAATACTTTGGGGGGTATCCACAACCTCCGCCTATGCCCCAGTATGATCCAAGCTTTCAGGGGCAGTACCCATCTTGGGACCCCATGGCCCCGCAGTACCTGCCTCCTCCTGAAGAATGATTGGTATCTCTGTTCCACCTTTTAAGGTTGTTTTTTTACTATGAGGTCATAGTCGAATTCAAGCTTAGGGGGGGAGTTGGAACAGCTCTATCCTTTAGTTTTCTCAGTTTTTATTAGTTTCTCAGTTTTTAAGCTTATTGTTTTGTCTTTTGTCATTTATTTCTTGTAGTTCTTAGTTGTTTGTAGGATCCACACTCTATCTAGTGTAATTGTGGATGTTTTAAGTCATGTGTCATCTCATTGCTTGTACTTGGGAATTAGGGGCAAATTTGAAAATTTTTAGTGTTTTTGCATGCTTGTGTTGTTTAACTTTGAGCACATAACTTAAGGAAATAATTGGGTTTGTCAACTCTAAAATAGAAAATCACAACTGTACATTCTTATGGTTCATGCAAAGTGGACGGAAATGGTTGTTTGAGCCTAAACTGACCAAATGATAAAGAGACTTTAATTTGAAATAAGAGAGAGAAACCTCTTAATTACTACACAGGTCAGTAAGGAGGGACACATAATAATTTTCAAAGGTTCAGTCAATTAGTCTTGTGATCTATCCACCCCACTATTTTCATACTCCACCTTAAGAATTGGAAGTACATTACAGTTTTAATCTCTTTGATTGCATTCCATGTAGATAGGTCTTGCATTGCAACTATTTTCACATAATTTGCATGAAAATAAATATATATATAGATAAGTTATACATGCACATTATCCTTAGGTGTGTGTTATTTAGTTGCATAATCATCATTTTGTAGCTGCATTCACATTTTTTTTGTGCATATACTACATCATGCATCTTATTTCTTCTGAAACATTAAGGGTGATGAACTTGTTCCATACCTTCTGAATGTTTCAAATGTATAAGTTATGCATCAATAAGTGAGCCTGACAAACAATTCGTTGTTAGCTGTGAAAATAAGGGCTTGAAGAGAAAGAATAAGAGAAAGAAAAAAAAAGTTTTGAAAAAAAAGAGAATTGAGAAGTAAGTAGTAATGAGAGGGAGAAAGGAACATGTTCTCACTACATACTAAGAAAAATGGGTACATGATGTAGTTCTCTTAGATATTCCATCTCACCTAGAGATGGAATGAAAGTGCATGCATCATTCCACCCAAATGTAGGCATTAGGGCATTTACACTTGCATATGCATCATTTAGGTCATTTTTGCTTTGTGCATGTTGAAATCGTATAATGCTTCCATTTCTTCCAGGAGCCACCCATTTCATCCACCCGTTGCTCGAATTGGTAGGCCACCGTGATTTTCTCCTCACTCATTAATACCAGGAGAACTGCTTCCATGTAGATGGTAGTTAGGGCGAGCAACGTAGAATAGAAGATCACAAGATGCACCGAGTCTGGACCGGAGAATTTTATTATGTTAACTGCCTTATGTGATAGTGTTCATTATTTTTGAGGTAGATATCTTTTATGGATGATTACTGTTGCCTTTAGGGTAATTATCATTATGTGGTTAGTGAGGGCCAGTATGTGAATGTCCGGCGGGGATCATGTGGTGATGTTTGTTGTGACGATCTATTCTTTAGTTGACTCTCGCAATTTTATTCTAAAGTTTTGTTGCTCGAGGACGAGCAATGTTCAAGCTTAGGGGAGTTTGATGCGATGATTTTGAGTCGCATTTATAGACTTGTTTCACTCGCGTTATATGCGTTTATTGGTCATTTTGGTGGTTAATATTGCATAAATCACTTACTTTAGTCTATGATCCTTCTCAACATTAATTCTCCCTTATTTTATTGTTTTGAGCATAAATGATTACAATAATATGTTTTATTTCGGCTTATGTGGTTTTGTGTTGTAATTTCAGGAAAAACACATATTTGCAGCTGTCGATACCATCGACAGTTGTCGTTACTATCGACACAGCCACAGGTTGCCATCCGCAAGGAGCAGCACAGTGTCGATACCATCGAAAGGGAAGTCGATGGTAGCAACATTCCATCAAGTTGTTGGTGAGTAGATAGTCGATACTATCGACCCTAAAGTCGATACTATCGACACCTGAAGATTCAGCGACAGAAACGGGATAAAACCGACACCTAAGAGTGTCGATACCATCGACCCTCGTCGATGGTATCGAGTCAGCATCCGGCGCAACGAAGAAAAGAAAAGAAGACTTGCCGATACCATGCAGTGTTGATACCATCCACCTGCGTCGATGGTATCGACACCATCAGATGCAAGTTTGTTTCATATTGATCTAAATTTGAGGGCTGTGATATTTTTGTAACCTAACTCGGTGATTATACCTAATGACGGTGGCCAAGAGCCAGGTATCACGTCATTAGCCGCTGCACACGTCCTGAGAAGGTGGGGAGAGAAGAACAGAGCCTAGAAGCACGCCGCAACCGTTCTGAAAGCCGAAGAGGACGTTTTCCACCGCCGAAAGGTTGTAGATCGCACATTCTACGCCGAGGAATGCTTGGATCTTCTCCGTTCGGGGGTTTCATTACTTATTCACATTTTTCTCCATGTTTCCCCTTTTCTCAACCTTGTCTTGCTCTGAGATGAACATGTGGGGCTAATCCCCTTTATCTTTAGGACCGGGAGTAGCCCGAGGAAGCATTGTAAGACATTTTTATCATAGTAATTCATCATTTATCTCTTAAATATGTGGCATGATTTCGTTTTCTCAATTATATTATTAAGCTTGATCACCATAATGATAATCTAATACCTTTAATTACTTTGAAAGAAGAATTAACGGTTGAAAAGAGACAAAACTCACATTAATTAACAAATCCCTTGAACAAGGTGATGTACGGTTAATGGTGGACACCCATAGGCCGATGCTAATGCACCTAGTTTAGGGTATAGGTTACTACGACGGTGGAACCGACCTAGACATAGGTAGTAAATTGTACCACGACAGTGGGCAATTCTGACTACAGGCCATTACCCAGATTGAGAGATGAACCTGAACTATTATATGGAAATTCATACAATGAAAACCCGCGGTGAAACCGCAATCCTAAAGATATCCACTTGAATTGATTAAACTAAACCCTTAATCGATTGCTTTGTTTTATTTTATTTTCTTTTGTTTTTACAACAACTCTCAAACTCTTTTAATCGGTTTAACTGATCGCAAACAGTTAGTAGTAGTCTACCAATAATTCAGTGTCCCTGAGTTCGACTCGGGCCTCACAAGGGCCTATACTACATTGACGCGTGCACTTGCGTTCGACGCACGGTAAAATCGTGTCTGAACCAAAGTCCCTAAAAGGTGAAGTAGAAGAAGAATTCTAAAATCATCACTATCAAAAAATGTTGATCAAAGCCCAATTTGCATTTAAACAAACAAATAAGAATAAAAAGGAGTGAAGAATTTAAAATATACCTTATATGCCGCTTGACATCCTCAGTGATGAATGCTTATCCACAACATGCATATGTGTGCCTAAAACTTCTCAACTGGGAGAACCTCTCCCTAAATTTAGTTAGCACCACCATGTCAACTATCTAGAGAAAAACAAAGATCAAAAAATTTATATCCCAATAAGGTTTCAATAAATGAAGGTAGCATATATGTACCTTAGGCATGCCTATGTCCCTACATCATCACTAGAATCTTAATCCTCTACAGTAGGATTCTCCTAATAACATTTGCATCTCTAAACTCACACCAGTCGTGAAATGCCATCTATCAATTCAAATCACAATGGCAGCAGCTTCGCTCATCCATTGGAATCAGTGCAATTAGATGAATTGCAAGCTAAAATGCGCTTTTAGTCATCTTCAACCTCCATATTTTGAAGAACACTGGGAAGCTCAAAATTTGGATTTCACTATCAAAGGAGAAAATGGCAAAATCCCAGCTAAAGGGAGAAAGTTATACCTCCTCTGAGATGAACGAAGATGAAACTGCTAGAAAAAATCATGAAATAATTAATCCATGGATTTCATGTTTCCATAACTTCTTCCCTCATGCCTTTGTGAAGATCCATTATGGAATAGTAGGATCACCACTATTCTTCTCTCTCCTCCAGTCTTTGCTATTGTCATTTTCTCAATCAAGCTATTGATTGCTTCCGTCACTTGAAATTGAAGAAATAAGGAGGATGCTCGACCTCCCTCATTTCTCCACCCCTCCTTTTAAAAAAAATCTACAAAAGTTATAAAATAGTTCATGGATTTGTAGTATAATTTTCAAAATCTTCTAAATATTATAAAATAAATCACAAAAAATATAACAATACAAATAAAACACTTAAAATTGTAAAAATCTAAATATATATTTATTTTTTCCTTAAAATTTGAAACTCTCTCTATATCCTATGGAATATAAATTATTTGAATATCTTGAATGTTTAATTATCTCATTGACCTTGAATGGAGGTGCCATACCAATATCTATATGGTCATAGACTATGACCTCAAACTAGGTCATTACCCCACTTTTGACTAATATATATATCGTCATACAAAATGACCTAAAAATGGGCCATTACCCCACTTTCACTTTCATCTATACACGGTCCTGGACTATGACATAAATATGGATCATTACCCTACTTTCACTTTCATATCTATATGGTCGTGGACCATGACCTAATATAGGACATTACCCCACTTTTACTCTCAGATCTATATGGTTTTGTACTATGAACTAAAATTGGGCCATGACCCATATTATCACATTATATCTATATGGTCCTGGACCACGAACTAAAATAGGGTCACCATCCTACTTTCACTTTCAGATCTATGTGGTGCTATGTTATGACCTTAAAGTAGATCACCACCTAAAATTTTCCAATCTTTTTGAGGTCCTAAACTAAAACCTTAAACTGGATCATTTCTTGTTTTCTAATCTTTTTTGGGTCCTGGATCATGACCTTAAATTGTACCATTTTGTACATCAAACCTCATTATGTTTCCTTTCCTACGTCAAAGCCCTATGTACATTAGGAAAATCCCACTTTTGGTCATGTTAAACCAAATTGCACTTAAAACAATATATGTTCTAATGAATGGATAATTGACTAGATACAATCACTAGTCTAGGTAATAAGCTAACTTCATCCTCAGATAATTTATTTGGTGCCCAATCTTATCTACTATGAACACTTTTGCAAAACAGGTGAACATCCAAGAGGATGCTTTTGAAGGTCCTAATAAGAAACCTTAAACCCTTGGAATGGTTGGTCGGTACTCTATGGAATTGATAATTAAGCGCATACAATCATTAATATAGATAAAAGGCTAACCTCATCATTGGATAATTTGTTGGTGCCTAAGCTTATCTATCTTGAGCTACAAAAGCCCTGTCTGGGATTGGAAAAGCCACCATACTTCACCTATTTATGGTTGTGATCCTGACCCTAAATTGGCCCATTCGTCAGGTCTCATGATTGACTTAACTCACCAATATATCTAATAATAAAATGAGAGAGATCATAACTTTTCAAGATCCTTTCACAATCAAGCAATTTTCATGATCTTTTATGGTTACAAACTCTTGATTTTACTGACCTATGAGAAACCTCTATAATATTTTGCTTTACATCCACTTTTTCCCCTAAGGCATGAGTTAGTAATAGAATCAAATATAAAATAAGTAAGAATCAAAGCAATGATGGGAGTCAAGTTCATAGCCAATAAACTTCAAATGGTTCATCAGCATTCTAGGGGAAAGAGTGATCGATCTGGTATAGGTATGTGACTCATTTGAAGGCTGTCTTATTCTTGAGAAATCATTTATATCCAATATTATTTTCCGTATGAATACTTGTTTCACTAGCCCATCCTTAGAAAGTAAAGACATCACCTACATTTTCCACCATCCATGAGGTTCATCTTATCATCCTTGATGAGTCTCACCTTTTGAGCATTCATGACCAAAAATATGAGTCAGACTTGGCTGAAGCATGCAGTTCTCACTCTTATCTTGAACCTTGTCTTGAAAGTGACAAACTTTTGACAGCTCATTTTCTTTAACTTGGAAGAAATTCATGATAATGTTTATTCTTTGAATAATGATCTAGTTTATTTCATATACCCATTTTCTCCACATTTTCACCGTTTAAATACATTCATTTTCACCCATTTTACCCAGTGGGGGGAATTTGTAGAAAAAGTATTATTCATCAGACTTCAGTTTGATTTTCCTTTTAGATCTGCTTTTTACAAGTCTTTTTCATAAATTTTCCAATTGAATTATCTTGAATAAAATATTTGTTTTCCCTAATAAATTGTATCTTTATCCTCACTAAATCCACATACTTTTTTATAATGATGAAGAATAATCCTAAATTTAATGTCTTATTATGTTCATACCAGATTAAAGTTCATTCAAATCCATGCTTTCTACTAATTTTGTCCATTTTTTCTCCAATATATTCATGATAAATATCCAGAGAATTAGAGTAAAAAGGTCAGGCTTTTCCTACCCTAGGACACCCACTGGATCATTTCCATCTATTGTGTGACATGTGGCAGATCGACATGATCCATGAGCCTGCCTCATATGGCTCATCCCCACAATTTTGCTCCCACTTCTAGACTTTTCCATTAGGAATCCCCAAACCCTAATTCTATCATATAAATAGACCCCCATATCCACTATATTGCAGGCCCTTTCTTAGTTCTCTTAAAGCCATAGGATTAGATAACATCTCTTTACTTTATATTTTCTCATACTTAGAGGATCCTTCCTCTAACAAAATGATTTTGTGAACACCATTAGGATGAATAATGGTAGTCTTTCATAACTATTCATCTCATAACTACTTCAAACATGCATAACTACTTATCTACAAATCTATGTGAACCACTTTGTTATTATGTGATACATTAATACTATATGATATGATTGCTTAAATGGAATTGAATCTTGCTCTTAAATGATTTCTTTTCCTACCACCTCCTCTCTTTTTTCTAAACTTTGGTCCTAACCTCCTGGGATGGATCTTTTTCATGGTATTACCTAAATTTATTAGGATCCTAGATATAAAAAAAATAATATCATCAGGGAAATGATGAAAATCAATGACTGTCTCCAACCCCAATGATTCAATAACATAAAAATTATTTATCATGACTTTTCCACCATTTTATTTCTTTTTAACCCAACTTGAACCATCCTAACTCAAGAAAATTAAGAGAAAAAAATTAATATTGATTTAGTGGGCGGGATGGGGTGCTAACACCTTCTCCACTCATCAAAGTATTTCCAAACTTAGAGTCTTGGCCAAGTTTAGCATCTTTTTCCTTATCCTTCATTGGTTGTAGTCAAAAATTTAGTTATTTTATGTTTTTTCACTTATCTAAATATTTATCTTATTTGCCCTAATTTTATCAATATAACATGACTGTGACTATGAGCTTGTCATTTTTTATCATTTTCTTAACAATGTCCGAATACGTTTTGTCACAAGAGAGTTTTTGGGCAGGTACAGTGGGAGCAATAGTTGATGATGGTTCTTTGTTTGAGATTTTGATGGGGTACATGTGCAAACTATCCCTAAGATGTAATTTACGAGGCGTCAAAGTTTTCATAGTAATCCATATTTAGAAGAAGGTTTTGGTGAACTGCTCAGTTGGAAGCTGTTAGGGAGAACAAAGTGGAGTTTTGTGCCAAGGGTAGAAGTAATGATTTTGAATACATCATTGTCCCATAGGTGAGGGGGCAAACTTGTGACAACAATCCACCCCATACCTCCATCAATGGACATGAAGGCTCCCATATCCAAACTCCATGTAAAGACTTAGCCTATCATAAAGCATTCTCACCAACCACCCATAAAGACTTACCAACAAGGTGTTCAACAGTCATATTTTACAGTAATATATACAAACATTGATTTTTTCTTAAAGTATTTTAGGTGTAGAAATTGATATCATTGGTAGTAAATACTCCAAATATTTTGTTACTTCCACTGTTTTGATGATGACACATGGTGAACAGACAAGACAATTAACGACAATAATGCAAAGGCTTCATGAACCTAAAATTTTGGCTAACTGCATTGAAGCAATTATAATATCAAAGGAGATGTCATCCATTGCAATCTGGAGTGATGTATTTTGTGATCTAAAAATGTTTTATTGGGTGTTGGTGAAGGAAAATATTGATTTAAGGTTTGGTTGAGAGAGTGAGGAAGTGAGAGAAGAATTGTTGTGTTGAGAGGAGCAGTCTCATGTATGTGTTGTTGGGATGAATATAGATAGACTATGGTGTTTGAAATCACTCTAATGTTTATAGTCAAAGGGTTATAGATCTCAAAAGATGTTTTTAGTAGTTTTAATATGCGTTTTGACAACTGGTTGATATGCAGTTATTCATGTTTTATGAAGGGATCTGCTATGCAGAGGCAAAATGGGACCAATTTCCCTCCACTTTTTTTTGTTATGCATGCATAGGGACAAAATTGGTCCCATTTTGCCTCCCATCCTATAGCTACATATCATTTTCCTTTTGAACGTATAGCAAGTCATAGCCATTTGCATGTCTATCATCCATCTCTTCACCTTGAATGAGTCTGCCACTCGTAGTTACGTAGTGTTGCCATTGTTGTAGCCGTAGGATAGTTTCCACTGTTGCTGAGTTTGGGAAGGAGCATTTGATGGCTTAGTGTGGCTCTCTTTTCTAGGTCATCCTCTCAATCTATTTTCCCCTATTTAGTTTGATATTGAGATTATGTAGTCATGACTGAGTTAGTCAAGTTCAGTCAGAATATATGGATTAGTCTAGTGTATATTCAGTCTGATTTTGTTTGACAACCTAGTTTGATTATTATCGTCTACTCAAGAGTACAATTTGATTCTATTTGACAAACCTAGTCAGGATTTGTCTTGTTGTGATAGTTTGTAATATGGAACTATTTGGATAATATTGTTTATACTAGGGTTATTCTCGACATTATATTTAAGTGTTGTATAAAATTTGTATTTATAAATATAAAAAATACATAACTATGATTATTTATATTATGAGTATTTTTCTTGACTTGTACATTTTAAAATCAATATCATTTTACCCACATGTTGATATAATACATGAAATATGCATTGTTGTATTTATGTCTAATTGTATTTATATTCTTAAAGCAATAATGACTTCATTTAACTGTATTGACATAACACATAATTCATGTGTTTCTTAATCCAAATATTTTCGTGAGGTTAAACGACATAAATTGTTTACACCAGACTAGTCCTAATTGATTAAACGTTGAAGCATGCAAACTAAGGCAAGATAAATGGAATAATTTAAAATAATATAGTGAAATGGATTTACAAATTTCAATAATATATATGTACAAGGCTTCAAAAGATAGTATAAGTACAAACAAGAATCGACAAAATCCACCCAAAAAAGAAGCACAAAATCTATCCAGAAAAAAATAGCAAAAGAAAAAGTCAAAATCCTAGGGACAACCTCCTTGAGTATGCGAACGCATCGAGACGGGCAAAGGAAGGGAGCAGTGGTCGGCAGGGTGAACACACCCAATGGTCATTTTGTAAGAGGCCAGGAACTTTGTCATGTACGGGCTCGAGCTACTGCAAGCTGACGTACACATACCTAGAGTGATCCCCAATGTCGGCGGCGGTATGGGGGCTTCACAGAGAGTGGAAAGGGCAGAGAGGATGGCCCAGAGGACCTTTTTCGCAGAATGTCGCCCCTCGATGGAACGTACCAAGGCTGCTTCTGTAGTGGAGGAAGAAGATGTTGGACAACAACGACGCTTGAGTGGAGGGGAAGGAACACAGCTTTACTCTCAACAGTGGCGTCCACCATTGGGAGTGGGATGGTGTTGCCATAGTCATCGACCACATACCAACGAGAAGGCGAATGAGACAATCGTAAATTGGATCAGGATTTCAAAATTTTCCCACAGATGGACTGACTTGGTCAGGATTTTGGGATTGCAGAATCCAAAACGGGAGTCGTAATCCCATTGTGAACCAAACCTCAACCCAACCCAACCCGATCTGTCTCTCTTTTTAAAGGACATTGAGATTTTAATGTCTCTAGTTGAACCATTAATTGAGAAACGTTCATTCTTCCTAAGATGCTATTTTAGATCAAGAAATTTCGTGGAATGCTATCATGAAGCACTAATGTATCTCGTCTAAGCTTTTTTCCTTCTTTGTAAAAAGATTAATTTTTGGGGTTGTAAGATATGAATCTAGATACAGCGTAGATACCGCACGACTTAATAACACGATAATCAATCCTTTGTTTTTACGGCGAACTATTTTCTAGTGTGGGCAAGAATCCCTCTTTGACAACTAGCACTATGTTCCAATTCCCTTTATACAAGGTTTCCCTACTAGAAAGAAGAAAAGGCGCACATAAAACGGCTCGGTGGTCGACTTTTCTAACTGTAAATGTTCCGCTACCAAACAAAGTCCGAGGAGAGAAGTGGGCACTTAGAACAGGAGGAGGTTATCATACAAAAACAAAGCCCATGTGGTGTGGTCATATCTTTATATAAACTATAGACAAGCCCCGCTATGTCTTCAAGATGCCCATGTGGTGTGGTCATATCATAGACGTAGGCGGACGTATCGAAGAGACAATGATACAGCTCGCTCTCTATCGGCATAGCCGCATACATCGAGGGCGTTTTGGGTCCGGCGCAACTCCGATGTTCGAAATCCACGACATTGCTCGTGCGTGGGATGTCTTCCTCCCTTTTTCCCAAAATGCCCTACGCACTTCAGGAGTATATATCGGGAGAACGATGAGCATTTATGAGAATTTTAAACCGGTGATGCGTTCCAGGCTGGTAGTTCCACTGTGCCACTTTTTTTCCACTCGGGGTACGGGTTATATGCAAACTAACGTTTCGGTTAACCATCCTACTACTTGCATGCCTTCTAAACTCACCAACCCATTACTATTTTCTTACTCACTACCAACACAATACCAATACATATAAATGAATTTGATAATCGTCTAAATTTTTGAAGATTCATTTCATTAGTGGTTTTTAGCTATTTTTTCAAAGTCATTATACATAAGATCTCCATCGAAATAGGTACTCTCTCTTTAATATTAACTATCCAACAAAATGTAGTATTCAATTATAATACAATATATTCAACAAAGTGCAGTACTCATTTTATATTAGAACGGTACTTAATTTGATATCTACAAATACATATCTACAATACTCAATTTAGAATAGCCAATATAGAAAAAATTGTATGCAATCTCATTTGAAGTATTGTACACCTCATAAAAATGAGTATTGATTTTTAACATACACTATACTTGTCAAGTAGTACATCTTATTTGCTAACGATTTAAACCACCACACTCATTCTTTTATATACAAGTATTCTCTTTGCAAATGCAATATCAGTAAAAAAATGAGTATTTTCCTCATAAAATAAAACACAGTATTTATTTAATAGTAAAATGATACTAAATATATGAGTATTATCTTCCAAATAAATATATATAATACTTACTTTTACTATAGTGTATACTAAAAAAATGGGTAGTATATCACTTGGAGGATTGTATGCCTTATAATCAATGTTTATTTTGACACACACCATATTATTCTATCAAGTACAGTAGATTTATTTCACAAATAAATCACTATGCATAAAATACAATACTCAAATTTTGCATACAAGCATTCCCTTCACAAAAGTGAGCAATTAACTGGTAAAATAAAACACGGTACTTATTTTGATATACACTGACACTAAACAAGGGTACTATACCAAAAGAATGACATGTAATTCTGAAAAAGGAGTATAATTCTGGAAAATATAATACAGTAGTCAATTAAGAGTAATATGATACTTAAAATATATGACTAGACCACTCACTGCTCATGTCCCTTGGGTTTACATTGCCGGGGTGGGGTCACCGAAGTGGCTCCTCCTCGGGGTGGTTCCCAAGTAAATAAAAAAAAATATAAGTATCATCTTCAAGATAATATAATAATCATTTTATATTTAAAATAAATATTGAAAAAAGAGTATTATCGCATATAAGGTATTATACGTCTTATAAAATTGTGTAATGGCTTCGAAAAAATGATGAGAGTCGTAAATTAAAAAATAAGAGGGAAATATCTATATATTTAGATAAATTACATAATTGTTTATATTGTTGTTAATTAAAATGAGTATTACGTAAGTATACACATAAACATGGGTACGGTAACAATCTTTTTGGGATAAAACGTGTAATGTTGTCCTTAAAAGCATTATAATATGTACCACTAAAAGAGAAAAAAATTGCATTGTGGTCACTTGTATTAGACAAATTATTAAAGTTGGATATTGCGTAACTTAAATTACTATACACAAAAAATGAGTATGGACAATACGATGTACATGAGTATATTAATCATTGTATGAAGAAATGGTAGCTCAAATTAAAAGGTTATTTTGAGGGTTAAATAAGTAATGCTGTAATATCTTTTAAAAGGGAGGAAGATTTTTTATTTAATTAAAAAGTTATGTAATTTGATTTTTTGGTATATGTTGATAGTAGGTTTGGTAGTGGGAAACGAAATAAAGTAGTGGGGGAAGGGCTGTGAAGATTTGTTTGTATGAATGAGATTTTTTTGCAGATTTTTGTGTTGTTCCAAGATAAACATGCATTTAGTATTATTTCTTTGACAAGACGGTCTATAAAAAATGAAGAATCGTGGTTGGCTCTAACCATTTGGGAGACTGGTGTATTGAAACTAGATATAAGTGGGTGATGTTGATCATTTTTCATAAAAATAAAGTGTGCACAGGGAGGTCAGTAACTCAATGGATGCACTTCTAGTTACCTAAGGTTAGGGCTAACTAAACCAAATATGACCTGAAGATTCTGACCGGAAATTGAATTCTTCAAAAGTGTTAGTTTTAAAAGTTTTTTGATTCGATTAAAGTTTGACTATAAATCAAAATGACTAGAAGTTAGGTTCAAGTTTGGATTAAAACCTTAATTAATCTAATAAATCTACAACTATATATTAAAACTCAATAGCCTATTACATCCTTCATTAAGTTTGTTCATGATCATTCTATGTTTTTTATGTTTTATTAGTTTTATGTTAATTATTTTCATTATATATGCATATATCAATTTAATATATTTTTTATGATGAAGAACACATCGTAGAATGAGTCAGTATTGGACTCCCCCTAGCAGGTTAAACTCTAGGATCAGACGGTGGTGGTTTCTCACCTCCACGCCACACTTGATGGTGTGTTATGTTGTCGCAGCCATCACTGGTGAGAACACCCACCTACCATTTCTTTTACACCCAGCCCACTCCCAGTGGGATTCTAACCTGGGTCGATTGACTGAGGAGCACCACCTTTACTAGTGCACCAATAGTTGGGTGACAATTTTATAAGATTTATTATTGTTAAAGTCATATTTAAAACTATTGATGAAGTATATTATTATTTATATGTATTTACTTTGAAAATTGTAGATTATTTTTTGAATGTCTAGTAGTTCATTTCATAATTATTTTCTTGGATTGTGGATTTAGAGATAATTGATAGACATAATCTCTATTCAGAAGTGCGGTTGTGGTTTCTAGGCCAATGATCAAGCCCGTTAGAAAATCATAGATAAAGGAAAAATGCTTCTCTCAGACATCCGACGACCTGCAATGCTCATTTTATAATGAAACATTTCATATGTACTATGGGCCAACACTTATCACTCATCAGAAGATTTTGTTATGAAATTTTAAGATTTGCAACAATGAGAGCTTAATGTGTTATCAAATGCTACATAAAAATATTTGTGTCTACTTAGATCAAGAATCTTGACTTGGAAATTCATGTTTTGTAACTTCAAACTCTAGTTAACAAATTTTGACCTAAAACAAAACCAAATCAACCCAAAATTGATTACCTAGTGCCATTGACGTCACTTAGATGTGCATCTAAATTCAAGCTTCCTTGTATCAGTATTACAATCCTTTCTATTATCACTTATCATACATTGTTCCCCAAAGTGATCAAAGTAAACTTATTTCACTACTTGAAAAGTACATTGCGGAGATTGTAAGGTTTTTTATATCATGGATTGCCCAATTAGTACATGAAGTGGTATTTTTGTAGCTATAGCTGGTGTAAGATGTGCGGCATAGTTCAATTTGACCTTAATCTGCTTGGAGTTGCCTGAGATGACCGATCTTTACCTGACACAATCAAACACTTCATTGAACAAACCGTCAATCACGCAAGCAAGTTTAGATATTGACTACCATACCACGTAATTCATGAATAAAAACTATCTTCAGAGTGTTTATCAGGGTATAACATTGTGAATGGAAAAAGAAAAATGAAATTTATTGAGAAGGCATTTGACTATGTCGTTGTAAGGAAAAAGGAGTATAACACTATTGGATACCATGTATACAATAAGCATTATTCTATTTGATTATATAGTTTTTTTCATAGTGAAAGGGAGATGTTGAGTTTTATCACAAAGTCATGAAGATGAGATGTTAGTTGTTGTTATAAATTTTGTTTCCATGTGACTCAGATGGGCATCAAACCTATAACATGTGGCTAAAAACTGATTAAATTTACAACTTGAACAAACTTACAAGTGTTAGTCATTATAACCAATAGATGTGATTGCCTTATTTTTTCTAAAGCTTGCAAAAAAATAAATTGACCGATTATGATTTACATGCCAATATATATTATTATCAAAAGGAAAAGTTTAAAGAGATTGAACCCACAAGTTTTAAATTCAAAATTTTCAATCATATTTTATGTATCACGTTTGTTGTCCCCTTTTTCCTTTGGACTTTTACTAGAAGGTTGTTAGCATAATAAACTCTTTTATATGTTTGATGGTCTTACTCCCTTGATTGTGTAAGATTATACTATTAAATATACTACCATTCGACCTAATGTCAACTAGAACCCATATGATAGTGAACATATAATAAAATCAATGGTGGCTTTACAAATGTGCTTACATTGAGATGGAAGTCAAATAGTCAACAAGTTATGTGGACAATTCCTTCTAAATGGAAAACTACTTGAATTATTATGGTGGTTGGTATTTTGACTCTGTAAAATTTTTTATTTCACTCGTTGTCATCTAAATCTAACAATTTTGTATACAGACCCTAGACTTCCCTATTTAGAAAAGAATTGCAATGCAACTTGTTGTTCTACTTTCAAGATGATCTTTTGTAATCATGTAAAAGTTTGATATACTAGAGTATTTACTCAAGTAATGTTTTAAAACATGATGTGATCTACCAAGTTTCATGCTAAGAAATTAGTTAAATTAACTATAAATTAGATAGAGATCAATGAAATACTGATAGCTTCACGTCCAAATTGACAATTATATATTTCTTGTCCATAACTCTCCTTTTAATGAGATTAATATAGTTAACAACCATGTTTAGAAATTGACCAAAAAGAGCTAATATATCTTCATTTAATCTAAAAGTTGTTAAAGTTAAAAATGATTGCTAAGTGAAGAATATTATTTCTATATCAAATAGGAAGAAAAACACCAATCATGTGATAAGATTTTGTCAAATTTCAAATGGTTGTCTGGTTGCATGATGTATAGGTGACTACACAATGATACCTTGTTATATCTCTATTTATTGTTCAATATAACATGTACTCCAAAAAAAATTCTTATATAAATTTATGATATTTTTTATCATGATAGTAACTACGTATTCTACTTTTTATATATGTCGGTAGCTATTGTAGTCTCATTTAGTATTTATTTGCATGTTGATCTCATCCAACTCGAATTTTCAGAATCTATTATAAATCCTTACTATTATACACCCCGTGATGACTTAAAAACCATTGTCCCTTGCTTGGATGAAAGTAGGTAAATCACACATATTTGAAGATGGCATTTCAGATTGTTGGTTATGAAATATAGTTATAATAATAATTTAGAAGAGATGTATTTTTTCTTTCAATTTAAATATGTTAATATTCATTGTAGAAAATGCTATCTTGAGTGAAAACTAAATCAAAAGTTGGATTATATTCTCTTTATATATGTATAAAGACAAAAAGGAGGAAATAACAAATGAACACTCCTATTTTTCTATACATGCATAAAGACAAAAAAAGGTCTAATTTTGGGTTAGTTTTCACTCAATTTAGCATCCCATTCAGTATTCCATCTACCCATCGCTCCTTGACATTAGTTCATGTTTGATTCTACAACAATAACATGGTATCAGCTAGTCTTTAATTTTGCCACAGCAACTTGCAAGTCTTAGTCTAAAATACCAGTTCAAGTGAAATTTTTAGGACTTCCTAGATGTTCCACGCAAACATGTTGCAACTTTGTAATTTTATTTGAGAGCATCAAGTGTCTGGACATGTCCAACTCGCATGTCGTTACATTTTTCACAAGCATAAAACTCTAACACCACTCTACTTTAATCCAATGAAGCATTCTATTTACAATAGTTTGGTTAGCTTCTACATAAGTACCAACCGCTCTCTTCTTCACATGTTTACTGTCTCAAGAGAGAGTTAGTGCCATGGGAAACTCTAGTTTTCCATTGACATCACCTACAAAGTTTATTGACTAGTTGACCCAATCACCTATTACTAAGAAAAACATGGATAAAGTATGATCGTGCTAGTATGTAAAGGAATAGAGGAGTAGGATTGAGTACTACAAGTATATCACCAATGTATTCAAAATAAATAAGACTTTTTATCATAAAAATAAATGCTTCATCATATGCTACTCTAGAAGAAACCCCAAGGTTTCAAATATACTTCATAACCCTCACCAATGTTTTCATCGTTAGCCATTCATTTCTTTTTATTTTAATTATGCATATCGCATGTAAATGTACATGTTTGAGAAAAAATAAATTGCCTCGAAAGTCATAGTAGCAAAAGAAAAATAAGAAGATAAAATTATAATTATTGGGCAATTATATTGTAAGGTAGGCTGAAAGAGAAAGATATATATTCAAATTTATTTTGACTAATATCATATCAAGTACATTTTCAGGAAGAAGAAGATAACTTATAAGATAAGGAAAGGATAAAAGGAATGATGGTTGCTTCCCTAGGTCAGAAACATCACCGTGCATGTCATTCTAGGTGTCATGTAAGGGTGACCAACTCCTCCACCTCATCGGACATTAGTTGTTCCACTCCTAATAGTAGCAACCAAAAAAGGAGGGCATGAATATGGAAACATGTATGAGTTAGCTCCCCTAGGGAAATGGAAATAACAATATCAAGAAACTCAATGTCTATTATAATTCATAATATCATAGATAAAAATGTGTGTAGTCCTCCTATGACCTTTCATATATAGTTAGATAATGTTCAATCTATAATTTAAAATACTACAAGTAAAATTTACAACTACCCATTTGCCTTTCATAGAGCCTTATTAGAATAGAAAAGGACCAATTTGCAATTGAAGAAACAAAAAATCTACATCCAAACCCATACATACTTTTGTATCTTTACTTATTAATATAAAGACTAATTTGTAACTAAAAGATAAAAGAATTGCATTCAATACCTCCCACGCTCTATGACATATAGTAGATACAAAAATAGATGGTCTGTTAATAGGATTGTCTTATCAAAATACACAAGTACCAATTTATAATTATGAAAACTAAAAAAATTATATCCAAATTCTTCTATGATATTGCAAGTCTGACTTATCAGAATAAAAGAACAATTTGCAAAGAAATTTATAAATATTTATATTCAATATGATGCTGGACACGTGCAACATTATTCTAATTGTTTAACTATATGTTTTCTTATCAGGGACTTAAGTGAAAAGTATCTATTTACATGCATTTAGTTTCAAATTTAGTTATTTTGTTTTTTTTCTATATATTGTTAAGAAATTTATGCAATGATCTCTAGTCTAGGGCTTCAAGTCCTTTTTGTTATAAATAGCAGATATAGAGGTTTGTCCTTGATAGTTGAATATGTGTTGAGAATTAAAGGTATTGGTTTTCTTCTTGGTCTAATCCTTCACTGATGTGTTCCACATGAAGTGGTATCATAGACAAAACCCTAAATTTATATATTAGGGTTCTTTTGTTTTCCTCGTCATGTTGTTAGTTTTTTGAGATATCAGTCGTGCTTGTTAAAAATCGCATTTTCCTTACCTCTCATTCTGCTTCAACCGCATCAGACCTCTTCCCAGAAGCAGCCTAACACCCACAAGTTCATGCCCAAGAAACTTCCCGCTCTTCAACAACCTACTCTCTAGTTGCTATCCAAGTAGATCGTCTCTCTTGTATTCACATATCTCTATAGATTGTCTACTTTTCTTTCTCACCCACCACATCCCAAGACCCACACACATACACATGTTGCCTCTCAAACAGAATATCATAAGCCCCACGCATGCATGTCTATTTTCCTTCCCCCTCTCTCCCTCTGATCTGCTAGACGCTCTGACACCATCACATATGCGCCTCCCACCCTCCCAGCAAATACAAAAGCCCGTTCTCAATGCCCAATGGTAGTTCCATAGTTTATGGGGCCCCTGTCTTTCCTAGTGACCTTTTTCAGAACCCCTAAATAGATCTCACCTTCTCACTTTCTCAAATCATCGCTCTGCTTGGTTCCCCCACTTATCTTGATCCTACAAATTTCCTACCCATCCCCCTTATTTCCTCTTTACTCTGTTAATACCAACATCTACTACCGTTCTTTGACTTTACGTACCCATGATAAGACAACTACAAGCAATCCAACTCCCTTATTAGTTTAATTCTCTCTCTATGTTCATGCTTCTCCTCTAGTCTATCTCCAACCTCTAATTCTCCAAATTCCACTAATACCCATAGTCATCTCAAATGTCAAAATCCACTACACTCTTGGTTGCCCACTACAACTTCATGCATCTTTACAATGCTCTTTCTTTTAGAAATGACATTTTCCATCCAGATATGTGGTATCTGACATATGTGCCTACCTAGGTGCTGATGTCAAAAAAATCACAGGTACTCACACCCTCAAAACCCATACAAGGGTTTGTTGGCCCCTACAACCCTAGGAAACTCACCGAGGAGTTGGATACATGAATCATGAGATCCAATCACACTTCCAAACTTATCCAACATATAATAAGGTGCCTGGTGATAATTCAATCATTGTTATATACATTAATGATTTCAACAGTTCTATCAAGACAAATCTATTAGCAATTTCCAATGACTTGATCAATGCTTAAGAAGCTTATAAATTTGACCTCTTTGATTTCTCAACCTTGCCATGCCTATAGTTTCCAATATGACATCGTCATCATGCCTATGATCATATTCCCCTCCAATGATCTTAGAGACAGTGAGTACAATGATGAAGAAGCACTACCACCTAGTATTCCCAGAGCTGATGAGGATGATTTCAAGTAATATTATTTGCTACTTCCAGTAATTAATGGCTCTAGTGATTCTTGCAACATTGACTTAGTGCCAGGGGTTACCTATATGATTCTAATATATGGTGTCCCCATACTTATCTGTCTTAGCTTATTTACTATCTTTGTCTAGTTCTTTGGGCAACTCAACAATAGTCTCTAATAATTCTCCTTTAGTCGCCTATAGAATCCATGTCGGAAGATGTTACTCAACTATCTCGTCAAGGCAATCAAGAAAATAACAATGAGACTTTGAATATACTAAATTTGATCTTCACATGCATGAAAGTCCCATATATAGTGTATGTCCTCACGTGAATCATGACATCGATTGTGGCTAGGAATGATCTTCTCAAGATGATGGGAATCTTATCTCATGCTCCATATCAAGAACAATACAATATTTTGAGAAAATAGCAAAAGTATTATCATCAATCTTAAGTAGCATATCTTCAACCCTATCTCTAGGATATTTTATGAACTTTTTAGCCAATTGAAGAGAACCATTAGTTGGATATAGTTGGTCCAAGAACATCTCAACATACATGCAATGGGGCATGAATTTGATACTAGATCCCAAGTTAAGAAGATCTTGATAGATGTTGTGCATGCCAATATAGCATGGAACGATGGAAGCAACTAGGATCCTACCTCTCTGTAAGACCAAAGTTCCTTAATATGGAGCTTATGTCATCAATGAGATTCACCTTTTCTACATCCTTCCAACTAGTTACACTTGAAGATTCATATATCCTTGAGAAATTTGTCATATGATGGGATTTGTTTAATGCCATCCAACAACAGAATGTCAATATGCACCTTCTTGTAAGTTTTAAATTCCTTAATATGTTTCTTCTTCCTATTGTATGTTGAAGGGTCATTTTAAGGAATCCAGATAGCTGATTGGTGAATGCATATTCATCCTAGAATTAGCTACATTCTCGACATAGTTTTGGACTCAATTTTATCATTTTATTTTAGAACTAGCTAACATTTAGATTTTATTGATTTTATG
The DNA here is from genome assembly GCA_963693085.1 of Alisma plantago-aquatica. NCBI lineage: Eukaryota > Viridiplantae > Streptophyta > Magnoliopsida > Alismatales > Alismataceae > Alisma > Alisma plantago-aquatica. Next base: position 805,630,342 of record OY856413.1, on the reverse strand, counting down.
TTAATTTATAAGATTTTGATCCATTTCTCCCATTTACATGGTAGGCTTGAACTTTATTGCATGGTAAGAATTTAGGGGATGTGGTCCCATTAATCGACTAGTCGGCCCAAGAAACGTTTCATAAAATTTAGAAGATTTCTAGAGCTTCGACCCTTCGTCGGGCTACATCATCGACCAACTTTTCATCAGTCACAAGTTTCATTCACGTGGGCCCAACGATCCATATCAATGCCCTAGGGTGGGTTTACTTCACCCAAGAATTTTGTCGGTCTGACAGAAATCTGCATTAGGACAAATTTGCCTAACAAAAATTCTTCCCCATGCCCTGACTTGAATCTTGCAACTTGTCAATTGGAATGAATCCCACACCATGTTACCCAATGAGATTATTGCACCTCACACCAATGGAGGTATTCAAGGGTCACAATGACCTTTTATCTACCTCTCGACACCGGCCTCTCATGTCCATGGTGGTTGTATAAAGAGGTTGGGGAGGGTTTCAAACTCTAACCCTCGCCTATAAATAGAAGACCATAGCCTCCGTAAAAAGGATCGGTGACCACGTCGTCAGGCTGCCATTTTCACTCCACATCACCTTTCACCAACTTTTGTCAACCCCTCCATTGGTTGCCTTCATCGACCTACAGGCCGACGGGACTCCCTCCTTGCCAAATCTCTGACCTCAAAAGAAGTTAGTATGAAGGATGTACTCGCCATCTACCATGCATCCATAATAGGAGCTACATCCACAAAGAAGAGAGATCATTAGTTTTCAATCCATCTCTGACAAATCTCAAAGGGGTGTATTTGCCATTTGCTTTGGTTCCCTCATTTCATAGATTGAAGAATCATTCATATACATCGTGGTTGTGATTTCCTCTCCTTCTATGATGATGACTTCTTCTCTCTTCTTCCTTGTTACTTTTGTATTTGCTTCCATGAGTGAGTAGTCCTCTCACTAGGGTGCGGGGAGTAGCCCTGCTACCAAATTTTGTTCTCCTTACTACATCTACTATAATATGGACATTATATATATATATATATATATATATAATCAATTGTTTTTGTGCTTATATTCTTGCTTGGTCAAAAATTTTATATGTGATTCATATCTTGGGTGTGGAGAACTTTGAATCCAAGTTCTAAGATATCGAATGATTCATGTTAAACCCTTGATGAGAAATTTGGGTATGTATTTTCTGGGGCGATAGATGTATGATTTCTAGGTAACGTGATGACAAGATTTGATTGATATATGTCTAGGTTTTAATCTTAATGTTGAAAGGGGGATATTTATATCTTCAAGATATATATTTCCATGCTTATTATGATGCAAAGTGAGAGCAAATGATAGGTAGAGATGGTGAAACCAATTCCATCCTAGTGTTCCTATCCATTAATAAATCTAGACTTTAATCCAACAGTTTATTACTTGCAATAAGCATAATAAACAATTATCAATCTTATGATAATTACTAGTTCTTGTGAAGTTACTTTGATCAGATCAATTCTTAAATATGTTCTTCTTTGGGTTCGATCTTGAATTATGCTACAATAATATCCATCCGCTTGTTGGTGGTGATTATTATATCTTTGTTAAGGTAAACTCTAGGAATTTCACCCTAGTGAATTTTCCTATGCAGTAAAAGTCCAGTCAAAATTTAGCATTGTTGTCGAGGATAATGGTAATTTTTTATCATTTTAGCTAACTTGGATTAGTTAAGTTTTTACTTTTTTCAATTTCTACTATTGCATATCATATTGAACCCAAAATCATCTCCAAACCATTTGAATTTGGAAGTTTTCATTTCTCAAGTGATAATTGGAGTGCATGAAATGATCCTCTACCATTAATTCAATTGCACCCATTGACCCTGAGACCAAAAGAACCTATCACATGCTCCTTCATGAAAGAAGATCCAAGATGAACAATGAGGAATTCGAACATAGAGTGCAAGTGAAACTTAATGTACAAAGAGAGAGTCTTTTGGATGAAGCCAAAGCTATTGTGCAAGTAGAGACATAGCAGCCACAAAGATAGAATGATAGAGAGAACTATGAGTTTTCTATGTCTAAAGTTGTTGACATCTGCAACCCAATCATCTAGACAAACATTGTGGCTCCCAACTTTGAAAGCAAAACATAATGGGTGACGATGATGCAAAACAACAATTTTGCAGGGAGGCCCAAAAAGAATGCACATGATCATCTACAAAAACTTATAGATCTATGTGGTCTAATCAAGCAGACCGGTGTCTCTTACTAAGCCATGAAGTTGTGACTATTCTACTACTCTCGCACTGACAATGCTATAATATGGTACAATTCCCTTGATGATTGTAGCATCAGAATTTGAGAAGAACTTTAGAATAAGTTCTTTACACCCTCACTCACTTATCAATCCAACGGGATATTACTCAGTTCAAGCAACACCCAGGGTAAACTATATTTGAAAGCATGAGAACGGTTCAAGGAGCTTATATGCAAATTCCCCCACCACGACGTCCCTTCAGTCCAATTCATTAAAGAATTATATAGGGGAGTAGACGATGATGTAAAATAGTTCCCTGATGTTGCCTCCAATTTAAACTTCATGAGGCAAGGCCTTTGATGATGCATGGAATGTTGCGAGCATGGGAGCTGAGAACCAAGCTAATTGAGGCAATTATAGAAGTCAAATATGAGCTCAAGGAAATTGTTGAATCCTTGAAAGCCCTAGCCCTCAAGCAAGACAATGTCAAGTCCACCCTCCTAAGGAATGGGCAAAGAGGTCCATCCTATTTTCAATTTAAGGAAGCCCTGGAGAGCTAGTAGATTTGTAGTGCAGAAGGACACACATGTCTAGAATGAAAACACCTATAACAAGCAACAATGAACATATGTCGGCTCTATTTCAACATCAGTCCCTCAAGAAGTTAATGTTGTTAGCTCTATTCCAGGTCAAGGTTACTATAACTTAAATAGGACAAGAATTGATCTAGGTTTCCACCAAGGAAACCCTGACAGTCCAGCAAATGCTTGCCATCTAGAGTAGGAATAAAGTTAGAATCAAGTTTGGGGTCCTCCTAGTTTCCTACAAAAATAAAACTACCGCTAGAACAATTTTAGTGAGGGAAAATAATGTAACTATTTCAACTAGGACAATAGCTACAATCAAGGGAAGCAACCCTATGACCAACAAGGACAACTACTCCTGAGATAAGGCATTTGAAAGAACACACCTTTCTCCAATGATTAGATTTTCCCGGACACCATTGAGAAGGTACTGGCTAGCCAAAAAGCGTACAAAAAATCCATGGAGGCCAACTTGCACAAATTTCTAGTGCAATTCATCCTCCATCAGGCTTGTTTGCGGGTCAACCTGAAGGCAACCCAAAGCACCAAAAGAAGCAATTAAAGGTCATGACTACACGTTCCAGATGTATTCTAGAAGAACCTACATCCTCTATCACCTACAGTAAGAGGCTCATTCTTGAAAATTATGAAGACAAAGAAGTTACCCGAATGGGTATGCCAATAGCCATACCAGCGTAACTAGTGGTTGAACCTCCCAAGACAAGTAGTCCACCCGATCTAGAGGAGGCACCTTAAGCTACACCAATGTTTCCTTCAATACACATGGTTCCTGTCTACAAGTCAAGTGTTTTATACCAAAGCCATCTATCTCAAAAGCGGCTAGACTTGAGGTTCATGAAGTTAAAGGAAATAATGAAGAAGCTACATGTAGATATTCCATTCCTTGACGCTCTAGCTGGAACCCTTCATAGACCAAGTTCTTCATGGTGCTCTTTACTCACAAGTACTTAATAGAGAAATTTGAGACCATGAAGCTAGCACAGATAGCATTAGACATCGTCCAAAGAAAGATGCCTAAGAAACTAAAAGATCTTGGATATTTTGGCATCTCTTGCTTTTTTTTTGACACAACATGTCAAAAAGTCCTATCCAATGTTGGCTTGAGTATCTCTATCATGCCATATAGTTTGTGAAAGAGACTGGGCTTCACCGTTGACATCTTCCTACTAGAATCATGATTCAACTTGTTGACTCCTCTATGACTACCTCCATGGGTATCTTAGAGGACATTCATGTTTGTGTGGGTCCCAAATCTTATAGCCCCTATGACTTTTCCATCATGAACATAGGATATTGTTATCCTCTTGTCTTTACGTTCCCATTTCTTGCAATAGCCAGAGCTCTCATTGATGTTGAAGCAGGATCCTGACACTAAAACTAGGAACAGACACAATAGATTTCAAGGTTTTTGAGAGTCTCAAGGTTCCTTCTTTCCAAGAACATTGACCTGTCATTGATTTTATTGACAAAATGGCATAGTTGTAGTAGGAGGATCCTACTTCCAAAGGCCCTCTACAGACTACACTCATCAATGCCAACAACCATGATCTAAATGATGAACAAGTGGAGAAATTTCTCCTCCTCTTAAACTTTACTGAGGAAGACCCCAAGGACGAGTTCAAAGAGCTCAAATCTTCCTCTGTCATCAAATAAGAAGACAATCAAATGACTACATCAGAGATGAAGCCTCTACATGAGGGGCTCAAATATGTCTTTTTAGATGAGAAGAAAGTTTGCCCAATCACTATAAATTCTAATCTCACGGCTGAACATGATGATAAGTTGTTGATAGATTTGAGGAAGAGGAATATGGCATTAGGATACAAGTTTATTAATCTAATTGGAGTAAGACAAGCCCTTTGCATGCATTGCATTGACATGGTTGACATTTACAATGCCTCTATCGATCATCAGTGCAAGTCGAACCATATTCTAAAAGAGGTTGTGCACAAGGAGGTGATAAAGCTATCATTGTCTGGGATCATCTATCCCATATCTAACTTGGCACGGTTAAGTCTTGTGCGCGTTTTTCCAAAGAAGGGAGGTACTACAGTTGTTCTAAATGAGAAGAATGAGCTTATTCCCCTCATGTACTGTGATCAGGTGGTACATGTGCATAGACTACCAAAATATCAATAATGCAACGAGGAAGGACCACTCCCCCCTTCCTTTTCTTGATCAAGTCCTAGAATGACTTGCACACCACGAGCTATTCTTATATGTGCATGAATGTTTAGGCTTATACCAGATAATCATCCACCACATTGATCAAGAGAATACTACATTCATGTGTCCCTTTGGCATATATGCTTTTTGCTAGATTCCCTTCAGACTGTATAATGCACCTGCAGCCTTTGGGGTTGCATCTCTTCCATTTTGTCTGGAGCCCATAATGGAGATCTTCATAGATGACTTCTAAGTCTATGGAGATTCTTTTAAATCATGTCTAAACCATCTTTATCTGGTCCTAGAATGATCTATAGAAGCACATCCGGTGCTCAATTGGTAAAAATTCCACTTCATGGTAAAGGAGGGTATTATTCTAGGCCACTACATCAACTTCATAGGCATCACAATTGACAAAGAAAAGATAGAATGATCGCCAAGCTATCTCTGCCAAAAAATGTTAAAGAGATCTGAGCTTTCCTATGACACAACGGATTCTACATGAGATTAATTCTAGATTTTGACAAGATCATTAAGCCTCTCAATAACCTTCTTGAGAAGGATGTGGAATTCAACTACAACTATGACTACATGAAGAGTTTTAACACTATAAAGGAAGCTCTCATCTCAACTCCCATCCTTCATGCTTCAGATTGGTCTCTTAACTTCAAGATCAAGTCTGATTCTAGGGACTATGTTGTAGGGGTAGTTATGGGACAACGCTTCGATGAGAAACATCATGTTGTCTACTATACAAGCAAGAAGCTAGATGTTGCATAGAATAACTATACAACAACTGAGAAGGAGATTCTCTCTATTGTCTATGCTTTTGACAAGTTACACTCCTATCTGATAGGCTTGCAAGTGAGTGTTTATGTTGGTCATGTTGCTATCAAGCACTTGATGTCAAAGGAAGATGCAAAGCCGATACTAATCAGATGGATCTTACTATTACAAGAGTTTGCTCTAGAGATTAAAGATAAGAAATGAATTGAGAATGTTGTTGTCGGTCATCTTAGTAGATTTCATATCCAAGATTTTGACATATTCCCCATTAATGACTCTTTGCCTAATGACCACTTGATGAAGGTATCTACATGTACTCTATGGTATGCTGATTATGTGAACTACTTAGCGCAGGAGTCCTTCATCTAGACTACACAGGTAATAAGAAGAAGAAGTTCATGTGTGACATTCTTCACTACTGTTGGGTTGAGCCTTATCTTTTCTGATTATGATCAGACAACCTTTACTATTAATGCATGTTTGAAAGGGAAGCTCCTCTCATCCTTGAATATTGTCATTTGGGCCTGAATATGGGCCACATGAGCTCTAATAAGACTATGCTTAAAGTCCTCCAATGTGGGTTCTTCTAGCCCTCTATCTTCGAAGACTCTCATCCATATGTCAAGTCATTGACCGGTGTTAGCGGTCAGGTAATACCTCCAAGAGGGATGAGATGCCTCTCAATCTTTGGCATGAAGTGGAGATATTCAACATGTGGGGTGTGGACTACATGGGTACATTCTCTTCATCCTATGGCTTCTTGTATATCCTTTTTGATGTTGATTATATTTCCAAATGGGTTAAAGCTATCCCCACAGTCTCTTGCGACTCAAATCTAGTCATCAAGTTGTTCAAAGATGTTATCTTATAATGCTTTGGACTCTCCCATACTGTCATCTTTGGTGGAGGATTTCACTTTCTTGAACATAGATTCAAAACACTCCTTCACAAGTACAAAGTCTCTCATTGTGTATCTACTCCATATCATCCTCAGATGAGTTGTCAGGTGGAGGTTTCCAACCCACAGATCAAAGATATTTTGGAGAATACAGTTAGCAGGACACAAAAAGATTGGATCACAAACTGAATGACACACAATACGTCTATCAAATTACATACAAGACTCCCCTAGGCACTACACCCTTCTGTCTCATTTATGAGAAGTCTTGTCATTTATTAGTGCAGTTTGAACACAAAGCTAAATGGGTCATCAACAAGCTAAACTTCAACCTATGTGCAGTGATGGAAAACCATATGCTTCAATTGTAAGATCTAGAAGAGTTGTGGCTGACTGCATATGAAAATCCACACACCTATAAGGAGCGCACAAAGATGTGGCATGATGGAAACTTGAAGAGGAAGGACCTGCAGGTTGGAGACCAAGTATTAGTACACAACTTTCATCTTTGTCTATTTCTAAGAAAGCTCAAGGCTGGATGGTAGGGTCCATTCATTATCAAACACATCTTCCATCATGGAGCTATTGTAATTTAGAGCAAGAAGTCTGGTGAATTCACAGTCATTTATCAACATCTCAAGTGCTATTTCATGGTCATTGATATGCAGACCAAGCTACCTCTCTCACTTCTCCCTCCAACATATCATGATTGATTTTCATGCATCAAGCCATCGACGTTAAATAAAAGCGTTTGTAGGGAGGCAACCTTAGTGTTACTTATATTTAGAATTTTTTACATCTTTATTTATACTACATTTAGTTAGTTAGTGCATCTCATGACAAGATCATATGTTCTAACAATTTAATATAGGGTGAATAACTTTTTCTGAATGGAGAGAAACCACATTTGGTTGACCAACCAACAAGGTTCTTCCCTTCCATCTTGAATTTTTTGTTTTCTTGAGAATGAGAAAATATCTAAGTTTTGGGTGGAGGGTGGATGTTACATATTCTACACTCTACCCACACCTATGTTTTTGCAACTTATAATCCTATCATTCCATTCATGCAGGGCATTTTAGACTATAATTTTCTAGAAAAAATCTTTATAGAGTTACCAAAGCCATTATCTAGCAGACTTAGATTCAATTTTAATATTTATGTTCATGCATATCATCATCATTTAACTACCGTTACTAAAAAAAACCTCACAATGACCAGTTTTTTAAATAACCAATGGCTAGAAATCATCCTATGCAGCATGCGAACTCAAACATCATGTTTACTTAGAAAAGATGGAAAGTATTTGAGGAACTGAGAGGGATCAGACACATCATTCTTCTAACTTATTAGTGAAAAAAATTCATGGAATCATCACTTCCTCCCTTATCATTTCACTATTGGAGCATAGTGGGACTAGGAGAAGAACCCAGTGCATTGAACTTCAAATCAAGATTCTGATCTGATCCTTTTTCTACACTTCTTCCTCCATATTCTTACCTTCCATCGATTAAAAAGAAAATAAAATCCATAGAACCAAAGTCTAAGTTCAGTGTGTCACACCCCCTCCCTACTCTATCTGCTTCTTCCATAACCCTCACTATGTAATAGGGGTGTGCCACCAAAATGAAAAGACACCAATGTCCACTTATTTTACATTGCAATATATTTATTTACACAAATCAAAGAAATCTTAAATCGAATAGAGGAGAGATTCAAATATTCCTTCCACAATCCCCTTCTATATAATTTCTTCCCAGAGACACAATGAATGTCTCATTTTGATATCCTTTTCATCCACTCCAGTGTCAGATTGTATGTATTGTTGTTTTCCTATAAGATTCTCTAAATTTTCATGAAACACTTAGACATATTGGATATTGGGGATAGTTATGAAGAAATGTTTTTGGGAATAAAATTCAGAAACAAACATGGATTGATGTGTTCAGTGACCTAAGGAAGTTGGACAGATTTGCCATTTCAAGTGGTGGGGAAATGAGCATGATGTGAAGGACAGGCAATTGCATGGGTTGAAAGTATTCATTTGGTGACTATTTCAATTTTTTGTAACTTGAGGACAAGCAATGTTGAAGCTCAGGGTTGTTTGATGAAGTATATTCATCCTAAATTTAGCTGCATTTTTAGCATAGGTTAGCACTCATTTTCATCATTTTAGTTTAAAGCTAGATAACATTTAGATTCTATTGATTTTATGTTAATTTATAAGATCTGATACATTTTCCCATTTCCATGTTAGGCTTGAACTGCATTGCATGATAGGAGTGTAGGGGATGGTGGTCCTTCTATCCAACTAGCGGGCCCAAAAAACTTTTTGCTAAAATATACAAGATTTCTAATTATCCAACCCTTTGTTGGGCTACATCATCGACCAACATTTCATCAGTTAGAAGTCTTGCAAAGTAGGCCCGACAACCCGCATATAGCCCGCACCCCTGGGTAGGTTTAATTTTCCCAAGAATCTCGTCAGCATAATGGAAATTTGCCTGATGGAAAACTTGTCTGACAACAATTCTACCTCATCGCCCGATAAGGAATCATGCAACCTACCAATCAACAAGAATCCTACAACCCATCGCCCAAAGAGAGTCTTGCACCTCACATCAATGACAATACTGAAGGGTCACAACATGCTTTCATCTACCTCTTGACACCAACATCTTGTTTCCATGGAGGTTGTACAAAGAGTCTGGGGAGAGTTCTAAACCCAAACCCCAACCTATAACTAGAATACCATAGCCTCCATAAAAAGGATATGTGGCCATGCTTCTAGGCTATCATTTTCACTCCACATCACCTTTCTCCATCTTTCTTCGACCCCTCCATCGGTTGCCTCAGTTGACCTACTGGTCAAAGAGAATCCCGACTCATTACGACTCCAAGTCTCTAACCTCAATATAAGTCAGTAGGATGGACGTCCTCCACCATCTTCCTCGCCCCCATAGCAGCATCTACATCCACAAAGAAGAGAGATCCATAGTTTTCGATCCCTCTCCCACGAATGTCAAAGGGGTGTACTTGCCATTTTTCTTTGATGCCTTCATTTCATAGATTGAAGAATTGTTCTTGCACACCACAACTATGATTTCCTCTCCTTCAGTGATGATGACTTCTTCTCTCTTCTTCTATGTTGCTTGTATATTTTCTGACATGAGCATGTAGTCATCTTGCTAGGGTGTGTGGATCAGCCCTGCAATCCAATTTTGTTCTCCTTACCGCATCAACTATTGTACAGATAAATATGTGCTTTGAATCAATCATTTTTATGGTTACATTCTTTATTGATCATCAAGTTCATGTATAAATGAGATCTTGGGTGTAGAGAACTTTAAACTCAAGTTCTAGAATGTAGAATGATTCATGTCAAACCTTTGATAGAATTTCATATAGGTGTTTTTTGGGGTGATAGATGTATGATTTCTAGATAATGCAATAATGAGCTTAGATTCATATCTATCTAGGTTTTAATCCTAATTACAAAAGGGGGATTTTCCTAGATTCAAGATATATATGTTTTCATGCGTATTATGATGTAGTGAGAAAGTGAATGATAGGTAGCAGTGGTGAAACCCATTCCACCCTAGTGCTCCCATTGATTGATCAAACTAAAATTAAATCCAGCTATGCACTATTTGTAATTGTCATAACCAACAACCTTCAATCTTGTGACTAGTTCTTGCAAAGTTACTTTGATCATGTTGATTCTTAAATATGTTGTCCTTTTGGTTTGATCCTAAACTATACTTCAATAAGATCTGTCTGCTTGTGGGTGGTGATTAATATACATTAGTTATGGTAAACCCTAGAAATTTTCATTCCTAGTGAATTTTCCATGCAATAAAAGCCACGTCAGTGAATCATTCACATTCTCTTCACCATAAAAAAACATGAATACTCAATATCACACTATCGCTGCTAGCCATCATGATATCATTCACACATAGAATAACAGTATGAATATCATTATTCATTGCATACTCATTGCGAACTCAACCTCAGGATGCTCAAGAACTTTCCCGCTCCATAGAGCAACCATTGATTTTACTTGCTCATGGGAAGAAGGGGGAGCACGTTTTTGCTTTTGAGGAGTTAGTTCATGGTGTTGATAATTTCATGGATGACCTTGTGTCATTTATGGATGTAATTGTTGTTTCACATTCCCTTGCCGAGGATATGTTGTTGATACACTGGCACATGTAAAATCTAGGGTTGTATGTTTCATTTTGCCATGCATTTGAGGTGGGGGACCTTTAGCGAATTATAATATATATATATATTATAAGCTCAAGCATGGAGTCAATCCCATACCTATTTTCCTTGCATCACTAAGGAAGAAGGGTGATTTGTAGGATGTGATCCATTATTATACATATGCATGCAGTGGCAGTGAAGGGAGCTGGATTGGCTTAAAATTTTGGATGGTGGTATAATGGATCAGTGCACGAGCTTCGAGTGGAGTGACATGAATAGTGGGTATTGTGGAAGGTATAGGGAAGAAAACACCATTTAAAGTAGAGACGAGAGAGAATAGCAATGAGTTGGTAATGATGTTAGACACACTATAGCGGCAGGGGTAATAAGCCTAGTGTGTCTGTGTCCAATGGAGTGTAAGAAATGGCTAATAATGGCTAACTGGTAAATGTCCTTAAGAGCAAGGAATCACACTACCTACCTTCCTTTTCATCAGTGTCGAGTCACTACTCTAACAACCTAGCATCAATGGAAATCAATGGGATTGTACACGTCAGAGATGTGTCTTATATGTAAGATGAGAAAAAAATAGAAGGAAACAAAGTGGTTCGGGTATCCACGTCAACTGTACCAAATTAAAGATTTTTTATTTAAACCAATTTGAAATCCACTGGACACATGGATATGTAGATTTATGGTGTTTTTTTGGTGGTTTTGGTTCAAGCGATGGTTAAACAATTGATTTTACCAGCACTCGTGGTCTTGACCATGGGGGGGAGGAGGATGAAAAATTCTTAAAGAGACCTTGGTATGGTCAGTTTTAGGGGCTGGTTAAGTGGATTATGTTCTTCATCTTCAGGGTACTCGTGGTCATGGCCATGGGGAGGACCTCCATGTATGTTTGCCATTTCCACCTCTTTCTCTTTTTGGTTGTTAATCCTTTCATATTCTATCATTATCTATCTAGGGATGGTCAAGAAGGTAATCAGAGACAAAAAGCCACATCCAAACATGTAGTGTCATCCTGCACACTCACAACCAACCAAATTAGAGAGTTAAGAAATAAAGAGTGCAATATAAACAAAAATAATAGAAAATGGTGAGGGAAACTAGAAAATGACCATAAGAAACAAATAGCTAGATCTTAGTCAACTGTCCCTGACAATGAAACTAGAAATATTAATGCACAAATGAACTTGGGTTTACAGTTTGTTTCCAAATTGCACACTCTATACAAGTAATTGCAAGTGCATGGGCTCAGGATTCAGTGTATTAGTTAGGTCGGGTTCAATCCATAATCACAGTTCAAATACACTAGAGCTAGATTGTTGTCTAGGTTCCTAGTTCCAGATATAGGGGTTTGGGGGTCTATAGGTTTGATTTGGTTTATTTATCTATAGGGCATGCAATTTAGTATAGGTAAATCTACATTAAACTATCAATTAGGGTTAAGGAACTAACTGAAGAAGCAATTAGCAACTACACAAGCAAGATCAACTAGTTACTATGAATCAACAACTATCAACTAGAGATAACTCAACAAGGTAAAAGCTATGGCTAAGAAACTAAATAAGAAACCCAAACACATTGAACCAAAGTTAAAACTGAATTTTGCTAGCACAACCTATTTATCATTCACAAGCAATTTTATATAACCAAGAAGAGAGAATACAAGAAGCAAATAGACAAGTAAAGGTTTTATCCAATCAATTATAATAGTGACATTTTAGGGGATATGGGGTGTTGAACTGTGCAGTTGGATGATATTCATCAACATATCCTATGTTTATTTCCACTGAACCAAACAAGAAGGATTATTGTTAATTAAAGGAACTACCCTACGTGTTGGGCATGAGTTCTATGGTGGTATTTGGGGAACTAGTCTCTAAATCACTACCTATCTAACCTTAAGAGTCTTACATGATAAGGGGATAGATGAGAATAATTTGGATTGAGCCATAAGTTAGGTTTCTAAGAGAGACTCTCAAACCTCATTTGGAGGTAAGGTTTGGGATAGGGTGTAATAAGAGGGTTTTCACATGTTACTCCTCCTATATAACCTCTATGAGTGCTCTTTGATGAGTGAGAATGGATAATCACACTTCTCTACTTGCACATCCCACTTAGGGTTAGTCGATTAGAAAGGTAGTAGGGAGAAAGGAGAACTACGCAAGATTCCACAAGGGACTTGGGTATTTTTCCTCTTGTTGCCTTCTACATCCTCTTTTCTCTATACCTTGGGTGATATCATAACTCAAACACAAAAGAGATCAAGGGAAAGAGAACTGGCATGAAAATAGCACTAATCAACAAAATATATTGTTTTACAAGAATATTCCCAATGCACGTGGTATCATGGTCCCTTATTTAGCCCTCAAATATCCCATAAGGGGTCTTAGCTACTCGTGATCAAGAAATAAATAAAAGAATAGTAGAAGAGAGATAATAATTTGTGAGTGTTGATGGATATGTCTTCTTATTCACATCTGGGTTATCCTCAGACAAGATCCTTCACAAGGGTTGAGATGGCATGATATGTATGGTGGAAACTAGATCATAGGGTTACCAAGTGGAAGGTAGGGTTTTGAGGTGGAATGGAGGTGCAATAAAGGAGTTTGGTGGGAATGGGTAGGTGGAAGCTACATATGGTCAACGAGGGTGTCCCCCTTCACCATAACACCTTAAAAACATGTGTAGTGTCTAGGGTTTCTATGGTTAAGTAGGGATGAAGTGGGAAAAGTAAGGTCAGGTTTCGGGCATAATGGTTTTTCTTCCCCCATCATTCTCATTCTGGTGTGGTGGTAGAATGCCCATTTTGCCAAAAACATACCTAGTGAAATTCATGGGAAATAGAATGGGCATGGGGAAATGGATATATGTGATAGGGAAATTAGGGGATAAAGCTCATGTTGAGAATGGTTATGGCAAGAAAGAAAGTTTGTTTTGGCCTCTTCTTGCCACAATTGTACTCTATCTTGTAGTGGTTGTTCTAGATACTTATGGCGTTTGTCAATGCATGTTCTTTTGGCGCTTCTTGGAATTTCCATTTTCTGTCAGCATCGTTATTTTGAGGGTTTCTTGTACACTTTGGTTTCTTCACTTGAGTTTTGTGAAGCCACTTGTTTATCTTGCATTTTGAGAATCTTGGGATAGGTTGGAAATGATTTTGAGTGGTCTTCACCCACCTCCAATGTTGGTGAAGTGCTTGGATCATCCTTCATCACCTCCTTCCATTAATAGAGCTCAAATACCTATAAAACATCCAAATAGATTCCATAAGTACATTTGAATATAGTCGAGATTTATTAGGAAAAAAATATGCATTTACATAGTTACCCTAATTTTGACATTGTCAAAAGTCACTCTATATGAATGATGGGAAGGTCCTTATGTTTTTTTTCATATATATTTCCATTTTACAAACTGGTCATTTTTTTCCAGTAAAGTGTGCATGTGATGAACTATGTTTATGCAATATTTGCATTTAAGTTTTGAAAAACAAAGTGCTTGAGAGGGCTCCAATGCAATTTTTCCTCATTCTTTTAATCACACACTAGGCCTTATATTCTAGCAACATGGTCGTGCATATGTGTGGGAGGGGTCTTATGCAAATGTTTCCTTCAGTTTTATTTATAAGATGTTAATTACATTTTAATAATAGAAACGTATGATGCACATATTTAAGGGATATCTATATTCAGTTTTTCAAATGATAAATTGTCATTTCTATACTATATGTATGTAATGGAACAGAGTGGGAGGAATTCGTTGCAATATGTCTATTTAGATTTCCAAATTACAAATTGGCTCTAGTATAATCTGATAAGATTGTACGTCAACCTACCGATGTCGAAACCACATCAGACTACCTCTTTGTGGCTTATAGGATTGGGAGTATGGTGGGAACAAAAAAGGTGTTAGACGTAGTTACTCAGATTGACGTGGGCAAGAGTCACTATATAGGTGTGATAAAAAAAAAGTCACTGTATAGGTGTGGGAGGGGTCTTATATATTTTGTTTTAATGATTTTGAATTAAAAAATAGTCATTATTATTCTAATGTAGCGGCTAGACGATGCACATGTGCATGCATTGTTTACGTTTAAACTTTAAAAATAGAGTGTCGGAGAGGTCCCATGAATTTTTTTTATTATATAATTAAGTTGTAATTTGTCTCTCTAATAGCACACTAGTCCATCCATGTGGGGGGTATGCAATTTTTCCTTCACTTTCTCGAGTCAGAAGTAATTAATTATATTGTAAATAAAGCGGCGTATGATGCCCATGTTTACGCAATATTTGTATGATTTATATGAAAGTGAATGGGAGGGGTTTAATTATATATAATTTTCAAATTACAAATTGGCTTATGTATATTCTGATAAGGTTGTTAGTCAAACCCTTAGATATATGGCTGCTACAACCATGTATATAATATGAGTTAAGTCCAATGTAGTGTGGCTAGTACATGGAGGAAGAAGGTAGTGTGTTGTCTTGTGCAAATGTAAAGAGTTTAGTCCCACATTGCTCACTCTTAGAATTTTTGTGGTCCTTATATGTATGATCACATGTGACACTAGTGTCTAAAGGATCCTAGGAGAGACTATGCTCACCTCCTTAGTGGATATGGTGACCACAACACACACAAGTGCACGCACAGGCAAGGGCTCGAGCTTGTGGGTTGTGGGAATTGTCTTCCATCTTTTTTTCACAAGGATACAACTATATAATTAATTAATTAATTCTTTCTGAAACGGAATTATTAATCCTAATTAGAAAGTTTTCCCTTGCGGTTTTTTTAAAACGTCTGCAAGAGCGATTGAGTGATTGTCTTATTAGGAATAGAATTTTAGTATGTGTAAAGCTATAAATAAGCCTCGTGATATTAGGGTTAAACACAACTCAAACATCACCCGTTAGCCATTTTCATGAGTGTCTTGTGAACCCTAAACCAGACTCTTCTGCCGCTGTCGCTCCCTCCTGTTGGCTTCTAGAGATTCCTCTCCTGTGAGAGCAACATCATCCTTCCTCTCCCTAAAGAAGCAATCTATCAGGTTGTAGTTGTTACAGTCGTTGGGCTGCACTGGTAGTGCATGTTGTCGTTCGTTTGCATCATTCGATGGAAATGTGAGCTAGACGTTCCCGTCAATAGGTTCGTGATTGGGTCATCTAGAAGAATAATGGCTATATAGAAGTATTGCAAGCCGCTAAATTCTTTAAGTATCATGTTCGTTCTTCAACGAACGATTTGGTCTGAATTCCTAACCTCTTTTATTTATGTTTTCCTGTATTGATTTATTCTATGCTTTCTTATCTGGATCTGACATGTAAATGTTAACTTAATGCAATTATTTACTGCTGCATGTAAAGATGTAATTATAATGAACAATAATCTTTAAAAAAAATATTTTCCTATCATTATTTAAATATATTTATTTAAGGTTCTTGCATAAAAATTGATGCGTCAAATATGCCCCAAAAAGATTAATGGAACCAATTTTGCTTCATGGCAAAGTAGGATGTAGAATGAGATTAACATGGTATGGTATGATCAATATTTAGAAGAAGATGAACCCGATGAATTTGTCCTCGATAATGTTAATTTAATTATAACCTGGAAGAAGGTGATAAGACGTGCCGAGGGTTGATTCTGTTTGTATTAAATAATAAACTATATGATTCATACTCAATGTCGCCTGTTACTACATCCATGTTCTATGGGGGGCGTTAGAAAAGAAATATATTATGAAAATCAGAGAGCTGAAAATATTGTCTCTAAATTTTTAAAGTTTCATATGAATGAGGGTAAATTTGTTTCTGATAGAACACATGATTTTCAACTCTTGGTATAAGAGCTCAAAGATGCGTGCATGAAACTTCCTAAAAAATTGTTACAATGTCAATTATTGAGAAATTCTCAAAATCTTGGGAGTCATTTGGCATGTCTTTTAAGCATCGCAAAGGAGACGTGTCAATAAAGGATCTCATGATGGACATAAACATATAGGAAGAACACTTGAAAGAGAAGTTTGTCAAGGTACCCACTGATGTCAATCCTAGTGTCAATTTTACTTGTAAGGACCCTAACCCACATTTCGGGATAATCCTATTTTTTTCACCTAAGTATGTTGCTTAGAACCTTGCTCTAATCATCTGAGATGTAATTAGAGCCAATAGAAAGCC
This sequence comes from Alisma plantago-aquatica, assembly GCA_963693085.1. Lineage (NCBI taxonomy): Eukaryota > Viridiplantae > Streptophyta > Magnoliopsida > Alismatales > Alismataceae > Alisma > Alisma plantago-aquatica. The sequence goes on along the minus strand of OY856413.1, from coordinate 805,613,245 downwards.
TAAGTTTCTTGTTTGAGCTTGTTTGGATGATGCTTGTGTTTTGTGGTATGGTTTTTGTAAAAATTGCAATTCACTCAGAGTAGGGGTTGATGTGAAAGTTTGCCACCTCTAGAGTGTCCCTTATCTCTCTTGGTATCATCTAGATGAGAGAGAGAGAGATGGGTGCCTTGTTTGGGTCTTGGTTATGAGGTAACATCCTTGGTGATGTTTTGAACACATCAGTGAGATGTGTTTTGCTCGTAGATGTGCTATCTAGGGTTAGATAGCCTCTGAGAGGTTGTGTGTCAGTTTGTGAGTGTGTAGGGTTATGGTGTATCGGTTTGTGAGCGTGTAGGGTTATGGTGTATTAGTTCGTGAGTGTGTAGGGTTATGGTGTATCAGTTTGTGAGTGTGTGGGGATATGACATATCGGGTTGTAAGGCCATGATCTTGGTAGGACACCAAGAGGGTGAGACCTAACCTAGATCATATCACCACGTCTTGCATGTTGTTACATGTGGCCCCTTTTTTGTAGACAAGTGTCACCTAGGCTCCTAAGGTGATGAAACCTTTCATATGATCTCTCTCTCATCCCCCTAGTATATGGTCTTCTTTCCCTCCATGCAAGAGGATCCTTTTGTCCATTCTTGATTTCCCTCCTTCTTGGTGGACGACCTTGGGAAGATTTAGGATCTAGAGAGGCTCTCTTGGATCTTGGAGGATGAGTCCCAAGCCTGTGGTGTTCCTTGATCATCTTTCATCTTCTACCTTGGTAAACTATGTTTCCATACCTTTCTTCTTCTTTTCAGCCATGGATCATGGATATCTCCTTTACACCTCAAGCCACCTTAACCTTGGTCTCATCTTCTTCCTTGGAGGTGTTATGGTGATCAAGTGGAGCATCATCTTTAACCTTGAGCTCGTGATCTTTAGCCTGATCTTAGATCTTGGATCTTGGTGGTGATATTTGAGGTGGGTTATATAACCATAAGCCTTCTTTGTTATCTTCACTCTTTCATGTGCCTATATAGTTTCTCATCTTTGAATCGTTCATATCCTATATGTTAGTAGTTTATGATGGTCTTGAGAACTATTTTGAAGAAGGAACCTCGTTTAGTTTGGTATCCATATCTTATACTTTCCTACCATGAAAATAGATGAACTAGTGTCTGACATCCTAAGGTTGAAGATGATAAGTCGACACATACACGAAGTTGTGAGTGTTCATCATGACTTGTGATGTTGAAACCGACACATCATGTAACAAGTCAACACACATGGGAATGCTAAACTGACATGTTTTGATGAGGCTAACCCGTCATGCCCTAGAGGAGCTAAACTGATATGCTTGCTAGTCGACACCTTAGACCGACAGGTTGAGGGTGCTAGCCTGTCATGACCAGGATGATATCTGGTGAGCTAGTATGCTTTGAGTGTTAAACCATGACGCCCTTGGTTGAGTAAGAGGCCGACATGGTTATGCCCTAACCCTAACAACTCATCACACCTCTAACTAGACACAAGCAGGTTGGGCGACACACTCCTCAAAATTTTGGCCGACACACTAGAGGATGGAATGGACGATACATGTACTTAATCGAACACCCTTTCAAGTAGTGTTAAACCGACACACCTTGGTAATGTTAACCCCTTGTGCCTTGCATAGAGGTGTTTGACATGTTATGGTGGTGACAAGTCAACACTCAATGTCAAATATCAATCTGACACCTTGAGTGCTAAATCGACACACCTCAAGTGTATCTAATCTGACATGCTTGGACTAATGCTTTCTAGATAGTATGGTAAAAATATTACGTTTCAACTCACTTTTTTCTCTCATCCATATCTTTTCAAGATTTTGAAGAATTCTTAGCTTAACGATTAAAGGACTCTAAAAAATCTGACTGGGATTTAGTCGTTTATAAATATTTTGATTAGTATCACTCACATCTGCATAAAAAGTAAGGACATCCATGTTATCACATGTATTTTTATATTTTCTAGATTATAGTCCCTCTTGTCATGTACATCAAGACAAATAATGTTTCAATTTTGATTGTATTGACATGATAACCTCTTAGTTTATTACTACTTTTGAAGGGCCCAATAGTCTGCCTGTTTCATCATATTGAAGATGAGTAAGCTCTGCCATTGTCTGAATTTCAAATGCTTTAGAATGACCTCATATATATATATATATATATATATATATATATATATATATATAATGGAACTAGGATATATATACATACATATATATATATATATATATATATTTGGGTGTGTGAATGTATATAGAGAGAGATAGACAAATACATAGACAGACAAATAGATAGATAGATTGATAGATAGTAGATATATAGATAAATCATATGTATATATATATCTGTGTGTGTGTGTGTGTTTATATATATGTGCATATATATATTGTGATAACCTAGATTTTTTAGTTTTAATAACTAATACAATATTTGAGAGACAAGCACTCTATGTAGAGGACAAATACCAAATTGAGGAATTGGTAATACAATCATGGATTCCTTCACCCAAGTTAGGTGTTTTGAGATACGATAGAGGTCTATGAAGCCTAACTGAATTCAATTGCGAATTAATACCCTTACTAATTGATTAAGCTCTCATGAGACCAATCATTCATTTAGTGATCCAGTGAGTAGTGAACTAATTTTCTTTTGAGGAATTATGTACATATGAATCAATTTTAGAGTTTGATGTCAACCTTGATTAATTTGGCTTATCAATTTCTTTTAATACCATCCCTAGTATCTTATAAAGGCAAATTACATGAAATATGACATATAGTCAATTTACATGGCCTACATTCGGATTTTAACTCCAATTTTACATCATAGCTACATCATGACATCATTAAGCTACTCCTAAAATTTTATTGCATTTGGATTAACCAATTAGGATTTATGGACATTTGAAAATAATACACCTAATATCACCCTAGACCTAAGTTGCTAATTATGTGTAACATTTGAAAGACACGCTGTGTTGATAACAAGGTTGGGAGCGGACACTTATGCAGCCTCACACCCCAGCCATCCGATCTGACTGATCACAGATCAAATGGAATCGACGGCTAGGACTCTGTCTTTAACCTCCCACAAAGAGCGGGGAGAAGAAAGGGAACCCGACCCTCGTCCAGGCGTCACCTCACCCCTCGTCATGATATATCATCCGAGCAGACTGATTCCCATCTTCAAATCGAGGTCAAAGAGCTTGCACCTGACTCCTCTCGCCCTCGGATCAGGGAGAACGACCCCCATCTTCTTTGTGCCTCTCACTGGAGGCGGCACCCATTTTAGGGATTAACCCTCTACGCCTCTTTGTGCCTATATAAGGCTCCCAAAAACTCCGCCGACCTTCTTTTAATCATCCCTCATCCTCAATTGCAATGAAGGTCACTTCTACCTCCCTGACCTCGAGCACCTCACCTCACCTGACCCCAGTCTCCTCCTTCACTCCAGGAGCCTCCTCCTTCCAATCCACCACGACTACACCATCATGGGGTCTCAGCGAGTTGAGTAGCACCCTCGGTTGGTGCCGCGGAGTCCCAGGGCCTCGGGTCAACAAGCCACCGCAATCCCACTGTAGTTGTAGATCAACGGAGCTCTATTTGGTAGAGGAAACAGGGCACCTCGCAGGATGGGATCTGAGGATCCAACACGTCGTTGGGTTTCCATGAGCTCCGATCATTTTGAAGTGCATGTTCTTTCTCGGGTTGATGCCAGCAGATCACAAGAGAGGGAGATCTCTCACTGTCCCAGGGATTCATCGAGCCTCGTCGAACCCAAGCGTAGATTTGTGAAGATGCCCCGATCGCGCAGAACACGAGGAAGAAAAAGAAAGAGTGAGAGCAGACCAAGCAAACCCTGAACTGGTCAGCTCATCCAAGCCAGGAAGGCAAGAGTTGCGCCCACCATGGTGGCCGCGTGGCAGCGCGTGATTGGCCACAATAAGGTAAATTCCCAAAAATTCCCCTGATCTTGCATAATTCATAATAAATAGCATGTTTATCAGAAAAATACAAATAAGGTACCAAAATGCTCAGAAAAATGCGTAGAACAATATGGAAGTAGAATATCAGACTTTTGATGCACTAATAATAGTGATATCATGTAATATGTGTAATGCTTGTTTAATGGATAATAAATAGCAAATGATGACATAAAATCATGGAAATATCCCTAGATGAGCTTGCCAGACACACCTTGATGTGGTCAGGCCGATACATGTAGATGATAAATTGGGATCCCTCTAGCTATATGAAATTGATACCTCGTGATGGTAGTCATGATACATCATGATGATGATGGGTTATATGGTATGATATGATACCCTATGAAATGCTTGTATGAGCAACAAGGGAGTGCTTTTTTCTATAACCTATATTCTCATAACATATCCTATAGTGATAATGATAGTGATGAATGGAGGTTAATTGTTGATCCAACCCTGTAAATCCTAATTGGTTAAAGAGAACCCCAACCCTAATGATGTAGTGTGAATGACATGAATCCTTATGAGATGCTAGTAATGATGAAATATTATCTTTCTTTTTGTAAGTATCTTACCATGCAGGTAACACCAGTTGTTAAGCATAGCCAGGTGAGAGTTGTGGTGTTTATGATATGATTGAATGGGCCTTACGAGGCATGTGTCATGTTGGTAACACAGAAAGAGGAGGTAAATGGGTCTTATGACCTAATGATGATTTATTGCCTAATATGAGGTGATAATTTTCTCAGTAATGATATGAGGGGTTGCTACCTCTAAGTATGTGGTACTTGTGATGGAAAATATGGCGATTGGCAAACATTAAGTGATAATGTGATGAGATCACACGATATATGCTCAGATATTTGTTGTTAATGTATTATGTCCTTATCATTGTAGAACTTGTTTAAAGTTTATACGTTGTAACTTGATTGATGCTAAAAGACACTTACATGACCTAACTAATAAAATGGAACCTAATCATGTAGATTTCCATGTGCCATAGATCCATTCAGTGTCAACATCTGTTGGATGGTGAAATAAGTTTAAGTCGGAGCACATATTTTTTAATATGTGGGGGTGAGGACAAATATCCCCTTACGTCTGGGATATGTGATATAGGATTAGTTGCGGGCCATATCCTGGTAAGAGTACGGCTTTGGTCCATAGCTCAGTGATATGTGATACATGATTGGTTGTGGGCCATACCCTGGTAAGAGTGCGACTGTGGGCCATAGCTCAGTTTCACTGGCGTTGTGACCTGTACCAAGGCAGGCTAGGTTTGTACAGCTGGACTATATGTCACGGGTAGTAGTCTGACTGGTGATGTCACTATAGGATTCACTCATGTACTGATCATGAGGTTTGTTGAGGTCATGGATTCTGGCTCTTCTACTAGACTTGGTATGGCACACTAGTATAGAAATGACGTATAATGTCACATTTGCTGGCGTCGATTATAAATAAAACACTGATGCTAATAATCTACAATGTCAATTTAACATGACAACCGACACCTATATGTGAAGGCCATCTGCTTTATAAAAGACATGGGTATCGCTTTTTCTTTAACGTTGAATGGTCGAAATAAAAATCGAAATCCAAAATCACCCGTGAAATTCAATTTTCCAGGGAAAAAAATTTACCTCCAAAATTTTCAATTCAACATTGGTTGTATAAACACCGACGACTCATGTTCCATGCCAAGTCTCGTGAAATTCCCCCCATATATTTTCGGTTGTTTAAAATACAATCGATGCCTATATATCCCTCGTGAGGAAAAAATTCAAACCTTATTTGGCGTCAGTTGTTGCACAGGAACTGATGAGGATGTTTGTTTGCACGTTGTCCCCGCAAAAAAAATTCCCCCCCAATCTGCCTAATCGGCGTCGGTGTTAGGGGAGAAACCGACAACTATGATTGTAACTCAAGAACAATTTTTTTTTGTCAGCGTATGTGGATAGACGTCGGTTATTATTCGTTGAAATCGACGATGAACACCCTGATCCAGTATTTGTTTCAAGTTGTAGATGGTGTTAAGCGTCACTTTTACACAATAAATGACGTCGATAATTAACTGAATATCACCCGCATGAGCCAGACTCTTCCCCTTCTCTATTTCATTCCCAATTCTTTGTTGCCGCTCAAGCTAGGTCTCACGATTCTGTGTTGCCGCTCACTGTCGCCGCTGCTGCTGTGGAGAGGAGATTTCCGCCACTGCTGTGGAGAGGAGCTTGCTGCCGCCATTACGGAGAGGAACTGCCATTGAGGAGCTCACCGTCGCCGCTCTAGTAGTTCAGTCACCGCCAATGCCGCTCGCTTGCTCAGTCATCTCAGCCAACGACCACAACCACAACCTGTCATCCTAACACCGCTCACCACCTGCTTCATCGCTGCTTCAGTCATCTCCGCCTCCACCTCCGGACACCTCCACCTCCAGACACAGCTACGACCACTTCCACAACCACAGCTGCAACCACCTCCACCTTCAGTCGCCGCCACCACATCCTGCTCCACCAATGTGGTGAGTTTTTTGTAAAATTATTATTGATTAATTAGGGTTGATTAATATTGATTAATAAGGGTTAAACGAGGAATGAATGAACTTAGTTCAATATATAATTATTCTCCAAAATTGTGTAGTTGATTAATAACGATTAACTAGGGTTAATAATGAATGAATGAATTTAATAAATTGTTATTGCTTTCTTTCTCTCTTGTTAGTGATTGATTTAACTTATTTCAATATATAATTGTTCTTTAAAATTGTGTAGTTGATTATTAATGATTGATTTGGGTTAATGATGAATGAATGAACTTATCCAAATGGAAGAATGAATTGAATTAAATGATGTTACATAAAACCTAGGATATGAACGATGATACTATGATTGTAAGTATATGAATGACAACATATATACATGTATTTTGTTGGCCTAGAAACTCGTCTGAGATTTACTCATTAGGAGTAAATCTTGGATAGTCCCCTGTTTGGGACTGTTCATGAATACTTAATCTCACTTAGGATGTAAGTGTATAAAATGTATTCAGTTTTCATGATGTTTTGTCAGCACTTCCCCATTTGTTCTCTAAGTACATATGTCCATGGGCATTTTCCCATGTACATCGATGTACATGGAGAACTGTGGGGAAATGTTGCCGAAATTTCTTGAAAATCGAATACGCATTATACACTTACTAGTGAGATTAGGTGATCAAGAATGGGATAGGTGGTACACATTTATTATATATAACACCCTCAACCCTAAACTTTTAACAATGAACCCTAATCTTTTAACCCTAAACCCTAATATATACTTGTTTTATCTTTGATTACAGAATAGATAGATCATGGATGTCCATTACAAATAGCTGCACCCCAGAGTTTATTTCTGGTCTTGATCAGTTTATTAGATTTGTCGAGGAACATAGGAAACAACCTAGAGATAGGTTCTACTATCCATGCAGGCATTGCAGTAACAACTTGAAAGTTAGCACTGGTGACAAAATCAAAATTCATGTCAAGTGCAACGGGATTGTACAAGGCTATACATAATGGCATTGGCATGGAGAGATTTCAAACATGAAATCAGTGGATGTTGATAGTAGTGCTTGTGTGGAAGAAGGAATTTCCTCCGATGATGTAGATGTGAACGAACCAGTTCATGTAGACATCGTTGATGCGATGTTGGATAGTTGTGGGCTAGAGCACACCGATCTACCTCCCATGTTTAGAAACATTGTGCATGATGTTGAGAGACCATTATACACAGATTGTACTAAGTTTATGAAGCTTAGCACTGTGTTGAGATTGTATAAGCTGAAAGCTAACAATAGATGGAGTGACAAAAGCTTCTGTCATTGTTGTGTTTGTTGAAAGAAATTCTTCCTGAAGGAAACGAGCTGCCAATCTCAACATACCAGTTAAGGAAATTTTTGTTCCCAATGGGAATGAGGCCAAGAAGATACACGCATGCTCGAATGATTGTGTATTATTTTAAAAGGACTATGTGGATTTGAAAGATTCTCCAAAATGTGGTGCGCCAAGGTATAAAATGATGACTTCAGGGGAGTCCAAAACTGGTTCTCCTTCCAAGGTGATGTGGTATCTACCTATAATATCACGGTTTCAACACTTGTTTGCCAATCCGATAGGTGCGAAGAATTTGAGGTGGCATGCAGATGTTAAGAAGAATAATGATGGGATCCTACGACATGCATCTGATTCCCCACAATGGATAAAGATTGATTTATTGTACCTTAAATTTGGTGAAGAAGTCAGGAATCTAAGACCTGGGCTTTGTACAGATGGGATGAATCTGTATGGGACATTGAGCAGCCAACATAGCACTTGCCAGTTATGCTTGTTATATACAATCTTCCTCCCTGGTTATGTATGAAAAATAAGTACTTTATGTTGTCATTGTTGATATAGGGCCCTAAACAACTTGGAAATGATATTGACGTTTATCTTAAACCTCTGATTGATGACTTAAAGAAACTCTGGGGTGAAGGGGTGATGACCTATGATGCTTCATGAAGAGAGACATTTCATTTGCACGCTATGTTGTTTTGCAATGTTAATGACTTTCCAGCATATGAAAATTTATTTGGATATAGTGTCAAAGGATCTAAAGGGTGTCCTATATGTGAATATAACATTGATTCAATATGACTAAAACATGGCGTCAAGACTGTATATCTTGGTCATCAAAGGTTTCTTCTACAATTCTGCCCGTACCGTAGGTTGTGCAAAGCGTTCAATGGACGGAATGAGGAACGGAGTGCACCTAAACCTATACCAGTGGAGGTTTTTTATGAAAGAGTAAAAGACTTTGTCAATGAATTTGGTAAGAGATCACAATGTACCATGGCCACACAGAGTGACAAATCTTTATTCAAGAAGAAGTCAATATTTTGAGATCTTCCTTATGGAGTTCTTTGGTAGTCAGGCATTGTATCGATGTCATGCACGTTGAGAAAAATGTCTGTGATAGCGTCATTGGTACTATGTTGAATATACCAGGTAAGACTAAAGATGGGATAAAATCTAGAATAGACCTACGTGAAATGGGAACAAGGACAAAATTAACAGAAGTAGTTAGTAGCGATTGGAGAACATACTTACCTCTTGCTTGATACACATTGTCTAGAAAGGAGAAAAAAGCATTTTGTGATTGCTTGATAAATGTTAAGGTGCCACAGGGTTACTCATCCAACATCTGTAGATTGGTATCAATTAAAGATCTGAAGTTGATAGGTCTTAAATCTCATGATTGTCACACTCTAATGCAACAAATATTGCCCATGGCAATTTGATCTATTTTTTCAAAGCATGTAAGGTTTGTAATCACCAGGCTTTGTTTCTTTTTTAACAGTCTGTGTAGCAAAGTTATTGATTATGATACTCTCGTTAAGTTGCAAAGAGAAGTGGTTGTTATCCTATGTCAGCTTGAGATGTATTTTCCTCCTTTGTTCTTTGATATCATGGTACATCTTATTGTCCACTTGACTAGGGAAGTGAAAATGTTGGGACCAGTTTTCTTGCATTGGATGTATCCCTTTAAATGATACATGATCATTTTTAAAGGTGATGTTCAAAACTGTTATCGGCCTAAAGGGAGTATTATTGAGGGTTATGTGATGAGAGAGGTTATGGATTTTTGCAATGACTTTCTGAGTGATAATGACACTCCTGTTAATCACAAGAATATTGAGGAGTATTCTGGCAAAGAAATTTTGAGATCACAGATGAAAGTAATCAGTCGTGAGCAGTTGGAACAAGCTCACTTGTATATTTTACACAACATCGAAAAAGTGAGTGTTTATATCGAGGAATATACCAATTTCATCAAGAAACAATATCCTCAAGCCAATTCAATGTGCCTTTCTAGAGAGCATAACAAGACATTTATTAAGTGGTTTTAAGATAAAGTCTTACATCAACTATCTCAAACATCAAATAATCTTGCTGAAAATATCAAATGTCTCACCTTTAAACCAAAATTCAATGTTATGACTTATGAAGGGTTTGACATAAATGGGTTCTCATATTACACAAAGTGTCAAGATGATAAGAGCGTCGTCTAAAACATTGGGGTCACCCTTCAAGCATCTTCATTGTTTTTTGCAAGTGCAAAGGATAAGAGTCCACGTGAAGCTAAAATGTCATATTACGGTGTCATTGAAGACATATTGGAGTTTGACTACATAGATTTCATAATTCCAATCTTTAAATGTAATTGGGTTGATAACACCAAAGGAGTTATAGTGGTTGAATTGGGTTTCACATTAGTGAACTTTGAAAAGATTGGCAAGAAGGGTGAACCATTCATATTGGCATCATAGGAGAAACAAGTATTTTATATCGATGATCCTACAAATGATAAATGGTCGGTTGTTCTTCATGGTAAAAGACAGTTCATTGAAGATCCTATAGATGAAGAAGAGTACTATGATAAGTATGATGACTCGAGTCCATTCTCAGTTGGGTTGCTAACACCACCAAATATTGAAGCTAACAATGACTTGTATGTGCGCGGAGATCACACTGAAGGAATGTTAATTGATAAAAGATCGCAGTATTAGAGGCATGTTTTTATTTTTTCATATGTTTTATTTTTCTGAATGTGAACTTTGCAATGGTTTATTATCTTCTAGTTATGTTAAATGTTAAATATTTGATTTTTTAATGAAAATTGTAGATGGATGAGCATGAGTATGATGATTGTGATGATGATTACCGTGAGGGTGAGGATATCAATGCGGTGCCTCACCATGTAAGTTTTTAAAATATATCCTATATTTCTATCTATATGTCCATTTATAAGTTATATCCTGTAAGTGTGTTTTTTTGTCAAATTTTAGGTTGATGATATACCCCCTAAAGAACTTGGGGCACTTGATGAGCAACAAAAAAATTGAAAAAGTGAGGGGTATCACTATGATGAACAAGTTATTACAACAAAGGGGCAATGGACCCAAACTGGCTATGGATTTTGATCATGTAGGAAATCCAATTGGAGTGAACCGCAACTCATTTATTTCATATCTTAGGGTTCTTACTCATAGCCATTGTAGTCCTAATGTAGAATATTGGCATAAAGTTTCTAAGGGGAAGAAAGACTTAGTATGGAAGGAAATATGCGTGAGTTATTATTATTTGCAATTCTATTTTGTAGATTACTAATTTTTAGGATACTAGTTTAATATATGAAATTTTGTAGAGTATATTTGAACTGGATGAAAGCCTACGTCATAAATGTGTGATGCAGCGCTGTGGGAGGGTCCTAAGGAACTATAGGACAAATCTCACCCGAGATTACATACAAGATGATGAGAAGAGGAAGAAGTCAACCACTGAGCATTGGAACTATCTAGACCCCAATGACTGGGAGGAGTTTGTTGCCAAAAGAAAAATTGATGAATCTAAGGTATTAAGTGTCACTCCCAATTTAATTAATATACATTCTTATGTATTCACCTATTCAAGATTGACCTTTAGTGTTACTAACCAAATCAATGTGCTTACTAACAAGGCTATCAGCGATGCTCAAAGAGCAAGGTGTGCACTGAATGTGCATGACCACACAATAGGTCCAAAAGACTATGCAGGCATTCGCCAAAGACTACAGGTTGCTGCTACTGCTGAGTCTGCTACTACTTAGGAGACTGGGGAGTCCTCTACTATTACTCCTGTACCTCTACCTCGCTATACTATGTGGATAGCTGGGAGGCAAAATAAGAAAGGAGATATAACCAAACCCGCAACTGCTGAGGCGACTACAAAAATGGTAAAATTCAACTCTCAGAACAATTGATATTGAATATTCTGTTTACTTACCAATTTCTATTGATGGTGATTAGTGGGATCTTCACGAGAAGAGGAAGCAAGGCAAGTTCATCCCTAAGGACACAAGGGATGAATTGACAGTTGTTCTTGGTAACCCAGAGCATTCTGGACGTGTTAGGGTGCAGGCACTGGTGTGGGCATAAAAGCATTCTTTGGGCCATCACAATGCAAACATGTCCCAAAAGTGGGATTTTCAAAAACTGAGGTAACCTATTCTTTTTTTAGAATGTTATTACAAAAGGGAATTCAATAATTAAAAGCTAGTGTTTCTTTTGTCCATGTATAGGTAGATGAGTTAATTAATAGGAGAGTCGATGAAGCAATGAGCAAGTGGCAAGCATCTCTTACTACCACACAGACAGTACATGTGGTGTCTCGCTCTTATCCTACTGTAGAGGTAGTTGGGAGTAATCATGTAGACCCACCACCTAGCACGTCCATTGTAAGTATTTTTATGACATAGTAGCTAGTCTTTTCAAGATGATATGTTTATGTATATATGTATATAACATACTTTACATAAAGTTGTAGGGGTTGAAGTCATGTTGTCTAAAAAGCAAAGAATTTATCATTGCAAAGGTCGAGGCTTACCCACCCCTTCTAGGGGACATGTTTCATGGCACTCCAATTCCAAATGGTGTGGTTCGTGTGAGCCCAAGACTTATACACCAGTGGAGGCATCATCCATTGCCATATGCCCACCCAGATTCTCAAACGCTTGGTGAAGCAGAAGGCGGAGTGATATTGTAGCCCAAAACGGATGTCGTCTATACTAATATTGTATGGTAAATTTACATTACGTTAATTTGTTAGCATGTATATATGAGCTAGTCAATTGATCTGAAATTATATATACATGTCAAAAGGAAGAAACCCACTATAGCTCAACCTCCACCTCCACCTCCTCCTGAAGTACCTAGTTGGCTTCCAACAGACCTATATGACTCGTTAGGTCCTAATTGTAAGGGTATGGCAGTATGGATAGGCGAACATGACCCAAATTATCCTATAAATGTTTCTATTCTAGTGGATGCTACAGGCGAATCATACGATAACAAAATATTTATATAAGATATTTTGGAGTTGTTTCATTATGATTGGTTGAATACATCTATGATAATGCTATGGATATGGTGAGATCTTGTTTATATATCCATATACCTTGTTTTATATACGATGATCTGGTTTCTTATATATTAATGCATATGTAATACATATTTTGCAGCCACTTACACACAATCTGTAAAGATTTTTCATTTTACCATGTAATATTTCTAGTTCCATCTTTGATCAGTCACGTAGATAAATAGCCTTCATCAGTTACCTCATGTTGCTCTATCACTTTTAAATATTTTGGTAAAAAAAAGATGGTGATAATAGCTCCATTCAATGTTGAGTAAGTCTACTTTGCTTATAATTTAGAATTAAGAAAAATATATTTTTATTGTGGATTTTGAGTTGTCATTTTTTAACTTTCTTACCTCTAGTGCTACGCATTGGGAGTTACTGGTTATTGTCCCCAAGACATAGACTATTTATTGTCTAGATCCTTCGAGGAAGGAATTAGACTCATTACATGGATACTCAATGAAAAGGTCATTATTCACGTGAGAAATCTTTCATATTTTATATTCATTAACATCTATTATTACATTATTATTTAATAATGCAATTTAATGTGTTACATTAACATGTAGGGTTTTATAAGTGTTCAAAAAGCTAGAGGAAACATGGCCAAGACAAAGAAACCGTTACTTTGGGAGAATGTGAAAGTAATTTCCTGACTACAATGTATATATTATTTATGTGAACTATGTTTGTTTGTATTTGTTAACATTTTGTATGTTTTAATTTATAGTGTGTACAAAAAAATGGATGGGCATGTGCATACTACGTGATGTGATATATGGACCTAATTATCAAATATGTTGCAATGGAAATCGATACCATACAACATGTATTATATATAGTCTCACTAGATAATATGAAATATATCAAACTTATTATATATTATTAATTTTATATATACGTCATTCTCTTTGTAGGTGTTAAAAATCAGTGACTTTACTATAGGTAAAAAGTTATTAGATGTACATACTCCCTATATGATGGAAGAATTAAATGATGTAAGAGAACAATAGGCAAAAACCTTACAAGTAGTGGGAATTTTTTATTATCATTGGAATACTAATGGCGATGATGACAATGATAATGATAAAGAATGATATTTTTAAACTCAGTTGTTATAATTATTTCTATATTTGATGACATGTTAATCTTTAAAAGACACACTTATGCATACATGTCTGGATGATTTTTTTTAATTGTCTTATCTATATACATATGTGTGTGAAGATGAATACATGAATGTTTCTACATGTGTATTAATGCAAAAAGAGATGAAATGAATGGAACTGTAGGTTGCTACATGTGTGTGAATATGAAATAGAGGAATGAAATGGAACTATAGGTTTCTACATGTGTGTGATGAAATCATAATATGAAATGTGCTTATACATGTGTGTGAATCATTCCATATCAATTGTCCATCCTTGTTAATTTTGTAGGTTTGTGGCCTGTTGTTGGATGAAATCAATGGATATTGTAAACCTACAGTTCAGAACTAAACTGTAGGTTCTACATCCTGCTGACCAGCCAGACAGCAGGCCTGCAAGCTGATAAGAAAAAAAAATCAAAACATAGTCATCAGTTAAAAAACGAAATCGACACCAAAAACTTAACTCGTCGGTGATTAATAGTTAACCAACATCGTTATCCCCTAATGGTGTTGGTTACTATTTGGTTAACTTACAAACCGTCAATAATTTTAGGTTAAAGGAGTTGGTTTTATGTTGCTAACTGACACCTATGGTCTAACCTGGGGCCAAAATTTTTTTCAGGATAGGATGTGGTGTCGGTTAAGACTTGATAACCGACGCATATGGCCCCCCTACTGGCGTGTTTTTGGGGTTTGCAATCAGGGGATGGCTTTGTGGCGTCGGTTATGAAACCGACGCTAAAGGAGTCTACATTTAGTGTCACTCACTTGGGTGTCGCTTGGAAATTGAATTCTAAAGTCATATTTAATCGACGCTAAAGGTGATATCTGTACTAGTGGCACCAATTTTGACTTAGTAGTGGTCAGTTGGATTTGATGGGTACGACTCACATCCTTGGGGCAAAATAAAATATGTAAACATCTGTGTGGTATACTTGTGTAGGATCAAATATGAAAACATTGGATGAGGCCTTGTTTGCTTTTATTCAGTATAGTGGATAGTGAATATGCATGTTCTTTATATTCCTTTTATAATGTAATGTTTTTTCATAATCCAATAGTAATTACTTACTCTGTTAATAATGATTACATGCTTATCATAGTTGTAACTTTACAGCTTGCTTTAATCATCTTAATAAAGTTGGTAGAGAGTTATATCTCCCGTTGAGATTTGGAATCTCACCCTATGGGTTTCCCACAACCTTTTTAGGTGGACGTGCATGAGGAGGAAGAGATTGTGCAGCTGAGGTTGAGGAACAGCAAGAAAGACATTAGCTGACAAGGTTGAAAGTATTGTTAGATGTCTTTTAGTAATTAAAGTCCTAGAGTCATCCATGTATACTCAAGTCTTTGGGGATGTTTTGTAGATGTGCTTTCGATATATGGTTGTCTTGTGTGCCCCTTTTGTGCATAGTTATGGTGGATATATGTATATATGTTCTGGAATAGTTTTTCTTATAACATGTTGATGGCACACACAGTAAGTGCTTGTGATGTGAAAGGACTCATATGTAAAGGCTTTTGCTGTTTGGAAATTTTATGAAAATGGTTTTAATTTTTAGTATTTTCCAGTAACCTATTTGTTTAATCTTTCTTCTGCATTTTTGTTTTGATTAATCTCACTTGTGTGGCGTGGGGAGTCACAATACTACTGCTAATAATAAGGATAAGAAATCAAAGAATTCACTTAAACCTAAGGCTAAGATCTAGAAGAAGTTGAAGAACAAACCTTATTGGACTTTTGGACATGTTGGCCACTGAAACAAGGATTATCCTTAAAAGAAGGCAAAGATAGTTGCTGCATCTGCAACTGAGGAGGTTGTAGTCAACATGATGACTGCATCCTTGAACCTCAATGATGGGAATATGTCTATAAAACCTGAATTTTTTCTATTTTAAATCTCTATATTGGATAGTTGATATTGGGGCTAATGTCCATGTTTGTACTGAAAAGTCCATGTTTGTGTCTTACCAGACCTCCAAAATTTGATTTGTGACTTTGGGTGATTCCAATGTTGTAGAAGTCAAAGGAGAAGGATTGGTGGACTTGAAGTTTCCTTCGACAAAGGTTCTGATGCTTCATTAAGTCAGACATGTTCCATCATTTCAGCACAACATTCTTAGTGGTGCAATTTTAGTTAGAGAAGATTTTAGTATAGACTACAAATGTAATAAAGCTAATATTACATACCTTCATGATTTTTTTATTTTGTGGCAAGGGGTATGTATGTGATATGGAGAACCTATTTAATATTCTTGTTGAACATGCTTCAAATACAATTTTAAATTTGAATGATAATAGTTTTGTATGCATGAATCTTGTATCATCTGATGTTTGGCATTCACGTTTGGGACATATTAATGTTGGCTCAATGAAGCATGTGATGAATCTAAATTTAATCCCTAAATCCAATATTAGTAATAATAAATGTGAAATATGTGTGCAACGTAAATTGCCTAGGAATCCTTTTCATTATGTGAGTAGGAATTCGAAAATATTGGATTTAGTGCACACCAATATTGGTGAATTTAATGGATTGCTACTAGGGATAAAAGTGTTTTTTGATAACTTTTATTGACAATGCGAGTAGATATGGTTATGTCTATTTACTCAAAAGTAAAGACCAAGTGTTGGATAAATTCAAAATTTATAAGAAAGAAGTTGAAACTGAAACTTGTAAAGTACTTAAGCGACTAAGGTCTGATAAGGGAGGAGAATACACCACGAACTGATTTTTGGAATTTTTTTCAATTCCATAGTATAGTTCATGAGGTCACTGTTTTTTATTTGTCGTGGTCTAATGGGATTGTAGAACACAAAAACTGAACCCTTATAGACATTGTTAATTCTTTACTCCAAACCTCATGTCTACCCAACTTCATGTGGGGGAAGTTTTGAATACAACATGCCATATTCTGAATAGAGTTCCCCATAAATATGTAGAAAGTAGTCTATTTGAGTTATGGAGAGGGAGAAAACTGAGTCTCAAATATCTTCGAGTGTGGCGGTGCCTTGCTAAGGTACTTGTCCCTAAACACAAAAGGAAGAAATTGGGACTGAAAAAGGTTGATGCCATATTCTTGGGTTATGTGGAGACAAGTTATGCCTATACATTCTTGATTATAGAATCTGATATCTCGGGCATTGAGGTCAATACAATTGTGGAATTACGTGATGCTACATTCTTTCGGGATATGTTTCTCATTAAATCTGGTGTGCCCAATGAAGTATCTCAAGATGATTCATTCACCACAAGTTCCATTCTCGAGCACGTGGAAAGGATGACAAATGTAGGGGGGACTCGGAACAAGCTAATTTTGAATCTGATGATTATGAAGAAATGGCTGAACCAAGGAGAAGTAAATGGCCTAGGACATTCAAAGATTTTGGAAGTAATTTTCTCACTTACAATATTGAGGATGGTCCCGTGACTTTCAAACAAGCTATGGATTCTCCACAAGCTAAGTTTTGGAAAGAAGTCGTTAACGATGAAATCAAATCAATTCTCACAAATGGAAGTTGAGAATCAGTGGATTTGCCTCGTGGTTGTTTTGTAGTTGGATGCAAATAGATCTTTAAGGAGAAACTTAATGCAAATGAGACAATTAATAAGTATAAAGCTTGGTTAGTTTCTAAGGGTTACAGACAAAGGAAAGGAATAGATTATTTTGATACATATTCACAAGTATCATGTATGACCACAATCTGAGTTCTTATAGCATTGTCTTTCATTTATAACCTCTATATCCATCAGATGGATGTGAAGATCACATTCTTACATGATGTTCTTTGGGAAGAGATATATATGGAACAACCTGAGGGATTTGTTGGCCATGGGAATGAGTCTAAGGTGTGTAAAACTGTTAAGTCATTATATGGCTTAAAATATGCCCCTAAGCAATGGCATGATAAGTTTGAGTATGGGATATCATCATTTGGCTTTGTTTCTAATGAATTTGATAAGCATCTCTACTGTGAAATTGCCAATTATGGATTCATTTTGTTATGCTTATACGTCGATGATATCCTGCTTTTTGGTTTTAATACGAAAGTAGTAATTGAGACAAAGATATTCTTGTGTAGCAAGTTTGAGATGAAGGATATGGGTGTCGTTGATGTGATTTTAGGGCTTAAAATCATAAAGTCTACTGATGATATAACTCTCTCTCAGTCTTACTATGTTGAGAAGATATTGGAGAGGTTTGAGTACACATCACGTAAACATGTTAAGACTCCATTTGATTCATCCAAGGCCTTGTTCTGGAATGATTCTAGTGTTCCAATGTCTCAATTAAGATACTCTCATATTATTAGAAGTTTGATGTATATTATTAAATGCACACATCAACACATTGTATTTTCCATGAACAAGTTAAGTGGATACACCAGTTGTCCCGACAAGACCCATTGGAAAGCTCTTGACAGAGTTTTGAGATATATCAAGGGAACTTGTTATCTTAGGCTGCATTATGGCAAATATCCTTTTGTAGTCAAAAGATATAATGATGCAAGATGGATTGCCATGAACTCTGACAGCAATGGTATCTCAAGATATGTATTCATGTTGGGAGGGGGAGTTATTTCCTGAAGGTCTAAGAAACAGACCATATCATCTCAGTCTACTTTTGAGGTAGAGTTGTGTGCTTTAGATGAAACTGGATTGGAAGTTAAATGGCTACATGAACTGATGTCTAGTTTACCAATGGTAAAGAAGCCTCTTCCTACTATTTCAGTTCACTTTGATAGCACTACAACTATTTCTAAGATAAAGAGTCTCAAGTACAATAAAAAATAGCATAGACACATCCAAGTCAAACTCAAGTTTGTAAGTTAGTTAGTGTCTAATGGGGTCGTGTTTGTGGACTACGTCAGTGCCAAAGATAATACAACTGATCCTTTTACTAAAGGAGTTACCCTACTTTTAGTGAAAAAATCTAAGTTGGAGATGGGACTAAAACCCCTTTAAATTTACAAGAAGTAGAAATCCAACCCAAAAGAGTGGAGATCCCACAATTGGGTCTAATGTGGTAATGACACTATGTAATTACTTTGATGCTTCTTGCATCTGTGTATCTATCTCTTGGGAAACATATTAATGTCATGACTACAAGTTAGTAAGATACTAGTCTCTAGTCTCTAAATGGTGTCCAATCTTAGGATAGGATGTTAGAAGTACATCCTCGGAGACTCTAACTAAATGATTGATGTTGTGTAGGCTGCAACATGGGAATTGAGTTGTTCCCTAATATTAATCATGATAATAAAAATTAGATGCATGGCCTTAATGCATCATATTTGTTTTCTGTCATATCTTTATTGTGTTGTTACCAACATATACTCTTGCACCCAAGGTACAGGTTCAATATTTTTGTTCTCCTAGTTTATGCTGAGGTCATAGTTGGATAACTCAGGTAGATTCAAATCGAAAGGTATCTACTGAAAGCACAATATAGATAAATGATTGATAAAGCACACTACACATTAGATTTTGTGAGAGATTGTTAGATATATGGCTGCTACACCCATGTATATAGCATGGGTAAAGCCCAATGTGGCATAGCTAGTACATGGAGGAAAAAGGTAGTGTGTTGTCTTGTGCAAATGGGAAGAGTTTGGTCCCACATTGCTCACTTCTAAAAAAAATTTGGTCCTTGTATGTAAAATATCATGTGACACTAGTGTCCATCAGGTCCTAGGGGAGATTATGTTCACCTCCTTGGTGGGTATGTGATCACAACACACACACGTGCGTGTGCCATGTCACGCCTCACCTCACCTGGTCTGGCCAGACCGGGCCAGACACAGGCTCAGGCTTGTGGGTTGTGGGTTGTGGAAATTGTTTTTCGTCTTTCATCTTTTTTTGCATAAGGATACAACTACATACTTAATTACTAATTTAATTAACTATTTCTTTCTAAAACAAATTTAATAATTGTAATTTGAAGTGTTTCTCTTATGATTTTTCTGCAATGTGTACAAGAGCGATCAAGTGATTGCATCTTATTAGAAATAGGATTTCAGAGCATATAAGGCCATAAATAAGCCTCTGGTTATTATGATTAATCATAACTTGAATATCAACCGTCAGCCATTTTTGCAAGTGTCTTGTGAACCTTAAACCAAAGTCTTCTGCAACTTTCGTTCCCTGATTTTGGCTTATGTAGATTCCTCTCTTGTGAGAAGCAACATCGTCATTCCTCTCCCTAAAGATGTGATCTGTCAGGCAGTGGTTCTTGCGGTCACTGAGTTGCACTGATAGTGCATCTTGTCGTTCATCTACATCGTTTAACAACAATGGGAGTGAGACATTCTCTTCAATAGCTTTGTAATCCGATCATCTAGAAGAACAACGACAATCTCGAAGGATTGCAAGCCGCTAAATTCTTTAAGTACCACACCTTTTTTTCAATGAACGATTTGGTTTAAGTTCCTAACTTAATTGCAACTATTTACTATTTGACGTAATGATGTAACTTAAATTAACAACAACCCCATCTCAATACAGCATCACAATATTTTTTTGTTGTTAATAACATTGGAAGTGGGGTGGAAATAGAAGAAATGGTATGCGTAGCTACTTCACATGATGCTAGTAAGATCCTATATAGAAAATCATGTGGTAGGGGTTTTATGTATTTTTTATTTATATTTTAAATCTACAAATGAGTCATTGTTATTTTAATAAAGCAACTATGTGATGCACATATTTATGTAATACTTGCCTTTAATTTTTTCAAGTATAATTTCTTTAGAGCATGTTTGAGGAGGGTGATGAGGAAGAGAGAGGTAGGGAGTGGAAGAGAAAAGGCTCAATTTGTTTGGTGAGACAAAATGGTGGGGAAGAGAGAAGAATTAAGAGATAATATCTACGCTTATTTACTATCAGTTCTCTTCAACTGAATTGAAAGAAAATGAAAAAGAATGACATGAATTTATGTTGAAATGTTGGAGGGAAATAAAGAGTTTAAGGGAAAGCTCGGAAGAAATAGAAAGTTCTAGGAGAATTTAAGAACAATATACAGAAATCTTGAATTTGATATGGCATGAAACATGGATAAAAGATTAAACTATATAATTTTTTAATGAAATATTAAAGAAACATGAAATTTTATAGAAAATTTTGGTTAGACGCGTAAAAAAATTGTAAGAAAACTTATATAAGCAAATGGAAACACCAAGAAAATTTAGACAAAATATTAAAATATGGATGCAACTTTAATGCTTGAATGGAAATTTTGATGGAAAATATACAAACACAGTGAATAGTACTAGCATAGCATACAATTAACTACACGTATGCAATATAAATTTGCGGCACAAAAGCTATTAATAATTATATTCTCCCTTCCTCTCTCCATGCTAACTAAATATAATATTCTAAATTTTCCTTTGAATCATGTCCCTTTCCTTCCCCTCACCTCCCTTCCCTCCCCTTTATTTTATTTCTCAAGTGTCCTGGGAGCCTTATACAATATACCTATGCCATACATGAAATAGTACGAGAAGGATTTGATGCAATATGTCTATTTTATTTTCTAATTATAAAATTTTCTATATTCTGATAAGTCTATAAGCTGACTCCCACACATCTCTGCACCACATCATGTTATCTTCTAACATTATTAGGGTTTGGAGTGCAGTGGAACCATGCTCGAAAAAGGTAGAAGACACAATTTCAGCAATTGATATTGGGAAGGATCTATGCAGTGGCATTGTAGACTCTGACAAATGGTAGTTATTCTCTTAGAAATATGGGATTTAAAGTCTGATATTTTTTTATTTCTTACCTTTTTTTAATCTTAATCTCAAATCTTTAGTGTTGTGAGGTATTACACTAGTCTTTCTTTTTCATCGCACTTCTAAGAGCATAGATGAACATTCTTTATGCATGAGAGGGTCGGACTAATTATTTATTTAAGGAACATTAACAACTCAACCAAGTGAAGTCTAATGTTCTTAACCACATATAATATCTAATGTTTTAATATTCATGCATCGAAGGATTTGTGTCTAGTGATTATTTTACAGCGGGGGTTGTTTCTTTCAAAACAAAGAAATTAATGATTTTCTGAAATTGTCCAACAAAGATGGGTGTTTGGAAAAACTCATAGCATATGGTCTTATTATAGTGTACCATAGCATCATCACTAAATTCACAACGTTGTTACAGCAATCCAAAGCAAGATCCCTGTGGACTTATTGATGCGACAAGATGGGTTCCGCTAATAACAGACAGTGGTGCTAGTTGGTGCATCACTAGCACCACTAGCTAAATTGCCTAGGAAGCATTATCATTCCATGAATAGGAATCCAGAAATATTGGATTTAGTGCACACTGATGTCTGTGAATTTAATGGGTTTGCTACTTGGGATCAAAAATATTATTTCATAACTTTTATTGATGATGTGAGTAGATATTGTTATGTCTATTTACTCAAAAGTAAATACAAAGAACTGGATAAATTTAATTTTTTAAGAAAGAACCTAAAACTCAAACTAGTAAACTACTTATGTGGCTAAGGTCTGATAGGGGAGAAGAATAAACCTCGAACTTATTTTTGGAATTTTGTCAATTCTATGGTATAGTTCATGAGGTTATCGCTCCTTATTCATCGTAGTCTAATGGGATTGCAGAACGTAAAAACTAAACCCTTATATATATAGTTAGTTCTTTACTCCAAACCTCACATCTACCCAACTTCATATGGGGGAAGCTTTAAATATGACATGCCATATTATGAATAGAGTTCCCCATAAACATGTAAAAAGTAGCCTATTTCGATTATGGAGAGGGAGAAAACTAAGTCTCAAATATCTTCGAGTGTGGGGATGCCTTGATAAGGTACTTTTCCCTGAACACAAAAGAAAGAAATTGGGACTGAAAATGATTGATGTCATATTCTTGGGTTATATAGAGACAAGTTATGCCTATAAATTCTTGATTGTAAAATATGATATCTCAGGCATTGAGGTCAATACAATTTTGGAATTATGTGATTCTACATTCTTTGAGGATGTGTTTCCTATGAAATCTGGTGTGCCCAATGAAGTATCTCAAGAGGATTCATTCACCACAAGTTTCATTCCTAAGCATGTGGAAAGGATGTCAAATGTAAGGGGGGCGACTCAGAACAAGATATTTCTGAATCTGATGCTTTTGAAGAAACGAATGAACCAAGGATAAGTAAATGGTCTAGGACATTCAAAGATTTTGGAAGTGAGTTTTTCACCTACAATATTGAGGATGATCATGTGACTTTCAAACAAGCTATGGATGCTCCAGAAGATAAGTTTTAGAAAGAAGTCTTTAACGATGAAATCCAATCAATTTTCTCGATTGGAACTTGAGAATTGGTGGATTTGCATCCTGGTTGTTCTGCAGTTGGATGCAAATGGATCTTTAAGAAAAAACTTAATGCAGACAAGACAATTAATAAGTATAAATTTAGGTTAGTTTCTAAGGGTTACAGACAAAGGGAAGGAATATATTATGTTGATACATATTCTCTTGTTTCCTGTATGACCACAATCTTAGTGGCTTAGAGAATTGAATTTCATTAATAATTCTTACAATGATCTTCAAGAAGAGATATATATAGAACAACCTGAGAGATTTGTGGGTCATGGGAATGAGTCCAAGGTGTGTGAACTTGTTAAGTCATTATATGGCTTGAAACAAGCCCCTAAGAAATGGCATGAGAAGTTTGATTCTGTGATGTCATCGTTTGGCTTTGTTTTCAATGAATTTGGTAAGTGTCTCTGTGATAAAGTGGGTTTCTTGGCTTTATTTTGAGGACGAAGTATCTTTAAGGTGTGTAGGATGTGATGGAGTAGACTTTATAGTATTTTGGATACCTAACGATATAAGTGTATTCATATGTTTAATTAAGGGTTCCAAGAGTTTTAATGAAGTTGAGATTACAATGATATTGACATTATGTCTATGCTCCTATGTACATATGATCTTTTCAAGATAAATTGGGTAGTCAAAAGTGGTATATTTACATTAAAGTTCAATGGAATATCTATAGAGTGATGATGAAGTTATAAGTAAAATTCCATAATCGTTTCGATATACCTAGAAGGAGCTATTTAGGTTTGATTTTTTTTGCCTCTAAAGATTTGATGTTTTATTATGCTTTGAGAGGAGGATATAAGTCGTATGTCCTAAGTTTCTAGGCGCACATCCTTGGGCTTTGCTGTGAGTGTGTTGTCATGGATAGATCGTGAAAGGTCCTTTTACAGCCCTAGGATGTAATCGAACGGCTACAAGACCTTCCTCTTTGTGGTCGTTGAGGCAAGCAGAGGGATAATGTCTGTTCATCCCCCACGTTGTGTTCGTAGTTTGACGAAGGAAGTGAAGTGGGCAGTTGGCCTCGCATCCACCTCGACCCTCAACATGTGTGGCTTTTAGTGCCGCATAGACAGAGAACAAGATCACCCTCCTATATGTAACTACTCCTCCGCAGTAAGGTGAAAACCAGGTTGACGCATCCTTGGCGAACGGTGACGGCGTGTGGTGCTTGAGCATGGGGGGCGGCACGTTTCCTCACTGACCTTCCAGCCATGGCGATGCATCGGAAGGAGGAGAACCTGCTGCTATCGAAGGTGTCGAAGAGATACCTCCGACCCGTTGTGCGCTGGAGGTTGGAGCTATGCGGCCGAGCTCTGACCCGGCCACAGCGGCGCCCGATCCAGCAGAGCACGACGCACACATACGGCTTCAAGTAGAACCAACGCGAGGATATCACGAACTCATGCGGGAAAAGGGAGGGAAGACCGACGACGGCACGAGGACTGACGAAACGATGTCGACGCCATCAAGCAGGGAACGACGCACGTAGGCGTCAGGTTCAAGCACAGCGGCAAGGCTGCAGCCCCACCCAATAGCGAGATCGAGCATGTTTCTGGTGCTCGTTAAGGAGTTCGAGAGGATGCCAATGAGGTGAAGGCATGACGCCATCTTGCCGGAGAAGATGATGGCCGAGAGAGATGGAGATCTATCGGAGGAGAACCTGATGGAGGCGGCCCTCATGAACAGAGCCCCACTGTGACTCCGGCGTCAAGCATGACGGATCAGAGTCCAGCCAGAGGCGGCGCCAGTGGGCGGACTCTTGCGTGAAGGGTGATTCCTTACGTGAAATCCCTACGGCAGCGGCGTGCTGAGGGGCCGGAGGTGGAGCAGGTCGTCCACCGGAGCTCTTAGGAACTTTGGGTTGTGATTAGGAGATGAGATTGGAGATCGATCCTTCACCGCAGATCCATCCTCATGACGACATCATACGACGCAGACATCAAGCTTTGGGATCGCGGAGAACGCGATCTGTGAGAGAGGGAGCGGACTAGGTCAGCCAGCGCTCAAACCAGAAGCAAACCGGCCCAAAAATTAGGCAAACTCGGAGCCTAGAGCTGCCGGTTCAAGTGAACCATGCAAGGAGGAGTGAGCCCACCCCCACCAAGTGACACGTGGTAGCGTTCCATTGGCCATTCAAGGTAAATCTTCAGTTAATTCCCAGTTCTTCTAAAATCCATAGAAAATAGTTCGTTTATCCGAAAAATACAAACAAGGTATCAAAATATTCAGAAAAATGAGTAGAACACAATTAAAGCAAAATATCAGGCTTTTCATGCACGAATATCAATGATATCTTGTTAGTTGTGAAATGCTTAATTGATGGGTAATAAATATCAAACGTTGGCCTAAAATTATGAGAATATGTCAGTAAATTAATATTCATGCTTATAATCCAGTGGATGTCAGTAATCATGATGTTGATGCACGAAATCATGTAATTTACTCCATATGGCTAATTAGGGCTTTTAACCTTAAAGAAAATGCAATAAATGCACACATGCTCAATAAATGATGAAATTTACAGAGAAGGCTCATATCAGTATATTGAACCTCAGTTTTAGTTATGAGATCATAATGACAAACAAAATCCATGTTATATGAAGACGAATATTAATACATGTTATAAAACCCTAACCTAGGTTAATGATGTAACCTAGGGTTAATATGTGCACAAAAAGGATATGGAACCTAATGTTTAGATGATGAACTTTGATAATGAGATGTAATCTGCAAATTGACATCAATATGATAATTCTAAGACAAGAATGCAAGTAATGATGAGAATATCCTAATGAGATGTAAGATGATAAGAACCTGATGATAGTATATGGTCTTGTCTTGATCAGGGTTGACCAGGCTTATAGTTGACATCAGTGATATGTGATGGTTAGGTTTCTCTTTGGAAGGTACGCCATTACCTCTTACTTGGCTTATTATACAATATGCTTGTGTTATATGGTAGTAAAGACTTGGCATATGATATTGATTGAAATGATTGTTCTTGCATGATATGTTGCTCGATTTTCCATAGTTATGTCTATGAACACAGGAAACATAAAATAACTGTTCCATTATATGAAAGCACTAACTCTTTGGTAGTGTGCTTGGAAGTGACCTAACTCTTTGGTAGTGGTCACATTGTACATATGACCTAACTCTTTGGTAGTGGTCTGACCTAACTCTTTGGTAGTGGTCACCTTGTACAAATGATCTAACTCTTTGGTAGTGATCATAAAGGCCTTGATATATAATGGAAAATGTGCTAAAAATATGTGTTCTCTTTTGTTAATGAATATCCTTGTGCAAGTATACACTTTTCTTATATTCTTCTGTTACTGCCAAGTATATTAGTTTTATCTTATTGCCAAGATATGATGAGAGGTATATAAAAAGACACGTAGGCATACTCAGTACAATATTCATGAAATATTGTGCTGACGTGTACCGCATGTAATCTTTTGTTTAGGTTGTGGTTATGCTCTTGAAGATCCAGGATAGAGAGAGTTGTGTCGCGAGCTGATGTACAGGTGGACCTGTTGTCTTAAGATCCTGTAGTTTAGTGGTAGTACATGTATATGTTTAAGTTTGCTGCTCAATATGTAATATCAAGTGATGTAACAATTCATGTTGTAATTATATGTTGAATGGTGAACATGTGTGTATGGTTTTATTATTGTTCATGTACATGTGCTACTGATTGTTTCCTTCTGACTCCCTTGATTTTCTTCTTCTTAGCCTAGTGTGTGATGTTTAAATTGGGATTCTCGCTGAGGTGAGGGTTTCAATTTGGACGTATCACATCAGATTAAGTTTTAGAAAATCCGGGGACGTCACAGTCTCTACTGCAAAATTGCCAATTATGTATTTATTTTGTTATGCTTATATGCTCATAATATCCTACTTTTTGGTCCCGATATGAAAGTAGTAAATGAGACAAAGACATTCTTGTGTAGCAAGTTTGAGATGAAGGATATGGTTGTCATTGATGTGATTTTAGGGCTTAAAATCATAAGGTTTACTGATGGTATAGCTCTCTCTAAATCTCACTATGTTGATAAGATATTGGAGAGGCTTGAGTACACATCGTGTAAACATGTTAAGACTCCATATGATTCATCCAAGACCTTGTTAAAGAATGATATTAGTGTTCTAGTATCTCAATTACAATACTCTTAGATTATCAGAAGTTTGATGTATCATATGAGTTGTACACGTCCAAACATTGTATTTGTTGTGAGCAAGTTAAGTAGATACACCAGTTGTCTCGACAAGACCCATTAGGAAGCTCTTGACATAGTTTTGAGGTATATCAAGGGAACTTGTTATCTTGAGCTGAATTATGCAAATATCCTTCTGTAGTCAAAGGATATAATGATGCAAGTTGAATTGCGATGAACTCTGAGAGTAATGGTGTCTCAGGATATGTATTTGTAACATCCTAGAATTTTCAGGGTTAATTTAAAATTTTAATGTGGTTTTCCCTAAATATAATTTCTTAGAGGGCATTAATGGAAAAAGGCAAAGATAATGTTGCTTTTAGAATAACAAGGCAAGAAGAAATAAAAAGGAACTCAAAGACACCTTTTTCCATTATAATGTGTTACATTTTTTTAAAATAATATTAATTAATTTTTCCTTTTAATTGCTATCAAAGAAATTTAAAAGAGAAGGAAGAGAAAGATAAGAGGCAAAGCATTCGAAATTTTGAATTAAAGACTGGGCAATAACTTTCCTTTTTATAGCTTTGAAGTCACTAATGTTCATTTTCTCTCTCCTCTAAGGAAATTACTCAAAAAGGAAATGAAGACGTTTAATATGACTCTTGAATGGGTGATAATGCATATTTATAATTTCAAGAGAAACACTTTTCAAACTATGTTATCCTTTAATGCATTATAATTCAAATTAATGCTCATTATAAATAATAATGGACCAAACATGTGCAATATCGAAATCTGATTGCATAGGAATGTTTTAGACTATCAAATTAGCCTACAGTTCAAATTTTAGGTCAGTTGAACCATGTTTGACCCACCAAATCCACTAGGAATGATTTGAATATAGTTCTAATTAGATTTAATGACAAAATACATTTAATGCACCATTTTTCCTAAAGTCCCAGTTGTTAAATTTTGTCATGCGTTATTGACTTAATTTCATGTTCACACACGCCATCCTGGTCGTGCAATTTGATCTGATGAGTGATAAGTCTTCCCCTACCCCCGACCAAATCACAATCTCAACATAGATTCAACACTCTTCCTTTCTTTGACCTGTTCTCTCGTATATTTGAATCCCTTTCTAAAATTCTTGCTCCAATGACTTTGTCTCCCCTTCCTGAATCATTTGAACCATACTTTTCTTTCAATCTCGCACTGTGGGGGAAACACCCAATCTAGGGTTTCGTTTCCTCTCCACATCGAGTTGCAGACATCACCGTAATGGTCTCCCTTTCTATTTAAGAGTGCCCAAAGCACTGACACCCCTCACCCTTCACACCTCCACTCCCAATTTCATCCCTCGTGCCTCTGATCTTGAAGACCTACTCGAGTTTCTTTCTCGGTGACGATGACTTGGAACACACTACTCCGACAATCTCAATTCAATAATGAGTGTTGTAAGCATCCATTACCATATTGCTCTTCATTTATGTATCATTAGTTTACCTTGTTGTGTCCCCAAATGCTATACTCTATAGACAGTTGGGGGTCATTGTCAGTGCTCTCTGCCATGGCAATACAGTGGGGTTTTGACCATAGCAATGACCCGCAGCTTCACCTTGACTCCTAGAACATTTTCTAAACCATAGTTGATGTGCTCCATGTCGGTTTCTTTGGTTGGGATTTTGAGATGCCCTCCCCTATTTCCACCTATTCCTAGTGTTCACATGTGTCTTCTTGGGCCGTTTTCCTCCTCGCATCCATGCCCTGACTTTCATCTTGATCTTGCAGCATCTTCCTACTTGTCTTGATGGTCTGTTCATAATGCTTTCCCATGACCCGATTATCCAGTTGAGACTCTGCCATTGTAGGAGAAGCTTCTGGTGCTTCAGGACACAAGATAACATGAACCTGGGCTCATTGTCTTCGTGGTGATGAGGAGAACTCATTCTCTCTTTTGGTTCTCAAAGAAGCAATCAATAATCATGTGATATCACCTTAACACCTCTACTATGTCATGGCCATTGTTTACAGCTCACGAAGGGGAAGAAACTCGATCATTAAATGACTTGATTGCCCCGTGTTTTCAATCGAACCATTTGATTTGCTAGGGCATTTTGTTCTTTTCATCGCCTAACTTCACTTCGAGCACTGACCCACAGGGGTGAGACCCCTTTTCTTGCACGACCATCTGTGATTGGACCACATCAGCTGGGTCCGCAATCCAAGTGGATAATTAACCACCTATGTGGCATTTTCTTAATTTATGATTGGATGATTTTCTATAATTCATAATAAATTATTGGATGCTCAAAACAATGAGCAAAAATATGTTTTATAAATGGTTTTTCAAGAGCAGTATGAATATCAAGGTTTTAAAGTTTGTTTCTAAATAGAAAAATGTTGGTTTTATAGGAAATGGAAATTAGGGTGAATAAAATGTATATTAATATGAAATGTAATTTGAATAGGTTAAATAGGGTTTTCTAACCCAGGAAGTGATTAGGGTTGTTCAACTTAGGAAGAGAGATAAGATACTCTCCTAGTGAAAAAGTAAGCATTCCATGCAAATTGAACATAGCTAAATTGTTTGATTTATATATATGTAGATGAAAATTTCAATGAATGTCATGTTTATACTATTTACTGTTCCAATTACTAAAGTCAGTAAAACTATGATGAATTGAGTTGTATGTGGTATGTTGTATCACCTTCATGAATATTAATGATAAAGTTACAAATAAATAATGTTAAGAGATTTAAGAGAAAGAAAATGTTAAAAGTAGGCTTATATAAGTTCCTCATAAGAGAAGAGGCACTTTGGTGCATAAGAGACGAGGAACCTTGGTGCTACTTAAGAGGAACTTGGGTGCATAAGAGAAGAGGCACATATGTGCAACCCAAGGACACTTCTATAGGTTAATATAAAACAAAATGACCTAAATGAAATTGCATGTCTTTTCAATGTTCAATTCCACTTACCTTTGGTTTTATTGCATGGTTGGGGGCATGATGCCTACAGGTTGGAAGATTGCTTAGGAGGGATGTCCATATAAGGTGGAAACCCTAGTTCAAGGACCTTTAAGGAGAAAAGCATCAGTGGGATGCCAACCATACCTAGTTTATAGATCCTTTTTCCTTTTTCTAAGATTATGTACATGTAAAATTTGTTAAGATTTGAGAATGAGAAATTGTGATTATTATCCTATGATGGTTTACTTAAACTCTATTTTACGCAATGAATATCATGGTTGTGACATCCCCCCTGATGTGAATAAATATATGTGCTTCCGCTCTAAGTGGTAAAAGTGGGGTGTTACAATAGTGGTATCAGAGCCAAAATATGGTTGGCCACCAGGAAATTCTCATAATCTCATGTAGTTTATGTCTTTTTCACAGTGGTGGCTCCTAAGAAGAAGGGTGACAATGAAAAGGTAGCCATGGATGGAGATGAAGATGAAATAGTTAGCATAGGAGAATGTCGAGAAACCCCCATGGTTCCTTTTGATGTCTTGGTTAGAGTTGTAGATACTTTCATGGGAAGAGAAGAAGACCAAATGGGCAACCCTTAGGTCAACCATGGACTTTCCCTAGTCGACTATTTGAAGATCAAGCATGACTCCTTTGCTGGAGAGGAAGAAATGGACATGGTAGGGAGTTGGTTGCAGCACATGGAACACTGCTTTTGTGACCTAGATTCCCAACCAATCCAAGGTTTGCTTTGGGGCATACATGTTGAAGGGTGTTGCTAGGACTTGGTGGGAGAACCTGCTAGGTTTTCGGGAAGCTAATGCTCCTACATTCACATGAAAGGAATTCTTTGAGTCCTTCATAGACCACTACATATCCGAGGCCATGATCGAGAAGAAGGAAGAAGAATTTCACAACCTACGTCAGCATGGTGACACGACGGTCTCCCAATATGCTATGAAGTTCAAGATTTTGTAGAAGTACGGCTATGACTATGATGAAATATGCAAAACCAAGAAGTTCATTAGGGGTCTCAATCCAGACCTTAGTTTTGTGCTATCAGGACGTTGTCATCGTACACTTCAAAGTGACCTAGATGCTTCCCTAGATCTAGGCGGTCATCTAGGAAGAGCATGAAATAAGGAGAGCCACAAAAACAACCACAA
Source organism: Alisma plantago-aquatica (assembly GCA_963693085.1). NCBI lineage: Eukaryota > Viridiplantae > Streptophyta > Magnoliopsida > Alismatales > Alismataceae > Alisma > Alisma plantago-aquatica. Next base: position 805,581,461 of record OY856413.1, on the reverse strand, counting down.
ATCCAACCATCACAATGACAAGAAGCAGAAAGCTCCAGTTGAAGTTGTTGCAAACCAGAATGCAAAGACCCAATGTCTGAAGTGCTCCAAGTACCATCTGGGAGAATGTAGGTTTGGAATAGGAGTTTGTTATGCATGTGTCGAGATAGGACACATTAGACCTAACTGCCCCAAGATCCAAAAGAATGAGCCTAATGTCAATCAAGCACCTAAGGAGAAGAGGCAGGCTAGAGTCTTCGCCATGGTAGATAGTGATGATGAAAAGACTGAGTAGAAGACTCATAGTGTAATACCTTTTTCTTTTCAAACTCTAGTTGCATGGAAATATTTGAAACTTTTGATAATATTGGAATGTTGAGTTTATGATAAATATGAAAATTTCTAAGGTCGGTAGTTTTAATATAAAAAAATGAGGATGAAATTTAATTAAGATGGGTAGAAATGTAACACCTTGGAATTTTCAGGGTTAGTTTAAAATTTAAATGTGGTTTCCCCTAAATAGAATTTCTTTGAGGGCCTTAATGAAAAAAGGCACGGATAATGTTGCTTTTAGAATAACAAGGCAAGGAGAAATAAAAAGGAACTCAAAGACACCTTTTTCCTTTATAATGTGTTACATTTATTTGAAAAATAATATTAATTGATTTTAACTTTTAATTGCTATCAAAGAAATTTAAAAGAGAAGGAAGAGAAAGATACGAGGCAAAGAGTTTGAAATTTATAATTAAAGACTTGGGAAATAAGTTCTATTTTTCCTTTTTATAGCTTTGAAGTCACTAATGTTCATTTTCTCTCTCCTCTAAGGAAATTACTCAAAAAGGGAATGAAGAGGTTTAATATGACTCTTGAATGGGTGGTAATGCATATTTTGAATTTTTCAAAAGAAACATTTTTTAAACTATGTTATCCGTTAATGCATTATAATTCATATTAATGATCATTATAAATAATAATGGACCAAACATGTGCAATATCGAAATCTGATTGCATAGGAATGTTTTAGACTATCAAGTTAGCATATGGTTAGAATTTGAGGTCAATTGAACCATGTTTGACCTACCAAATCCACTAGGAATGATTTGAATATAGTTTTAATTAGATTCAATGACGAAATACATTTAATGCACCATTTTCCCTAAAGTCCCGGTTGTTAAAAAATTTAACGCATTACTGACTTAATTTTATGTTCGTGCACGCCATTCTGGTCGTCTGATCTAATCAGATGACTGATAAGTCATCCCCTACCCCCGACCAAATCACAATCTGAACGCAGATTCAATGCTCTTTCTTTCTTCGATCCGTTCTCTCATAATTTAAATATCTTTCCAAAATTCTTGCTCCAATGACTTCGTTTCCCCTTCCCAAATCATTTGAACCATACTTTTCTTTCCATCTCACATTGTTGGGGAAACACCCAATCTAGGGTTTCTTTTTCTCTCCAAGTCAAGTTACATACATCACTGTAATGCTCTACCTTCCTATTTAAGGGTGCCCAAAGCACCGACACCCCTCACCCTTCACACCTCCACTCCCAATTTCATCACTCGTGCCTCTGAGCTTGAAGACCTGCTCGAGTTTCTTTCTCAGCAATGACGACCTATAACATGCTACTCCAATGATCCCAGTTCAATCACGAGTGTTGTAAGAATCCATGACCACTGCTCTTCATTTTTGTATCATTAGTTTACCTCGTTGTGTCCTCTAACATTGTACTATATAGGCATTTGGGGGTCATTGTTCGTGCTCGCCGTCATGACAATACATTGGGGTTTTAACCATGGAAATGACCCCCGCAGCTTCACCTTGACTCCTAGAATGTTTTCTGAACCATAGTTGATGTGATCCCTTCTGGTTTCTTCAGTTGGGATTTTGAGATCCCCTCCCCTATTTTTGCCCGTTCTCGGTGTTCACATGTGTCTTCTTGGGCCGCTTTCCTCCTTGCATCCATGCCCTGATTTTTAGATTGATCTCGTAGAATCTTCCTGTCTGTCTTGATGGTCCATTCATAACACTTTCCCATGACCTGATCATCCAATTGAGTATCCGCCATTGTAGGAGAAGCTCTTGGTCCTTTAGGAGACGAGATAACCTGAATCAGAGTTTGTTGTCTTTGTGGCGACGAGGAGAACTCATTCTCACTTTGAGTTCTCAAAGAAGCGATCAAGAATCATGTGATTTCACCTCAACACCTCTACTGTGTCCAGGCCATTATTCACAGGTCGTGAAGGCAAAGAAACTCGGTCGTTAAATGACTTGAGTGCCCCCATGTTCTCAATCGAACCATTTGATTAGCAAGGGCATTTTGGTCTTTTCATCACCTAACTGCGCTTTAAATGCTGACCCGCTGGGGCAGGACCCCCTTTGCTTGCATAGTCGTCCATGATTGCACTACATCAGTGGGGCCCACAATCCCAGTGGATAATTAACCGCCTACGTGGCATTTTCTTAATTCCAGATTGGATGATTTTCTAAAATTCATAATAAATCACTGGATGCTCAGAAAAATGAGAAAAAATATGTTTTGGAATTGGTTTTTTTGATAGGAATCCGAATATTGAGGTTTTAGGGTTTGTTTCTAAATCTACAAATGTTATTTTAATAGGAAATGGAAATTATGGTGAAAAAATATATATTAATATGAAATGTAATTTGAATAGGTTAATTAGGGTTTTCTGGCCCATGAAGTGATTCGGGCTTGTTAAACTTAGGAAGAGAGAGAGAAGATACTCTCCTAGTGAAAAGATAAGATCCATGTGAATTGAACATAGTTAAATTGTTTGATTTATCTATATGTTGATGAGAATTTCAATGAATGTCATTTTTATACTATTTACTGTACCAATCGCTAAGGATGAGCACCGGGTTGGGCCGGCTCGATCTGACCCGCGACCCAGCCCACATAACCCACTCCAGACCTGAACCCGATTTATAATATGGGTGGGCCTGGTCTAAAATTTAAACCTAGATTTTATTTGGGCCTGGTACGGGCTAAGGTAAACCCAGGCCCAAAAACCCGAATGCCCAGATTAGATTTTATGTACATTATATATTTATACATCTATGTTTGTCCTGGAAGAAAAACATACATATTTCTTGATGTAATATGTAGTATGTATCCAACCAATGGCAACATAGTTAATCTTTAATGAATCAACATAATTAGGGAATTGATACTAGTAAGATAACTATCATTGACATTGATAGACGTACTTGATTTTTTTATTTTGATCTCACTGATGTCATTCAAATGGAACCTTTTATTGTTTAACTATGCATATTTTAACAATGAAATAAATTATGAGATCCATACTTTGATTACAATGTATGTAACACTCAAAAAATTCATGTCATTAGCTCATTAAAGAAAAATAAAAAAACAACTAGCTCAATGCATAGTAGATTATGCTCATTTTTTTGCTCATACGCCCTCGTGTAGGAGAAAATGGTCTTTTGCCCTTCCAACACCCATTTCATTATATATACATATAGGATGAGGAAGCAAAAAGCCACAACATTGTAGATTCTATTGATTTTTTAAGTCATACATTCACAAGTATGAGAAAAGGATTTGTTGATTTTTCAATATCCATTTCACTATGTAGGGGATTACACAACTAAGGTATACATATTCTGGCTGCATAGATCACAAAGTATATATATTTTTTAAGGTTGGTCACAAAATATATATCATACTAGTTTATCTTTTATGTTAGCAAGTTAGATCTAGCAAAATTTGGTGTGCTCATTCGATGTTATATGGGAAAACTCGAATCCGGCCCAAAACCCAATATTCTTACATGGGTTGGGTACAGACTGACATTTTTCAATTTTATCTGGGCTCGAATCCGGCCCACGACCCACTTTAAAATGTGGGTTTGGGTTTGGGACAGACAAATCCCGGTATAACCTGGCCTGTTGCTCATCCCTACCAATCGCTAAAGTTAGTAAATTATGATGAATTGAGTTGTATTTTGTATTTTGTATTTTGTATCACATTCATGAACATTAATGATAAAGTTACAAATGAAGTCCAAAGTAATGTTAAGAGATTTAAGAGAAAGAAAATGTTAAAAGTAGGCTTATATAAGTTCCTTATTAGAGAAGAGGCACTTCAATGCATAAGAGAAAAGGCACCTTGATGCAACCTAAGAGGCACTTACATGCATAAGAGAAGAGGCACATATGTGCAACCAGAGGATACATATATAGGTTAAGATAAAAGAGATTGACCTAAATAAAATGCCATGTCTTTTCAATGTTCAATGTTGAATGTCGATTTTCATTTTCAAGTTTTATTTAAATTATAACATGTTCAATTCCACTAGCCTATGGTTTTATTGTATGGTCGGGGGCATGATTCTCATATGTTGGAAGATAGCTCAGGAGGGAAGGCCATCTAAGGTGGAAACCCTATCTCAAGGACCTTCAAGGAGAAAAGCATCGATGGGGTGCCAACCATACCTAGTTTATAGATCCTTTTCCCATTTTCTAAGATTATGTACATGTAAACTTTGTTATGATTTGAGAATGAGAAATTGTGATTATCATCCTGTGATGGTTTATTTAAACTCTATTTTGCACAATGAATATCATGGTCGTGACATCCCCCTTGATGTGAATAAATATATGTGCTTCCGCTCTGAGTGGTACAAGTGGGGTGTTACAGTATTCCTATTGGGAGGAGGAGTTATTTTGTGGAGGTCTAAGAAACAAAATATATTGTCTCCGTCTACTTTTGAGGCAGAGTCGTGTGCTTTAGATGAAATTGGATTGGAAGTTGAATAGCTCGTTGGACTTATGTCTAATTTACCTATGGTAAAGAAGCTACTTCCTACAATGTTAGTTCACTATGGCAACACTACAACTATTGCTAAGATAAAGAGTTCCAAGTAAAATAAAAAATAGAGTAGACACATCCAAGTCAGACTCAAGTCTGTAAGGGAGTTAGTGTCTGATGGGGTCGTGGTTGTGGACTATGTCAGTACTGAAGATAATACAATTGATCCTTTCAGTAAAGGACTTACCCTAAATTTAGTGGAAAATCCAGGTTGGGGATGTGACTGAAACCCCTTTAGATTCACAGGTAGTAGAAACCCAACCCAAAAAAATGAAAATCTCACAAATTGGATCAATGTGGTAATAACAAGTTGTCAGGTGAATTAGAAGACACTATGTAATTACTTTAATGCTTCTCGCATCTGTGTGTTTATCTGTTGGGAAACCTATTAGTGTCATGACTGCAACTTAGTAAGAGACTAGTCTCTAGTATCTCAATGGTGTCGAGTCTTAGGATAGGATGTTAGCAGTACATCCTTGGAGACTCCAACTAAATGATTGATGTTGTGTAGGCTATAACAGGGGAATTGGGTTGTTCCCTGATATCAAACATGACAAAAAAATTTGGATGCATGGCTTTAATGCATCACATCTTTTCTACTAGGACTTTATTGTGTTGTTTCTAACTTATAGTCTTACACGCAAGGTTCAATTTTAAGACTTTTGTTCACCTACTTCCTATGGAGGTCACAGTTGGATAACTCAAGTAGATTCAAATTAAAAGGTATATGCTGAAAGCACAATATGGAGACTGATGGCAGAGCACACTACACATTGGACCACTACTACATAAAATCCCTTTAGCATCGGTTATTTAAGATCTTTAGTGTCAATTTCAAAGAGACACCCAAGTGGCGCCGCTAAAGGGGGGACACCTTCGGCGTCGAATCCCAACCGACGCCAAAACATTTTTCTCCACCGAAAACGTGCCAGCAAAGGGACTATATGTGTCAGTTGTTTAGTAAAAACCGACATCCAAACGCTTCCCGCCACTGAAAATGCGCCAGTAAAGGGACTATAGGCCTCAGTTGTTTACTAAACAACCGCCGCCAAAGCTCTTTCCGCCACCAAAAACACGCCAGCAAAGGGATTATAGGTGTTGGTTTTCTAAAAGAAACCGACGCCACATCATCTGAACCGATGTCGGTTTATGATAATAACCGACGCCATATCCCCTGCTTGCCACCACGGTCGTGCTTTACCTGGTCACATAGACGTCGGTTTTAGGTGAAAAACTGCCGCCGTATAACATAGGTGTCGATTTTGTTCAAATAACCGACGCCTATGTTTTGATTTTTTTTTTCTGTCAGTCTGCAGACCTGTTGTGGCTGGTCGCAGGATGAGAAACCTATAGTTCAGTTATGAACTGCAGGTTTTACGACATCCATTGATATCAGCCAACAACAGGCCACAAACCTGCAAAATTAACATGATGGACAATATTATATATATGTGATTCACACTCATGTATAAGAATATTTAATTCATATTATTTTTTCATCACACGCATGTAGAAACTAGTAGCAACCTGTAGTTCCATTTATTTCATCTCTTTTCACATTCAGACACATGTAGAAACATTCATGTATTGATGATTTTCACACACATATGACAATTCATAAAAATTCATTCACATTAACACAAAATTAATTATGAGAACAAAGTTATTCTTTATTCATCATTGTCATCATTGTCAACAAAATCATATTGAAAAATTCCCACTCTTTGCAGGGCTTTTGCCCAATCTTCTCTTACAGTATCTAATTCATCTCTCGTATAGGGAGCATGTACATCGAAACGCTTTGCACCTGTGTTGAAGTCCTCAGTTTTAAAGACCTACAAAGAGAATGACGTATATACATAATTATAATAATATATAATAAGATTCATATATTTCATATTATCTAACGAGACTATGTATAATACTTGTTGTATGTTATTGATTTCCAATACGGCATGTTTGATGATTAGGTCCATAAATCGCATCACATAGTAGGCACATGCCCAGCCGTTGTCTTGTGTAGCACACTATAAATTGAAACATACAAAATATTCAAAAATATAAATAAGCACAGTTCACATAAATAATATATACATTGGAGTCAGGAAATTACTTTCACATTCTCCCAAATGAGTGTCAGATTTTTTTTCCTGGGGACCTTTCCTCCAGCTTTTTTGTACTCTTGTAAAGCCCTATATATGTTAATGTAACACATTAAATTGCATAATTAAATAGTAATGCAGTAACAGATGTTAACAGATATAAAAACATAAAATATTTCTCACGAGAATAATGGCCTTTTAATTACATATCCATATAATACATCCAACTCACTCCCTGCAGGATCTAGATAATAGACAGTGAATGTCTTGGGGACAATAACTAATAACTCCCAATGCTTAGCACTACAGGTAAGAAAGTAGAAAATTAATAACTCAATATACGCAATAAAAATGTAATTTGCTTAAGTCCAAATTACAAGCAAAGTAAACTTACTCGACATTGAATGGAGTTATTATCACCGTCTTATTATTTTTACCAAAATATTCAAAAGCATCACAGCAGTATGAAGTAATTGAATACGGGTTTGTATCTATAAGACTAATCAAAGATGGAACCAAAAATCCCACATGGGAAAACCCAAAATCTGTACATGTCTTGTATAAGTGGCTGCAAAGCATACATTACGTATGCATTAATATATATGAAACCAGATTGCCATATATAAAACAAGGTATATGGATGTATAAACCAGATTGTCGTATGCATTAATCTCACCATATCCACAACTCTATCATAGATGTGTTCAACCATTCATAACTAAACAACTCCAAAATATCTTGTATAAATATGTTGTTTTCGAATGTTTGACCTACATTAATACGTATCCAGAACTTCTATTATGTATGCATTAATATGTATGCTAAACTTGTATAAATAGATTGTTATCATATGATTTACCTACAGCATTCTCTTGAATTATAACATTTATAGGGCAATTTGGATTATGTTCGCCGATCCATACTGCCACACTCCTACAATTAGGACCTATCGAGGCGTGTAGGTCCCCTGGAAGCCAACTTGGTAGTCAAGGAGGTGGAGTTCAAGATGTAGCGGGTCTCGTCTTTTTGACATGTATATATAATTTCATATCAATTGACTCATATATATACACACTAATAAATTAAAGTAATGAAAATTTATCATACAATATCAGTATAGAGGACATCCGCTTCCGGCCACAGTATCTGTTATGACCCACTCCACGATTAACTAATAAGTACCTCGATTAGCGTGAAGTACCTTGATTAGTGCTAAGTATTTTGTATAATACCATGGTTAATCAAGGTAAGCTATGGTGTGAATCAATGGTTGAGATTGACTCATCTCATGTAATTAATGATAATCACAGTGTTAATTGTTAAGTTAAATAAGTACCCAAGAAGCGATTAGTATTTTGATTATCTGAGATAAGCTAATTAGGATGATTTCTTGCTTGGAGGGTGTAGAGGATCTCGTGCGTGAAATGTTGCAAGAAGAATCGTCCAAATTGGACCTACGAGGCAAAAGTTATGTCTTTACAAGACCTTAGGGTTGAATATGCAATTTTACCTATTTAATTGGCTATTAATTTTGCTTTTCCCTTATTTCCCTTTACCGTTTCTCGTTTATCCTCTCTTCTTCTTCACGCGATTAACAGAGCAGGGAACCGCGATAAGCGGCGCCCAAATTATCCAGGCTGACCGAACAGCAGAGCGGAGGGGCGATTTTGGGGCGATTTGAGCTCCAAAGCTCTGACAGCTACGCCCACCCTTCTCCATCTCCTCCCCTTCCTTTCTTCACCTTGCCCGTGCCCTAGAGCGGCACCCCAACCTGCTACATTGCAGCACGCCCAGCAGGTCGGTCGGCCGCAACTGAGGGAAGGGAGGGCGATCTTGGGCGCGATTCCTGGAGCCCTAGCTCCGATCCAGCTGCGCCCCTACCTCCGTCCTCCTTCCACCTCCTTACTTCCTCCTCCCTTGTCCCATCTCCACGGAGCCCCAACCAGTCGGGCGACACCCCCAAGAAGGGCGGCTGGCCTGCAGCAGAAGCCACACGGGGCAGCGCCCCATCTAGCAAGCAGCAGCTATTTTTTTAGCAGCGACCTGGGCCGTTTGGGCATGAGCAGCCGCATCCAGCAACGCCGTCGGCGCCCTCAAGCAAGAGGTTGCCCGACTGCAGTAGAAGAGAAGAGCAGGGGTAATTTTTGGTTCCTAGCCTTGAACCAGTGCGCCCACCCTCCGTTCTCCTCCCTCCACTCTTCCGGCCAATAGCTACCTGCGGCCCTAGCAGCCTGGACGGCTGGCCAGCAGCAAGTTGCGCTTGGAAGCAACCTGGGGGGGTCACCTTGGTGCGTCAGCAGCAGGGAAATCTCTCTTGAGCTCCGATTCTGAGGACCCAGTAAGATTTGTAGCTTTCCGCCATGATTTAGCCCCTAGTTGAGCTTGTTTTCAATCTGTACGTGAGTGTGTTGCTGCTTGATTGCAGCAGGTCCAAAGCAGGAGTATTAGGCGTGAAGAATAGTACCAAATCAATTACTTTCAGTTCACCCTCGAGGTTCGTGCAAGAATCCACAACCCCCTAGCCGCGAACAACACACAAACGAGCTCGTCTCCAATTAGCAGACTTGTTTTAGAATTGAACCGAGGATGAAGACGACTGATGTATACCCAGAAATTGGTCCCTGGACGTGTTCCTGGACGGATCCAGACGAACCCGGACAGTTCGAAATGCGGTGAGTAGTAGTTCATTTAGAAATCAATATTTAACTCAAATTAATTGTTTAATTGCTTCTGTATCAATTGATATAACTTCTAAACAGTATAGTTCATACAATAGAGTATGTTAGATTCATTAGAATTGAACTACGTGATATGCTTAATGAAAATGATGAAATTTCCTATATTATTGTTGCAATGTATTTACTGACTTCAAATATAGTTGTTTAGCATTGAAACTGGGTAAATGATTCTGAATCATGTTTGATTATGATAATTATATATATGTGCTTTTGTGATGTTTAGATTGTGCAAAATGCATGAAATGTGATATTCCTATTTAAATGTTTATTTGTTAATCAAGTATAGACTTAGGTGCCCTAACACCGTAGAACCCCTAAGAGGTATCTGCAACTTAGGGGTGAAACTCGTGTTGCAACATCATCCGTGCTTGTGTCACGGACAAACGAGGAAAGAGAGGCAGTGTCCAACAACAATCGTGCTTGTGTCACGATGGCACTGGGAAAAAGAAAACACGGTTATCTAACACCATTCGTGCTTGTGTCATGAAGGTAACCCTGTGAGACTCTCCACCTGTGTGCTCAGGTTAGAGGAGGAGTCTAGAGTACTAGAATACTGCAGAGAGGCCCCTGAGTGCCTAGGACCTGCGGTGAGGCCCTTGAGTGCCTGAGAGTACAGTGAGGCCCTTGAGTGCCTGAGGCCCTTGAGTGCCTGAGAGTCCTGTGCAGACCAGGACAGCAGTCAGACTTAGCATTTCCCGGGTGTGTCGCTAAGTCTTGTACGGTGGGACCGTAGCATGAACTTGCTGCGGATCTTTATATGCAGAGTACACTGCATATATTTAGGGCATAATAATAATGAAATGAATAAATAATCATGTAGGTTCACAGTAAATTTATATAACTGTTTATTTACCTGAAATACCTGTTGATGATTTAAATGTGATTATTATCTGTATATTTGTTATGTTATTAGAACTGCCTTGCTTAGTTCTGCATTTATGTTTAATTCCAATTTATAAACCTGATGAGTTGTTTAGTGATAGCTAAGTGAAATGCTATTCACTGAGCGAGTAGGCTCATACCTCTACTCAAAACATTTTCAGGTCAACATCAGCATCAGGAGTTGGAAGGATCGTTTCATCCTAACGCCTAGTTGATAGAAGGTTTGTCGTTAGTCTAGTTAGAGGTCTCTTAGTCCTTTCCCCTCGATCTTTGGGACAAGGTGTGAGTGAGAGAGTGAATGTGTATAAAGATGTAAATTAACTGTTATGTTTTATTTTATGTCAAACAATGTAATATGCTGTAGACTCTGTTATATTGCTAGTCAGATAATAAAGATGCTTCCGCAGTTTATTTAGTTTCATTTTACAGCATAAAACAGATTATCCTATTAATGTCTTTAAAATGTTATAAAAGTGAAGAGTGGTTTGCTTATGTGTAAATCCCATCTTGTCGCGTCCTAATCTCGTGGTTTGTGGTTAATGAGAGATTGGGGCGTGACAATTTTTGGTATCAGAGCATAGGTTGAGTATATGGTCACTCTAAGTCAAGGTCAGGGGACGACAAAAGACCAATAGGACTAGGACATAGGTGTCTTCCTTCTAACTACCATTTTATAACAGGAAGTGTTTGTTATATTATTGTAGATGGTAGGAAGATGATGTGGTCACGAGGTTCAAGTTGAGAGTTTAAGCTGAGTTATCAGGGATCATTAGGATTAAAAGATAGAGTTATAATTAAGATGGATAAGAAGTGATGTGTTTCTAGCTCTGGAAGGTCTGAGTGTTTAGATACCCTGGCCAGGTGTCTGAATACTTAGATTGACCAGTATCAAGCTACTCTGTCTGTTCTTCTCTGGATGCCCTGGCCAGGTATGCAGAGGAAGGATAGGCTAGAGAGAAAACCCTAGAAATCTTAGGGTTAAGAGATTAGAAATTAATAAAGGAATAAGAGATTACATATAAGATGCGATTCAACTCTTGTCTATTATTGTTTATCTGATTTAAAGATCACTAGAAATGCTTTTATATGCATGAAATGAAATTTCCAGTTTGTAAAGTAAACATGATTCTTTTATATTGTTGTGTCATGAAGTGAATTGTTTAATGTTTGTTTCCTTTTTATTAATGTAAACCCGAAACTGTGTTTAAATGAGGTTGCCCTGAGTGGATATTCTTTCCACATGTTTAAGGTTAATAGGGGTTGATTAATCCCGAGTAGCTCTTGGCTTCAGGACTACAGGTTCGGCCTGGTCCGGATGGCAGGATGCGTTACTGGGATCTAATGACTCCTATTAACAAGTAAAATATGAATATAAGTCTAAATGTTCTTTTATCTTGAAAATTAGGGTTTGAGAAGCATAGACCCTAATTGGCCCAAATTAGGATTTTAATGACCTATGAATACAGAATTTGATAAATAGAATGTCTCACTAAATGATTTTTAGTATTTTATGTGTGACTCTGATTTAGCCCAATTTTGGATATAATTTGGATGTATGAAATATAAACAACATTAGAGAATATCAAAATTTTTGAAGAATGTTCTGACCTGTTCATCGGCTGAGTTTCAAACTCGACCGATCACATTTTTAGATTTATATAGCAGTGTGGTAATTGAATTTTATCTTTTTATTGGTATATCCAATTGATCTCAAATTTTAACTATGTTTGAAAATAACAAATTTTAGACACTCTATTAATTTGGCGTAATTTTTGGATGACTTTTGATCTCTACAGTAAGGTGTCGGTCGAGTTGCAACTCGACCGAATCTGCTGCAGACTGCTATATAGCAGCGCATTGTTTGATTTTTAATAAATTATTGCTAACTTGAAATGATCTCAAATTTTTACGGGAGGTCTAAAACTTTATTAGGCACAACATATAAAATTTTCAAAATTTTTGGAGCTTCTGTTAGCAGTTTAATAAACGAATTACAGAAACTATTATGAAAACTGAATTTTCAGCTAATGTAATTAAAGTTGAGTGCTGGGTTAATATGTTATTGACCCAAGCAACTCAATTTGATTTATATAATCGACCACAAACACACAATAATGCTATGATATTGATATAGACCAAAACCCTAGGATGATTAGGGTTGAAGTAGTTTAAAGGATATCATTAGTAATGTAACCTTGTATACCAGTATCTTTGTTAAATAAGACCTTGAGATTTGTCCTATGAAAAGTAAACTGGCTTTGATAGTGACCTAGGGTTTTAAGGTAGTTAATCTGAACAGTACATGAACAACATGAAACGACTTAGAGAAAAGAGTAAAACATAAAACTGAAATGTAACTATAAGAAGGTAGCATGGAAATCGGAGTATTACCCGAGATATGATCTGAAGATAGTTAATGTAGTTCATGTTTTTAAGACATGGTGTCATTATCTTTATGATGTGACAATAGATTACCACCATGGTAAAGAGAATGTGGTGAATGATGTTTTCAGCAGAAAGTCAAGTTCAACAGCTAAATGCATTCTCTATGACAGGTTTCAATAGAGACCTGTTAGTAGAAATGTGAGAGTTGGACTTAGACTTAGGGGTAATAACATAGAGTGATTTGATTGTATAGATGTAAGTTAAGCTTATTTCTTATGACCAGATCAAGGAACTACAATAGAGTGATGGTGGGTTAAACCAGACCATGCATGACAGGATAGGAGGAAAAGAGACTAAAGATTAAGTTTTTAGATGATAAGGTGTTGTATTAGCATGACATGTTGTGTGTACCTTGAAATAGTGTAAAATTTCTTTTAAGGGGAAAAGGCCGAAGGAAAGGATTTTTATGGAAGTGTATGTATTGATGTATGGTATGCTTTCAGGAAACACTAAGATGTATATGAATCTCAAGAAGTTGATATGAATGGTCAGATATACTGAAGAATGTAGCTAAGTATGTGGTTAAAAAGTAGTGTATACCAGTAGGTTAAAGCTGAACCCTAGAAATCTATAGCTACCTTGCAATCTTTTCTATGCCTGAATGGGAATGGGAATTTATCACAATAGATTTTGTGGTAAGATTACCCAGGACACCTAGAGGTTGTGATTTGATATGAATGAATGTGGATAGACTAATTTAGTCTGCTCACTTTCTTCATATTAAGTCAACCTTTGATGTCTTGATACATGACTAAGATATACATGGATGAAATAGTTAGATTGCCTAGTAATCCAGTTTCAATCATATCTCATTGAAATCCTAAGTTCACATCTAGGTTGTGGAAACAGTTGCATCGTGCTTCGGGCACAAAGATAAGATTCAGTACAACCTTTTTACTCGCATACGGATGGTCAGTCTGAGAGAACCATTCAGACTCTTAAGGACATGCTGAGAGCATATGTTATGCGTCTCAGTGAAAGTTGGGAAGAACATTTAAGTCTTATAGAGTTTGCTTAGTGTGAATGTTGAGTTTAGAAATGCACAACTGATAATGGTTCGGTTTGAATATAAACCCAGGCAATGCAATTTTGGTAAACCATTAAGTGCATGATTTCCAGATAGTAAGATAGCATTAAAATATGCAAATAAACCTGGTTGCATGCTTCCTGTTATGTTAATGTGTGTGACTTAAAATTTACATGAATTGGCACATTTCTCTGTAGATATTAACAGAAATTCTCAAGTACTATAAAATATTGTGTTATGATACGAAAATAACTCTTAATTGAGTTATGTGATGCATAAACCAGGAATTTGGTTAATATGCACGTACTTCGAGAAATTTCAGATAATTGATAAATATTACAGATGATTTCTTATAAGAGAAGTAAATTACACTTATTGGTGTAATAAGATGTTCAATTACATGAAATTCAGTATGTATGTGCCAAAATTGATTGAGTTTGAGATATACTGCTCTGCCAGTTTTAGAATGATACTGTATTGTGATTTGAATTGCAATCAAACAGATGAGATAGTGGAAACCCTAAGAGTAGGGTGTGGGCATGTGATGAATGAACAAGGCAAATGAAACCCTAAGGATAGGGTGTACGTGGAATCAAGTGTTTTGTTATCAATTCTCAGTATGAGATGTAGTGACGTGTAACAGTTAAATTGCATGATTTAATTTTTGTACCAAGTTGACATGCATTCTGTTTATTTAAGAATTTAAAATGTTTGTCTGCATGAATAGTATAATAATTTCTCAGTAGTTATCATAAATTGAGATACTGTTATAACGGTTCTGGAAAGACAATGTTTTGTGGTTTGATCTGGAATCAGATCAAGATGTGTCCTAGGTTAAGGGACCTATGCAGATGGTTGATCGGAGGATCAAGAAACTCACGAATTGTGAGATACCATTAGTGATAGTTTTGTGTAGAAATCTTAACCTAGAGGGAGCTACGTAGGAATACGAGTCAGAAATGAGTAACACGTTTCCTTACTCTTTTAGGAATTTCGGGACGAAATTCTTTTAAGGGGAAAAGGTTGTTATGACCCACTCCACGATTAACTAATAAGTACCTCGATTAGCGTGAAGCACCTTGATTAGTGCTAAGTATTTTGTATAATACCATGGTTAATCAAGGTAAGCTATGGTGTGAATCAATGGTTGAGATTGACTCATCTCATGTAATTAATGATAATCACAGTGTTAATTGTTAAGTTAAATAAGTACCCAAGAAGCGATTAGTATTTTGATTATCTGAGATAAGCTAATTAGGATGATTTCTTGCTTGGAGGGTGTAGAGGATCTCGTGCGTGAAATGTTGCAAGAAGAATCGTCCAAATTGGACCTACGAGGCAAAAGTTATGTCTTTACAAGACCTTGGGGTTGAATATGCAATTTTACCTATTTAATTGGCTATTAATTTTGCTTTCCCTTATTTTCCTTTATCGTTTCTCGTTTATCCTCTCTTCTTCTTCACGCGATTAACAGAGCAGGGAACCGCGATAAGCGGCGCCCAAATTATCCAGGTTGACCGAACAGCAGAGCGGAGGGGCGATTTTGGGGCGATTTGAGCTCCAAAGCTCTGACAGCTACACCCACCCTTCTCCATCTCCTCCCCTTCCTTTCTTCACCTTGCCCATGCCCTAGAGCAGCACCCCAACCTGCTACGTTGCAGCACGCCCAGCAGGTCGGTCAGCCGCAACTGAGGGAAGGGAGGGCGATCTTGGGCGCGATTCCTGGAGCCCTAGCTCCGATCCAGCTGCGCCCCTACCTCCGTCCTCCTTCCACCTCCTTACTTCCTCCTCCCTTGTCCCATCTCCGCGGAGCCCCAACCAGTCGGGCGACACCCCCAAGAAGGGCGGCTGGCCTGCAGCAGAAGCCACACGGGGCAGCGCCCCATCTAGCAAGCAGCAGCTGTTTTTTTAGCAGCGACCTGGGCCGTTTGGGCATGAGCAGCCGCATCCAGCAACGCCGTCGGCGCCCTCAAGCAAGAGGCTGCCCGACTGCAGTAGAAGAGAAGAGCAGGGGTAATTTTTGGTTCCTAGCCTTGAACCAGCGCGCCCACCCTCCGTTCTCCTCCCTCCACTCTTCCGGCCAATAGCTACCTGCGGCCCTAGCAGCCTGGACGGCTGGCCAGCAGCAAGTTGCGCTTGGCAGCAACCTGGGGGGGGTCACCTTGGTGCGCCAGCAGCAGGGAAATCTCTCTTGAGCTTCGATTCTGAGGACCCAGTAAGATTTGTAGCTTTCCGCCATGATTTAGCCCCTAGTTGAGCTTGTTTTCAATCTGTACGTGAGTGTGTTGCTGCTTGATTGCAGCAGGTCCGAAGCAGGAGTATTAGGCGTGAAGAATAGTACCAAATCAATTACTTTCAGTTCATCCTCGAGGTTCGTGCAAGAATCCACAACCCCCTAGCCGCGAACAACACACAAACGAGCTCGTCTCCAATTAGCAGACTTGTTTTAGAATTGAACCGAGGATGAAGACGACTGATGTATACCCAGAAATTGGTCCCTGGACGTGTTCCTGGACGGATCCGGACGAACCCGGACAGTTCGAAATGCGGTGAGTAGTAGTTCATTTAGAAATCAATATTTAACTCAAATTAATTGTTTAATTACTTCTGTATCAATTGATATAACTTCTAAACAGTATAGTTCATACAATAGAGTATGTTAGATTCATTAGAATTGAACTACGTGATATGCTTAATGAAAATGATGAAATTTCCTATATTATTGTTGCAATGTATTTACTGACTTCAAATATAGTTGTTTAGCATTGAAACTGGGTAAATGATTCTGAATCATGTTTGATTATGATAATTATATATATGTGCTTTTGTGATGTTTAGATTGTGCAAAATGCATGAAATGTGATATTCCTATTTAAATGTTTATTTGTTAATCAAGTATAGACTTAGGTGCCCTAACACCGTAGAACCCCTAAGAGGTATCTACAACTTAGGGGTGAAACTCGTGTTGCAACATCATCCGTGCTTGTGTCACGGACAAACGAGGAAAGAGAGGCAGTGTCCAACAACAATCGTGCTTGTGTCACGATGGCACTGGGAAAAAGAAAACACGGTTATCTAACACCATTCGTGCTTGTATCACGAAGGTAACCCTGTGAGACTCTCCACCTGTGTGCTCAGGTTAGAGGAGGAGTCTAGAGTACTAGAATACTGCAGAGAGGCCCCTGAGTGCCTAGGACCTGCGGTGAGGCCCTTGAGTGCCTGAGAGTACAGTGAGGCCCTTGAGTGCCTGAGGCCCTTGAGTGCCTGAGAGTCCTGTGCAGACCAGGACAGCAGTCAGACTTAGCATTTCCCGGGTGTGTCGCTAAGTCTTGTACGGTGGGACCGTAGCATGAACTTGCTGCGGATCTTTATATGCAGAGTACACTGCATATATTTAGGGCATAATAATAATGAAATGAATAAATAATCATGTAGGTTCACAGTAAATTTATATAACTGTTTATTTACCTGAAATACATGTTGATGATTTAAATGTGATTATTATCTGTATATTTGTTATGTTATTAGAACTGCCTTGCTTAGTTCTGCATTTATGTTTAATTCCAATTTATAAACCTGATGAGTTGTTTAGTGATAGCTAAGTGAAATGCTATTCACTGAGCGAGTAGGCGCATACCTCTACTCAAAACATTTTCAGGTCAACATCAGCATCAGGAGTTGGAAGGATCGTTTCATCCTAACGCCTAGTTGATAGAAGGTTTGTCGTTAGTCTAGTTAGAGGTCTCTTAGTCCTTTCCCCTCGATCTTTGGGACAAGGTGTGAGTGAGAGAGTGAATGTGTATAAAGATGTAAATTAACTGTTATGTTTTATTTTATGTCAAACAATGTAATATGTTGTAGACTCTGTTATATTGCTAGTCAGATAATAAAGATGCTTCCGCAGTTTATTTAGTTTCATTTTACAGCATAAAACAGATTATCCTATTAATGTCTTTAAAATATTATAAAAGTGAAGAGTGGTTTGCTTATGTGTAAATCCCATCCTGTCGCGTCCTAATCTCGTGGTTTGTGGTTAATGCGAGATTGGGGCGTGACAGTATCACTCCGCCTACTGCCTCACCAAGTGTTTCAGTATCTGGGTGTGCATGAGGCAGTACAAGATTCGTCCAGCCAGCGAGTATATGTATCGGGCTCACACGTACCATGCCATCTGGTACTGGACTCCCATGAAACATGCACCCTTTAAGGGGTGGGTAAGTCGATGCCTCTGCAACGATATATCCTTCACTTTTTATTCGGCATGGCTTCAACCCCTGCAAATTTATGTAAAGAATGTTATATGCATATATACACAAACATATCATCTTGAATAGACTAGCTATTATATATGCCATAAAAATACTTACAGAGGACTTGCTAGGTTGTGGGTCTATATGATTATTCCTAACCTCTGTAGTACGAGTAGTAGGAGAAGAGAGGTTCACCACAGGTACTGTCTGAGTGGTAGTCTGAGATGCCTGCCACTTGTTAATTGCTTCCTGGAGTCTTTTATCAACTATTTCCTCGACTCTCCTATCAATTAAGGAATCTACTTATACATGGATAAAAGAAATGCTAGTTTTTTATTATTGAATTCCCTTTCGCAATAACGTTCTAAAATAAGAATAAGTTACCTCAGCTTGTAAAAGTCTCACTATTGGGACATGTTTGCGCTGGGATGGCCCAAAGAACGCTTTGATGCCCACACCAGCGCATGCACCCCTTACACATCCAGGATGCTCTGGGTTACCCAGAGCAACTTTCGTTCATCCCTTGTGCCCTGAGGGATGAACTTGCCTTCCTTCCTCTGCTCGTGCATCTTCCGCTAATCACCATCAACAAAAATTCGTAAGTAAACATAACAATAATCAATATCGATGGATTGCTCTAAGAGTTTGATTTTTACCATTTTTGCAGCCGCCTCAGCGGTTGCGGGCTTCGGTATCTCTCCCTTCTTATTTTGCCTCCCAGCCATCTACATAACATGACGAGGCAGAGGTGCGGGGGAAGCAGTAGAGGACTCTACAGTCTCCTAAGTAGTAGTAGGCTGAGTAGACTCAGCCTGTAGTCTTTGGCAAACGCCTGCATATCCTCTTGGACCCATTGTGTGGCCGTGCACATTTAGTGCACGCCTTGCTCATTGAGCATCGCTGATAGCCTAGTTAGTTAGCACATTGATTTGGTTAGTAACACTAAAGGTTAATCTTGAATATGTAAATACATAAAAACGTATATTAATTAAATTGGGAGTGGCGCTTAATACATTGAATTCATCTGTTTTTCTTTGGGTAACAAACTCCTCCCATTCTTTGGGGTCTAAGTAGTTCCATTATTGTGTGGCTTCCTTATTCCTATATTTATTTTTCAAAGAGAATACAAACAAAAATTATTAGTGTAGAGTTAGTGAAATACTGATCAATGTCTAGAATTGGAATCAATCAAGAACCTATTCTCAGCATCGCGTTTGTAATCTCGGGTGAGATTGGTCCTATAGTTCCTTAGGACCCTCCCACAACGTTGCATCACACATTTACGATGCAGCTTTTCTTCCAGATCAAATATGCTCTGCAAATTAAATAGAATTGCTATTAACTAGTATCCTAAAAATTAGTAATCTACACAAATAGAATTACAAATAATAATAACTCACGCATAGTTCCGTCCATATGTGGTCTTTCTTCCCCTTAGGAACTTTATGCCATGATTCTAGGATAGGACTGCAATGGTTGCAAGTAAGAACCCCAAGATATGAAACAAATGAGTTGTGGTGTGATGACCTATGATGCTTCACGAAGAGAGACATTTTGTTTGCACGCTATGTTGTTTTGCACTGTGAATGACTTTCCAGCATATGCGAATTTGTCTAGATATAGTGTCAAAGGATCTAAAGCGTGTCCTATATGTGAAGAGAATACTGATTCAATACGACTAAAACACAACGGCAAGACTGTATATCTTGCTCATCGAAGGTTTCTTCCAAAATTTCATCCGTATCGTAGGTTGTGCAAAGCATTCATTGGACGGAATGAGGAACATAGTGCACCTAAACCTATATCGGGGGAGGATGTTTATGAAAGAGTGAAAGACATCGCCAATGAATTTGGTAATAGATCACAATGTACGATGGCCACAAGGAGTGACAAGTCTTTATTCAAGAAGAAGTCGATATTTTGGGACCTTCCTTATTGGAGTTCTTTGACAATCAGACATTGTATCGATGTCATGCACGTTGAAAAAAATGTATGTGATAGCGTCATTGGTACTCTGTTGAATATACCAGGTAAGACTAAAGATGGGATAAAATCTAGAATGGACCTATGTGAAATGGGAATAAGGATAGAATTAACAGAAGTAGTTAGTAGCGATCGGAGAACATACTTACCTCCCGCTTGTTACACGTTGTCTAGAAAGGAGAAGAAAGCATTTTGTGAATGCTTGGTAAATGTTAAGGTGCCACAGGGTTACTCATCCAACATCTGTACATTGGTATCAATGAAAGATCTGAAGTTGATATGTCTTAAATCTCATGATTGTCACACTCTAATGCAACAAATATTGCCTGTGGCAATTAGATCTATATTGCCGAAGCATGTAAGGTTTGCAATCACCAGACTTTGTTTCTTTTTCAACAGTCTGTGCAGTAAAATTATTGACCCTGATACTCTTGATAATTTGTAAAGAGAAGTGGTTGTTACCCTATGTCAGCTTGAGATGTATTTTCCTCCGTCGTTCTTTGATATCATGGTACATCTTATTGTCCACTTGACTAGGGAAGTGAAAATGTTGGGACCAGTTTTCTTGCATTGGATGTATCCCTTTAAACGATACATGAGCATTTTTAAAGGTGATGTTCAAAACCGTTATGCCAACACCACCAAACATTGAAGCTGGGGATCACAATGACTTGTATGTTCGTGGGGATCATAATGAAGGATTGCTAATTGATAAAAGATCACAATATTAGAGGCATGGATGTTTATATTTTTATTATGTTTTATTTTTCTAAATGTGAACTTTATAATGTGAATGTGGACTTTACAATGCGAATTACTTTACAATGTGAATGTGAACTTTACAATGTGAATGTGAACTTTACAATGTAAATGTGAACTTTACAATGTGAATTACTTTACAATGTGAATGTGTACTTTACAATGTGAACTTTACAATTAGTGTTACTTTACAATGTGAAATTTATATTTTGAATGTGAACTTTCAGATGGCTGAGCATTCCCATGATGACCGTGCTGATGATCACCGTGAGGGTGAGGACGTGCTTGCACCGCCTGACAATGTAAGTTTTAAGAATATATCCCTGAGGTTTCTATCTATATGTTCATTTATAATTATATTATGTAAGTGTGTTTTTTTATCAAATTTTAGGTTGGTGATGTACCCCCTGAAGAAATTATAGCACTTGATGAGCAGCAAAAGAAAATTGAGAAAGTGAGGGGCATCACAATGATGAACAAGTTAATACATCAAAGGGGTAATGGACCCAAATTGGCTGTGGATTTTGATCAGGAAGGAAATCCATATGGAGTGAATTCACCCCAGAGCTTCTTCAATTCATCAATCATAGGTTTATCCGATATCAAAGATGAGAGCATAACATACTTAGTTTTCATACACAACCAGGGAGGAAGATTGTATATAACAAGCATAACTGGCCAAGTGCTATGTTGGCTGCTCAATGTCTCGTACAGATTCATCCCATCTGTATAAAGCCCAAGTCTTAGATTCCTGTCCTCTTCACCGAATTCAGGGTACAATACATCAATCTTCTTCCACTGTGGGGAATCAGACGCATGTTGTAGGATCCCATCATTATTTTTCTTAACATCTGCATGCCACCTCAAATTCTTCGCATCTATAGGATTGGCAAACAAGCGTTGAAACCGTGGTATTATAGGTAGATACCACATCACCTTGGCGGGAGAACCAGTTTTGGACTCCCCCGAAGTCGTCAATTTATACCTTGACGCGCCACATTTCGGACAATCTTTCAAATCCACATAGTCCTTTTGAAATAATACACAATCATTCTTGCATGTGTGTATCTTCTTGGCCTCCATTCCCATTGGGCACAACAATTTCTTTAACCGGTATGTTGAGATCGGCAGCTCGTTTCCTTCAGGAAGAATTTCTTTCAACAAAGACAACAATGACGTGAAGCTTTTATCGCTCCATCGATTCTTAGCTTTCAGTTTATACAATCTCAACACAGCGCTAAGCTTTGTAAACTTACAACCCATGTATAACGGTATCTCAGCATCATGCACAATGTTTCTAAACATGGGAGGTGGATCAGTTTTGGTGTGCTCTACCCCACAACTATCCAGCATCGCATCAATGATGTCTACTGGAACTGATTCGTTCATATCTACGTCATCGAAGGCAATTTCTTCTTCCACACAAGCACTGCTATCGTCGTCCACTGGTTTTGAGTTTGAAATCTCTCCATGCCAGTGCCATTCTGTATAGCCTTGTACAATCCCGTTACACATGACATGACTTCTGATTTCGTCACCAGTACTGACTTTCAAGTTGTTACCGCAATGCCTACATCGACAGTAGAACCTATCTCCAGGTTGTTTCCTATGTTCCTCGGCAAATCTAATAAACTGATCAAGACCAGAAATAAACTCTGGGGTGCAGCGATTGCGAATGGACATCCATGATCTATCCATTCTATGATCAAAGAGAAAATAAGTATATATTACAACAAGATTAGGGTCTAGGGTAAACATATTAGAGTTTATGGTTAAAACTTTAGGGTTTTATACATGTAATGTCATTCTTATATATAATAAATGTGTACCACCTATCCCATTCTTGAACACCTAATCTCACTAGTATGTGTATAATGTGTATTGGGTTTTCAAGAAAATTTTGGCAGCATTTCCCCGTTGTTCTCCAAGTACATATGTACTTAGAGAACAAATGGGGAAATGCTACCGAAATTTTCTCAAAAATCCAATACACATTATACACTTACATCCTAAGTGAGATTAGGTGTTCAAGAACAGTCCCAAACTGGGGACTATCCAAGATTTACTCCTAATGAGTAAATCTTGGACGGGTTTCTAGGCCAACAAAATCATATCATTAAGAGCATGGTTTCATGTTAGGTCATCATAGGTCATAATAATCCACTAGAATGAGCAAAAAGGTCTCATGGTGTTAAAATAGCATAAAAGTATTAGATCTTGATTCTAGAGTATACAAGACATAATAGTGACTATTGGTTTGATATGGATTCGAGATTTTCAGATATAGGATACATTTTTAAGGTGTTTTCACACCTTAGGGTGAGTGGTAACTTCCTTTAAATAGTATATTGCACGAAAATCGATTAAATCGTCTATAATCTTTAATTGCTTAGTATATGACTACAAACCCTGATTGTCTATTTGTTTTAAGTTGTTGTAAAATGATATGAAATGGATTCTTCCTCTGTTTGGATGAATTTCGGATGATAAAATCATATAAGAAATATATACAATACATCTTAATGAGAATTCCCTAAGTATTCATAGAGGTTATAAGAATAAACTGAACTATAGGGAATTTTTCTATGACTAAAATTTGTTGTATACGTAAATAGAGAAATTTGCAAATCTAGATCCCCTTGGTTATGAATGATTGTTTATCTAAATTCATAGTACATATATGTCAGATGATGTTGTTTATTCAATTACATAAGAAAGGTAACTATCACACATAAGAAAACAATAGTAACATTTGAGTTTATATATTTGGTTCTTATGATGATGTTGTTGAGAATTCAATTACACATGGTCGTATAGCAAAAGTTGTAAAGTGTGGTTGTTTTGTAAAGTTCTATAATGGTGTTCATGGTTTTTCTAGCTGAGTTGAGCTTGGATTATTGGAAGGTCTTGATCAATGTGATATGTTTCATGTTGGTTAGGTTGTTTACTGCTTATTTTCAGTTCTAACCCTACATCTAAGAGGATTAACATGAGTTTTATTTTGTCTCCATCTCTTTGTTTCACTACACTAATCTTCCAGATGATTGGGCTCTTGGTCCTCTTTCTAGTTATAAGGAAGGACAATACATAAACTGTTACATATCTACAATTAGTTGTTTAGATGATGGCTTTGTTCATTTGGAAGGAGTTATTTTAACACTCATCTCAAGGGAACATTAGTTACTGAGGTACCAGGAAAGAGTGATTTGAATCACTAAGATCAAACAAGTAGCAATGTTGATTAAGTCTATGTGATTTAAGATCAAACAGTGTAATAAAACAGGGGTTTTGGGGGATGTTTACCTCTGTTTGAGCCCAGTCAGGCGTAAGCAGGGAGAGAGGGTGAGATGGAGGGCAGGCAAGCAGGCAGGGGGCGAGCAGGCGGGCGGCGGTCAACAGCCAGGCGAGTAGGGAGCCGACAGGCAGTCGAGCGGGCAGCCGACGAGCAGGAAACAGGCAGGTAGCCGACGAGCGAGCAAGGAGAAGGGAGAAGGGTGGCGGTGAGCAGTCAGCCGGTGAGCATAGAGGGAATAGAGGCGGCGGCGAGTAAGGAGAACGGCGGTGGCGGCGGCAAGCAAAGAGAATGGCGGCGGCACGTAAGGAGGGAGTCTTCTTGCTCACCGGAATCGCCATACCCTAAAATCGGCTTCGATTGCAATGAAATAGAGAAAGGGGAAGAGTCAGGCTTGCGCGGGTGCTATTAAGTTAACATTCGGTGTCGGTTATTAAATAAAATCGACACATAAAACTAAAGGTGTCGGTTCTACAAAAAAACTAACACATGTTATCAATAATAGTCGTCGGTTTTAACTAGAAAAAAACCGACGTCTATCTAAATATGCCGATTAAAAATTTTGTTCTCGATTAATGACCATAGTCGTCAGTTTTTTTTCAAAATCCGACGCTCAAAGGGTGTGAAAAATTTCCCACGAACAACACGGGAAAACCCATAAATGTCGGTTATTGTAGCAAAACCGACGACCAAAATGTGCCCAATTTCTGTTTCACGAATAACCTTTCGTCGTCGGTTTCGTAGTTAATAACTGACGCCATATGTTAAATTTTGGAGGTAATTTTTTTCACTGGAAATTTTGGATTTGGCGGTTAATTTTAGGCTTTGGTTTATTATTAGGGAACCGACATTGAATAAAAGTGATACACGTGTCTGGTCGCCCTTCACAGATAGATGTCGGTTTTTTTATTAAACCGAGGCTTTAGGTTTTAGGTGTTGGTGTATTTATACAACCGACGCCTTTAAAAGTGACGTTATAAGCCATTTCTGTAGTAGTGGACTTTGTGGGGGATTGTTAGATATATGGTTGTTGTAGCCATGCATATAGTATGAGTTAAGCCCAATGTGGTGCAGCTAGCACATGGAGGAAAAAAGGTAATGTGTTGTCTTGAGTAAATGAGAAGAGATTAGTCCCACATTGCTCACTCTTAGAACTGTGTAGGATCACATGTGACACTAGTGTCCAAAGGGTCCTAGGGGAGAGTATGCTCATCTCCTTTGTGGATATGGTGACGCAACACACACACACACACGAGTGCGCACCACGCCATGCCTCGCCTCGCCTGGACGGATTAAGCATGTGCTTGAGCTTGTGACTTCTAGGTTGTGGGAATTGTCTTCCATCTTTCATATTTTTTTTCTACAAGGAAACAACTATGTAATTAACTACTAATTTCATTAATTATTTCTTTTTAAAATGGATTTATTAATATTAATTGGAAATTGTTTTCCTTACGATCTTTTCTGCAACGTGTATAAGAGAGATCAAGTGGTTACGTCTTATTGGAAATAGGATTTCGTTACGTATGAGGCTATAAATAAGCCTTTGGTCACTGTGGTTAAACACGACTCGAATATCAGTCGTCAACCATTTTTGTGAGTTCCTTGTGAACCCTAAACCAGAGTCTTCTACCGTTGTCATTCTCTCATGTTGGGTTCTAGAGATTCCTCTCATGTGAGAAGCAATATCGGCCTTCCTCTCCCTAAAGACGTGATCTGTTATGATGTGGTTCATGCGGTCGTTGAGCTGCACTGGTAGTGCATCTCATCGTTCATCAGTATCGTTCAATGGCAACACACGTGAGACATTCTCTTCAACATGTTCGTGATCAGGTCGTCTAGAAGAACGACGATTATCCAAAAGGATTGCAAGCCGCTAAATTCTTTAAGTACCACATTCATTTTTCAACAAACGATCTGGTTTGAGTTCCTAACCTCTTTCATTTTTATTCTCCTACATTGATTTATTCTACATTTTCTTATTTGGATCTAGCTTGTAAATGTCAATTGTTTGTTGTTAGATGTAACGACGTAATTAAAAATAACAACAACCATGTCTCAATACAACATCACAACATCTTTTTTTGTTTAATAACATTGGAAGTGGGGTGGAAACAGCGCCGTATCTACTTCACATGATGCTAGTAAGAGCCTATATCAAAAGGCGTGTGGGAGGGGTTTTATGTATTTTGTCTTTATATTTTAAATCTACAAGTGAGTCATTGCTATTTTAATAAAGCAACTATGTGATGCACATATTTATGTAATGCCTACCTTTAATTTTTCAAGTATAATTTCTTTAGAGCATGTTTAAGGAGGGTGATGAGGAAGAGAGAGGAAGGGAGTGGAAGAGAAAAGGCTCAATCTATTTTGTTAGACAAAATGATGGGTAAGAGAGAAGAATAAAGAGATAATATTTACACATGAATCGAAAGAAAATGTAAAAGATTGACATGAATTTATGTTGAAATTTTGGAGGGAAATAAAGACTTGAAGGGAAAGCCGGAAGAAATAGAAATTTCAAGGAGAATTTAAGAAAAATATATAGAAATCTTGAATTTGATATGGCATGCAACATGGATAAAATATTAAACTATACATTTTTTTCAATGAAATATTTAAGAAACATGAAATTTTATAGGAAATTTTGGTTAGAAGTGTTAAAAAATTGTAGGAAAATGTATATAAGCAAAAGGAAACGCTAAGAAAATTTAGAAAAAATATTAAAATATGGATGCAACTTTAATGATTGAATGCAAATTTTGATGAAAAACATACAAACATAGTGAATAGTACTAGCATAACATACAATTAATTTACAAGTATGCAATATAAATTTGTGGCATAAAAATTATTAATAATTATACTCTCCCTTCCTCTTTCCATGCTAACCAAATATAGTATTATAAGTTTTCGTTTGACTCACGTCCATTTTCTTCCCCTCACCTCCCTTCCCTCCCCTTTCTTTTATTTCTCAAGCGTCCTCAGATGGTTATACAATATACCTATGCCATACATGAAAGAATACGAGAAGGATTTGATGCAATATGTCTATTTTATTTTTCTAATTATAAAATTATCTTTCTGTATTCTGATAAGCCTATGAGCCGACTTCCACCCACTCTACACCACGTTACATTATCTTCTAATATTATTAGGGTTTGGAGTGCAGTGGAACCAAGTTGGAAAAAGATGGAGGGCACGATTTCAGCAATTGATATCGGGAAGGATCTATGCTGAGAAATGGTAGTTGTTCTCTTAGACATGTGGGATCTAAGTTCTTCTTTATTTCTTACCTTTTTTTAATCTTAATCTCATTTCTTTAGTGTTGTGTGGTATAACACTAGTGTACCTTTTTCATCGCACTTCGGAGTGCATAGATGAACATTCTTTATGCAGGAGAGGGTCAGACTGATTATTTATGTAAGGAACCTTAACAACTCAACCAAGTGAAGTCTAATGTTCTTAACCACATACAATATCTAATGTTTCGATATCCATGCATCGCACGGATTCGTGTCTAGCGATTATTTTACAGCGGGGGTCGTTTTCTTTCAAAACAAAGAAATTAACGATTTTATGAAATTGTACAACAAAGAGGAGTGTTTGGGAAAACTCATAACGGATGGTCTTATTATAGGGCACGTTTGATTTGCGGTAACTAGCTGAATTGGATTGTATTCGAACATCCATCATCTTAAAAGTTATGTTTGATTCGTTGGAGCTGGAGATTAGAAAGAATCCAGGACTTTTTAGCATGTAGTAAAAGCTGGATTATCATTTCCATTTGAAAAGCATGGGATGCCGCAATGCAGCACCGGAACATCGTGACTATCGCTAGCTGCCAGCCTGTCTCTGCGGTGTGTGGCCCACCATTACCCGGCTATTGATGTTGAAAAATGCCCCAACAGCTGCTGTCATTATGACGTGTCGTCTGTGTTCTATAGTCTAGGATCTACCATTACAGAGTTGCTAGCTACTCTCTCAGGTGCACCGTTGTACCCGCGAAAAAAAATAGAATTCTCGTCCCGACATGCCAAACATAATGTTATATATATATTGTTATATCTCTTATATCCAGCAAGTAAAGAAACCAGATGAATAGATGATACGAATCCAGTAATGTCCGTAATCCCGCTAGCCCATAGTGCACCATAGCGTCATCACTAAAATTCACGACGCTGTTACTGCAATCCAGAGCGAGATCCCTGCGGACGTATCGATGCTACAACAGTGCGTGTCAGATGTATGTGCTCTCAATTTCCTAGGATACCCTTGCATTGGTGAGAGGTATGGAGCGGGACAATTCATGCTTGTTGGAGTCGAAAGAACTTTGTTGTATACATAGAATTCTTTCGAGATAAAAAATTCCGAACAGGTAGGAACGTGGGACTGAACCATCACCGAACAGTACATTACATAAACTGGCGGACCGTTAAATTAATCGATGTTGTTATTTTATGGAAGTGGTGCATGATCTATCGATCTCGTTTGCAATCAGGAATATTGTAGGGCAGCTTACTGGTCTTTGTTTAAAGCTAAATTACATGCCACTCAGATGGGAAAAAGAATCATTTAAGTCTTTCCTCAAGATCGACTGTCAAGTCTTTGATGTATGGAGTTTTTTAAAATCATCTACTCGTACGTATAATAACCATTTAAGCACGACATGTATGGGATGTGTCTTTGCCTGTTGTTAATTGATGCAGGTGAATACATAGGAACATGACTGGCAGCGCCTCATGAAAGTGCACAAGATATTTACGGAACGCATAGGGAGAATGAATTTGGATTGAATTCCCATAACTTTTCTATCGTTAATGGCTTCCAAAAAAACAGAACAAAAGAGTACAAAAGAAGGATGAAGAACGTGAGGGAGGAAAAAGATATTAGACAAAAATAAAGTACATAGAAATATATAAGCAATGTAAAAATATGATATACAACACGTGTATATACTAAGTTAATATGTCTTTTATACTTTACTATAAAATTATAATTGAATACAATAGAGATGGAAACACAAAAGCACACATTATCAAACAATCAATTTTATATAAATAATGGAGCATGTATATAAATAACCATATACATGATATGAAGTGCTAAAAGTTCATATTGGTAATGAACAAGTTTACAATTTGTACACTGAAATGCACACTTCAATAACAAAAATGCAGAAGTATAGTACACAAAAGTATTCAACCTAATACACACATAAGTAATACAATACACATAAAAGTGTTGTTCTATCCTTTCACCCCTTCCCCCCACCACCTCTCTATCTCTATGTAGGAGATAAATCAACTGAAGCTATGATTATCATTCTTATCTTCAATCAACTATATGAAGATCAATGAATGGCATAATCATTCCCTTTCCTCCTTTCAAATGCTACACCTTCCCAAACACCCCATGTTCCTATCTTCTAGGAGTAATTAAAAACTCTATATTTTTATGCAACAATACGTCTTACCTAGGACCCCAAAGGGTCTATGCATTACTACTTAAATTTATCAATGAGATATCAACAAGAGAGTATTCTTTTGTTTGATATGCATTCAACTTAGTTTGTGATGCATGATGTCGCATGTCATAACTGTAAGAGTAGTCCCTTTATCACCTATTAATGAAAACATATTCAAAAATAAGTGTTAGGTGTACCACAACTCATTTCCCAGTCACCAAGAAACCTCCTCTATCACCGTTGGAGTAAGGTTTCTCCTCCACTCTCCTTGGATGACTTTTGTACCACAAATAGTCATCTACATGATATATGAATATAGATGCAGTAAGAGATATGAAGGAACATTTTGACAAAAGATTTTTTCTTCAAGAGAAAGACCGAAAAATGCACAAAAAGCTAGTAACACTCAATTAATATCTCATGGCATTCAATGTGAGGAGTTTCCATAGAGAAAACTAAATGAAAATTTTATAAGAAAATAAAAAAGCTTATCTTATGTGTTAGGTTCACGTCCTTTGAGTGACATGGCCAAGAGGGGACCCTCAACATGCTAATTTGAAATGAAATGAGTGAGATACAATAGTCTTAATAAGAATAGTGAAGGATTGTAATATAAAAGAGATTTATTCCATTATTCTAATGGATGCATTTAACACGTGTGAAGTCAGAGGATTGGCAATTCCATTATTATTAATTTCTTCTCCCTCAACTTATAAACCTTGTACAAGGAAGTTACGATAGGCATTTTAGTATGTACTTCTCTCTTTTTGGGGAAGAAATACAAAGTGGAGGATAAATGTTCCCTTATACCCCAAACCGTAAACATATCTACTAAAAGGGTGGGTGTAACAACCTCACTTTTTAGCATCTCCCAATTAATTAATGACCCAAAAAGTTGAGATTCATTATCTAAATTTTTTAAAGATCCATATTTAACCAGGTAAAAAATAACAACAAATAATTACCATCAATTCAAATATTATTTACAAGATGCTCATCTGAGGAGTTACATTAATTTCTATCATCAAAATTATACATATGAGAAGAAGTATCTATCTAATCTTCCTTACAAGTTAGCTTTAATATCTTCAGGTAATTTCATCTGTCCATCATATCTTAATATCTTTATATTTAATTAGCATGTATCTAAAATATCGTGAAACAAAAATGTGACTCAGTATATTTCTATATTGTGTACATGGGGTATATAAAAAGATGTGCAACTACATAACAACATATATTCAATCAATTACTTGTAAATAAGAACAGTTTTGTTGACTCAATGTCAATGTTAACTCAAGGTCAAACTTGACTAAATAGTTGTTTTGTTGATGACTAACCATTCCACTAATGTGTGTCTAATGCTTCTGTTTGAGTGACTTTAGATTACGTATAGGCACACTCCAAATGCCCTATCTTGCGCATCCTAACTTGGAGAAAGACAAAACAAAATCAATGCAAGTGCACTTTTGTAGAAAAGATCTCAAATCCATTAGAATCATGTTGTAAATCACTTGTAATGATTACATGACATGTAATTAAGCTTTAAAAAATTAGGAGCACTTAAATCAAATTTTATGCACTTCAATGACATTTTTTAAAATACATCATAGGTCGTCTGATCGATCGAGTTTTCCTCTTAGAAACTCGACCGACACCTAGGATGGGTCTTGAAAATATCCAGGTCCGACCGAGGTTACCTCAGGATAAACTCGACCGACACCTTGCACTGACAAATTGATTTTAAGCCATTGGCCGAGTTTTATCTAGGACAAACTCGACTGACAACTTGAAATTAGCTTGTCCAATAGTGCAATCGACAAAGTTACTTTTATGGAAACGCGACAGACAACATTGTTGGAGTGTGCAAAAAAGTGTTTCTAACTGTTAGAATGTTGCAAACATAAAAAAATGGATCCATTACAACATCCCAAACGACTAGAATTCATCCTAAAGTGTCCCTATTGTCTATTAGGCATCCCCAACTATAAATAGGACCCCTTGGGATTCATCCCATGGTTAGACAAGCACTATAAAGGTTCCTATATTATAGTTGAGTCCCTCCAAGAGCCTCCTTCCACTCTTAAGCTTAATCACTTGCTACATCCATTAGAGAGAGTAGGAGATTTGTAAGAGAGCTAGTCATACATCTATATCTTGTGACGCTCTCACTTCCTCCACCACCCAATCTCTCATTCAACCATGAAGATGAAGATTCTATCTCTTGGTAAGAGAGGTGAAGAAGAAGGGAAGGAGTCCCTTAGTAAAAGCTTCTACTTGGCGAAGGTGAAGTCAGAGGTGGAAGATCCAAGAAGAGTGGGTAGTTCCTTCAAAGCGGAAAACTTGTTGCAAGAGTGGGTAAGACCTTGGTGAAGACAAAAGACTCTTTACAAAAGTGGATAAGTCCTTGGTGAGATTGAAGACTTGGTCTTGGATAGGTAAGTTCTTTGGTAGGTTGTTGGCTCCCTTCTCCTTAAAGGGAAGGTTGGGTATCCTTGGCCCGGAAAAGGAAGGTCATATATTGTATGTGTTATAATGGAATATAAGTATGCACCGATTACAAAATCTAAGACCTTGACCTCTGTATGTAGTAGACTGACTTTCTCCTAGTTTGGGGATTGGAACCACTCTACATAGCTCATGTTTTTGTTCTTGTTCAATCTCTCTCATTCTTTCTATGTATGTTTAGTTGCAATCAAATTTCATATTAGCAACCCTACCTTGTGATATAATTTGAAGTTCTAATGATTCTTGTTTAAGTACTCTTTAGATCTGTTCACCCCCCCCTCTAAAGAACATCATTCAATCCAACAAGTGGTATTAGAGCAGGTCTTATCCAAGCATACTTCCACAAGTAGAAGAAGATGGGAGATTATAAAGGTGGGAGATACCTCATCAACATTCCAATCTTTGATGGGAGCAACTTCCTATATTGGAAAAGATGGTTACAATTCTACATCCAAGGATCAAGTCTTGAGCTATGGAGAATGTGGACCTTCCATACAAGATACCGGAGGCAAATATAGAAGAATGAGATGAAGCCACCTTGAAGAAAGCAACCTAGATTGCAAGAGCCATCAACATTCTCTATGCCTCCATTTTCCCCGTCGAATTGAATCAAATTTCTTCTTGTGAGACGACCTATGAGGTATGGAGAAATCTATGTGTCACTTATGAGGGGACAAACAAGTGAAGGAAAACAAAGTCTACATGTTCAAAGGTATCCTTGAAAACTTCAAGATGGGAAAGGATGAGAGGGTAGTTGAGATGTACTCAAGGCTTAGAACCATTGTAAATGGTCTTGTCGTTCTACATCATCCTATGGATATAGGAGAGATCAACTCAAAGATCCTTAAAACTCTCCCCAAGAGGTGGGAATCCAAGACAACTACAATTGAAGAAGCAAAGTCTCTTACTTATATTCATATTGAAGAACTCATAGGAAATCTACAGTGCCAAGAAGTTACACTTGACAAGAAAGAGGAAGAAGAATGAGAAGAAGAAAAAGAGCTCAAGAGAATGATGAAGGCTGAAATCAAAACCCAAGTTGAAGAAATTGTTAGTCAAGATTCTCCATTCTCTCAAGTTGAAGAAGATGTCATGTACTCCAAGGGTAAATTCTACAAAGGAAAGTCCTTCTCCTTCACCCAATGCTTTAAATGTGGAAAGAAGGGTCACTTCAAGGAAGATTTTCTACAAGGCAAAAAAAACCATCATAACAAGACAAGAGAAGAAAAGTACAAGAAGAAGAAGGAGAAATGGGACAAAATCTCTAGTGACTCCTCCAACTCCAGCTCAAGTGAAGATTCAAGTGAAGGATCTAGCTCAAGCTCTGGTTAAGATGGAGAATGTCACTTTTCTCTCATGGACTCAATGATGTCATTTAGTTCTAATGGCCCCAACAAGTAAAGACTCAACTGAGGTAAATCTATATTCTTCAAATAAAGTGTCTTTTGTTGCCATTATTCGTGCTAGTCATACCTCTCTTGAGTCTTCTAAAAAGAAAAAGAAAAAGCTTGCTAGAATTGTTGATAATTTGCATGTAGAAAAAGATGATCTTGAGCATGCTAATATTTGTTTGCTAGATGAAAAAATGCTTATATTAGTCAAGTAGACTCTCTTAAACTTGAAAATGCTAGCTTGCCTGGTAAGATTAGATTTCTAGAAGCTCAACCTCTTATCTCCAGTTGTATTGAAGAGAATAGAAAATTTGTAAATTCTCTCATACTTGATATTGATGTTCTTAGAACTAAAAATAAGGACAGAGACTTTGTTTTGTAAGGTATAGAATATGAAAATAGGTTCTATCTTTCTAAGATTGATTTGATTTAAAAAGGAAATGCTTCGTTTCTTGCTAAAATCAATGTCCTTGATTCTTGTTCTAGTTCTGCTTGTGGAGATAATAATGTTGTTGCTCTTCATATTGATAGAGATTCTTATATGACCAAATCTCTTTACATAGAAACCGATGTTTAGCATGATAGAGATAATATCAATCAATTATCTTCCATTGTTGCTTCTCTTATGCATGTCATCATAGTTTGAGGTCTTCTATGCAAAGATTCTTATATGATAAAAAGCAACTTAATCAAATCCTAGATCATACTACTGAACAAATGGGTAAAGATGGTCTTGGAATTGATAGTATCCAAAGGAACAATAAAGATAAAGGACCTTCAATTTTCAATGAAGAATCATCTATTTCCAAGGCTAGGAGATCACGTAATCATTGCAATAAAATTGGCCATTATTCTACTTAGTGCCCCTTTAGGAAGGCAGCAAAGAGTAATAAGTTTTGGGATGCTAAGCCAACCCCTCTGGACCCAAAAATGTGATTGGGGACCATTTCATATTTCTTCTTGTAGGTCACTTGATAACGAATATTAGCTATTTATTTTCAAATTGATTTCAATCCACATATAATAATAGAGGTAAGATGTGTATGGGGTGGCAACAAGTGGAAAAGGAATGATAAGAATAGAGTTAAAGATACTCTTTCTCATATTCAATTATAACTTGTGTTTGTCAAGTTAATGTGCACTATGCATATGGTTTTTGAGTCAAAAGTGGTATATTGTGGTTCTCATCTCTTTCTTGCTCAAAAACAACTTCTGATGCTTTCATAGTACATTACTAACTTGCCTACACATGCTTGAATATGGCTTATATTTTTATGATACATATATATGAGTGTCTTTTGTTGAAATATATGTGTCTTTTGACATCATCTATTGTCGGCAGAGTATGTCCTAAAATAAACTTGGCCAATAATAACTAATGGGTGTTACCAACAACTATTGGCAGTCGAGAAGTTCAACCCAGAAACTCGACTGAAAATACTGTGCACAGAATATACAATTAGCTTTTTTATTAGAATTTCCCTATTAACTAGAATTTCTCTACCACTAGCCTTATTCTATGGCACTCTCTTTGGTACCTTATATACGCATATTGCCATGATTTAAATTTTCTATCTTGCATACAACTCTACCTTTCGAATTTCTATGAATTGGTACATCTATATTACTTATCTTGAGTTTCTATGCTTGTTTTAATGATGATATCTTTGAATCTGTTAGTTGTGATCTAAATTTCTTTTATTGTGTTCTAACTTGCTACATATATCTAGTTGCATATCTTTTTATGCAACCTTGAATTTTTTAGTGGTAAACATCTCTTGGTAATGATGCATATTTTTTGGTAAGTAATATCCTTTCATGCATATGAAAGTGCATATCTTATTATTTGGATATTCCTCTAAATCTACTCATATATTATTCTCTAACTTGTGATTTTTTTTGCTATGATCTAGATTATACTAGTACTCCTAAATTATGATATCATCTACTAGTAGTCCATCTTCATATAGTTCTATCCTTGTTCATCTTTTGATATCTATTACATCAAATGGTATTCACCTATATGATATGCTTGTATCTTGTTTTATACATACTCAAGTGTGTTCCTTGACTTGCATATCTACTATCTTGAGTTACTTACTTTCATAGGTTTGCCTTGATATATGCTAAAATTACATCTAGGGTTATTCAAATGCATGTCTTGATTTGTTATATATACTATTCTTGGACAAGCCCATAGTTTTTCTCTTCTACTCTCCTTTCTAGCAGTTGGTATCTTCTTTTACTAACAAGTTGTGTTTTTAGCTCCTCACTTTTTGAAATGACAAAGGGGGAGAAGACATGTCTTGTGTAATGGGGAGAAGACAAGGGGAGAAGACATATATGTGAAACATATATGAGTAGAAGACATAGTTTCTATAAATGCTATGAAAGCTAACCATGCAGACAAAATAACATCAATTGAGGGGGAGTATAAGATCTCTGTGAGAATCAATTGAGGGGGAGCATATGTACTCAATTTTATTAGAACCCCTAGATTTCTCCAAGGGTATGATTTTACTTACTTGCTTTCAATATATTTATGGAATAGTTTGTCATGTTCAAATAGGGGGAGAATATTGACTCAAGGTCAATGTTAAATCAAGGTCTAAATTGACTAAACCCTTGTTTTGTTGATGACTAACCATTCCACTTATTTATATCTAATTCTTCTACTTGAGTGATTTCATATTAGGTATAGACACACTCCAAATGCCCTATCTTGCACATCCTAACTTGGAGAAAAACAAGTCAAAAT
The DNA here is from genome assembly GCA_963693085.1 of Alisma plantago-aquatica. NCBI lineage: Eukaryota > Viridiplantae > Streptophyta > Magnoliopsida > Alismatales > Alismataceae > Alisma > Alisma plantago-aquatica. The sequence goes on along the minus strand of OY856413.1, from coordinate 805,545,022 downwards.
CAATGCAAGTGCACTTTTGTGGAAAAGACCTCAAATCCATTAGAATCATGTTGTAAATCACTTGTAATGATTGTATGATTTGTAATTAAGATTAGAAAAAAAAATCAGGAGCACTTGAATCGGATATTTAAGCACTTTAATGACACTTTTCTAAATGCATCACAGGCTATCTGGTTAGTTGAATTTCCCTCTTAAAAACTCAATCAACGCCTAGGATGGGTCTTGGGATTGTCCAGGTTTGGCAAAGTTCACCTCAGGATAAAATCGATAGACACCTTACACTGGCAAACGGACTTTAATCCATTATTCGAGTTTCATCCAGGATAAACTCGACTGACAACTCAAAAATAGCTTGTCAAATAGTGAATCGACCGAGTTATCTTTATGGAAACTCAATCGACGACATTGTACGTAGTGTGAAGAAAAAGCATTTCTAGCCATTGGAATGTTACAAACATCAACTTAAGTATGATAATTGGCATAAAGTTCCTCAAGCGAAGAAAGACTTGATATGGAAGGATTTATGCGTGAGTTATTATTATTTGCAATTCTATTTTGTAGATTACAAATTCTATTATTTGCAATTCTATTTTTGGATACTAGTTAATAAAAATTCTATTTTACAGAATCTGTTTGCATTGGATGAGAACCTGCATCGTAAAAGTGTGATGCAACGCGCTGGAAAGATGCTTAGGAACTATATGACAAATCTCAACAGAGAATACATAAAAGATGGTGATAAGAAGAAGAAGTCAGCCCTTGAACAGTGGAACTACTTGGACAAAGAAGATTGGGACAATTTTGTTTCTTCAAGAAAATTTGAAGAATTCAAGGTATTAGGCGTCACTCCCATTTTAATTAATATACGTTGTATTCACCTATTCAAGATTAACATTTAGTGATACTAACCAAATCATTAATGTGCATACTAACTAGGCCCTCAGTGAGGCACAAAAAGCAAGGCGTGCACTGAATGTGCATGACCACACTATGGGTCCAAAGGGCTATGCAAGCGTTCGCCAAAGACTACAGGCGGAGTCTGCCGCTACTCAGGAGTCTGCCACACCCATGCCTCGCCATGATATCTGGATAGCTGGGAGGCAAAATAAGAAGGGTGAAATAAAGAAGCCCGTAACTACTTAGGCGGCTACGAAAATGGTAAAATACAACTCTTAAAGCAATCGTTTGAATATTGATTATTTGTGGTGTTAACTTACCAATTTTTGTTGATGGTGATTAGCGGGAGCTGCACGAGCAGAGGAAACAAGGCACGTTCATCCCTCAGGGCACAAGGGATGAATTGACATTTGCTCTGGGTAACCCAGAGCATCCTGGACGTGTTAGGGGTGCAGGCGCTGGTGTGGGCATCAAAGCATTCTTTGGGCCATCCCAGCGCAAACCCAGAGCAGGACTTTCACAAGAAGAGGTAATCTATTCTTTTTTTAGAATGTTACTGCAAAAGGGAATTCAATAATAAGAAGCTAATGTTTCTTTTATCCATGTATAGGAGAATAAGAGAGTCGAGGATATAGTTGCCAAGAAGGTCAATGATATAGTTACTGAGAAGGTCAAGGAAGAATTGCTGCGGTGGCAGGCATCTCAGGCTTCCAATCAGCCTCTGGCGACCCACTCTTCTCTTGATGTACAGACTACAAGTAATCCTATAGACCCACCGCCTAACACGTCTGCTGTAAGTATTGTTTATGACATTGTAGCTAGTCTTTTCAAGATGATATGTTTTCAAGATGATATGTATATATGTATAATATTCTTTACGTAAATTTGTAGACATTGAAGCCATGCCGCTTAAGAATGCAAGACTATGTTGTTGTAGAGGCACAGGCTTACCCGTCCCTTCCTGGGGCAATGTTTCACGGGACTCCAATGCCACAGGGCTACGTTCGTGTGAGCCCGATACGTGTGTTACCCAATTGGAGGGAAGCTACATTGCCATATCCCCACCCGGATATTGATACACTTGCTGAGGCAGAAGGTGGGGTGATATTGTGGCCCAAAGCAGATGTCGTCTACACTACTGAAATTGTAAGATAAATTTACATTACTTTAGATTGTTAATGTGTATATATGAGGTCAACTAATCTGAAATTATATATACAGGTTAAAAAGAAGACACCCGGAGCACCTAGGCCTCCACCTCCACTTCCTGCATTACCAAGTTGGGTTCCAACTGACCTAAAATACCCATTAGGTCCTGCTTGTAGGGGAATGGCATGTTGGCTACGGGCACATAATATACATTGCCCTATAATTGTTTCTTTAGAAGCAGATTATGCAGGTCAATCATACGATAGCTCTTTATTTATACAAGATATTATTGAGTTGTTTATGTATGATTGGTTGAATACATCAATGATAGAGACATGGATAAGGTGAGATCTTGTTTATACATCCATATACCTTGTGTAAGATCCGGCGATCTGGTTTGTTATATATTAATGCATACGTAATACATGTTTTGCAGTTACTTAGTCAAAGATCAATGCAAACAATTTGCATTTGATCATGTGGGATTTTTGATTCCATCATTGATTAGTAGGGTAGCTAAAGACCATGATAGTGTTCAACAATACTGTATAGATACTTTTACAATTTTCGGTCAGCAAAAGAAGACGATAATAATAGCTCCATTCAATGTCAAGTAAGTTTACTTTATTTATAATTTGGACTTAAGAAAATTCCATTTTTATTGTGCATTTTGAGTTATTAATTTTTAACTTTTTTATCTCTAGCGGTAGACATTGGGAGTTACTAGTTATTGTCCCCGGGACGTTCACTGTTTATTATCTAGATCCTGCGGGAAGTACATTGAACACTAAAATTGGACACGTAATGAGAATGTCATTATTCTAGTGAGAAATATTTCATTTTTATATCCGTTAACATATGTTATTACATTACTATTTAATTATGCAATTTACTGTGTTACATTAACATGTAGGGGTTTAGATGCATTCAAAAATGCTGGAGGAAATGTCCCAAGGAGAAAGAACCAACCAATAATTTGGGAGAACGTAAAAGTAAGTTCCCGACTCCAATGTATATATTATTTATGTGAACTGTGCTTAGTTGTATTTTTAAATATTTGTATGTTTCAATTTATAGTGTGCTACACAAGACAACGACTGGGCATACACATACTATGTGATGCGATTTATGCAGATGATTATCCGACATGCCGCATTGGATATTAATACCATACATGAGGTATTATATATAGTCTCATTAGTTAGTATGAAATATATCAATCTTATTTTTATATTATTACTTATATATATACATCATTCTCTTTGTAGGTGTTTAAAACTGACCACACTATAGGTAAACGCTTAAAAAATGTACATGCTCCATATACGATGGAAGCATTAAATGAAGTAAAAGAAGAATGGGCAAAAGCCATACAAGCAGTGGCGATTGTAAGATATAATTGGGATGTTGATAGCGATGCTGAATGATATTTTGTAAATGAATATTTCTGAATGTTTATACATGTCTGAATGTTTCTACAAGTATTTGAATGTTTCTACATGTGTGAATGTGAGAATTGAATTGATGTCTGAATCTATCTACTTGTGTGAAAAAATATTTGTTGATTTTGCAGGTTTGTGGCTTGTTTGTAGGCCGATATCAATGGATGTCATAAACCTACAGTTCAGAAAACTGAACTGCGGGTTCTCATCTTGCTGACCAGCCACAGCAGGCCTGCAAACTGATAAAAAAAATTAAAATATAGGTGTCGATTATTTATAGAACACCGTCATCAAAGGCCTACAGCGTCGGTTATTGGATAAAACCGCCGCCTAATGTGACAAACAATCCGACCATGCAGGAAACCACGGCCGTGGTGGAAATTATGTCGCTTATTCGTATAAAACTGACGCCTATAGTAATAAACACGGTCGTGCAGCGAAGCACGGCCGAGTTGTCTGGGAGTATGGCGTCGGTTGTTCAGTTGTTAACCGACGCAAAAAGTGTCCTAGGTGGGGCCCTTTTTGTGGCGCGAACCCTATAGACGTCGGCTGACTATATATAACCGATGCCTATTAATCATATAGGCGTCGGTTATAAAACTGACGCCGAAGAGTTCGACCTTTAGCGGCGCCCACATAGGCGTCGCTTGAAAACCGTCGCTAAAAGGGGTTAAACAACCGACACCAAAGGCGTGTTCTGTAGTAGTGAAAGAGTCCCAATTGAGAAGATAAGAGTAGAAGGAAGAGAAAATACAAATAATAAAAGCCTTAATATGGAATAACGTGCCATATACTATGGAATTATGTAATGACTTTTTGGTGTTCCAAAATAAAAATACTATGTGGTATAAGATAGTGTATTCTCATGAGCAAGGGATTAAAAGCCAAGAGCAATGAGAATATAATTGAGGACTCTTTGTTTAGCCATTATATAAGTATGATAATATATGATTCCTTGATAAACAAGGAACATGGATTAACAAGGAAGTAACCAATGATTAATTGCATGATGTTAAGGAAAGTGGTCTTCTGCGATCTGAGAGACTAGTTTCCTTGTGGGTGAGGGCGTTGAGACATGGCTATTCCCCCCTATATAAGAGTTGAACCCATAGCCTCGAGTTCAAAAAGATCTCAGGCATCTCACGTTGGTGTCCATCCAAACCCTATCTGAGGGATGCTGTGACCTCTGAAGCAATGTGGAGCAGTGGAGGGATGTGGGAAGAGAGCACGACGCTCCCACATTGTCGAAGAGAAACACAGCCTAGCACCTGCGTGACGCAGCAAGATGGCTACAGGCCGACCATGGTTGCAGGCCCGACAGGCTTGAACCAACCATCCGGGCTGTGACCTGGAGGTGCCCCTGTGTGTGTTGGAGCACGGAGGAGGCAGAGGAACCTCCCCTAGTGGTCGTCAGGTACAGGGAAGGAGAGGCAACCCACACCCAACCCTTGCCGCAACGGCAGCAGAGGGATTCTGTGAGGAAGAAGATGACCATGACATTGGACTAAAATGCCCTTCCAAGGCATGAAGAGAGGATCATCACGCGGGGGCAATTTTTTCAATCCATTATGTTTTAAGTGGCCGGGCTACGCAGGAGAAACATTGCATGCGACGGATGATGTGTCAGCATCTCATTGGTCCAAGTAAGTAAATCTTGCAAAATTCATAGTTAATTAATGGTAGCTCAGATTAATACATGTAATATATGAATCTTGCTCAGAAAAATGCGAGGAATCCATTAAAAATATAATCATAGTATTTTTATGTTCCTAATTAGAAAAGTTCATAAAGTTAGTAACTTTAATGCTTTAAGTGTAATTAAAATCCTAGATGTTGATTAGGAATAAGCTCAATTTCTTAAGTTGGCTTTGTAAATCAACATTTAGCCTGTTGGCATAAAATAGATAATATGTATTTGATTTGAGTTTAACTACCCGTGACTTGCTTAATTAGGGTGCTATGACTAAGAGAATGCATTAATGGGCCTGAAAGCCCTAATGTTGTTAAATATGACTTTAATGGCTCTTATTTCGAAAATGCATACTCGAGATAGAGATATGATGATTCTAAGTTTAATTAAGAATAAAGGAGCTTTGGAGCAGATTACTTGAGTAAATAGAGTTCTAATATAAAAAGGGATGTTTTAAGGTTTCATATGAATAAAGATGTACTTGAGAACCTAGAAACCCTAATCTAAGTATTTATGAATTTTGGATGAGTTATATTTCAAAAATTCTATGTATAAGATGAAGTTAGAACTGATCTTAATTGGTAATAAAGAGGCATAAATGTGAATAATGGAGTAATTAGGGTTTTGGAATATAAAAACACTATTTTAGGGTTTAATTGACCTAAAAGGTAAAGGTTAATAAATGAATATAGAACTATAAGAAAACCCTAATTCAACTTAGGAACACCCTAGGAGGGAATCCCAATTCAATAAAGTAAGTGTATTATGAAAATGTAGTAATTGGATTGCACATGTTTTCCATGTTTCTTGTTGTGCTTGAGTGATTGGGGTGATTGGCTGCTTGGATTATCTGACTGCTTGATTGATTATTCTCTTACAATCCTTGAGACTTAAAAATTAGGTATGTGGTTATTTATGAGTACACGCTTTAGTATCCTGACATTTCTCGAGGCTTTATCGATTGTACTGCAATTAAACTGCTTGGATGTTTCATTACTGCAATCTTTAAAGTGACTATGTGTATAAAAATTTAAGTATAAGTGTGACTCACTCAAACCTACATACCCCTATGGATGTAAGATAATGGACCAAGCCCTGGAGGGAAGGTCAAAGTGAGTCAATCCCCAGAGGGAAGACCACAGAGCACCCTAAGAGGCGACCCCAGGTCCCAAGCTCAGGATGGAGAAGGTAGCCTTAAAGTTACTTGCAAGGACTTAACCCTAGAGAGGGTATCCCATAGGTGGTAAAAGTGGTTGAGGAGTCATACTAAAAATGTAATCTTGCATTGTTAACAAATGTTTGATGTATAATGTTGTTAAAGCTTATGTGCAAAGTTTTGTTTGTCCCCACATACTGACATATTCATTTATGCTGACTAACGTTTTATTTGTCGATGTTTTAGGTATTATCTGAAAAGGACAAATAGTAAAATGGAATATGTGAAGATAAAGTTAAGTTATCCAAAGGAGGATTAGATAGTTAGATTTCTACTGTGGATAGAAGTCTTAGATCCTACTTAAAAAGGTAAGTAAAAGTTTTATTTAATATTAACTTTCCAGTTTAGCGTTAGTAGAATTTGATAATTATTTTTGATTAAATTGTTAAACCATTGATCCTAAATTTTGGGATAACGCCTCTGACCTCTTGGTCTCCCTTGATTGGGGGTTACCAAGAAGCGGGGTCATTACAGGAGCCAACAACCTACCAAAGGACTTACCTATCCAAGACCGAGTCTTCAACCTCACCAAGTACTTACCCACTTTTGCAAAGAGTCTTCTGCCTTCACCAAGGTCTTACCCACTCTTGCTATAAGTATTCCGCCTTGAAGGAATTACCCACTCTTCTTGGATCTTCCGCCTTTAACTTCACCTTTACCAAGGAGAAGTTTTCACCAAGGGACTCATTCCCTTTCTTTTCTTCGCCTCTCTTACCAAGAGAGAGAATATTCATCTTCATGGTTGAATGAGAGATTGGGAAGTGGAGGAAGTGACATCCTCACAAGATATACATGTAGGACTATCTCTCTTACAAATCTCCTACTCACTCCAATGGATGTAGCAAGTGATTAAGCTTAAGAGTGGAAGGAGGCTCTTGGAGGCACTCAACTATAATATAGGGACCTTCATAGTGCTTGGATAACCGTGGGATGAATCCCAAAGGGTCCTGTTTATAGTTGGGGGTGCCTACTAGCCAGTAGGAACACTTAAGGATGAATTCTAGTCTTTTAGGGTGTTGCCATAAATCCAATGGCTTCGAGTGACAACCCCAAGATAGTTTACAAAATTATTGTGGTTCACTCCAATTGCATTTCCTCCATTATCAAACTCCACAACCAATTTGGATCCACTGACACTTAGCGCTATTAACTTGTTCAACAGAGTGATGCCCCTTTTCTTGTTAACTTTTTGGTGATGCGCATCAAGTTCCTGCAGTGCTCCAGTGGGTACATGTGCATCATCAACCCAAAATTTGACAAAAATAAACACACTGAATTAGCCCAATATAGAAATATGGGATATATGACATAACTAAAAGATAATGAATTTTATAGAAATACAGGATATGTTTTTAGAACTTACATTGGTATCCTCGCCATGCTCATCATGGACAACATGCTCATCATGGACTTCATGCTCATCATGGACATCATGCTCATCATGGTCCGCCATCTGAAAATGTCATTAAAAAGGCAAACATTTAGCATTTGTATTAACTAGAAAAAGGCAAACATTTAGCATTTGTATTAACTAGAAAAAGGCAAACATGGACATCCATGATCTATCCATTCAAGTGCTGAATTTCAAGTTGTTACCGCAATGCCTACATGGACAGTAGAACCTATCTATGGGTTTTTTCCTATGTTCCTCGACAAATCTAATAAACTGATCAAGACCAGATATAAACTCTGGGGTGCAGCGATTGCGAATGGACATCCATGATCTATCCATTCTATGATCAAAGAGAAAACAAGTATATATTAGGACAAGATTAGGGTATACACTTACATCCTATCCAAGATTTACTCCTATTATCTACAATGAAGCCGAACTCCATACAAATAGTATAAAATTTAGTGATTGTTCATTCTAATTTATACCAATGTACAAGTAATATGAAGAACAATGATTGTTCACTTTCTAGGCCAACAAACACATGTGATGTCATTCTTATATATAATAAATGTGTACCACCTATCCCATCCTTGAACACCTAATCTCACTAGTAAGTGTATAATGTGTATTGGGTTTTCAAAAAAATTTCGGCAGCATTTCCCCGCTGTTCTCTAAGTACATATGTACTTAGAGAACAAACGAGGAAATGCTACCGAAATTTTCTCGAAAACCCAATACACATTATACACTTACATCCTAAGTGAGATTAGGTGTTCAAGAACAGTCCCAAACCGGGGACTATCCAAGATTTACTCCTAATGAGTAAATCTTGGACGAGTTTCTAGGCCAACAAACACAATAATAGATATGTACATGTTAGGGTTTCATCACAATTGATGTTAGGGTTTCATCAATGTTAGGGTTTAATCAAATTAAATTAGGATGCTAGAATGGACAAGTTTAAATCTTATTTCAACATGCATCAAAATTTACTGAATTAGGTCAAGCATTAGGATTAGAAGCAAAAATATATGCAAGCAAAAGATTTGTTTGTATCCTAGAATTTACATAAAACATTACATATAGATTTGTTCATATCCTTACCAACAGCAAACACGGCCGTGGCTGTGTTGGCCTACCACGTCCGTGCTGCCCAGCATGGCCGTGTTTTTTGTAGGTAAAGAGCTAGGGAGAAGGAAGAACAGAGGCTACGGCTACTACCTGGAGGCTACGACGGGCAGCAGGCAGGCAGGCGACACAGCAGGGAGGACGGCGGCGAGCACAGAGCAGGCAGCAGCGACGACAAGGAGGACAGTGGCGATGGCAAGGAAGGACGGCGGGTGGCGGCAAGGAAGAAGAAGGCGGCTGATGGAAAAGAGGACGGCAGAGGCGACGCAGAGCAGCAAGCAGCGACGTCCGGCGTCGACGGCGAGCAAACAGCAGCGTCTGGTGTCGGAGGCGAGCGACAGCAGCAGGTGGTGAGCAGCACCGGGCGAGCGGGTGGCGACGCAGCAAGAGCAGAGGGGCGGAACAGTTGCTTCGCGATGAAACCGAAGAAAGGGGAACAATGGCCGTTCGAGGGTTTATCAAGTGGGTATTCGGCGTCGGTTATAACATAAAACCCGACACCTAAATTCTTCGGCGTCGGTTCTACTTAAACAACCGACGTCCAATTAGACAAATTTTGCCCTAAATAATTTGGCGGGAACCATTATCGGCGTCGGTTATCAAAGGATAACCGACACCTAAGCTGGAACTTTTGCGCAAATTTTCATCTTCTATAGGCGTCGGTTTGATGCTAAAAAACCGACGCTGTATGTGACACTTTGGGGCCAAATTTTTTCACTCGAAAATTGGATTTCGCGGGCAATTTTAGGCGTCGATTTTATGTTACCCAGCCGACGCTGAATACAAAGCGGTACCCGTGTCTTGACTATAGACGTCGGATGACCTACATCACCGACGTTGAATGTTATAGGCGTCGGATTTCCTAAATAACCGACGCCCATAAAAGTGACATTGAATGTTGTTTCTGTACTAGTGTTTGAACCCAAAGAAATCTTAGGAATTCGAAATCCCTCATGAAGGATAATCCTCATCCTTCTAGATGCATCTACATCCTTCATTTCTCTTTATCTTATTTATTCCTCTTATTAATCGAATTCATTTTTCTTTTTATTTCCTTTTTCTTGTTATTTGGTCCAATACACAACAAGGCCCACGAACTCAAACAAGGCTATTTATCAAAGGAAACTACTCAATTTACTTAAATCATACAAATTACAAAACCAAACATTTATTGGGGAAATTACATTTCCAACCAAAAGAACCCAAAAATTGGGGTTGTAACATCCTTCCCCTCTTATAGGAATTTTGCCCTCAAAATTCTACCATACATACAAACAATTCAGGATAAAAATTTTCCATGTCCACCATTAGCTCCCATGTGGCCTCATCCACTCCATGGTGCTTCCTAAGAACCTTTATCATTTTATATTCTTACATCTGAGTTCTCTCTCACCTTGGTATCTCGTACCCTCATAGGTGACTCAGGATATTTCAGCTCAATAGGTGTGTGGCTCAGCACATGGTTCGGGTACATCACATAGTGCTCTAGATCAGACTCATGGAACACATCATACATCATGTTATCCTGAGAGTGTTAGGTCAAACATAAATAATTCCACCAATCTATCTCAAATGGACCCAGTTATCGGGGACTCATCTTCCATAGATATAGCTCAGAGGGGTCGGTTTTTCATAACACATATTCTCCCACTGCGAACTGCATGTCAATCTACTTTTCATTAGCTCACAATTCATGTCGCCCCTGGGCTTCTCAGCCATCGCATGATTAAAGCGACTTCATCTGCACACATTGTGGTCTCTCTGACCTTCACATGGTCCTTTCAGCGACATCATCCTAATGAAGCGGTGACCGACACGAACTCCCTTATAGAGCTTCTTACATCCCAATACTGGCTATGGTGGTTATCATCACAAGCAAACTCTCTTAAGGCAGGAATTGTTCCCATGTATCACCCTGAATGAGCACACACACTCTCATCAGACCCTTTAGTCTGGATCATACTCTCTTAATTGTCTATCAGCACGGGGTGATACAAGGTACTAAACTTCAATCTAGCATCTAGTCCTTCATGTACCTACTTCCACCACATAGAAGTGAACTTCAGGTCATGCTCAAGATATTGAACTCAGGTCATAGAGTAGATGAACAATCTCTTTCTCATATATAGTTCGACCAAATCTGCCACACTGACAGTGCCCTCTTTCTTAGGCAAGGGATTAGGTCAACTTGGTAAGGCGATCTATCGTAACCCATATTGCATCATGACCTCCCTTGGTCCAGGGGAGACTCACTACAACGTCCATGGTAATCCACTCCCATTCCCTCTCGAGGACTCTTCATTATCTATAGCAACTCACCGAGTTACCAATGTTTGTCCTTCACCTCCTCACATGCTTGGTGAGAAGCCACAAACAACTTTATATACTTCTTCTTTTTATATATTCAAAGTACTACTACAAACTTTAACTATCTTGGTAGTATTACGATGTACTTAACATCATGAGCCTCTGCTTGTCATTATTCCTCAAGGTTGGCTCCTCAGAAACCCTAAAACACTCTAGTAGCGAGTTTCACCACCTTCTTCTCCTGAGAGGTGTATCTGAGGTTCTTACAACCATCCTTCTATCTCATCAAGCTCTAAGCTAGCTAACTAAGAAACCACCTTGACCAACAAGTCTGATTGTATCTGGGTGTTAGCCATACATGGTCTCATCCTCTAACGAACTTAGGGTTCGCCTAACAACCACTTTTAGCCGCTATACTGGCTAAACCAGACATTTGTGTCTCGACAAAGAGCATCCATTACCACCTTACATCCTCATGTGCTAGGCAACGGTGAAGTCATAAACCTTCATATACTCCACTTATCATCCTCATCTCGGATTTAGGTCTAACTGAGTCAAGAAAACTCTGAGCTCATCATCTTGGTTATCAAACTCAAACTTATATAACTCATAAATTCCATACTGCCCTTGATAAGAATGTCCTCGTGATGACTATCTTAGTTCTTCTCATGTTTGTAAACCATCCATTCCAGGTACTTTCCAAACGGTATGATACTTTCTCTATCCTAAAACATCATAGTAATGTTTCAACTCACATCATCTTTATCCTTAGTGTATGGCACACATATTTCCCTATCTCTCACCCCCATAATGAGAGGAAATAAGCATTTGGTTGTAGTCCAAATACAAAGTTCATCCCGTTCTAAGAGTAGAGATGGTACATCACACATCACCAATACACTTTCCAAACTAAGTTGAAACGTACAGAACATGTCTCCACATCATAATCAACTCGATTATGGTTCTATACCCATGGGAAGACTTTTCCCATCACCTTTTGGATCTTAACATATCTCCTTTATGTACAATCCTTAGTCGTTACCTCAAGGTCTCTAGGGTGTCGGCACTTTTGGGGTGATCTGAACCTTATGCATCTAAGGAGTGCCTCTCACCTTTACCCCTTAGGTCCCATGAACTCATGAATGTGGCCAACCTCCTAACCCATGGTCCTTGGAAAAGGTAGTTGTTACCTCCTGACCCTATGGTCTCGTGCATCCAGGAAACTGACAACTCCTACTTTCATCGGTCTTATCCCTTCATGACCTTAGTATTGACTTAGGATTCTATCATGGTACATATCAAACTTGAATCCTTACCCAAAACTTCATCATCCCTCTGGGCCCTCATGCTCAAACTTACATCATTTCATAGGGATTATGGTGACCTACCTTCCTAGGTCTGGCCCCATGCAGGTTACCTCCATGGCAACATATCCTCATGCCCTTTAGAGATGGTCAAACTTGGGTTTATAGATTCGTGCTCATACTTCTACACTTAGGTCATCAAGCTCCTATGAGAGACCTCTTTAGGCTACTTCGAACCTAAACAAAAGTTGATACTCATCCTACAAAAGGGTCCCTCCCCAGGATGGGAGAAAACTATCTCTTGATAGCAACAAAGGTCACAAATGTCCCTACGTCTATGGTTTACATCAACATGAGCATGCTTAGCCCTAGCAAGCTACCAAGGCACGTAACTAGCTAGAAGAACACCTACAACCCATGCTAGGTTTCTGTGTTATGACACTCTTGTTCCTTATTCATTAACATAGGACTAACATCAAACATGCTTACGTCATAAACCTATGTAGGAGGGTTTCATCAAACATATACCTTAGTCAAAGGGGTTTCCTTTTCCTCTAAACGTGAGGGGTGTCATGCTTGAATCTATAGAAACTCAAACCTCATCATGAGCATCAGTTGCACCAGGTACTACTACTTCCCCTCTTAGGTCTAGGAACCCTAGGTTCACTTTTATGCATCAGCTATTTAACAACACGCTCAACTTTTTAACCAAAAATATGTACAGGTATAGCTTGCACTTCCTACCATTCTCCCACGTGAGCAACACCTGTGAGTCCTATACCACGACAAACAACTAGGTGTGAGGCCTCACATCTGCTACTATACCTTCTCGGTCTAAGGAACTCTCCTTTCTATACCTAATAGTAAGGTAGGCACCTACAACTTCCATACATCGGTTTGAGAAGCCTCTCTCTTATTCTAGGGTTTGGTTCTTCTAAAGGCATCCAAGGTACCACAAACCTTCAAGGATCATGCACGAGGCAACCACAACCATCCACCTAGGTCGTCCATTCTAGGTCAAAACATACCCAACTTCTCATGGTTCCTCATATCTCAGAGCCTAAACTCCCAACCCTCTTGCTTGGGTCTTTCTCTCTCTCTAGAGCTAACCCTACAACTAACCTTACCACTAGAGGTTCTCTCTCTAAGAAGGTGGTTCAAGATCTCATGCATACCTCTACATGGGTGAAACGTACGATCCAAATCATGTTCAATCAAGATTATCCAGAGCTATGCCTTCTTATCTCACAAGCTATCTGACATGCCCTTCTGGCCTAGGTCTCAACCTACTATCAGCACTACTGACGTGCTCTCTTACATAGGTGCATGCTCTTCTATGCTCAGATATGCCCATAAGGGTTTCTATATGGTCATCACTATCCTCTTTGCTGAAGGAGCTATCCTTCACCCTAACAGGCACGACCCTTCCAAGGTTGGGTCACCAAAAGGCACTAGGTCAACCAACCTCACATGGCTCCATGCTTCTCACGGGTACTCAAAACCAATATGCATGTCAACCCACATACATACATGCATTGTCAACTGTGATATCCAACTCATCTTGTACTCCCTTTTTCTAACAACCACTTAGGGTTAGGGTTAGCATCGTCCTTAGAGGATGTGCTAGGTCTCAACCTCTTCCTGGAGGCCCCTGCCTCCAAGGATAACTCTCTCCTCATCCTCCTATAAGAAGGTCTAACGTCAGGTCTCTCCTGAAGGCACGACAACACCTGTCATGCAACCTAAGCATGTAACTAATCTTTAGTTTACGCTTAAACTATTAAACTTATGTCCATGACATTTTGTTTACATGCTTTTCATTAATTTGGTGGAGGATTCCTTAATCCTTATTGTACTTACCCTGACCTCAAGTGGGTGAGGAAGAGAGAGAAAAACCCTAAACCTTAGAACCTTACTTGAATTAGGGTTGAGAAGGGACGAAAATAGATGAGAGAGTCCTAAAGGTATCTTATTTCAAGTCAAAACCTCAGACTTTGGCCAGGAAGTCACACTGCATCTGGGAGTCCTCGTGACCGACTAGCGGGATGGAGGAAAATATTGCCAGCCCCCGGATCATGATCCTTTTCTAGACACCTATGTCCTTGGAAAATCCTCTAATAACTCCCTTGGGTTCTTTAGATTTTGTAAAATTTAATAATTATTCTGGATTAAATGAGAAACCATTGGCTCTGATACCAAATGTAACGACCCCGCTTCTCGGTAACCCCCAATCAAGGGAGACCAAGAGGTCAGAGGCATTATCCCTAAATTTAGGATCAATGGTTTAACAATTTAATCCAAAATAATTATCAAATTCTACTAATGCTAAACTGGAAAGCTGGTATTAAATAAAACTTTTACTTACCTTTTCAAAGTAGGATCTAAGACTTCTATCCACAATACAAATCTAACTATCTAATCCTACTTTGGATTACTTAACTTTATCTTCACTGATTCTGTTATACTATTTGTCCTTTTCAGATAATACCTAAAACGCCGACAAACAAAATGTCGGTCAACATAAATGAATATGCAGCTATATGCCAGTATGTGGGGACAAACAAAACTTTGCACATAATATTTAACAACATAATACATCAAATATTTGTTAACAATGCAAGATTACATTCTTAGTATGACTCCTCAACCGCTTTTACCACCTATGGGATAACCTATCTAGGGTTAAGTACTTGCAAGTGACTTTAAGGCTACCTTCTCCATCCTGAGCTTGGTACCTGGGGTCACCTCTCTGGGTGCCCTATGGTCTTCCCTCTGGGGATTGACTCACTTTGACCTTCCCTCCAGGGCTTGGTCCATTATCTTACATCCATAGGGGTATGTAGGTTTGAGTGAGTCACACTTATACTTAAATTGTTATACACATAGTCACTTTAAAGATTGCAGCAATGAAACATCCAAGTAGTTTAATTGCAGTGCAACCAATAAAGCCTCAAGAAATGCAGGGAAACTAAAGTGTGTACTCATAAATAACCACATACCTGATTTGTAAGTCACAAGGATTGTAAGATAATAATCAATCAAGCAGTCAAATAAGCCAAGCAGCCAATCACCCCAATCACTCAAGCACAACAAGAAACCTGGAAAACATGTGCAATCCAATTACTACATTTTCATAATTCACTTACTTTATTGAATTGGGATTCCCTCCTAGGGTGTTCCTAAGTTGAATTAGGGTTTTCTTATAGTTCTTTATATTCATTTCTTAACCTTTACCTTTTAGGTCAATTAAACCCTAAAATAGCATTTTTATATTCCAAAACCCTAATTACTCCATTATTCATATTTAAGCCTCTTTATTACCAATTAAGATCAGTTCTAACTTCATCTTATACATAGGGTATTCGAAATATAACTCATCCAAAAGTCATAAATACTTAGATTAGGGTTTCTAGGTTCTCAAGTACATCTTTATTCATATGAAACCTTAAAAAATCCCTTTTTATATTAGAACTCTATTTACTCAAGTTATCTGCTCCAAAGCTCCTTTATTCTTAATTAAATTTAGAATCATCATATCTCTGTCTCAAGTATGCATTTTTGAAATAAGAGCCATTAAAGTCACATTTAACAGCATTAGGGCTTTCAGGCCCATTAATGCATTCTCTTAGTCATAACACCCTAATTAAGCAAATCATGGGTAGTTAACCTAAAATTAGATTCATATTATCTATTTTATGCCAATAGGCTAAATATTGATTCATAAATCCAACTTAAGAAATTGAGCTTATTCCTAATCAACATCTAGGGTTTTGATTACACTTAAAGAATTAAAGTTACTAACTTTATGCACTTTTCGAATTAGGAATATAAAAAGACTCTGATTATATTTTTACTAGATTCCTCACATTTTTTTGAGCAAGATTCATATATTACATGAATTAATCCGAGCTACCATTAATTAACTATGAATTTTGCAAGATTTACTTACTTGGACCAATGAGATGCTGACACGCCATCTGCCACATGCAATGTTTCTCCTACGTAACCTGGCCACTTAAAACATAATGGATTGATGAAATTGCCGCCGTGTGATGATCCGGCTCTTCACGCCTCGAAAGGGCATTTTATTCCAATGTCCTAGTCGTCTTCTTCCTCGCAGATTAATCCCTCTACTGCCAATGTGGCAGGGGTTGGGTGTGGGTTGCCTCTCCTTCCTTGGACTTGAAGGCCACTAGGGGAGGTTCCTCTACCTCCGCCATGCTCCATCGCACACATGGGCACCTCCAGGTCGCAGCCAGGATGGCCGCTTCAAGCCCGTCGGGTCTGCAACCATGGTTGACCTGCAGCTATCTTGCTGCGGCGCACAGGTGCTAGGCCGTGTTTCTCTCCAGCGATGTGGGAGCGTCACGCTCTCTTCCCACATCCCTCCACTATTCTGCATCGCTCCCAGGGTCACACCATCCCTCATGTAGGGTTTGGACGGACACCAGCGTGAGATGCCTGATATCTTTCTGAACTCGAGGCTATGGGTTCAACCCTTATATGGGGGGGGAATAGACACGTATCAACACCCTCACCCATAAGGAAACCAGTCTCTCATATCACAGAAGACCACTTTCCTTAACATCATGCAATTACTCCTTAAGTTACTTCCTTGTTAATCCATGTTCCTTGTTTATCAAGGAATCATATATTACCATACTTATATAATGGCTAAACAAAGAGTCCTCGATTATATTCCCGTTACTCTTGGCTTTTAATCCCTTGCTCGTGAAAATACACTATCTTATACCACGTAGTATTTCTATTTGGAAACACCAAAAAGTCATTACATAATTCCATAGTATATGGCACGTTATTCCCATATTAAGGCTTTTATTATTTGTATTTTCTCTTCCTTCTACTCTTATCTTCTTAATTGGGACTCTTTGAACCCAAAGAAATCTTAGGAATTCAAAATCCCTCATGAAGGATAATCCTCATCCTTCTAAATGCAACTACATCCTTCATTTCTCTTTATCTTATTTATTCCTCTTATTAATCGATTTCCTTTTTCATTTTATTCCCTTTTTCTTGTTATTGGGCCCAATAGCCAACAAGGCCCACGAACTCAAACAAGGCTATTTATCAAATGAAACCACTTAATTTACTTAAATCATACAAATTACAAAACCACACATTTATTGGGGAAATTGCATTTCCAACCAAAAGAACCCAAAAATTGGGGTTGTAACAGCTCCCTTCTCCTTAAAGGGAAGGCTGGGTATCCTTGGCCCAAAAAAGGAAGGTCATATATTGTATTTCTTATAATGGACTATATGTATCAAGTGGTTGCAAAATCCTAGAGCTTGGCCTCTCTAGGTAGTGGACTGACTTTTTCCTAGTTTGGATATTGGAACCACTCTACATATCTTGTGTTTTGTACTTGTTCAATTTCTCTCATCCTTGCTATGTATGTTTAGTTGCACTCAAATTTCATATTAGCAACCCTATCTTGTGATATAATTTGAAGTTCTAATGAATCATGTTTAAGTGCTTTTTAGCTCTAGTCGCCCCCCTCTAGAGCCCATCATTCGATCCAACAACATTTATTCACATATTGTTCCTTTATGTGATACTCACAGTGGAAATATAATTGAATATAATGTAAATAAACATCCAATAGTTTAATTATTCAATCCTCAAGAAAACCTTAAAAAACACCAACAAACTATATTGCAGGTAGTCATAATCATAATCACATACCTTTTTAGAACTATGCAGATCTTGCAGTCATACTTTAAGCGTATTATCTAATCAAGCAATCAACATTTAATCTTCATATATGTAAATCCTAAAGTGTCACCATCAAATTAACATGATTAAATCCTACTCGGGTCCTACTAATCTAGGGTTTAGGGTTTTCTTGTTATCAAGTTATCATTTGAGATATGCTTCCAAACCCTAATTCCCATGTTCATTGATTTAATGACTCAAGAACCTCAATTCATATTAAGTGTATCCATGATAATAAAAACTACAATATTAGTGTATTATAAGCACCAGACATAGAAAGACATGATATTTAAACCCTAATTTGTCATATGCATGATTATCCACTTTAGAAACCCTAATTATCTTATCATAATTACCATCATCATTTTGATCATCATTATACTCTATAAGGTTAGATAATACCATAAAAAAGACTTTTAATGTTTCCAACCTTTTAATACCAAAATTTAGGGTTTTGTTGTATTAATCACCACTTTGATACAAACTAACACCACTTTTGGAATTTGGATTAGAATTAGGTCTTAATCATATTTTATTCAGGTAATCTTATTTTTCTCATCAATTTTCATACATTACTTGTTGCAATGTGAGTTACCAATCATTCTCTATTCATTGATTGAGCGTTACCCTATTCCACTTAGGCTCGGACTTTGCCAATGGGATTCAGCCATCTGGAGGCATGTTCGACGCAGGCGAGGCTCTCAGTCAGGTCCAAAAGATCCCTTTTGGCCATGCTCCTTGGACCAGGGACCTTACTCGCATGGGGGTAGTAGCGTCATTGGTTTGAGTTATTTGATGGTTGCCCACCATTGCCAACCACAACGGTGGTGGTTGCCTAATGCTTTCCAATTTCAAAGATAAATTCACAAACCGCGTAGCACCACTGTAGATCATCAACTCCGACAAATAGAAACAACAAATCCAGTCCAACAAGAGGCCAAGAAGAGGTGCATCTATCTTTGTGGTGTCTAGGGGATGCTAAACGTCTACAAGACGGGGTAGAGGTAGGTCTAAGACCTCCGTTCATACATTCTTCAAAGCTCATTGCTATAGATGTTTCCAGTAAGGGGAATAGAATAGGAGGGAGTTATAAGGGTCGCTCTCATGTGAAAAGGTTACCACGAGGTCAGGGGTGTAGAGGCGAAGTGCAAGAAGGGGTTCTTATAGGTATTTCAGGCACATGGTTGTGCCTTGGTCCCTGTCCTTTTCTATGGTGAGAGACAGGGCGGAGTGTTAGGTTTATCTTAGTCCCCAAGCCACTGATTTCCTCTAAATAAACCATGTTTGGGTTTGATTCCATGAGGGAAAGGTGATCATGCTATTTTTAGAGTGAAAGGATCATTAGAAAGAGGGAACACGGGTTGGAGAGAGGGAGGGAAGGCAAATGCATATTACCTATTTTGTTAGAGATGGGAGATAACCTATGGTCTACAGATTGAGGATCCAAGGGTAGCACCCAACATGACACTTAAAGGGGCCGATATTTTATCTCTATAATGTCCCGATTACATTAAATGTGACATATTATGTACGTATCTCAATTAATCATTCACTACAGATATTTTATAAAATTCATAACTCTCTCCTCCAATTAACCCTAAATTTTAAGGAAAAACTTTTACAAATTAAATTTCACTATGGGAAAGATTTGGTATCAAAAGGATATTTCTAAGTACCCATTTTTCTCTCTCTTCAAAAAGAAATAAGATTCACTGATTTCAAGTAGATCCCTCTATCTTTATGAATTTCTCTAGGTCACTAGAAACATCCTTTTTCTATGAAACTTGGAGGAAAACTCAAAGTCATTTCCAACCTTAATTAATTTTTTTGGGATTTATTGGAATAACATTTATGCACGAAACTTTCTTCTTTAGTAAATTCTTAATTTAGTTACCCGCTCCACATGGAGAGTCCCTTTTCTATTAAATTATTGAATTATCTTCTTTTAATTATTATTTACAAGTATACCAAAGGTCAGACTAAGATAACATTGTTGTTGCCTCAAACATTTTGTTGCCGGTATTGGCTAGATAATTACTCTATTAATAATCTAAAACATGATATATTTTATTTTCTTTTAGAAACTTGTACATTATCTCATATTTTTATTATTCAACAATTCATAAAGCTATTACTATTATTTATGTACAAACTTCTTATTTCTTTAACTTGTGTTGCAAGGACATATTTGTAAAGAAAATAGTTTCATATGCCTCCTCTGGGCCATGGGCTGCACCCATGCCACAAAGTGGTTTAATATTATTATTCCATCAATGATATCATTAGGGAAAATATTTATCCATGCATACCTTATATTTAATAAATTCAATTTCATAAAATTGAGGATATTACAATGGGAGCATGAGGGTGTGGTATAATTACATTTTTTGGCACGAGTATAAAGGGGCCCTCTGGCCTAGGAAACTATGGTTTTGGCTTCACAGGAGGTTGTTTATGATTCCTCATGCCCCGTTTGACTCCTTCTTCAATGCTTCTACTCGTTGGATTTCTGACCTCGCACCCTGTTTTCCAGCTTTGCGATGAACTTTTGGGCCATTTCAGTTCTTTCTCAATAGGGATTGATCACTTAAATTCGTTTTAGCCTCACCTAGAGGTCTGACTCATTTTCATGTGCTTCCTGTGATGTCCTCGTGGGTTCCCATTTCCCCGGAAGCTCCTCGGCCATGGTTGGAACCATGCAGTTTTCATGGAGCGAAGTTGAAGAGCCCATGTATGAGAATGACCTTCATAACCTCGTGATATTAATTGGGTAATTTGTGTTGCAAAGGTATTTTCAATATTTTAATGCGCCCTTGAATGATCTGACTCATGACTTTGATATGTGGTTAATGACTCTTTTGTCCCCACTATTTGGATCACATGTAATACCAACCTAAGGTTTTTAGGTATTTCTATATTTTATTTACATCAGATTAATCATTGATTTAAATCAATGTCACTCTAAAGTTTCCTCACTTCTGATTGATTGATAATGCAAAATGCATAACTTTTGCATATGACCTCGGAAAATTATGGAAATATATGTTGGATCATAGATGGGTGATTAGATGCTCTAGAGGGGGGTGAATAGAGTTGAATGCACTTAAAAACAATTCATTAGACTTTCAAGATATATCACAAGATAAGGTTGCTAAATAGGAAATGTGTGTGCAACTAAAACATGCATAGAAAGGGAGGGAGAGATTGAACATACACCAATTGACAAGCTATTTAGAGTGGTTCCACACTTCAAACTAGAAGTGAGTCAGTCCACTACCTAGAGAGGTCAACCTCTAGGATTTCTTAACCTTGCACCTTCATTATATTCATTATGAGAGATACAATACATGACCACCAAAGGACTTACCTATCCAATACAAAGAGTCTTCAACCTTACCAAGGACTTACCCACTTTGCAAGAGTCTTTCGCCTTCTTCCAAGGACTTACCTACTCTTGCACAAGTCTTCAAACTTTTAGGAATTACCCACTCTTCTTGGATCTTTCGCCTTTGACTTCACCTTCACTCGGAGAAGCTTCCACCAAGGACTTACCCACTTGAGCAAGGAGTCTTCCGCCTTCACCAAAGGCTTACCCACTCTTGCTCCAAGTCTTCAGCCTTGATCTTCACCAAGGGACTCCTTCCCTTGTTCTTCTTCACCTCTCTTAGCCAAGAGAGAGAACCTTCATATTCATGATTGAAAAGAGAGATAGGGAGGTGGTGGAAGTGAGATCCTCACAAGATATACATGTAGGACTAGCTCTCTTACAGATTTCCTAGTCACTCTAATGAATGTAGCAAGTGATTAAGCTTAGAGAGAGAGGAGGTTGTAGGAAGCACTCAACTATAGAATAGGAACCTCACCGAGTTTTGCATTGAATTCTCAACCTTGGAATGAAGCCCAAGGGGTCCTATTTCTAGCTGGGGATGCCTCTTAGCCTTTGGGAACACTTGAGAATGAAAACTAGTCATTTTGTGGCTTGCAACAAATATATTTTCACTTGTTGCAACTCCACAACGGCTAGAAGCACTTTTCTGCACTTTTCCGTATAATGCAATCGGTCGAGTTTCTATAAGGGTAACTCGACTGATAGAGTAAAAGACAAAGCCGATATTCAGACCATCAGTCGAGTTTGTCTTGGGGAAACTTGACCAATCAATGAAAATTGAATTGGTCAGGTACTCCATCAGTCGAGTTCTATGAAGTGTAAACTCAACCGATTAAAAGTCATTTTCAAGATCTAATCAGGATCAGTCGAGTTTGCAACTCGACCGATGAACAACCTGATGTGAAGTTTGGAAAATGGCTTTTGAGTGCTTAAACATTTGATCTAAGTGCTCCTGATATTTTCTAAGCTTAGTTACAAGTCATACAATCATTACAAGTGATTTACAACATGATTCTAATGGATTTACATCATATTACAAAAATGTGCACTTGTATTGACTTTGACTTGTCTTTTCTCCAAGTTGATATGCGCAAGTTAGGGCATTTGGAGTGTGTCTATACCTAATCTGAAATCACTCAAGTAGAGACATTAGAAACAATTAATTGGAATGGTTTAGTCATAATCAAAACAAGGGTTTAGTCAATTTAGACCTTGAGTCAACATTCTCCCCCTTTTTGAAGATGACAAACCATTCCATAAATGTATTGAAAGCATTTAAGTAAAGTCATACCTTTGGAGAAACCTAGGGGTTTCAATAGAATTGAGTTCATATGCTCCCCGCAATTGATGCTAATGGAGTTCTCATACTCTCCCTCCTTTGATGCCATTTCTCCTGCATGGTTAGCTTTCATAACATTTGTAGAATACTATGTCTTCTACTCATATATGTTCTACACATATATGCCTTCTCCCATTTACATGGACATACTTTTCTTCTTCATGTAAGACATGCCTTCTCCATGTTTTGTCAAAAGAAGACAAAGAAGACATACCTTTCTCCCCCTTTGTCATTTCAAAAGTGGGGGTATGAAGAAATAAGGAACACCACTTGTTAAGAAAAAGGAGATAACAAAAAGTTATATAAGGAGAGTAGAAGAGCACAGATAGGGGCTTGTCCATGCATAGAAAGAAAAGCAAGTTAGAGCATGCACTTGAACAACCCAAAAAACAAGATAAAGTGTTGCAGAAAAAAATGCAATTTTGACCCTCAAGATGACAAAATTTTCCCAAAAAGTGTCAGGGCTCATGGCAAAGTAATGAGCATTGCTCAGAAGGTTGTTTCTGCATAAAAAACACTAGTCTTTCACCAAAAACTGAAACTGGAGCAGAATCTGCATAAAATCCAAATATGCTCCAATTTCTACATATAATGTAGATCTATGTACCCTGCATCACAAAGTTATGCAAGCAACTAAAGATAGTAGACATGCAATTCAAGGAACAA
This sequence comes from Alisma plantago-aquatica, assembly GCA_963693085.1. Taxonomy (NCBI): domain Eukaryota; kingdom Viridiplantae; phylum Streptophyta; class Magnoliopsida; order Alismatales; family Alismataceae; genus Alisma; species Alisma plantago-aquatica. The sequence goes on along the minus strand of OY856413.1, from coordinate 805,521,364 downwards.
GCTTGAGCATGTATGGGATAAGATACAAGCATAACATATAGTGAAATACCACTAGATGAGCAAAGATACCAATTATAAACAAGGTTAGAACTACATGTATGTGAACTACTAGTAGATGTTATCGCAAGTTAGGACTACTAGTAGGATCTAGGCCATAGCAAGAGATACCAAAAGATACACAAGATAAAGCAAGCTATGAATGGATGTAGAGATATATCCAAACAAAGAGATAAGCAATTTTAGAAGCATGAAAGGATATAACTCACATACAGATATGCATCATTACCAAAAGATGATTACCACTAAGAACCTCAAGGTTGTATCAATACAAGATATACACCTATATATATGTAGCAAGTTAGAGTACAATGGAAGTAATTTTATACACAACCAAGAGATCCAAATAGATCATCATCAAAGCCTGCAAAACAACTCAAAGCAAGTAATTGCAAGATATAGATATGCCAATTTAGAGCAATTAGTAGGATAGAGTTGTAAGCAAGATAGGCAATTGAGAACATGTCAATATGCATATATAAAGGTATCAAAGGAGTGCCAAAGAATAAGGCTATTGGTTGAGAAAATCTAGTTGAGAGGGAAATTCTCATTCAATAAGCCAAATGTATATTCTGTGCACAGTGTTATCGGTCGAGTTCTGTGTATTGACAACTCGACCAGTGACAACTGCTGGCAATACCCATTGGTACCTATCGGTCGAGTTTCAAACAGGGCAAACTCGACCGACAAAGCTGCTGTCAAAAGGCACATATATTTTATAAAAACATATTTAAAGGCATGCTAAAAATATAAGCCATATCCAAACATGTGTAAGCAAGTTAGTAATGCACTATGAAAGCATTAGAAATAGTTTTTGAGCAAGAGTGTGAAGAGAATCCCAAAATACTACTTTTGACTCAAAAATCACATGCATAGTGCACAATAACTTGACAAAAACAAATTAGATATGGTTATAAGCAAGAAAAACATTACTTTTGTTCTTACCATTCCTTTTTCCACTTGTTGTCACCCTCTACACGTCTCACCTTTCTTCTTTCATGTGGATTGAGAAGTCAATTTGCAATTCAATAGCTCAAGTCAATCCATTTGCAAGTACCTACAAGAAGAAAGATGAAATGGTCCCCAATCATGTTTTTGGGTCCGGAGGGGTTAGCTTAGCAACCAAAGTCCTATTGCTCTTGGGTGCTTTCCTAAAAGGACAACAAGTAGAATAATGACCAAAATCATTGCAATAGTTGCATGTATCCATAGTCTTGGAACTAGAGGATTCTCCATGGAATATTGGAGGTCCTTTACCTTTGTTGTTCCTTTGACTACTATCACACCCTAAACCATGTCTACCAATTTGTTTAGTAGTATGGCGTAAGATGTCATTAAGATTCTTTTTACCAACTAAGAATCTTTGCAAAGAAGATCTCAAACCATCATTATCATGCATAAGAGAAGTAATAGTAGAAGACAAATGATTGATATTATCTCTATCATGCAGAAGATCACTTTCTAAGCAAAGAGCTTTAGTTAAATAAGAATCTCTATCAATATGAAGAGCAGCAACATCATTCTCTCTACTAGTAGAACTAGAGCAAGATTCATGCACATTGATTTTAGCAAGCAAGGAGGCATTTTCTGTTTCAAGCAAAGCAATCTTAGAAAGATAAATACCATTTTCAGATTCTAATTCTTACAAAACAAAATCTTTGTCCTTGTTTTCAGATTTAAGAACATCAATATCATGCATGAGAGAATCAACAATCAAAGTATGCTCTTCATTAGAACTAGGCATGAGAGGTTGAGCTTCTAGAAATCTAATCTTATCAAGCAAACTAGTATTTTCAAATTTAAGAGAGTCTACTTGGCTAAGACAATCATTTTTATCATTAAGAAAGCAAGAATTAGCATGTTCAAGATCATCTAATTCTACATGCATATTATCAATAATTCTAGCAATCTTTTTCCTTTTCCTTTTAGAAGACTTATGAGAAGCACAAGTATCATGAATAATAACAATCAAAGATTCTTTATCTAAAGAGTTTAGATTTACCTCACTTGATTCTTTACTTGTTGATGTCATGAGAGCAAAATGACATTCTCTTTCTTCACTAGAGCTTGATCTTCCACTTGACTCTTCACTTGATTCTTCACTTGAGCTTGAGTTGGAGGAGTCACTTGAGCTTGAGTGTCATTTCTCCTTCTTCTTGTACTTCTCTTCTCTTCTCTTGTGAAGATGGGTCTTTTTGCCTTGTGGGCAATCTTCCTTGTAGTGACCATTCTTTCCACATGTGAAGCACCGGATGGAGGAGGAATTCTTCCCTTTGTAGAATCTACCCTTGGAGTACATGACATCTTCTTCAACTTGAGAGAATGGAGAGGCTTTACCAACAATAGCCTTGATTTGAGCCTCCATTTCAGCCTTCTTCATTTTCTTTAGCTCTTTCTCCTCTTCTTTTGCAACTTCTTCTCTCTTGTCAAGTGTGACTTTATGTGCTTGTAGATTTCCAATGATCTCTTCAATAGGAATATCCTTAAGAGACCTTGCTTCTTCAATGGAAGTCACCTTGGGTTCCCACCTCTTGGGGAGAGTTCTAAGGATCTTTGAGTTGATCTCTCCACTAGACATAGGATGACCTAGAACTGCAAGACCATTCAAAATGGTGTTGAGCCTTGAGTACATATTGGCTATCTTTTCCTCCTTTCCCATCTTGAAGTTCTCAAGCATCCCTTTGAGCATGTAGACTTTGCTTTCCTTCACTTGATCTGTCCCCTTATTGGTGATGCATAGCTTTATCCATACCTCATAGGTCGTCTCACAAGAAGAAATCCGATTGAACTCAGTGGAGGTCATGGAGGCATAGAGGATGTGCATGGTTCAAGAATTCAAGGATGCTTTCTTTAAGGTAGCATCATCCCATTCTTCAATCTTTGTCTTTGGTAGCTTGTATGGGCTATTCACCATTTGCCACATCTCAAGACTTGATCTTTGGATGTAGAATTGAAGCCTTCTTCTCCAATAGAGGAAATTGCTCCCATCAAAGATTGGTAGGCTGGTCAAGTATCTCCCTCCTTGGTAGTCACTCATATTCTCCTACTTGTTGAAGTATGCTTAGAGAAGCCCGCTCTGATACGAATTGTTGGATCCTATATGGGTGATTAGATGCTCTAGGGGGGGTGAATAGAGCTTAATGCACTTAAACAAAATTCATTAGAACTTCAAAATATATCACAAGATAAGGTTGCTAAATAGGAAATTTGTGTGCAACTAAAACATGCATAGCAAGGGAGAGATATTGAACAAACACCAATTGATAAGATGTTTAGAGTGGTTCCACACTTCAAACTAGAAGTGAGTCAGTCCACTACCTAGAGAGGTCAACCTCTAGGATTTCTTAACCTTGCACATTCATTATATTCATTATGAGAGATACAATACATGACCACCAAAGGACTTACCTATCTAATACAAAGAGTCTTCAACCTTACCAAGGACTTACCCACTTTGCAAGAGTCTTTCGCCTTCTTCCAAGGACTTACCTACTCTTGCACAAGTCTTCAACCTTTTAGGAATTACCCACTCTTCTTGGATCTTTCGCCTTTGACTTCACCTTCACTCGGAAAAGCTTCGACCAAGGACTTACTTACTCACTTGAGCAAGGAGTCTTATGCCTTCACCAAGGGCTTACCCACTCTTGCTCCAAGTCTTCAGCCTTGATCTTCACTGAGGGACTCCTTCCCTTGTTCTTCTTCACCTCTCTTAGCCAAGAGAGAGAACCTTCATCTTCATGGTTGAAAAGAGAGATAGAGAGGTGGTGGAAGTGAGAGCCTCACAAGATATACATGTAGGACTAGCTCTCTTATAGATTTCCTACTCACTCTAACAAATGTAGCAAGTGATTAAGCTTAGAGAGAGATAGAGGAGGCTGTAGGAAGCACTCGACTATAGAATAGGAACCTCACATAGACTTTTGCATTGAATTCTCAACCTTGGAATGAAGCCCAAGGGGTCCTATTTATAGCTGGGGATGTCTCTTAGCCTTTGGGAACACTTGAGAAAAAAAACTAGCCATTTTCTGGCTTGCAATAGATATATTTTCACTTGTTGCAACTCCACAACGGCTAGAAGCACTTTTCTACACTTTTTCGTACAGTGCAATCGGTTGAGTTTCTATAAGGGTAACTCGACCGATAGAGTAAAAGACAAAGCCGATATTCAGACCATCGGTCAAGTTTGTCCTGGGGAAACTCGACTGACCAATAAAAATCGAATTGGTCAGGTACTCCATCGGTCGAGTTTTGTGAAGTGTAAACTCGACCGATCAAAAGTCATTTTCAAGATCCAATCAGGATCGGTCGAGTTTGCAACTCGACCGATGAACAACCTTATGTGAATTTTGGGAAATGGCTTTTGAGTGCTTAAACATTCGATCTAAGTGCTCCTGATATTTTCTAAGCTTAATTACAAGTCATACAATCATTACAAGTGATTTACAACATGATTCTAATAGATTTACATCATATTATAAAAATGTGCACTTGTATTGACTTTGACTTGTCTTTTCTCCAAGTTGATATGTGCAAGTTAGGCATTTGGAGTGTGTCTATACCTAATCTAAAATCACTCAAGTAGAGACATTAGACACAATTAATTGGAATGATTTAGTCATCATCAAAACAAGGGTTTAGTCAATTTAGACCTTAAGTCAACAAAATATTCATTGGAAATCTCTTTTGATTCTCTATTGATCTAGCATGTTTTCAACCACTATTTTGCACATTCATTCACTTTAATAATTCAAAGAGAAAGATTAGGGTTAAGGATTATGAATTGATGCACATATTATGATTTTAATCAAATTACAAGTGATTAGAGGACTCTATCAAGTGAAGGGACTTGATCTTAAGGTGACCTACTCTAGGTAAGCGGGCTATGCATGTTTGGCACAAGTAATTTTGGTTTGATGCATTTTATTTATATTTATGCACTTTAGTATCTTTCATGAATTATGAATGATTTGTCAAAAAGACTTCATGTATACTTATCATTGTTTGATTGGTTGATTACTTATATTCTATGCTAAAAAGCTAATTATGATTATTGATATTGAATTAAAATTAATGAATCATGTCCAAGAAGGGGAAACCCTATTATGGTTTATGAGGGAGAAATCCCATTAAGACATTATGAGGGATAAATCCCATTAAGACATTATGAGGGAGAAATCCCATTATGATTCAAGGGGAGAAATCCCATCCTTTTAAAGTTAAAGGATCATGTTAATGTTAATGTTAAAGTTAATATTAAGTTAAATGGAATTAAATTGGCTTTTATATGCTCCCGAATCATGGACCTCAAGGGGTCGTCAAGGGCTTTCCTAGTATCAATGGATTTCTTAGAAATCATGTTCTCCTAAGTGGGAATCATAGAGGGATGCATATACTTACTGTTCAATTCTTCAAGTCATTAATGAATCATGAATGCTAAAGAAAAACCATGATTAAGTTTATGTCAAGTTATTTCATGTCAATTTTACTCATGTCAAGTTATGTTCACTTTTATGTCATATAAAGTGCCAAATACCGCTTACTGATGTGATGTTTGTTTTGCATGCCTAGGGATGAGATGTCCACAAGACTTGGAGCAAGTGAAGAACGAAAAGGAATATCAAGACTAGGAGATCTTCAAGCTTTGCCTGGTGGGGTGCCATTTACCTAGACGATCTAAAGATTTCGATCATATTTACCTTATGCTTAGTCACATTATCAATTAGATTAGATCTCATGGATGGTTATGATGTAGTTTTCTTTTATCAATAACTATGTATGAATCAGTTTTAAAGTAATGCAAAGTGTTTCATTTATTTGAATTGCATGATTAGCATATTGTGACACCCACATCAAGTAAAATTCTTTCGCTCATGTAACATGAAAAGTAAGTTGTTACAAGTTCACATAAACATAGATTTGCAATAACAAAATGGTAACATATTTTGAAAAATGTGTGATATCAACAAGTTGGGAGATCATTAAATGCTTCCCTTGAATATGTTTGATTTTTAAAAGAACTACAATATAGACATGTATTATAGAAGAATTTATCCAATTCATTTGTTTTGAAGGAGCAAATAAATGTGTATATGAGTTTAAGAAACTTAGAATGATAAAGCAAATTTGAGCACCCAAAAACCTTGTAGATGACTAGTAGGGCTTAAAAAAGCCACCAAAATGTTTGTTCCACATAATAAATTGTTGATTGTGTTTCCAACCATTTCCATACCAACACATGGTTTCATTCTCTTTTAAGTCAGCCTCTATCATTGTGGTAAAATGAGAGTCTCTTTGCAACCTAGATCATTTCCAACTATAACTAGTTTTGCAGAACTGGACATAACACGTCCTCATTTTTTATCTTACTATGTATAAGTTGTTGTGAAAAAGGTGGAGTGTACTTTTTGGATTTAGTTTCTAATCTATGTATATTATGATGAAATTATGTAACACTCGGGCCCACTGCCCAAGGCTCTAGAAGGGTTTCAAAAATGACGAATGACCCAACATACCACCAATAGCCTTAACTGTGCGCTTTATCCTCAATCCCGCGCAAGCCAAGATAAACTTCCCGACTGGTCACCCATCCTCGTACTACTCCAAGCTGAGCACACTTAACTATGGAGTTCTTTAATGATGAGCTCCCCAAAAAGGAGGTGCACCTTGGTGATATGGGTAGTCTAATCATTCCTTTTAAGATCATTATATTTGAGGCCTCAAATACTGGGATGTTACAATCTCCTCCACTTAGACTCGTTACGTCCTCATCCCATCCACGACTACCAGCGCAAGGGCGGCTCCATCTCATCTCAGCGAACAACCCTTTCCAATTTTCCTGGACCGCACAACTTAAGACTGATATGCCACATGCCCATGTGGGCCCCACCTACTGGAGGGTTTTTGTCTTTGATACCATTTGTAACGCCCATACCCACTGCCCAAGGCTCTATTAGAGTTTCAAAAATGATGACTGGCCCCACAAACCATCACTAGCCTTAACTACGTGCTTTGTCCTCACTCACACACAAGCCAGGATAAACTTTTTGACTGGTCACCCATCCTAGTACTGCTCCAAGATGAGCACGCTTAACTATGGAGTTCTTTAGTGATGGGCTCCCCAAAAAGGAGGTGCACCTTGGTGATATGGGTAGTCCAATAATTCCTTTTAAGATCATTATATTCGAGGCCTCAAATCCTGGGATGTTACAGATTATATCTATAGTCACTGTGAGAGAAAATGCACTACATCACTATCACCTTTTTGTGCTGCTTGGGTTGGAAATATGTATCGGAGGAGGTGGCCAATTTAGTCACTTTTTTTCTTTATCTCAACTTAGATTTGTGGAATATAATATGTGAGACTAACATGATATTTCTTATTTCTAGATCGAAAACTCCCCTCCTATATATAGGAGAGGAGGCAAATACAAGGGAAGTGACTTTAACCCTAATGGGCCAAGACAAATAGGCCCATATGACATAATAAGCTAAATAACAATAATTCCAACACTCCCTCTCAATATGGAGTATGGGTGAAACATGTATCCAACTTGGACTTTCAAGACTCAATTAGACAATATTACATATAGAAGCAAAAAATATCACTCTCCATACAAGATTTTCACCCCCCTTATACATGACTCTTCAAAAACTGTTTGATGATGCCACCTTGTGAGTTGTGTTCTATAGGCTAGAAGTATTCGAGATTTAGAGGATGTATCTTGAAGTGCATCTGGAATGAAGAACATTTGATAAATGGAACCGAACACCACAAAAAACTCACCACCATCAAGAGCAAATGATTAAAAACAATATGACCACCATCTTCGTTGGAGAGAAATGCGTGAGTGGTATATGCTAAGTCAACACATCCCACATACATAATACATCACAAATACAAAGACACAATCTTGATGTAGCAGTAGAGATATCTTCAAATCATAACTAAAGTAGCTCAGGTGAAGATAAAATTTGGATTAAACATCAACCTTGTAGATACATCATTTGTAGGTTAGAAATTGACAAGATTCTGAGAAGTCTAATGTAAGGAAGAAACCATTCGTCTCATGAAAATGTAGTGAGAATTATCAGCTGAACATCATTAACATCAGAGGGAACAAGAGGATAGGATAAGCACAACAAGCTCTTTGTCCTTATGTACATAATGCTGAACGGACGCGAAATTATTGGTGTCAATGTTGCATTTAAGCTCCTTCAACACATGAAAGTGAGTGGATAACTGGAATAAGGAAGCACATATAGTCAATCTACATGCATATCGTGCCACAAATACGAAGAAGCACAATGTCATTAGGAAAGAGATGCACTAATGATGCACTGTGAGTACGATACTTAGTAGAAATGAAGCGCTAAGGGTCGACAAAGACATCAGAAGAACGAATGTACTGAAGAAAAAGAAGCTCCATGACAATATGAATAGTATGGACTGATACATATAATATCTCATACTCTCTCTCTCCTCTATATTCCTCACACACCAATGACAAAGTGATTGAGTAGTTGGTGTGGAAAAGAAACAATACCCTTTTACACACAGAAGTTGATGCACACATGAGGGGTGGTAGGGGGAATTGTCAAAGTAGGAGAAAAAACACATTTCCCTTTTTTGGTACTTTATAAATTGGCATATGATCTTTATTTTGTTATAACTAATAACACGAGTCAATGTGTTGCATGACTCGATTAGATAGATCTAGAGAGAAATATAAATAGATCTTTGTGTGACCCAAAAAGGAGATTTGTTCGGATCTTAGGCTACAAAATAGACCCAATCAACATTAGGCGTATTGTGTGTATGTGGATTTCTAGTGAGGTTTGTGCATACTAAAGGGGGAAAAGCGGGATATGTTTTCCTATTGATAGAGAAAAACAAACACATGGGCCAACAAAATGTACACAACACATATATGGGGAAACATGGAGTAGGGCGGATTTTATGACAGTGGATTGCAAAACTTGGGAAAGCAATTTTGCCTAAATGATATGTCCTAGAGAAGGAAGATAACAACATGGAAGGAGAACGTTAGTATAGGGACAAAAAAGACTAGATTTCTATATAAGAAGAAGACATAAAATGACCATGGAGGACGAGATGATGCTTAGCTGGCGGCCAATCCAAGAAGAGATGGCAGCCACCCGTAGGCGGAGGCTCTTTCTTTGTCTCCCTGTGTTACAATCGATGCTTTTTTGTCATGTGAAAAATAAAATAAGAGACTAATGGGATATTTCTTATTGGTAAAAGGAAAATTCGCCTCCTATATATAAGAGAGGAGACAAATACAAGGGAAAGTGAACTTAACCCCAACAGACAAAGACAAATAGGCCCATATGACATAATAAGATAAATAACACCAAGTTTAATAAGATGAATCAATTGTATTCATCATGCATCCATTTGTAGGCAAAATCATCAAAGATATAGAAAAGGACAAGTGTAACCCCATACCACCCTCGACAACAAATGCTAATAATCAGAGCTCCCACCAAGAAACACAACCTCCTAAAAAGAAGAAAGAAAACTATCACATTGCCATAAAACCATCTTCTACACCAAGCATCAAAAGAAAAATATCAAAGGTGAAGAAAGAAAAAGAATAGACCACATCGTCTTGTAGAGCATTGTCACTTGCCCACCACAATGTCCACAATGCCTAACAAAAATAACATCCCATGAAAAAATAGAATGAGAACCAAGCTTCCCGGCCAAAAATAAGGATCAAAAGATTCGTCAAACACTATACCCCAATATATCCCGATCATATACTCTGCAATAGACTCCACAAGTTAATAGATCAGATATTACAGGTACACAGAGGGTACAAACCTTAGGTACATAAAATGTGAGTCCGTCATAAGGGATCCTCAAAACAAAATTTACAACCACCATACTTGATAAAATGATCACTATCTGAAGACATATTATCAGCCTTTGATGATCTACCTCTGCTTCTAGTGAACCGTCGTGTCCCACCCGCATGCCATAAACGTGCCACCGCTGAACAAGATGCTTGCGGTAGTGTTGCCAATGTTGAGAAGTATCTTTGCCTTAGGCGGGTAGGAGTCGAAGGCCGTTCTTCTTTATCCTCTAATAAACTTTTCTGTCCTCTTAACACCATGTCTTTAATAGTATCAATCCAAATAAGACTAAACAAATATGAAATGTCTTTTCCTTTAACTAGACAAAGGATCACATCAGCACATTTACCTTCTTTGAGAGCATCTAACCTTCTCAAAAGGATGCAATTATACATAAATTTAGAATAATTCTACGCATAACCGGCGTATGCACATACGCGGGGCCTTACCCGAACATCGGTAATGCCCACCTGCTCGCCCAACTACCTGCTGCGCCACCATACATATTTAAAGCAATATCTGCAGCACCAATTCTCCATGTTTCTACATACAAAAGTTATGCATGAAATGATTATCTCGCCACCAAATACAAATCTACCACCTCAATTTTTGATTTCCCTCTAATGGTTCCCTCTATTTTATTTCGAATTTCGTATATAGCTGCAAATCCCCTCAATCATCCCCCTCCTTATTCATTTCCGCCCAGCTCTGAGTAAGTACTGTACGTACCATTTGTTCATGTTGAACCAGTTCCGCCCAACACTGAGTAAGTACTGTATGTACTATTTGTTCATGTTGAACTAATACTATTTGTTCACTTATACAATTCAACAATAAGTACAATACCTAATTATTATTCTCATATCAGTAATAAACCTAATTACGCTACTCAACAAGCCATTAGTCACCCATGTGGTACATTCTCGTATATATTGCTAGGTACTGTACTTATGGATTCAATTTTCTAGGTACTGAACTTATACTTGAGTAAATGAGTTAAAATTAGCAAGTGGACTACTATACTTATGGATGCATTTTCTGCCAAGCACTGAGTAAGTATTGTACATATCATTTGTTCATGTTGAGTACTGTACAAATACGTATTCGCTTTGTGTTCTTTTACAAATACGTGAGTACTGTACTTTTATCCTTTATATTACTAGGTAATGTACTTATGAACTAAATTTGCTAGATACTTATGCTTGAGTAACTGAGTTAAAATTAACAAGTTAGGTACCGTACTTATGGATGCAATTTTATAGTTGATGCTTGAGCTGGTGTGCACTATACTTTTGAGACCATTAACAAGTGGGTACCGTACTTATAGATGTATTTTATAGTTGATTTTTGATCTGATGTGCATCATACTTTTAAGATCATTAACAAATAGGCACTCAACTTATATCTGCATTTAAAAAAAAAAAATATGTCCAGATGACAAATGTTGCTATTTGATTCCGTAGGTACTGTGCTTATGCTTTCAGATCACTTATATAGTTATACTTGATTTTGTAATTTGCTAGGTACTGTACTTATGCGTCAGTAACTAAGTTGAAACTAACAAGTAGTTTGTACGATACTTATGGATTCACTTTATAACTGATTCTTGTACTGTACTTCCACGAGAACGTAGAGGTGTTGAACCTAAGTAATAAAAAATTTCATTTTTTAAAAAAATTGGACGACAGACAGCAGTTGGGAGAAGCTTGGGAGTCCTGAACTTCTTTTTGGCTTCCGAGGTACGCAGAAGGTTGGCATTAATTTAAAATGTCTGAGTGGAGTCTTTTTACAGATTACCAAGGAACCAGGTGGGCAGTCGGGTGTGGGTAGCATTACTCTAAATTTAGAGTAATTCTAGCCGGTTGCCCACCCGACCACCCACCCGGCTGGGGCTGTTGTAAAGTCTAATGTGGACCAGCTTTATTTATTTTTAAATAGGAGGGAAGTAGAAACAAAGTGAAAACTTGTATTGATCATAACTTTCAAGCGACAATGAATTTTTCAATGAAACAAAAAGCACTAGATTCATAATAAAAACTACTTTTCAATAAGACCAATGTTGATATATTTTGAAAAAATATTAATATGAGAAAATGTAATACATGTGTTTTGGGCATAATAGTCCATATTCTGAGCACATATCCATAGTGTATACTTTGACTCGTACAACCAACAAAATTAAAAGTAAAAAAAATAAAAGAGAGAGAAAATGACTCTGTTCACAACTTTAGTCTAGTTTTATTTATTAAAAAAATAAATGATGAGAGAAGTAGAAGAGAGAGAAAATATTTTGGTCCATAACTTTCACTCTAAAGCATATTTTTTAATGAAATAAATTGCATTAGAATCCTTGTAAAAAATACTTTCCAACAAGACTAGTATTGACATACTTTAAAATAATGATAATATGAGAGAAATGTAGTATCTGTATTTTAGGATACCATACACATGATTTGGGTATAGACGTACAATACTTATGAGTATAGTACATCACATTCGTGTTTCTCCCAAATCATATACAATATTTACTTGTTCATCTATGGATTTGATTGAACTAACATTAACAATGAGTTTAGTACTGTACTTTTGAATGAATAAAATCAAGGATTAGTTGTTCTTAAACATAGGTGAAAGTATTGTAGTTCAGTAAAATGTGTATGTTTTTAATGAAATGTGAATTAGTTTATAGGTACGGTATGTGGTTATTGACAATCTTTTATACATGATATGTCTCGTACTGTACCAATAAGATCATCAAATCATGTATTGTTGTTATGTCTCGTACGATACCTCTAGTACAGTACGTCTAGTACAATACTTTGTATTACAAAATCGGTTGTTAGTACAGTATTTCTTATACCAACAACATCATCAAATCCTGTATTGTTCTTGTGTCTCGTACGGTACCTCTAGTACTGTACGTCTAATACTATACTTTGCATTACAAAATGTGGTTGTTAGTATTGTACTTCTAGTAACAACAAGATCATCAAATCATGTATTGTTGATATGTCTCGTACATTACCTTTAGTACTGTACGTCTAGTACTATACTTTGTATTACAAAATGTGGTTGTTAGTACTGTACTTCTTGTACCAACAAGGTCATCAAATCATTATTGAATGTCTCGTACTAGTACTACTATACATCTAGTACTATACTTTGTATTACAAAATGTGGCTGTTAGTACTGTACTTCTTGTACCAACAAGATCATCAAATCATGTACTGTATGTCTCGTACAATAACTCTAGTACTGTACGTCTAGTACTATATTTTGTATTATAAAATGTGGTTGTTAGTACTGTACTTCTTGTACCAACAAGATCATCAAATCATGTATTGTTGTTATGTCTCGTACAATACCTTTAGTATTGTACGTCTAATACTATACTTTATACTACAAAATGTGGTCGTTAGTGTACTTCTAGTAACAACAAGATCATCAAATTATGTATTGTTGTTATGTCTCGTACGGTACCTTGAGTATCCTTTTATATGATTATTGTCATCAAACGTTACATTTTGAATGTATGCAAAAATTAATATAAATGATAACATGTACGATACTTATAGATTTATGACATAATATGGAATATGAAGAAATAAAGAGGAATATAGTACCTGAATGGTCAATATGAGTACAGTATCCAAAAACGTAGTTTACTTTTGTATACTTCTCTCCTCTCTTAATATACTTCTAATATTATTTTTTTCAAAATATGTCAACATTAATTTTGATAGAAAGTATTTTTCATTAAGAATATGATGTTTTTTATTTTTTTTTAAAAATCATTTAGAATTGAAAGTTATGAGCAAAACCGGTTTCTCTCTTCTTTTTATTCTCTTTTTAAATTTGTAATAACTTTTTGCCACATCATTGCTCCATTCCCAACTACCGGTTAGCTCCCGGGTAGGTCCAAACATCATGGACCGTAAGAATGGGGGACGGGATGTTCATTAGTCAATGGCACCATGGTAATTATGAGTTTTCTCGCGGGCGCAATGTGGCAGCGTGGGGCCACCGGAGCGTCGGCGGCGACCGGTAGCTTAATGCAGCAGCTGACACGAGCAGTGAATGCTGGGAAAAGCCAGTCCAGCAGCTAGCAGCGGCACTGCGCCAACTGTGACGAGAAGGGGGCAGACGGCGAGAAGCTTTTTGCCTCTCTGGACGAGAAGGGTACACTAGAGTCGGCGCATCAGTAATGTTGAGAAGGTAAGGTACATGGAGACAGGAAGTGAAATGTGACCTTTTTCACTGGCCTTCAGTCTTCTTCGTCTCCCTGTGTCCTACTCCCCCCTCGCCTTCATCTCCTACTCATTCTGATTCTGATTCTGATGCTGTGCATAGTTTCTCCTCTTCTCGATCCCGTGCATTGGCTTTTCTGACGACATGGAGATTTTCACCGGCCAGCTTCACCCGTCGTTTTCCTCACCCCCCGTTTCTGTTTCTCCGGTGACGTCGGTCCTTTCCTCCTGTCGAGGTTTGGGGGAGATGCCATCTGTATATAACGCATTGGCTTGGATACCGCAGGTCTTGTCAAGTTCTTCATACATTCCGGGGAGATTTCATGAAGTAAGTTTTGCTTCCGTAGCAGATTAGCACGTTATCTTCAAGATTCAGCCGAGGGCTTGCTGGGTAATTACTACCGTTTCCGCGCAGGTGTAATGGGCTCCAGCTCTATGAAGTCACTGGCAGTACTCTCGCATAAACCTTTATCTTGCCAATAAATATCTCGGTGCTTTGCAAAGCGGTGTCTGTCCTTCTACTTTCTAGGATTCTACACGAACGGTGAAAAGCCAAAGTCGTTGAAATCCGTATCCACCGGAGAACCCTCTCCATTTCTCCCTTCCCGAGTCCGGACACTGACAACAGTCGTCCGGCGCCTACGGTCTCTCGATCTGCGTTCAACACTCTAGCCTGTGCACGTAATGCGAGGTACCAGCTGTTGTCGGTTATCTTAGTTTGTGGTCTCTTGCCGGCTGAAAAGTGGGGCTCGATCGAAATCCCTCCGCCCCTCTGGATTTGTAATGGGGGATTCCAAAGATGTCCTCCACAAGCTGTGCCACACCAGAGCCAGGCGGTTGGCTCTGGTTCTGGGGATGGTGGCCTGTACGGCCCTAGTGTTCCGCACCTTCACTCTCCCGTCGATGAACCCCTCGCCGCCGGCGTTCACGACCAGCGAGGCCTCGGTAGTGAAGGAACAGCAGCAGCGGCCGGTTCGTGGGTCTTCTTCTTCTTCTTCTTCTTCCTCTGAATCACAGAGAGTCGGGGAGTTGGCTCTGCTTAGCAAGTCTTCACCCGCAGTGATTGAGGCCGTTGTGGGTGCGGATTCTCATCCTGTTAAGGAGCAACGAGACGACGGCTCCACTAATGCTGCTTCAGGTGGTCAGGGGACTGGGAGGCAGAACGGTAAGACAGAGGGCGCGGATGAACAAGGCCCTGTGGAGGACGACGACCCAGATGACGATGGCTCGGATATCAATGACGAGGACGTTGATCCCGATGAGGAGTTCTCCATCGACCTTGGGGGCGGTGTTGTCCTGAAGAAAGGTAGGGACACAGTTGACGGCTACATCACGCTTGTGAAGGTCAACGGGTCCTCTGATGGCACAGCAAAGGTGGCGGCGGTAAGCATCAAAGAAACCATCGATGGTGTTGCTTCATCTACTGACTCCAGCACAGCTTACAAGAAGACCCTACCCCCGACAACAACAGACGGTGTCGTAACGGATACGAGTCAGCCCAAGGTTGATGCAGCAGCATCTAGCACACCCTCATCTGGTCCGCAGAATTCGAGTACAGACATTGCCTCGAGTAACTATATGCCTCTCACCTACAACAACTCCGGTACTCCCAGTTATACTTTGATTAAAAAGAAGAAGAGAGCGGTGCCGACGGCGTCCATATCCGAAATGAGCAACATGTTACAAAAAGCCCGCCGTTCCTATCGATCTATGGTTCGTACTTTCAAGTCTAAACTAACTTAGTTTAAATGTAATGGACGGTATCATGCTTTCTACTCATTAAGCTTTGCTGAATGTGGTCCTTCCTGTCTGCTTCTTGTTCATGCCTGGGTTGCAGAGACCCCGATGGTCGTCCACTCTTGACCAACGAATTTTATCAATCAGGGAGCAGATCAGCAATCCTCCTATAGTGAACAGTGACAGAGATCTGCATGGGCCTGCATTTCGAAATCTCTCCATGTTTAAAAGGTTGGTCGCTCCTTGACCTGCTTAGTTCTTAGAGCTGCCAATTCAAGTCATGTGTAACTATTTGACACACCACTACTTATGTCTACTTGAGTAAAAATCCCAATATCTGATATTTTTGGACTAAGTTCGTCGATCTAGAAAATGTTAATTACAGGGCCTTTGGTTATCTCTCATTTGGGTAATCTATTTTGGGTTTCAGTTATTCAATAGCCAAAGCTATTGGATTTCTCAGTCATGTTGGTAGAGCAAAATAGCAAATCTTGTGTAGATATCTCCCATTAGCGACACAACACAATGGCAATATGAGGAACTAGGCAATGCCTCATTCGTTGTAAAGTTCACACCGTGACTCTGAATGGAGTCTTGTAATGTTAAATCTAGAATTGTTATGTATTAGCTTATTACTATTGACCTTTGAATCTTAAAATTCGTGGATGTTGGGTCTAGTGGTTCTATTCTTGTATTTGATAATTAACAGCTTTTATTATATCCAAATCTATTTGCCTATTAATCACATACCTTTCACTTGGTACACTAAGAGCTGACACGTTACTTTAAAGAGAATCACCTCATTAAGTAATATTTATGTTAATTTGATGCATGGGAACTTCACCGGTAATTTGCAAATTATTCTGCCACGTGGGGTATTGGACCACATTCATCTTAGTTCTCAGTCTTTGTTAGAATGACACACCTGCCGAAGGCCTCTGCAGTTTGGAACTACTGTGGGAGCTGAGCTTTTTAGTCTGCTCTCGACAATGATATAGCATATACAAATGATGCTGCATAGTAATTTGTCTGTCACATTAAGGTCAGTAGCCTTATTGCTGCGTAGGAGCTGCCACTGAGCAGGATTGTTGCAACCATTGTAAGAAAGTTGATCACATCTTTGAAATTAATGCCTTAGCATTGCAGGAGCTATGATTTGATGGAGAAGACGCTGAAGGTCTATATTTATCGTGAAGGGAAAAAGCCTATATTCCATCAACCATTACTCAAAGGAATTTACGCCTCAGAAGGCTGGTTCATGAAGCACATGGAGGGAAATAGACGGTTTTTGGTAAAAGATCCTAGAAAGGCCCTCTTGTTTTACATGCCTTTCAGTTCACGTTTCCTAGAGTTTACACTATATGTGCCCAACTCGCACAATCGCACAAACCTGAGGGCATTTCTGCAGAATTATGTGGACACTATAGCCGCAAAGTATCCATTCTGGAATCGAACAGGGGGAACTGATCACTTCCTTGTTGCTTGCCATGATTGGGTAAGTTTCTATAGCTACCCAGTATTATGCATTGATTTCGTATTTTTTCGTGGCACTTTTTTGGTCAAAAGTCATTTGGTATTTGATATCGTGCATTTCAAGAGTATCTAGACAATATTTTCTCTCTCAAGTAAGCAGCACTTATATTTTTTGCTAAGATTAACTAAGCTGATTTTAATGTTTGACGTAAAGAAAGCTAACTTAAAGTTAGGGATACATGAATATCTTTCCAATTTGAGTTTGTCCTCTTTATCTCACTTCTCTTGGGAAGCAAACTTGAATATATGATATCATAATCTAGTAAATAGAATGCTGTCTATTCATACTGCCATATTCTAGTGATGTCTAGCTGAAAGCTTAACTTCGGTGTTAGAACCATGGCTGGCATACACATTGGATCCTAATGGTTTACATTTGATTTCTTGAGTAAGTATACATATAACACTCGTAGAATGAAAATGACGCCTCTTTTAGGTGCTCTTTGCAAGTACTACATAGATAAATCTCATGGGCTACAACAACATCCAAATGACTGATGGGTGACTTAAATAAATCCATGATATAAGAATCTGTTGACTGTCATTATTTAGCTAGCCAACTACTACTTCTAGGATTCCTGTACTAGGTCAATATGATCGTCAACCAAAATGAAATTAGCACATATTCATGCATTAGTAGGGTTTGGCGCAAACAATCTAATCACTTCAAGTAATTTTAAGGAAGATCTCCTATGAAATGCTTTTTTAGACCTTGCCACATTGAATATGAGATGCAGAACATGTATTTAGTAAACATGTGACGAAAAATATATACTTCTTAGCCTCTTTAGTTTCTTAGAACTTATCAAGGGCTTGATTGTATGTCCTCATTTTCCATTTTGGCATTGTAGAATTCATTTGGCCTGGTATCACATTAGCGCCCTCAAAATGTTTAGTTATGCATGCCATGTATAGGCTTCGTACACCTTTGATGAGGATAATTGTGATGGAATTTAAATGTATATATATATCCTTCAATTAGTTTATGGGATATACTTTAATTATTTAGGGTTACATTAATTGGTATCAGAGTTTGAACCCTCACTCCAATTAGGTTGGGTTCTGATCATCCAACCCGCAATACGTCGTTGTCCCCCTTACCATTCATCTTCTCCAATTTGTTTCTACCTCCCTTACTTTTTCTTCTCCTCTCCTGGCCCTTCTCCCATGCAACTACCCCGCTTCCTCTTTTTGCCTTGCAACCAACATCTGCAGACGTTTATGTGGAAAGCAACCATCATTTTTATATAGAATAAGATAGAACTATATAGGATATACAAGGAAGCAAACAAGGACCACAATGGGACCAATACACGAATGCCCATTACATAGGAAATTAAACAAATCGTAAAGAGTAATAAGAAGTACATAAAAAGTACATTAAAAAACATATCTCAATACTCCCCCTCAACATGGATGATACATGTCAATCGTGCCCAACTTGTAGTATAAATCATGAACCATCTTTCCAGAAAGAGGCATATTGAATATAACTATAGTGTGCTCAATGGGCAAACATGGAGTCCGGATCTTCTTAGTCATCACAACATAACTAAGAAAGTGACAATCCACTTCAATATGGTTGGTCTTTTCATGAAAGACCTTTGAGCAATAAAAATATCCGTCAGATTGTCACCATACATTGGAATAGCAGATCTGATATAAAATCCAAAGTCAGATTGAAGAGATTTAGTCAATAGAATCTCACAAGTATTGTGTGTCATTGCACGAAATTCATGCTTAACACTAGATCTAGCAACTGCATTTTGTTTCTTACTTCACCATTTAACCAAATTTCCTCACACAAAGGCACTATATTCAAAGGTAGATCTCCTATCGGATTTACTCTGCATAATCTGCATCCAAATAGCCAATAAAATTATGGTTCCTGTTCCTTTGGTAAAATGATCCCTGACACGAGTGCATTCTTCAAATATCTCAGAATACGAAAAGCTGCCTTCCATTGAGGCTGCCTAGGATAGTGCATAAACTAACTCAAAATACCGAAAACAAAACATATATCAGGCCCGATACTTGTAACTGAAATTGTCTTCTAATCATTGAGTAACATATGATACACAAGTTTTCCGACCAAATACTTGTAACTGAAATTGTCTTCTAATCATTGAGTAATTTTTTAACATAGATCTTGTGCTTGGTTCATAGGAGAGATTGCAAGTCGACATCCGGGTGCATTCTTCAAATATCTTAGAACACGTCAAGTTGCCTCCCAGTGAGATAGCCTAGGATAGTGCATAAACTAACTCAACATACCAACAACAAAGCATATACCAAGCTTAGTAATAACACACAAGCTTTCCAATTAAGCGCTTGTAACAAAAATTGTCTTCTATTTAAGTAGTTTCCAAACATAAATCTTGTGCTTGGTCCATACAAGAGATTGTAGGCCGATATCTAAGCATTCCTATCCATACTTCCTTTGAGATAAAGATACTCTATTCTTATTGTGTGTCACCTCAACGCCAAGAAAATACCGTAGTTTGTTGAGGTCTTTGGTAACAAAGTGTTGCATAAGATATTTCCTTGTTTCAACAATACACATGTCATCAATACCAAATAAAATGATACCGTCCATATAAACAATGACAATGGCGATCAACTTCTGTGGTTTTGATAAAAAAACATAATGATCACACTAAGATCGAGAAAAGCCAAATTTACTCCATATATGGGATATTTTATCAAACCATACCCGGGGAATTGGATTGCAGCTTCTACTCATTAAGAAATGGTGTGGACAACTATCTTTGTTAGAGGGAGAAAGACACAAGTTTTTGTTGCCACAAAATGTCGATCATCAAGGTGGGAGTAAAGAGATTGGGGGAGAAAGATAGGAAGAGGAGTTGTTGTGATGCAGACATGGAAGAGAAGGGCTGTAGTGCTAAATACAAAGAGGGGAGTGGCTATAGTAGTGTTGCCATGATTTATGTGTTGCGATAGGGAGCCAGGGTTGATTCAGAGGTGAGGGTTAATTCAAATGAAGGGTCAAAGTGTCGATAAGGGTCGTGGGACATTGGAAGGGGGGATGAGGATGACCGCAAGGGGCACCTTATCACGTCACTCATGTAATGATACCCCATTGGTGGTCAGTCGATTTCAACATGAAGGTGTGAGATCAGAAGCACAACTCCGATCGGTGATTAACAGAGCCCCCCTCATGGGTGGGGTTTAATTGTCGTTAGAAGTTGCCCATGCACACTACTGTGGTGGTTGTTGACATGCTGTCTTTTGGTATTGTTGTTGTTTCCAGTTGTAAAAATCATCGTTTGAGTGGATGAACCAAGGGGCGGATAAAAGTTGGCAAACACATGGGAAAAAATTAGGGGTGGCAATCGGGTTCGGGTTGAGCAGGTTTTATTTCGGGTCAACACTTTTTGGCTAGACCCTAAACTTGCAAAAGATGGATTTTCGGGTCGAAACCCTTGACCCTAACCCGACCCACAAATAATTTCGGGTCTATCAGGTCTGACCTGTAAATCCAACACCAAGACAATAGTTTTAAAAAAAATGCTATGATTTGTCCTAGGAAGCATGGACACGGACACAAACACGAATTTAAGCACGGACACATGACACGTCAATTTCCAAATATATAAGACACGGACACGACACTGGACACGACAAGTATATGTATATATATATATATATATATTTGTATAACATATTATGACATATAATGTGTAATATGCTATGTGTATTAACACAAAATGATCTAGAGAGATTATCTGCATGGGCAATCACCATGAAATCCAACAAGAAATCAACATATAGCATATATTTACAAGTCACAATATTGATTAGTTCACAACAAACATTACGATGATTGATTATATAATATTATTGTAATATGAATTGTAAAAATTAAGAGCAGTAGAATTTTGGGGACAATAGTTCCAGTGGAAGTAATGATTAACATGTACTATCAAGAGGAGGTGAATCCAATTGTTTTCCTCATGGTTGATGTGGCAGTCCCCGGATGTTGCAATAGCTGGTGGAGATGATAAGAAGGGTGTTAACGACTTGCATGTAGCACCTGAAGCTTAATTAACTAATGGTAGTAGGGCGAGTAGTGGAGGACATGAGACAAAGATTTAGAGAAGGCTTGGGTTTTTTCATACGCCTAGGCTTAAGTGGGTCGGAGTGGCGTTTCCTGGAGGTGTCCATGGAGTGTCCAAGCCCACTCTTTCCTAGAGAGGGTCTTGTAACTACTATTTGGTTGTCTATTTGCATATAATACATATGTTCAACACTTGAACTGTATTCGTATGTGTATTGCATGTTTGACCATTGCAGGCACACATCATATTATCAACCTAGTTAGGGCTAAAGACTCATGAATGGTGTATTTTTGTTAAATTAGTAATTATAAGAGAGAGGTATAACATAATTAGAAGTTTTCAATCGAAGTTTCCTTCAAATTCACATCATTTTCTTCAAAAATCGGCATCGAAGTTTGTCGAAGTTTGCGTCTAAACTTCCTCGAAACTTCCTCGAAGTTTCCACAAACTTCCACTTCCACACCTGGTGAAGTCGACACGAAGTCGAAGTCCTGCACCATGCTTTGAGCTCGTGTGCAATAAGAGAAATCTCACACTGATGAGACCATGACGAATATGTAACATATCCATTCAGCTCGATTGAACTTAGTTGAATGGCCTATCCATGAGATGCAAAGATTTGCTTGGAGACCATGATAGACTTAAGATGATAGACCAAAAAGATCTCAAATAGATCTAGATATGGAGCAAGGTGGTTCTGGGAGGTTGGTGAGGCAGATCTAAACCCCAACTTAGGTCTGATCTAGGAGCTGGACCAAGATCTGGATTTAGAGGGCTAGATGGATGTAGCTGTGCAGGGTGGCACACCAATTACCGTGCAGATCTAGAAGGTTGATCCGGATCTAGCGAGTACATCGAGATCTGAACTTAGAAGCTGCATCTGATTGATATTTTGTTTAAAAAAATGGATAATATAATACAGTACGGATTTTATTCTTGTGTTCTAAGGATGGACAAAGGGTGACTCCAACTGGATCTAGCAAGTGTGACCCAACAAAAGACCCTAATCTGAATTAAGTGAAGAGTCTCTAGGGTGCGGTTGATATGAAAATGAGATGATCCGAGTATTGTAGAAAGAAGCCAACGAATGACAATCATAGGAGAAGCCGTCCAGACTAGGGTATAGGGTGTAAACGTGTAGGGTATGGTGCGGGTATGATCATACCCAAAACCATACCCATTTAAGTTAGCAGATATGATTATGGGTATGTACCCGCTTTTTCCAATCATATCCGCACCATATCTATACCCGTCTGACCATGGGTACATGTGGAGGTTATTCAGGTATACTAGTATGTTATCCTTATAAACGATAGAAAAAAGTTTACTACAATGTTGAGATTGGAATCGAAGTTTACCACCTTGCAAAGCAAGCAAATACTAACACAGCACCCTTATATTTATGTTAGGGAATACAAAATATTGTATATATTGCCATAGAAACAAAAACTGAAAATGTACAACACATTTCATTATTCAGTGACTAAAAGTCTTATTGGATGGGATGAAACCTATAAGTAATGTTTTATTGACTTGGTGAAGTATATGCACAGGTTTTTTGCATTTGTATATGTAGATGTATATGTATATATGTTTATGTATATACATATATATGTGTGCATGTAATATGTACATATATGTGTATATGCACAAGTCTGGGTGTATGTCTACTTATATATGTGTAAGTATATTTATGTGTATGTCTACTTGTATATGTGTATGCATATGTAAATGTACATGTATATAGACTTGTTTATGTGTGTGTGTATGTATGTATCTATGTATAGCTACAATAATTGTGTTCCTGAGTACATGTAGCTAATGTATGCCCATATTTTTGCAATACTCTATTGAGAAATATAACCATATATATTTGACATCTACCCTTTAGAGTACATATTTGTCAAAAATCTTATCAATCTGACGCAGATTGATCATTCAATGAGAGTAGGTGCATATTTTATAATCCTTTGTAAGTCGCATAAATGACATAAATCATTCGATGATATTCAACTATATCTCAAATTATATATAAGTTATGATTGTGATTTTCAAAAAAATGTAATCTAGACAATGAGGATTATATCCATAAAGGTTGAATTGAGTTAACACATTATACATATACAATCTTAATGTTTAATATGCATAACTTATATGTATCGTCCTGTCAACACTTCCTGACCCCTCTCTCTTTGTACGTGTGTGTATTAACACGTACATTTGTACATATATGAATATGCGTATATTTGTAATATGTGTATGTCAATATTTATACTTTTGTGTATTTGCAAGAATATGTTTGCATACTTGCATGTGTATGCACAATGCTGTGTATTTTAATGTGTTCATGTTTTAATTATGTTTAGGCATATATACATGTGTGTTTGTATTTCAAAGTGTTTGTGTGTGTTTGTTTATATTAGATGTGTATGCGTAAGTGTGTTTGTATTTCAGCATTTATGTATATTTGTTATCCATATCTATGTGTGTATGTCTAGGTATTTACATGTTTATACACATAATCATTATTTATTTAAATAGGTAAATTGTTATGCGGGTATGGGTTTACATATACCCCAATAATATGTCTATCACATAGTGATTATGCAGGTACAATGGTAAGCAGACATGTGGGTGTGGACAAATATACCTTTGACAGGTATTTGTGGGTATGCATTAGTGGGTATCCTAGACCCATGTCCATTTACAAATTACAATCCTAGCATGAAAGTCTTGCATTAAACCCAAGAAGAGGGAAGGGCCCATATGCATGAGCAATTGGACTAGAATTATGACATACTATTATAGGTATGAACATTTGACTTTCTTGCTAGCCACATTACGGTTGAAAGCAGTTATCAGGGATTCACTGCATCATGATAGATCTACAAATGAGTAGGGTGTTATCCGTTTACCCACCACCATACCTTGTACGATAGGGTAATGTAAGTAGATTTTGTACCCATCCGTTTACCATTTACCCGCTTTGACCACATTTAGAAAAAGATAGGATAATGGGACAAATCTTACCCTATCCGTTTACCCATTATTACAAGTTGAATTAAAATTTTGGGGTTCTAACACATCTATTGATTTGTAAGATAGAAAAAATTATACAGGCCTTACTACCGCTTGCCTAAAATTGATTATTCTTTAATTCCATAACTTCATTAAAAAATGGGTAGTATGTTAAAGTTTATACATAAGAAATCATGAATCAAATAGGATTTCTCAAGAAATAGTCTGCTAATAAATAGGTAAACCTTGTTAATAATATTTTTTGAGTTACTTATTAATATTTTGGTTGTATACGACAAGAAGCATAACTTATCACGACATATAAAGTTAGTTTATAAGTATCTTGTGCTTGTCGTAGTGAATATCATACAACACGGTCGTTGAAAATAATGTATATATATGGTTATATTGTTTTACCCATGTCACATGTTATCTGACCTATTTATCCTAGTACTACTCCAAGCTGAGCATGCTTTACTATGACGTTCTTAGTGATTGGCTACCTGAAAAGGAGGTGTACCTTAGTCATATGGGTAGTCATTTTAAGATCATTTTATCCGAGGCCTCAAATCATGGGACGTTACAATCTCCTCCACTTAGACTTTTAAAGTCCCTGTCAAGGTTCAACTATGTGGCCTCGTAATATTTCTCCATTTCAGTACAAACCCAAAATGACCTATTGACACCCAACTCCAGATCACAGCTACCAGCGCATGACTACGTCAACATGGACAGTCCTTTACAACATGTCTAGACTGCACAACTCAGGACTGGTATGCCTAGACCGCACTGGTTCTAGTAGAGTTTCATGAATGATGATTGCCCCACAAACCACCACTAGCCTTGACTGCGTGCCTTGTTCTCACTCATGCACAAGTCGGGATCAACTTCCTGACTGGTCACCCATCCTATTACTACTCCAAGCCGAGCACGCATAACTATGGAGCTCTTAGTGATGGACTCCCTGAAAATGAGGTGCACTCTAGTGATATGGGTAGTGCAATCATTCTTTTTAAGATCATTTTATCCGATGCCTCAAATCCTGAGACGTTGCATATTACCTATAACTTAGAAATGTGCAAGGGTATAGATAAACCTTACCCTACCCTACCATATGCATTTATATTCAAAGAACAGTAGGATCAACTACTTCTACAAACAAATGTTCCGAGAAAGTTACTCCGCGTAGTATGAGTCGCCGGTGATGGCTTCTCTAAGGGATAAATCAATTAGGTTGGCAGTGATGGGAAGGCCTCAAGGAAATGGGAAGCAGGCCTGAATGGGAAGAGGGTTAAGGCCACAAGGAGAGGGAAGCATGGTCGATGATTGGCGGATTTCCTAATGGGGTTTAGATACAAAGTTTACTTCAACATCGTGGATATGTGCAAAAGTCGACTTCTTCACTGTGTTTAGCATTGATTGCAGGCTTATTCTTATGGTCATTGGAAGCCTGTCAAAGTCCAATTACATGGTATGGAGTCTGAACTAAACACATATATATGTATACAACAAACAATTCAAGTATAGTGTGCAACTCGATACTGAAATACTTGCCTGCAACCAATCTAGCCACAACAATCGCAAACACGGTGAAGTTTTCCTTGTTTGTGATAGAATTATAGACCCAAACTCCTGTATGGGTAGATTAGCAAGACATTACCCTACCACGGCCAAGAGAGCCCCACTTACTGACTATTCACAATATCCACCCTAATTGCTTTGCTAGGTGTTTTCTTCGAGGATTATACCCATGATCCCCCCTTTATGTAACACATCCTCACCAATCACATTGACCCCTTTTATGTTTAGTGCCCATAGTAACCATAACATATATGTTCATAAGTCATAAGAGTGAAATTAACATGAAATAAAGAAGTCGACTGCATAGACCGTGTTAGAACTATATTGTCCTTATTCGTGTTTTGATTGGAACGAAAAGGATCCCACTAACTAATATTCAGCCCCCCTTGAATACTATAGGATCCACAAATATACGTTTGCGGTGTGAATATGAACTGAGAAATACATTTTGGCTACCTAGGCTATGTTACAGACTATTTCATGCTATGAATGGGGTTAACTGCATTGTCAGATATCATATTATCTAATTCAAAGTTTATTTGTGTCCTCTAGACTTCCAAATACCCTTTTACCACATGTTGTATGTATGTAAGACTTATAATGATGGAAATAGCCTGAAGTAAACAATGACTGACAACCTAGGTTGTGTTCAAGATTACTTTTATTAGAGTTTTTAATTGCATTGTAACATGCTTATATCAGAGCGCATACTAAAAGTACCAAAAATTCATTACTGGCCATGAATATATGTATTTAAGAATGAAAACAACCTAAAACAGAAAAATAGTGCTAAACCACCCACCAATGTGCGAAAATAATCTTCTTTGCTGCTTTGACATGCATGCATTTTACTCAATAAAAAAAGAGACCGAAATATTATTGTTAAAGAGTCTATATTAACCTATTTAGTTAATAGTTTAATTAGTTAGTGGGCCTTTAGAGTCTTGGCCCGTTTAGATTACTTGGGACACAAGTCTCAGGGTTTCTCGCTTGCTCCTATATATAGGACAGAGGTGTCTAGTCTTGTACTCATCTAATCCAATTACATTCAATACAATCTTATATTTCACATGGTATCAGAGCGTGTTCGCTCCTGAGAAAAAACCTAGTAGCCGCCGCTTCTCTCTCTCCTCCCTCGTAGACGCTGAAAACTGCCTTAGCCGCCACTCCTCTCTCCGAGAGAGAGCAGCCGAAGGGGAGTGCCCGCCTGCGGGCGGCCGCCGCCATTACCATGGCTTAGGCCAGCTGCCCGCCAGGCATATCCCGGCCTCCATGGTCGTATCTATTCTTCGTTCTTAAAAGATCCAATTTTCTTTCTGTACGTCAGAGATCTTTCTTTACGACGATCTTTGTCCGTCGTCAATCTCCAACCGCAGCAGCCGCCAGTGCACCGCAACAGCCGTCAACGCACACCAACAGCCGCCACAACTATCACCAGTAGCCAAAGGCCCAGCCGCCACCACGGCCCAAGGTAGGCATCGTAGCCGCCGCCCGGGGCAGGAGCAGCAGCTGTCGCCAAGAGCAGGCTCCTCCTCTCCAATTGGAGCCATCTCCGAACCCCAACAACGACGCCAGCCATAGCCGCCATCAGCCTAAACGGCATCGGCACCACCGTCGGCAACATCAAAAACCGCCGCTGGCCATCTACAATAGCCGCCGACCATCAAAAACTGTCGTCGCCTCTACCGCTGCTTCACGCCTGCTTTCCATCTTGTCGTTGCTGTCCATCGCCTTAATCGGTCACCCATCACTCCCCACCGCTACCAAACAACCATGTTTACTGCCCCCATATGCATTATCCATGTCTCTATTCGGATCTTTAATCGGTCCTATCTTTTGCTAATCAGATCCAAGTTTTAGCCTGATCGGATTTTTGGGATCAGATCCATTTACTTTTCTACCCGGATCTTACATTGACCCATTTAGTATACTCTCTCCGGTTATTGGTTTCCATTCTCTACATTTTTTATACATCTCCATATCATAAAATCCTCTCAAATCCACCAATTCCTTTCCCACCCACCCATATTATGTGTGTATCCCTTTCCACAGTGCGGAGGGTCATATATCCATTTCTCCACACCAAACACTCACTCTCGTCGTATTTGGTGTGCGGGGGGATAAAGAGGAGAGGAAGAGATGAGAAAAGAGAGCATGCAGGAGTATGTATGAGAGAGAGAGTATGAGAAGAGATGATATATGTATTCAGGGTATATATGTTCCAGGCTATTATCTTCATGGAGCTTCGCATTGTTCAGCACATCCGTTCTCTACTCCATACAACATTGAAGGATCTTAATTCAGCGTCAACACCGAGCTATCCGCGTTCGTACCGCGTTATGTATGTCAGGTGTTGATGGTGTACTTCTTCAGCTGCATTTACATGAGACAGATGGGTGCTTCTTCAGAATCTCAGAAGCTTAGCAAGCCTGCCAAATCTACATCTGCAAGGTTGATAGTTCATCCAAAGATATCTTCACCGAGCTGCTTCATCATGTCTTCTCCGAGCTGCATCTGCTTCGACATCACCTGTTGTTGATCTTCTTAGGGCTTTCCTTGATGGATGATATCTCCTTTCCTGTCAAGCCCCCAAGGTTCTTGCGACAGAGTTATGGTACCTGCATCGTATCACCAGCATATCGTTTGTTTGTGTTCGTGCCACGTTATGCACGCCTTCCCAGACAATTTGAAGATTCCGCTACTGCTACATCAACATTGGGCATTCACGTTCGTGCCGCGTTAAGTACGTAATCCAATGAAGTTGACGTAGTGATGGTGTTGAGGATCGTCTGCTCCAAGTGGCAAATTACTGCTACAGTATTCAGGTTCCATTTCAGATGTTCTTCATTCCAGATGCACTCCAAAAGACCTTCATCAAAGCTCGAGGATCTCCAGCCTGCAAAATACAATTTCAAAGAAGATAGGCATTGTCACCACATGGTTCAGGGGGAGTATTAATTAAGGGGGAGTATCAATTTTGTATGGGGAGTGATATTTATCTTTTATCTTTCATTTATCATTCCTTTTATCATTTTATCGAGTCTTGTAACCTCCAAGCTTTGCACATGTGTTTCACCCATGCTCCAGCTTGAGGGGGAGTGTTAAAGAGTCTATATTAGCCTATTTAGTTAATAGGTTAATTAGTTTGTGGGCCTTTAGAGTCTCGGCCCGTTTAGAGTACTTGGGACACAAGTCTCAGGGTTTCTCGCTTGCTCCTATATATAGGACAGGGGTGCCCAGTCTTGTACTCATCTAATCCCATTACGTTCAATACAATTTTATTGTTCAACGATTATCATAGAGATATAGGATGCATGATAACTCATCCAAAGCCTAAAATAAGAGTTCCTATTGAGATTTTTTTTTGACCAATGGGTTCTGACTCAAATGATAATTTGTTGACCAAAGGTGGCTTAACTACTTATTGTCATGCAAAGAAACATGTGAAACTGTTACCATATGCACAACACCTAGTCCTTGCGTCTACCATTAACACTTACATATTCTCTATGTAGACAGCAAAATATAGTTTTCTAACACCAATAGTAAGCTGGTAATCTATAAAATTAAGACAAGAAATTGTTGTTCTTGTGGTCCTTCTACAATAGCCCATTCATATAATAAGTCGCATTGTGTGATTTGGAATCAGATGTTTGGTCTGTTGATATTATAAATCAACCTGAAGTTGACTAATTAATTACCAACTTTGTCTGGTGGTTGCTTGCTAAAGTTGCAACTAACTTTTTTAGCGCATTTGTTAAAACATCGACATGACACTTGCGGTCTAGGCTATGAGGCTATCAAGTAAATTCATTTGATACAAGCTGGCTTAGTAATTGTTCACAGGACAAAAAATGAAGCAATTTACCTATATGTTTGTATGTTTATAGACCCGATAAACATGTATGCATATGAAATTATGACCACAAATTAAAGTTGAATGTGTACATCAAATCTAATAGCGTACAGTTATATTTGTTTGATTCAAATTTTCTGTGCTATTTAAACTTAAAAACTACAATTGAACTTCATTTTTCAGTTCTCAGTACAGCAAAACTGGAAAGTGGGTCTCTCTTAACAAAACAAATTGAATATAAAAACCAGTTTTTGCGGGTAAGAATTGGATTAGTTGCACATTTTTTGATATATTTGGATCAGTGCCCAGTGCGTTTCTCAAAAGACATCAGGTATTTTTTTGTCGCAAATATCCCCAAAAGAAGGTAGGGCATCATATGTTTGACCTCAACCTCCATAAATCTAAATATGTAACAAATAACTACTGATACCAAAATACCAAAATGCAAAATCATAAGTAAAATTTCATTTTATGATAATTATCATCTGTTTTCTAGTATCAATAAGATACATTTCTTGTACGCTGTTATTATAAATTTTGATCCCTTTACAACATAATATCCTATATATATAGGAAAAAAAACTGATCCATGCTGCAAATGATATTATAAGTTCACTTCCGGTATATTAGTAGAGTTCATTATAATATCAGTGATGGAATATAGCTGATATGTAAAAAAATTGGATACAAATTATATCTCAAACAATTAGCAAAAGTGACATTTATGTCCTTTAGCGAGGAACATAATTATGCCAACCGACTATATCTTTGACTTAAAAAAAAAGAGTAATGTATCATATAGTCTTATTTTTAGAGCAACCAGTATCCACACTTAATTCTGAAGTACAGAACCTCAGTGGTATATTTTTTTTAATTGTCTAGGTTATCTTTCATATCTGATATCATTTCCAATATTTTTTCTAAATGTAGTAGTATTGTCGACAGATTTTTCCTTACAGCATCACAGATTAATCCATTCCACAATTTTACTTTGCAGGCTCCTTACGAAACCAAAAACACCATGGAGCGTTCCATCAGGGCTCTCTGCAATGCTGACTTGTCTAGCGAGTTCAGATTAGGCAAGGATGTTTCTCTCCCTGAGACATATGTGCGATTTGGTAAAGATCCACTTCGAGATTTGGGAGGGAAGCCTGCTTCTCAGAGGACTATTCTCGCTTTCTATGCTGGTAACATGCACGGTTACCTCCGCCCGATATTACTGAACCACTGGGAAAACAAAGACCCTGACATGAAAATATATGGTCCAATGCCCAAAGGAGTCAAGAGCAAAATGAACTACATAGAACATATGAAAAGAAGCAAGTACTGCATCTGTCCGAGAGGTTACGAAGTTAACAGTCCACGTATTGTTGAGGCAATCTTCTATGAATGTGTTCCTGTGATAATATCTGACAACTATGTTCCTCCGTTCTTTGAGGTTCTAAATTGGGAGGCATTTGCTGTTTTTATTGCTGAGGCCGATATCCCAAAGTTGAAGGACATCTTACTCTCGATTCCTGAAAGTAGGTACCGGGAATTACAATTGAGTGTTAAAAAGGTACAGAAGCATTTCATTTGGCACACAAAGCCTGTCAAGTATGATCTGTTTCACATGACCTTACACTCAGTTTGGTACAATCGGGTGCACACACTAAAGCCTAGGTGAAAGCTTAGAGGAACTCTGGAGAAGATCGTTTGCTTGAGAAGGTAAGAATTGTCCAAGTGAGTGGGACGTGGGCGGTCCATGTTAACAGGATTGTCACCTGAACATATACCCGACACTATGTCGTGGACTCTTCTGCTATCTATGAAGATATTTTATGTATATATGTATTCTTAGCGATTTAGTTTCCAGTTGAATAAACTCTCATTGGAGAGTATGTAGAGGATAATGTACAAATTTGCTTTTCTTGCTGCGGGTTGCTAGAATGGTCTTATATTGTTTAGGTGACATTTCCCTAACTGGATGGGTTCTCACACAATAAGAAGTCGCGCAGCTTGTGCTTGCTGGATGAATTTTACACTTACGTAACTGTAAAAGTGACATTAGACTGCTAACTATTAAAAGCAACGCTAAAGTTCGTTATTAACAAAAAAGGACCTTATTAGCCATTATTCGTGCCGTCTGTATTTCTAATATGTTTCTGTAAGCTCTACTCGTATAAATGATAATTCTATGCAATGCATATATTTTATTAATATTTCCTCTGCTCCCACCGTTGAAGCTTTAAGTGGTCCAAAGTGAAGAATATAGAGAATGAAGCGCTAGACAGTGCATGTGGAAATATTCCAAAAGACTGAAAATT
Organism: Alisma plantago-aquatica; assembly: GCA_963693085.1. Classification (NCBI taxonomy): domain Eukaryota; kingdom Viridiplantae; phylum Streptophyta; class Magnoliopsida; order Alismatales; family Alismataceae; genus Alisma; species Alisma plantago-aquatica. The sequence goes on along the minus strand of OY856413.1, from coordinate 805,489,074 downwards.
GCAGAAGATAATAAGCTTTATTCTCTCCTATATATTCTTCAGTTATAAACTGTCAGAATATTATGAAGGATGAGTTTCACAAGAAAACTGAAGTTGTGAAGTATGGTCTTAGATGTGGTATCAACTTTGCTACTTTAGTATTGGGGCGATGCATAGATATCACAAGGTTTGTTGAAGGAGAATGGTCTCCGTCACCCTCTTTGTACCTTCCACAATACCTCATATCCACCGCCTTCCTCCAACAATCTCAGATCCAATGGTAGATCTTCATTCTCTTTGTCGCAGTCCACCCCTCTTTCTCAGTACAACAAACGAATGTTGTAGAATATCCCTGCATACAAGACTGTAGCAGCCCACTACGCCTGCAATCCCACTAGCCCATCCACTCACGGCGGCTGCCCCACCCACCCACTCAGTGACGCTAGCCGGTAGTATAGGACGGTGTCCTATAGTACAGTCAATTAGATTGCATTATCTCCTTCACACTCATATTTAAAATTCCACCTCTTAAAAAAAAGGAGAGAAAAATGCCACATGTACACTATAACGTCATCCTACTAGATCCTACCAAGTTTCTACAGGACACATCCTATAAAATGGGCGTCGCCCTGTTTGGTAGGATGCAGGACATAAGTGATGAGTTTAATTTCAACCAATTCCAGCTTAAAGTTTATTTGGTAGGGTGTACTGTTGTGTAGTTGCTTGAATCGGATTTGCACCCGAGTACCTTTTTCAGCCCAAAATCCGAGAGTTTGTACCGCGCCAATTTACTGTGTGGTCGGGTGTAGAAAGCTATAAACGACTAATTATTTACGTGAATGCCACCGTCTCACTGCGTGCGTCACCGTAATAAAAAAGAACAGGTTGTCTCCCGGAATCACGTACGATCATTACTCCTAACCAAATGAAAGCAAACAGATTCAATGACTCCAACTTACACCGTACCAAATAACATCAGTGAAGTTTAAAATATGTACATTTCAGCTCCATGTTTTAAAACACACAATTTTCACTGCTACTACACCGTACCAAACTAAGGCCTAAGTGACGAGCCTTGTATGTTGTATCCAACGCACACTAACAACTAAGATCAAATTTTCCGGGACCTTGTAATCCCACCAATTTTTCTCTTGATTGCTATTTAATAAATTCTGCACGACGACATTAGTTGCTCCGTTTCAGCTGTAGCATCCAGTCGAAGCTCTTTCTTCACCTACAATAAGTAGGTATTTCTGTCTTTAGTAAGCTTACTTTTTATTTTCTCATATTTATTCTCTTTATTCGACTCTCCATGTCATATAGTATCTCCATTTATACCATTCGCTTTCTTCTGGGAACAAAAGCTCTCGATCGAATGCTCGGCTACTCCTTCCTTGTATGTATATCTGAAATTGATTTTCAGCAATAGCTAACTAGCAAAGATTATAATTACCTAGCAGCAACCATCTCCTAGTAACCTGATTATCGATTAAAGTATTAATTATTAATCTCAAATTTCGTATTACAGTACCCACTTTACGAAGTTCAGTAATCATGCAAAGCATACAATACTCATCTTCAACTTATCTTAACCATACAATATTCACTTTCAACGTTACTTTGTCATACACTCCAACATTATTATACTCGTTTGTACAAACATTATTAAATTAATACTCATTTTCTTAAATTAAATTAGATATAATATTCATTTTCTTGTCAGTACTCATTTAAATAGGCATCACTCTTATTGAAATATACATCAGTACGCTTTGAAACATATATCAATACCCATTTTTCTTACCTTTTATATACAATTTGTACTTCGCTACTCACTTTGTAGAACACATTCTTCAAGTATACTCATTTCTTTTGCTCATAAATCAGTATTCAATTACACACTCAAATAACAAGAGTATCATTTTTCAGATTTTTAGTGTTGCACTACCATACCATACTTTTTTTTATCCCACTAAAATGATTATTAAAAGAAGTATTACTATCTTTTATCCTACTAGATGATTATTAAAGAGCATTGCACTACTATTCAGTACAATACTAAATTACATACTCGAACAAAAAATCAAACAACAAGAGTACAAATTTAGTGGAAATCGCATTGACGTATGATGATTACATCACACACGCCTTAAAATACTAATTGAACAACAATAGTCCATTTCTACTCTAACACTTGTTTTCTTAAACCTCAACTCTTGTTTTCTTATAATATTTCACTAGTATTTAATAAACATTCCTTACATTCATAATCTATACTCAATTACATACTCAAATAACACAAGTACGAATTTTCATGCATTTGAACGACTGTAGCAAATTCCAATTCCAACTTTTGTTTTTTTATTATCGTATTCTTAGTATCAGTTGTGTACACTGTTTATGTAACCAAAAACCTACAATACTTGACTTCTTGATCCATAGTAATTACCAGTAGTCAACTCTCAATGAAGACATACAATGCTCATTTTTAATATTGGTAGTCAATTGAAATAGATACAATACTCATTTTCATACAATACTAATTTTAATACTAATTTTTGTACAACTATATGTATAAGTGGTCAACACTTAAATAAGACAAATAATACTCATTTTTAATATCAGTAGTCAATAAAAAATATAACAATACCCATTTTCATACAATACTAATTTTTGAATTCAATGCAATACAATTTTTTTGTACAACTTCAAATATAAGTATTCATTTTTCAAAATGAATAGTAGTATAGTACTAAGTTTGGTAAATAGACAATAGAAACTACACATTCCATAGACCACACAATATTATTTATCAATACAATATTACTCCAATTCGTAGAGAGAAATCACTAATTATACATCCATACATTATATCACAATCATTTGTTATATTCATAAATTAGTACTCAGTTACATACTCAAATACATTCACAAATCGGTACTCATTTCTTCACCGATATTCATTTCTTACATTCATAAATCAATGCTCAATTACATATCTGAATAACAAGTATTGAATTTTCATGCAATCTTGTACCTTAAAAGAATTAATTAAACCACAATATTCATTTTCCAAACATCATGCTCAAAAATACATAAAAAATATTCATTTTCCAAACAAGTATTTGTCATGTCAATACAATGATCATTTTAATGACCAACATTACACATTACCATTACATTTTAGTACCATTTTAATGTTCATTAGTACACATTTTGAAGAACAATAGTCCATATGGAATACTCATTTTTTAGTTACAGATGTCAGTGAATGTCATAATAGATCTTAATGAGAAGTATTTACCTTATAGTATAGGAGCTCAATATCCCAATAATCAATCAAATTCCAATGTTAAACTAGTAAGCCTGACCCACCTATAGGCACATAAAAGCCTGTCATGGGATTGATATTTCTATTGAAGAATCCCGTAAATTTTATGTCAAATATGTTGATTTATGCAGGTTTGGCGTCGTCATTACACACTCCTCTATAGTTTCTAATGAAAACCATACTTATAGTGTCACATTAGGTTGTGTAAAATATAGGAAACCTCCTTAGAATAGCAAAGACTCTCTATATCACTGGAAACCAACATCCAAAATTTATTGTCCAACCCACATTAGACTTAGATGCTCTTACTGCGGTAATTATTCAGTATCTGTAGTAAATGAGTTCCACAACCACCAATTGCTAAATCTTGATATTATAATACCATAAAAGCTAAAATCTTGTAAACAAACCCTAATGAAACCCTAATTTTTAAATCCTATAATGTATTGCTTCAATCAATCTCCAATGTGACTATAAGACCCATCTTGTCGAATAAAGAAATACTAATGTTGATGGGATCTTGAACCCTAGACATACTGGTTGATGAAGGCTCTCCCAATCTCCCTGACGTGGAATATTATCGCACTAACAAACTCACTCGGGGTTGAAATCCCCGAGCTTTTACCAAAACCTCATGCAATAATACCACCCGTAAGAGGACGGGTCTTATCGCAGTATAGTTAAGGATCGAATCCCAAAGGACAACATTTTTAAGAATCTTTGTCAGTCGAATCTAGATCAAGTAAGAATAATATTTAGAACGTTTGATTGGTTTGCGGTTGATTAAACTAAATGTAAGAAAGTAAAAGAGCATAATTAAAGTTTGTTCTAGATAAATGATATGAAATCGTTGGGATGGTATCGGGTTTCACCGCCACAGCACATGCAAACACATCCAAACACATAACATCCAGGCAAGAATCTAACTATCCAAATGGAGCTGCTGTGAACCCCCCCACGAGGATAGGCTCACGTAAGCGTCACCTTAGGCATCAAATTTCTCGTCACCCTCTAGATCACTAACTTACGGCCCCGAAGATACAACATCCAACTGAGGCTGAGGGCCCCCCTTGTGGATAGACACACAGAAGCGTCACTGTAGGCTAGATGGCTCGTCCCCTCACGGATCATACACTCATGACATCAAGGAACCCTATCAGAAGTCTCGTCAAGGAGTCAACCGTGCTAACCAACAAGTAGATAGGTGATTAGTCTGCAAGAAAACATCGACGATAAACAAAGAAGATACAATATCCAACTGAAGTTGTGGACCCCCTCTACGGGTAGGCACATAGAAGCATCACCGTGGGCTAGATGGCTCATCCCCTCATGGATCACACATGACTCTAAGGAATCCCATTCAATTTCTAGTTTGGGAGTCTACCTCATTAATCGACATTCTACCCAACATATAGAAGTTCTCACAACATAGGGAAGAACAATATGAAAGCAAGCAGGTAATCAAACTACAAACATTATCAATTAACAATGAAATGAAAATTTATATACATTGCCTTGGAATGTTAAATGTAAAGACATGAAATCATGGGCAACAGGGCTAGTCCCCGCGCCCCAGTGAAAAAGGAACTACTCACTCATGGTGTGAGAAATAAGAAGAACGAGAGAGAAGGAAGATTTTGCCGTGAGCATAATGCAGAAGGTAGTCACAGTTCGGTGAAGATGATGCGGTCTTCAACGTCGCGTCGGGGCAGATCTGGACGAGGAGGAAGAACCACCAAGACGGGCTGGGCATACCTTCTTTCTCTTCTCGGCCTCCTTGCTCACAACAAGAGGAGGTGTGGGCGGCTTGACAATGGCTCGAAGATGGTAGAGTGGCGGCGGTGTGGAAGAGAGACTGATCCTTTGCTCAAGCAGCCTCTCGGCATCCTGGAATCAATGCCCCAAATGAGGACCCTTGTGGTCCTATTTATAGGCTTGGATGGGGTCCTCACGTTTTTGCTGTGAGTTCTCTTCAAACGGTCTTGGAGACCGTTTGACATCCAAACGGTCTTGATTGTCCACACAGTCTTGGAGCATACATGTCCAAACGGTTTGTAGATGTATGACCATATGATCTTCAGCAAACGATCGTTGTTCAAATGGTCTTCAGAGTATCCATTCACAAACCGTCTTGAAGACCATTTGGGCTTACACGGTCTCGCTGATCAAACGGTCTTGGAGCCCGAACAGTCTTGCGGGTGACTGGCCTATCGGTCTTGAGACCATATGGCGCCCAAACGGTCTTGGGCAATCGGTCTATACTGAACAGTTTTGGAGATCAATTGGACTGACCAAACGGTCTTAGCTTCTTTGCTCTAACGATCTTGTATCTGATCAGTTTTGCGCCCCAACCGGTCTTTCTTTCAAACGGTTTGGAGATGCAAATGGTCTTGAAAACCGATGTGTTCCAATCGGTCTTGAGACTGAATGATCTTTGTCTCCAAACAGTCTTGAGGACCGATGGCCTCCAAATGGTCTTGGGGCCAAATGGTCTTGCTCTTGATCGGTCTTTGCTTGAGTGTCCAAACAGTCTTCGTCCAAACGGTCTTGGATCCAAATGGTCTTCATCGTCCAAATGGTCTTGAGGACCGATGGCCTCCGATCGGTCTTTAGCATACAAATGGTCCTTGGTCCAAATGGTTTTGAAACTGTTAGGCATCATACAGTCTTGAGATCGTATGGACTCAAGCGGTCTTGAGATTGTATGGGCTCAAATGGTCTTGAGACTATTTAGGTAGAGTAGTGAGAGGAGGACTGTGTAGGTGAATGTCTGAGACCGAGAGGTCAAAACCGCATGGGTAGACTGTTAGGGCAAACCGTTTGGTAAAGACTGATTGGTCAAGACCAAAATTGAGAGGATCTCGAGCAAATTCCATATGATGGTTGAACCTAGTCAAGACCTGCACAAAATCAATATCGATCTAGTCAATAATCTTGATAATTAAATTAGTTAAGAAATCTTGCATTTTGTGAGATTTAGGAGATGAAATCGAAAGTATTGAATCAAATTGGACCTAGAGAGGCGACTGAAAATCATGATGAATATGCATTCATCAGAATACCCCGAACTTAAATGTTGCTCATCCTCGAGTAACACAAAATCTTAAACAGTCGCCAAATGATTACTTTCTGATCATGTGATTGCCTCCTCTTCACATCACGATTGTTTCCTGTCTACTTTGTGTGACTAAGAATCTTAACTTCCTGAGACCACCGAACACATCTTACCATATCTTCGTTCCTAAGTTTGTTTTCCAACATCACTTCTTCCTCACTTTTTCCAACAAAAAGCATGTCAAAGAGTTTTGTAAGAGTCCAGAGATACTCACAGAACAACAAGTGTTCATCTGATCTGACACTGGTGTATTTCAGGGTAGTGGAGGCATTTATTGTGTCGTTAGGTAGAAAAGGGAGTGAAGGGTGGTATGGAAGGAAGAAATAAATCTCTCCTCTATTCAACTCGAGATTTTTATTATATTATTTGCAATTTCATTTATTGCATTTTTTGTGAGAATCTCTCCTCTATTCGACTCGAGATTGCATTTTTTGTGAGAATCTCTCCTCTATTCGACTCGAGATTGCATTTTTTGTGTGCGCTTTGGCATATTTTCTTGGTGGTATGCCCCTATTAATTTGCTAAGGGTATGGAAGAAGCGGATATAGAGGGGAATAGCGTGCCACCCCAAACTTAGGGTTTGGCACTATTTTGGCTAATTTTTGTTTCTTTTTGATGGATGGAGGGGTACAGAGATGGTAGAAGAAGTGTAGAAGAGAGCTCAGATCAGAATACAACTTGATTTACAATTTCGTGCACCAGGTTGTTCTCTTTATCGTACTCTGCTCAGATAATGACTTGATGAGGATCCGGTGGGGATTCCATGTTATTGTTCCACTAGTCAGTTAGGAAGCACGATGTGTTTGATCCCTATCAGTTCGACAAACACTTGCCATTTTTGCGTAAAGATCATGATGTTAGGATTCATAAGCTTCACAAGATGATTTCAATCAAAAGGCTAGTTTTCAGAAGAAGGTCCTTTTGAGGATCTGCTTCAAATAAGGAGGGTGTAATGATTCAAAATGTATGGAGATCAAACAAAAAATGTCAAAACTTCATCAAGTATCTGCTTAATTTCTTTTGAATTTTTTTTAAATTTTTTTGAAGAATTTGAAAATTTTGGTCAAAAACACAATGATGAAATCTTAAGTCTGAATTAGATGGGTGAAGGTGGAAAGTAAGATACGTACCACCCACCCTACACCCGAACTTAGAAATTTGCTCGTCCCGAGCAAACTCTAAATATGAGATGGAGGGGAAAGTTCATGCCGTTTGGACTACGAAATGTGGTTGCATTCCAATCAGAGTGCGTCCTACATATGAAAATCTAAAAAATAAAGACCAATCAGAACTCAAGATAGCATCTCGTGATGTGATTTTTATTTGGTGCAAATTTATCTAAAAAGTAAAAACAAAATTAAGCAAAATTTCTATTTCAAAATTGAAACTAAATATGAATTTATTTATCGAGTTGCCTTCCGACAAACGCCTTTGTTTTACGTCAATGGCTCGACTTTATTCCTTCAGCTTTTACGGTGGATGCAATCTGGTTTGGAGAGATCCAGTGATGCGTTGATGCCTGTGTCGGCTGAGGTGAAATATCGTTTTAATCATTGGCCATTAGCCACAATATCGCCTGACTTTTCACTCCATAAAATGAAAGCACCATGCGGGTAGATGATCTTAACAATGTATGGTCCAGTCCAACAAGAACAGAGTTTCCTTGGGAATAACCTCAATTTTGAGTTGATCAACAGGACTTGGTTTCCCACTTGAATGTCTTTCCTCTTCAAATGACCATCGTGCCACAACTTTGTGCGTTCTTTATAGATTCTGGCATTCTCATAAGCCGTCATTCAGAGTTCTTCCAGCTCCTGGAATTGCAGAATCCTAGCTTGGCCTGCTTCTTTCATATCAAAATTCAGTTGTTTTATTACCCACCATGCTTTGTGTTCCAGTTCTACCGGTAGGTGGCATGCCTTTCCATAGATTAGTCGAAAAGGTGTAGTCCCAAGAGGAGTTTTAAAAGCAGTTCGGTAGGCCCCCAATGCGTCGTTGATTTTTACTGACCAATCTTTCCGATTGCGGCCTACAATCTTTTCCGGAATAGCCTTGAGTTGACGGTTAGAAACCTCTACCTGTCCACTGGTTTGTGGATGGTAGGGTGAGGCTACCTTGTGAGTTACATCATATTTCCTCAGCAATGCTTCAAAGCTTCTTTCTAGGAAATGAGAACCTCCGTTGGAAATCACAGTGCATGGGACTCCGAATTGGGGGAAAATGATATCTTTGAACATTTTGATGACAAGTTTGGAATCACTAGTGATGGTAGGTATGGCTTCAAACCATTTTGAGACGTAATCCACCACCACTAGGATGTAGGAAAATCCATGAGAAGATGGGAATGGAACCATGTAGTCCACACCCCAAACATCAAATATCTCGAATCCTTGCCACAAGTTCAGTGACATCTCATCTCTCTTTGTTATGTTACCTGTTCTTTGACATTTGTCACATGATAGAAAAAAGTCGTAGGAATCTTTGAATGTGGTTGGCCAAAAGAATCCACATTGTAAAACCTTTAAGGCAGTTTTCTTGGAACTCATGTGGCCTCCAACTGGGCCTGAATGACATTGTTCTAAAATAGATTGAGCTTCTTCCTCAGCGATGCAATGTATGTAGAGACCATCAGCACATAGCTTGAAAAGGTATGGCTCATCCCAATGATATTGCTTTACATCATGCATAAATTTCTTCAGTGCATTCTCGGTGCATTCAGAATGGATGATACCAGTGATGAGGTAATTTACATAGTCTGAGTACCAAGGTGTAGCTTCTGAAATTTTCATTAACTGGTCATCTAGAAGAGAATCATTAATTGGGATCTTCTCAATTTCCAGGGCATGGATACAACTGAGGTGGTCTGCCACAACATTTTTTGTACCCTTTTTATCTTTTATCTCCAGATCAAATTCTTATAGTAGGAGGATCCATCTTATCAACCTGGGTTTTGCATCTTTCTTCACCAGGAGGTAACAAATAGCTGCATGATTTGTGTAAACAATGACTTTTGAAACTATGAGGTAGGATCTAAATTTGTCAAAGGCATACACGACCGCAAGAAGTTCTTTCTCGGTAGTTGCATAATTCCTCTGAGCTTCATCAAGGGTTTTCGATGCATAGTAGATCACGTAATGTTTCTTCTCTACACACTGCCCTAGAACAACACCCCCATAGTGTAATCACCTGCATCACACATAATTTCAAATGGATGATCCCAATCAGGAGCTTTAATGATGGGTGTTGTTGTAAGGGAATGCTTTAGATGTTTGAAACTTTTAACGCATTCTTCGTCAAAATTGAATTCAACATCCTTTAGTAGCAAATTTGTCATCGGCTTGGTTATCTTTGAGAAATCCTTTATAAACCGTCGGTAAAAGACAGCATGACCTAGGAATGTGTGAACCTCCCTTACATTGATAGGGATAGAGAGCTTGGAAATTACTTCGATCTTGGCCTTGTCTACTTCAATTCCTCTATTATTGACCCTGTGGTCGAGGACAATGCCTTCCCTTACCATAAAGTGATACTTCTCCCAGTTTAACACAAGATGTTCTTCTTCACACCGTTTGAGGACAAGGGAGAGGTGTTTTAGGCATGAGTCGAATGAATCTCCGTATACAGAAAAATCATCCATAAAAACTTCCATAATTGTTTCAGTGAGACCAGCGAATATGGCAGCCATGCAACGCTGGAAGGTTGTAGGTGCATTACAGAGGTCGAACAACATTCTTCTAAATGCGTATGTTCCAAATGGGCAAGTGAAAGTAGTTTTCTCTTGGTCATCTGGATGTATGGGTATTTGATAGAATCCAGAGTAACCATCGAGATGACAAAAATATTCTTGATGAGCCAACCGTTCTAATACTTGATCAATAAAAGGCATTGGGAAATGATCCTTTCGAGTTGCCTTGTTTAACTTTCTATAATCAATGCACATCCTCCACCCTATAATCATTCGAGTGGGGATGAGTTCATCGTTTTTATTTCGTATCACAATAGTTCCACCTTTCTTCGGGACCACATGTAGGGGACTCACCCATGGTGAATCTGATATCAGATAGATTATCCCAGCAGTGAGCAGTTTAATGACTTCAACACATACTACTTCCTTCATATTTGGATTCAATTTGCATTGATGTTCAATAGTTGGCTTGTGATCTTCCATCATGGGGATTTTATGCATGCACATCACTTGACTAACCCCAGTGAGGTCGCTCATCTTGTAGTCGATTGCTTTTCTTCTTTCCTTCAATTCCTTCAAAAGTTTGTCTTCTTGTTATGCCGTTAGATCTGAATTTATGATGACTGGGAAGATCTTGAGTTCATCTAGAAACACATATTTCAATCCTTCTAGTAGGGGCTTCATTTCAAGAGCTTGTGCCTTTTCACATGCTTCTTCAGTAACATCCACTACTTTTAGTTCCTCAATCTTGGCTTCAGGATCTTCTTCAGCAGTATCGAGGTAGAAAACACAACTTTTCACTTGTTGGTCATCTAAACTTTCTACATTCGGATTGGTGAGAGTCATCCCTAAAGGATCTTCTTGTTCATAATCCTCCTACATTAGGAATGGCATCTGCTCTACGCACTCAATCAAGTAGACTTCCTCTTGCATGCTTGGCCTTCACATGCTTTCAAAAACCTTGAATTCAAGAGTTTCTTTACCTAATCTGAGCAGCAAAGTTCCTACTTTAACGTCAATTAGAGCTCTTGCAGTGGCGAGGAAAGGTCGTACAAAGATGATAGGGTATCTAGCATCTTCCTTTATGTCCATGATGAAAAAGTCACACGGAACATAGGAATCTGTTCCTACCTTGACATGGACATCCTCAATGATTCCTAAAGGTAGAGCACAGTGTTATCTGCAAGTTGTATGGTCATGCCAGTCGGGAGAAGTTCAGCAAACCCAAGCCTTTTTCAAAGGCTAAGTGGCATGATGGAGATACTGGCGCCAAGATCGACCAATCATTTCTTACACGATGAATCACCTATATGGCAGGAGATCCCAAAAGATCCTAGATCTTTCTGCTTCTTGGGCATCTTACTCTGGATGATGTCTGAAGTAGTTGTTGCTAACTTGACTATTTCATATTCTTTAGTTATATATTTCCTGGTGAGAAGTGACTTTAAGTACTTTGTCCAAGTTGGTATCTCATCCAGCGCATCTAAAAAGGGAATATCAACATGAAGCTTTTTCATAGCTTCTTTGAACTTATTGAAACGAGTATCAAACTTTGTTTACCTTAAACGAGCTGGAAAAGGTATACGAGGCTTGTATACAGGGATATCAGGTTTTGTTGTTGCTTTTTCCTCTTCTGTAGTAGGTTTCTCAGAATTTTCTTTGTCTGACTTATCATTACTTGGCTGCTCCTTCAGAAAAGATTCAGGTTCCTTGTCAACTTGATCTTTCACCTGGTCATGTTCATCTATGACAACCATTGGTGTCCTGACAGGAGGGTCAGTATATACATTACCAGAGTGAATCATAACAACCTTCAATTGCTCAGGATGTTTAGGGTTGTTCTCCGGTTGACCAGCAAAGGCTCCAACAGGTGGCTTCACACTAGCTGCAAGTTGAGATAGTTGTGATTCAATGGCTTTCTGACGTGCTTGCTGGTTAGCTATCATGGTTTGCTGCGAATGCAACATCTTCTCAATGGTCGTCAATTTTTCATCAGGAGAAATGAGTCCAGTTTGTTGCCCTTGTTGTTGATTTTGGTAAGGGACCTGGTTGGGATTCTAGAATTGCGAGTTGTTTTGATAATTATTGAAGTTCCTATTTGGGAAGTTGCCTCTGAAGTTTCCTTGATTCCTAAAATTTTGTTGTTGGTTATACTAGAATCCTGGTGGGCCTCGTTGTTGATTGTTTGAACTAAGTTGTCACAAGTTTTCTGCTCTTGAAGGATTTCCATATTGAAAACCAGGATGGTTCCTATTCTGATTTGGATTGTAATATCCTTGACTAGGGATGGTGTTGACACCATTAAGATTTTCCATTTGACCATTATCTCCTTGGCCACATGCGTTGCTTAGAACAACATCATAGAGAACATTGCACACTAAAGTGGAATGATGAATACCTTTACATGCTTCACAGAACAACGAAGCTGACTTAATCTGTTCCTATTGTTGAGGGGGTGAATGTCCTCTTCCAAAAGCAGCAAGGGATGATTCAATATGGTCTTACTTGGCAACTAGGAGTTTGAGAGTTTCAGTGATTGATTTGTATTCAGGAATAACTTCAGCCATAGCTACCTTCAACACTCCCTTGCCTACAGATCTACCCCAATTACCTTGATTTTTAGCTCCAAGGGTGACAACCCTCCATGCCCTATCATAACTTTATCGCATGAAGTTTCCTCCAGACGAGGAGTCTAAAAACCTCTTGATATAATCGTCTACACCCCTATAGAAGATTTTGATGAGTTGATTCTTGGGAATGCCATGGTGTGGACACTTGTGTAGAAGCTCTTTATATCTTTCCCATGCTTCAACAAGGGTTTCTCCAGGGGCTTGAATGAACATTGTTATACGACCCCTAATTTTATAAGTGAGAGAAGGACATAACTTTTCTAGAAAAGTGTTTTGAAGCTGCTCCCAAGTAGTGATGGGTTCACATTGTAGGGATTTGTACCAACTTATGGGTCTATCAACAAGTGAATACTTGAAGAGTCGAATTCGAATAACATCATCAGACACTCCATTTTGCTTTGTCATAGCACATAGATCGATGAATCTCAGAAGATGTTCTTGACTATCTTCTCCTTGTTTACCATAGAATGGGTTGTTTTGCAACAAGGTAATCCAATGTGCTCGTATGTCAAAGTTGGGAGCATGGATGGGAGGAGGTTGGATAGGGTGATGAACTTCAGCAACCTTAGGGATTGAGAATTCCCTAAGATCCTTTTGCAGTCATGCTGCTTGTGCTGCTAAGATTTCCTCTTGAACTGCAGCCCTAGCTTCTTGCATGAGTCTTTCTCTCTATGCATTGATGGCTTGAGCCACCCTTTGGGCTATTTCCTCTTCTTGAGCCATTCTTGCTTGGTTCTCTCTATTTTTACAATGAAAGGTTCTATCTATCTCCAGATCAAAGCTGGCAGTGAGTCCGAGACTGTTCAAACGGTGCATATACTAGTCTTGGGGGTACCTAAAATGAAAAGATCTGGAGTAAGATTGATGAAGTGGAGTGAAATTCAAGTAGATGATTGATTGTATCAAAAGAAAAACAAATCCTAGATTAACCTTAAAAGAACTAGATTTGACTAACTGATTTTGTTGTCCCCGGCAACAACGCCAAAATTTGACGTGGAATATTATCGCACTAACAAACTCACTCAGGGTTAAAATCCCTGAGCTTTTACCAAAACCTCGTGCAATAATACCACCCGCAAGCGGGCGTGTCTTATCGCATTATAGTTAAGGATCAAATCCCAAAGGACAACATTTTTAAGAATCTTTGTCAGTCGAATCTAGCTCAAGTAAGACTAATATTTAGAACAATTGATTGGTTTGTGGTTGATTAAACTAAATGCAAGAAAGTAAAAGAGCAGAATTAAAGTTTGTTCTAGATAAATGATATGGAATCGCTGGGATGGTACCGGGTTTCACCACCACTACACATACAAACACATCCAAATACATAACATCCAGGCAAGAATCTAACTATCCAAATAGAGCTGCTACGAACCCCCCGCGAGGATAGGCTCATGTAAGTGTCACCTTAGGCATCAGATTTCTCGTCACACTCTGGATCACTCACTTACGGCCCTGAAGATACAACATCCAACTGAGGCTGAGGGTCCCCCTTATGGGTAGACACACAGAAGCATCACCGTGGGCTAGATGGCTCGTTCCCTCACGGATCACACACTCATGACCTCAAGGAACCCTATCAGAAGTCTCATTAAGGATTCAACTGTGCTAACCAACAAGTAGGTAGGTGATTAGTCTGTAAGAAAACATCGATGATAAACAAAGAAGATACAATATCCAACTGAAGTTACGGGCCCCCCTTATGGGTAGGCACACATAAGTGTCACCGTGGGCTAGATGGCTCATCCCCTCATAGATCACACACTTACGACTCCAAGGAATCCCATTCTATTTCTATTTTGGGAGTCTACCTCATTAATCGACATTCTACCATACATATAGAAGTTCTCACAACATAGGGAAGAATAAGATGAAAGCAAGCAGGTAATAAAACTACAAACATTATCAATTAACAATGAAATGAAAAGTTATATACGTTTCCTTAGAATGTTAAATGTAAAGACATGAAAGCATGGGCAGCGGGGTTAGTCCCCACGCCCCAGAAAAAAAGGAACGACTCACTCATGGTGCGAGAAACAAGAAGAACGAGAGAGAAGGAAGATTCCGTTGTGAGCATGATGTAGAAGGTAGTCGCAGCTCGGTGAAGATGATACAGTCTTCTACATCGCGTTGAGACAGATCTGGACGAGAAGGAAGAACCACCAAGGTGGACTGGGCAGACCTTATTCTCCACCTTCTTTCTCTTCTCGGCCTCCTTGCTCGCAGCAAGAGGAGGTGTGGGTGGCTTGACAATGGCATGAAGATGGTGGAGTGGTGGCGGTGTGGAAGGGAGACCGATCCTTTGCTCAAGCAGCCTCTCGACATCTTGGAATCGATGCCCAAAATGAGGACCCTTGTGGTCCTATTTATAGGCTTGGATGGGGTCCTCACATTTTTGCTGTGAGTTCTCTTCAAATAGTTTGGAGCAAATAGTTTGCTCAAATGGTTTGGGAGAAAATGGTCTTGGAGACCGTTTGACATCCAAACGGTCTTGATTGTCCACACGGTCTTGGAGCGTACGTGTCCAAATGGTCTGCAGATGTATGACCATACGATCTTCAGCAAACGATCGTTGTTCAAACGGTCTTTAGAGTATCCATTCACCAAAAGGTCTTGAAGACCGTTTGGGCTTGCACAGTCTCACTGATCAAACAGTCTTGGAGCCCGAACGGTCTTGCGGGTGACTGGCCTATCGGTCTTGAGACCGTATGGCACCCGAACGGTCTTGGGCAATTGATCTATACTGAATGGTTTTAGAGATCAATTGGACTGACCAAACGGTCTTAGCTTCTTTGCTCTAATGGTCTTGTATCTGATCAGTTTTGCGCCCCAACTGGTCTTGCTTTCAAACGGTTTGGAGATGTAAATGGTCTTGAAAACTGATGTGTTCCAATCGGTCTTGAGAACGAACGGTCTTTGTCTCCAAACAGTCTTGAGGACCGATGGCCTCCAAATGGTCTTAGGGCCAAATGGTCTTGCTCTTGATCGGTCTTTGCTTGAGTGTCCAAACGGTTTTGGATACAAATAGTCTTCATCATCCAAACGGTCTTGAGGACCGATGGCCTCCGATCGTTCTTCAACGTCCAAACGATCATTGGTCCAAACGGTTTTGAAATCATTAGGCATCATACAATCTTTAGATTGTATGGGCTCAAGCGGTCTTAAGACTATATGGGCTCAAACGGTCTTGAGACCGTTTAGGTAGAGTAGTGAGAGGAGGACTGTGTAGGTGAATGTTTGAGACCGAGAGGTCAAAACTACATGGGTAGACTATTAGGGCAAACCATTTGGTCAAGACCGATTGGTCAAGACCAAAATTGAGAGGATCTCGAGTGAATTCCATACGATGGTTGAACTGAGTCAAGACCTGCACAAAATCAATATAGATCTAGTCAATAATCTTGATAATTGAATTAGTTAAGAAATCTTGCATTTTGTGAGATTTAGGAGATGAAATCAAAAGTATTGAATCGAAGTGGACCCAGAGAGGCGACTGAAAATCATGATGAATATGCATTCATCACTCCTAGTCTTGTTGTAACTCAAACTCCTCTGGCCTCCAACTCATCCTCGAACCCTCCCCTTTAAATTAGAGACCTCGAGAAGCATGACGGTACACCTACAAATCATAAGCCCACTATCCCAGTTTGTTGTTAGTCCCTTGGTTGCAGTACTGGCACAATACCTCTACAACTGCTCTATGGTCTTGTTAGGCTGACGATTATGTCCATTGTGACTTGAAGCGAAGGGTCCAAGCAACTCCTTTTGTCCATTTGAATCTTCTCCAATCATCAGTTTGTTTCAATTTCAAGGTATTGGACCTTTCCTTCTTACAATCTGTGGATCCATGACTTATCTTGGCATGAAGTTGATGTACCTTTGTGTTTTTGCTCTCATCATATCTGCCCGACCTACTAAATTATTCTGGATGCATTGTGCAGGTTTATCTCCTTCAGGACCTCATTTACCATGACCATGCCCGAGCCAGTCTTGACAAGAGTAGGTCCTATGGTTCATGGGCACCAAATCACCTATTTTGTCCTATTAACATCGAATTTGTTTGGCAGAGGTGATTCTATATTCCACATGGATTTTGGTTTGGGAATTTATTATCCCTAGATTCCTAAGAATCAAGAGTTATGACTGAGGTTTCTCATTGCCAATGAGTTCTTAGAAAGTTAGCATTGAGAACAAGGTAGCATGTTTCCCTATTTGTCCTTGTGGACTTAATTTTATGTATCATGCTTGCATGGGTATTTTTGGGGTTTTACACACCCTTCTCTCTCTCTCTCTCTCTCTCTCTCTCTCTCTCTCTTTTAGGCATGTTGGTTAAAGGGCCTCTTTGGCAGTTCCCTATTGGGCCATCTCAACATCAGACTACACTACTAATCATAGATATTGATTTATTGATTTTTTTTCCCATTGGTTTAGACTTCCAAAATTCATAGAAAATTCATTCAACTTAAGAAAATTACATGTAAATGTTCATCAGAAAGATAAAAATCTAGCAAAAAATCCTAAATCAATTTTGAAGCCTATTTTGATCTAGAGTTTCAATAAATCCTTAAAAAACCCAAAACCCTAGAAATTAGTTGATTATGAATCATTAGTGAATGTTAATTGTTCTAGCAAGGTAATTAGGCTTCCATCTACATCAAGAGATTAATTAGGAGGTTCTCCAATTTTTGTAGTGGCCCATGTACTTTGAACATAATTATTAGATGTTTATATGCTTTTGTGTACAATGTACATGTTATAATGCAAATGTATTATTCATGCTATTTTTTGTTGATTAAAGATAAAGTTTATTAGATAAATGGATTTTTACGGTTTATTTAAAAAAAAATCATCATATCAAATCATATTCAATTTAAGAGTAAGAGTGAAGATTATTCAAGATTAAGATTAAATTTATTGAATGAGCCTTAAGTAAACCTCGTCATGTGCTTCCTAGCATATAGTGCACTTTGGTGCAAATAATGGGTTCCCTAGCATACAAAGAACTTCAATGCATTCAACATGCACTTCTGTGAAAAGAGAAGAGGCACTTTGGTGTAAAACTTGAGGATTCTTATATAAGTCAGATAAAAAATAATGATAAAATGAAAAGGCTTTTTCATGATGGTAAATGTTTTACTTTCAAAGTATATGTCTTTTGATGTTATGTGTTCAACTTTACTTAAAAATTGTTTTATGAATGGATGAGGGCGCGATGTCCACATGTTAGGAACAACATTAAGGATAGAGCCATATGAGGACCAACTCAAGGAAGAGCTCATGGACTTCTGAAGCTAGATCTAGTGGGGTTCCAAGTATACCTAGATTCAACTTCCTTCATGTTTATCAAACATGTGTTATAGCCTAGAGTGTGAGTTTTATGTTCAGAACTTGAGATGTGAAAAATTCCAAAATGTATCCTCTGATGGTTTACTAAACTTTGTTTTTATGCAATGATGATCATTTTGTGACGGTCCCGATGAAAATTATGCTTCCTCTAGTAATGTATATGTGTTTGAAAATGGGATGTTGCAATAAGATATTAGAGTGAAAAATATAGTTGGCCACATGACTCTTCTGAAATCTTATATAGTTTATGTTCCCGTTTGTAGTTGGCTACTAAAAAGAGATCCAATAATGGAAAAGAGCATGTAGATGGAGAGGAAAGCTCCTATAGAGTGGGGAGAAACCATGATCCCTTTGGAGGGGAAAACCTAATGCACACTTAGATGTAATTATCAAGGCTCTTACCGATGTGCTGACCGATCAACATAGAAGGCCACAATAGTCGAGAAACCAAGAGATGACAAATATAGATTTTTTGAAGATCAAAACAGAAACCTTCTCTGGAGAAGCTGAGACCAATGTGGTTAGTTATGTTAAAGAGTGACTCTCAACTTCAAGCATTGTTTTGTGATTTGGGATGTCCCAAGAATTCTAGAGTCCACTTTGGGGCACATGTGTTAGAGTGCATGGCCCACACTTGGTGGGAGAACTTCACCAAGCTCGAGGACATGATGTTGAGCCACTTACATGGGACAACATAACCAATACCTCCTAGATACACTACATCTATCAGGAAATAATTGAAAATAAAGAGGCCAGATTTCAATGCTTGAAGCTATTTGGCAATCCACAGTTAGCTATTATGTGATGTGGTTTTGTATGATACATAATTATGGATGTGGCCTACATGAGACATGTCTGGAGAAGAAGTTTGTAACGCCCATGCCCACTGCCCAAGGCTCTAGTAGAGTTTCAGGAATGATGACTGGCCCCATAAACCACCACTAGCCTTAACTGTGCACTTTGTCCACACTGACGCACAAGCCAGGATCAACTTCCCGACTGGTCACCCATCCTAGTACTACTCCAAGATGAGCACGCTTAACTATGGAGTTCTTTAGAGATGGGCTCCCGGAAAAGGAGGTGCACCTTGGTGATATGGGTAGTCTAATCATTCCTTTTAAGATCAACTTATCTGAGGCCTCAAATCCCGGGATGTTACAATCTCCCCCACTTTGACTCTTGACGTCCTCGTCAAGTCTCAACTATATGGCCTCATAATCTGACCCCATTTCAGTGCAGACCCACAATGGCCCATGGACACCCAGCTCCCGTCCACGGCTACCAGTGCAAGGGCGGCTCCATCTCGTCTCTACGGATAGCCCTTTCCAACTTGCCTGGACTGCACGACTCAAGACTGGCATGCCACATGCCCATGTGGGCCCCACGTACTGGAGGGGTTATGGCTCTGATACCATTTGTAACGCCCAGGCCCACTGCCCAAGGCTCTAGTAGAGTTTCAGGAATGATGACTGGCCCCATAAACCACCACTAGCCTTAACTGTGCACTTTGTCCACACTGACGCACAAGCCAGGATCAACTTCCCGACTGGTCACCCATCCTAGTACTACTCCAAGATGAGCACGCTTAACTATGGAGTTCTTTAGAGATGGGCTCCCGGAAAAGGAGGTGCACCTTGGTGATATGGGTAGTCTAATCATTCCTTTTAAGATCAACTTATCTGAGGCCTCAAATCCTGGGATGTTACAAAGTTCATTCACAGTCTGAAGCCTAAATTGGGCTATGCATTGACTGGGTGCAACATCAAGATAATTCATGAGGCACTTGAGGATGCCTTGGAGTTAGAAGACCACCCATGTAGGGCATGGAAAAGGATAAGCACAACCAATCTCATATCAACTCCAACAACCATAATGATAAGAAGAGGAAGGATCAAGATGATGGTTCTCGAAACCCTCATGTAAAGACATAGTGCACCAAATGCCATACATATCATGTAGGTAAATGTAGATACAAAACTAGAGTTTGTTATTGCTGTGAAGAGGTGACACGCCCAAACTATGCATGAAAATTGCAAGTGTAAGCATTGAATAGTATAGGCCTATGAGGCCCAAATGTTGATCTCAAGGAAACGTACTCCAGAGACTACTACTAACTATCACCTAATCATCTAGGCCTAAGGAAAATGTGATTAGTTATTTGATTAAAACTAATTGCAAGGATTGAAAGCTAAATTAAGTGGATTGTGATCACAAATGAATGGATACCTTAGGATTATAGTTTAAACATGGTATACATTGCATTTAACTCCATTTCATTAATAAAAAATTATGCTTAACCCTTGAATAAGGACCCACAGTAAGTATTATGCGCTCCTATAGTGTAATACACTACCTATAATAAGACAAATCCCACTCTTATAGCAATTTAGGAATTAGCTAGGCACATTAACAAACCCTCTGGGTTGTACCCTTTACAGCCGTAAGCCCTCTCCTGAGTCACGATATAACCTATGTAAATCTACGACATTTCCAACCCTTAATCCCTCTCTCGAAGCAATTAACAATCTATGTAATTAACTATGGTGATCAGACATAGGTAATTTATTAAGAAATCATAGATTTAAGTCTAAAATTAAAAGAAATAACTATATTAAATCATGGAAGTCAACTTCAAAAAAAAATCATGGAAGTCAATTACAATGTAATACCATGCTACTGTTGGGTCCTAAGGAACAATGTGATTATCCCCACATACTTCTACCAACAAAGATATAGAGAAAGAGAGAGACAAAGAGCTAAACATCAAGAAATCTAACGAAAAACCCTAGAGGAATTAGTTTGGATGATCCCCTCTGGCGAACATCTCAATCCAAAACATTTTGGCTGCAAATATGCTCTCTGAAGGTGCCTAGATCGTCCGAGATGTAGTTGTCTCCTCCTCTATTGACTTCATGCTCCATTGCAGTAGAATATAACATGATTCTTAGGTCTAGCCGAACATTTAGGTCATAAGTGGCACTTTATTCGTCATTAAGTCCCAACCATTGGATCTGGATTGATCTTTAATCTACACTAATCATGTAAAGTTGATACTATCGACATGTAGGATAGTAGCACAAAGTTGCCATTTTGTTAGTCCCAGGATGAAACCAAAGGGTACCTATTTATAGTTGAGGATGTCTACTAGCCACTACAAGCACTTAGGGACAAATTCTAGTCATTTGGGATGTTGCATGAGATCTATTTTTGATGTTTGCAACACTCCAACCGCTAGAAGCCCTTTTGTTGCACACTCCATACAATGCAGTCATTTGAGTTTCAATAAAGCAAACTCGATCGATAGCACTATGCGGTAAAGCAATTTTAAAGTGTCATTCAAGTTTATCCTAGATGAAACTTGGATGACAGATTAAATTTGATTTGGTTAGTGTAGGGTGTTGGTCGAGTTTGTCCTGAGAAAAATCGGCCGACTGTGGCAGTTCTCAAAATCCATTAAGAGTGTCAGTCGAGCTTATCAAGGATGAAACTCAGCTGACAAAACTCCCTATAATGAATTTAGAAAATTTCCATTTGAGTGCTTAAACATTCATTTAAAGTGCTCCTGATTTTTTCTCAGCTTGATTACACGTCATAACATCAATATAAATGATTACACAATTTTTCTAAATGTTTTAGGTCATTTTCCACAAAAGTGCATTTGCATTGACTTTGGCTTGTATTTGATCAAGCTAGGCCTTGATTGAATTTTATCATTTTCTTGTATCTAATACCTTAAATCAATCTCAAATAGGCATATTAGATACATATGAATGGAATGGTTAAGTCATCATCAAAATATGGATAACGTATAGCTTTTAGGTCAATATGCACCCCCTTTGAAGATGACATGCCTTTCCTCAACATATTGAAAGGGACTTAGAATTTAAACTTTTACCTTGTGAATTGTAAGGGGATACATGATTGAACAATAGCAATTGTCCCCCTCAATTCATGCTTACCTTTGTTTGTATGGTTACTTTCTCCAAAAAGCATAACCATAGTATATATATAATATTGAGTCCTCTTACATAGTCACAAGATATTTTAGGAAATTAACTATAAAGGATCAAAATTCAATATGTACTTGAGCTCATTTCTCTCTCTTTATCATATCATAAAGGCATGGGGTAGAATAGCTAAAAGTAAAAGTCTTATCCATAGGCACAAACCACGCAACATCCACCATATTCAAGCACCACACATAAGATGGAAAGAGAACAAATATGCTAGAGTCATAATAAAAATATGGAAGCACACACTAATAACTCATGAGTTATAGAAAAACATAGAGTTAAGGGTACAAATAATAAGATTACAACAATAGATATGTCCTCTCTAGATGAAAACTACAAGATAACAAAGCAAATTGACGTGAAATGAAAATTGTAAGCCTCATACAATGCCCAATGTTCAGTACATGGAAGTTTACAAAAAGATATATATATATATATATATATATATATATATATATATATATGTATATGTATATACATACATATATATATGTATATACATACATATATATACATGCATACATATATATGTATATACATACGTATATATACATACATATATATATATGTATATATACATACATACATACATACATATATATATACATATACATATATATATATGTGTGTATATATATGTGTATATATGTGTATATATATACATATATATGTATATATATGTATATATATATGTATATATATATGTATATATATATATATATGTATATATATGAGCTCTCTATAGACCCAAGAACTAAACATCACATCCATCTATGTCAAATTCCTCGTCATTATCTGGATGGTAATCTTCATCACCATTAGAAGGAGCATCAGGGGCAATAGGTGTAGCCTCACTACCATCTCCATCATCATCAGAACGATCATCACCATCCTCATCATCCTCCTCATCACCCTCAACATCATCCTTAGCATCATCCTCAACATCCTCATCTACCATCTCCACATCCTCAAGGGGTCCAAAGGAGCGAGAGAAGGCCACTTTGCATGTTCCTCTTCCCAAGACATACCAAAAGAATGCAAATCATTTGATTTCTCAAAACTGGGTGTATAAACCCCATTAAAACTAGAAAGTAAAGTGGAGGTAGGTCCATGAAAAAGAGCAAGTAGTTGAGGAGCAACATGGATATGTCCACTATCAGAGGTAGGGGATACAACATAAGCAGTAGGTTGGTAAGCTGGGTGGAACAAACTATTGCATGAGGCATAGTCAACAATAGGGTAGGGCTGGTAGGTGGGATAAGGATGGGTGCAGGACAAGTTCATGTTTGACATTATTTGAACTAGATCCTGGTGTAGGTTCTCCTAGACCTACATGCTATATGCCTGTTGGTGCATCATGTAGCCCATGAGGGTTTCATTAGACACCAAAAGGAGGCATGATCAGCTCTAGGAGGTGGCTAGGTGGAGGTCAAAGCACTAGGGATTTAGGAGGAGGTGTGAAAGGATTTCTTCATTATGGTGTCACTGATATAAACTCCTTTTTGACTGACTTTGTAGCCAAGGTCTTTGAAAAAGGATTGACCAGTGTGATCTTGAAAGACACCACATATCAAATTTGGGGGAGCTGGTGGGAGTCTCTAGTATTCTTCTCTATATCAAAGCAAGTCATGTGGTGAAGAATGTATCTTTCCATAATAAGACAATACATGATCACAAATGAGTTTTTTGCAATATCTGTTAGATTATTTTTTGGATGGATGTTGCGGTTAACTAGGAGAGCAACTAGGCATGTCTTAGTATCCAGAGAAGAAGAAGGAATAATGGCTTTCTTCCTATATGGGACCGCATGATTCTTTAGAATCTTTTGGATGTTAGAAAGAGATAACTCAGGGTGAAAACGCTTGTAAAAGGCTTATAGATCAAGGATGTATCTATGGGTAGGTTAGGAAGTCATTCAACTAGTAAAGGAAAAATATAGATAATTATTTAAGGATTTCTCAGAGATACTCCACCTATCATGGATGACAAAACCACTTGGGTGTTGGGTGTAGACACTAAGGCAGTGTAGTTCCAAGTTAGATTTGCATAGAACTCATGCACCACGTTCTTTCTCAAGAAGGAATTTCTATAGGTCCAACATTCATAGCAAAGAACATCAAGCTCTTGGTTATCAAAGAGTTGCTTAACCTCTTTGAGTAGCTCATGCTAGGAATCAACAAGGGCCAAAAAGGATAAGGGTTCCTAAGCAAGAGATCTCTATAACAAATTACAACTTGATTCGAGATAAAGGAGATACCATCATAAGAGATATTCCTAGTGGTCATAGAAGATAAAGGTACACCAGATGGTCTAGTTCTTTTTGGCCTATTTGTCACCATGGGGAACAAAACAAGTTGAGATGATGCCAAACTAGTAAGAAATAACAACAACAAGACGTCCAAGCTAGGGTTCAAGGGTGGACAAGGTCAAAATGGGGCTGGCTAGGGATACGAGAGAGGTTTGGGTGACCTAAGGTTCAAGGATGAACTGAGAGGCAGAGGAATCAGTCGAATTTTCTCTAGTTGAGAGGGAGAAAATCGGCCGACACTCTATATATATTTCCACATTTCAATGTTGTCAATCAAGTTTCAAATTTGGGAAACTCGACCGATGTTGTTGTGTGTTCAGTCCTTGGGTCTGTTGTCGGTCAAGTTTTCCTAGAGCAAACTCGACTGACAAGAAATCCAGTCAAAAAGATAAGAAATTTAATTCTAGGCCACTAGAGTACTATATAAATTTAATTTTCTATCCTATCATACATTTTAAACATATTAAGGCACTTTTGACTCATCATTGACTACTATTTTGCAGTAAAACATGTGTTTGTGAAAAATAGCCAAAAATAAGGAAAAACAAGGCATATGAAGCACTAAAAAGTATAAGATAGGCAATGTATAAGAAAGAACATATAAGTATGAGAACATATAGCTAGAAGGCATACCATTATCATCAAGAGAAGTAATAAGTAATTTTGATCTAATGAATGTAGAAGTTGGTTTTCTGTGTCCACATGAGTGATATAGATATATTTCTTGGCAATGTGGTCATGAAGGAAGTGAAGGTGGATCGCTGTATGTTTAGATCTACTATGCAATATAGGATTGTACGAAAGATTAATTGCACTAGTATTATCCCAAAAGAAAGGAGAAACATCATAATGAATGTCAAAGTCTTGAAGCATTTACTTCATCCATACGACTTGAGCAATATAACTCCCAACTATAATGTACTCAACCTCGATACTTGAAAGAGCCACTATGCTTTATTTCTTAGACAACCAAAAAACTAAGCTTTGTCCTAGGAGGAAGCAAATGCCACTTGTGCACTTTCTATCAATTAAGCACCTTTCATAATCCAAATCACTATAAATAGTAAGAGTAAAGTCCCTTGACTTGGGATACCATAGTCCAAAATTTTGGGTTTTAGCTAGGTACCTTAGAATCCTCTTAACCTCTATAAAATGAGATTTTCTAGGACTGGATTGAAATTTAGCACACACGCCAACACTAAACATGATATCAGGTCTATAGGCAATGAAATATAACAAGCTACCAATCATACCTTTATAGATATTCTCATCTACCTTCTGACATTCTCCATCTCTATCAAGTTTGATTGTGTTTGTCATGGGGGTATCCGTCGACTTGATGTTCTCCATCCCAAAGTGTGCTTTAAGAGTTCACCTGTATACTTACCTTGGTTGATGAAGTATCCTTCCTTTGTTTTCCTGATTTTGAAATCCAAGGAAGAAAGTAATCTCCCCATCATACTCATCTCAAACTCACTCTGTATAAGAGAACTAAATTCTTGCAAAGATCAAGATCTGTTTAGGAAAATATGATATTATCAACATATATTTGAATGATTAAAAAATTCCTAGAAGTGTGTTTAAGAAAGAGGGTAG
Organism: Alisma plantago-aquatica; assembly: GCA_963693085.1. Lineage (NCBI taxonomy): Eukaryota > Viridiplantae > Streptophyta > Magnoliopsida > Alismatales > Alismataceae > Alisma > Alisma plantago-aquatica. The sequence goes on along the minus strand of OY856413.1, from coordinate 805,463,071 downwards.
AATCATCTTTTCCCATGACATAGCCATTGTCTAGCAAAGAGTTCTTCAATTTCTCATACCAAGCTCTAGGGGCTTGTTTGAGTCCATAAAGAGCTTTTTGTAGAAAATTAACATGATTAGGAAGCTTTTCATGTTCAAAGTCAGGAGGTTGAGCCACATAGATTTCCTCCTCTATTCTACCATTTAAAAACACACTTTAAACATCCATTTGGTATAGTAAGCAATTCTTATATAAGAAAAGGAAAGTAACATTCTAATAGATCAAGTCTAGAAACAAGAGCATAAGTTTCATCAAAGTCCATACCTACCTGTTGATTATAGTCTTGAGCAACTGACCTTGATTTGTTTCTCACCCCTTTTCCACTTTCATAAATTTTGTTGCATTAGACCCATTTGGTGCCAATGTTATTACTATAATTTGGTCTTGGCACTAAGGTCCACACTTTGTTCTTCTCAAACTGCTCTAGCTCCTCTTGCATAGCTAGGATCCATCCATCATATTTAAGAGATTATTCGACGTTCTTTTTCTCAAGTTGTGAGATGAAGGCTCTGTTGGCTTGTTCCTTGTTGAATGCATCCAATGTCTTCACCCTTTCAAAAGGATTGCATATGATGATCTCTTTAGGATGATCTTTAGCAAACCAGGGAGTTGGATCCTTCTTTTCTTATTCTTTCTCTTCTTCATCTACTGCCATCTCTTTTCCTTTGTCAATAATGTTGAGCTCTTTTAATATATCAATTACCTCATCTACAACATCATCATTTACAATATTCTTGGAAATATAGGGGTTAGTTTCAACAAATTTAACATAGATAGATTCTTCAACTTTAAATATTGTATATGCTCTACTAGTAGTGCTATAGCCAAGAAAGAAAGCTTATAGGATTTCACATAAAACTTGTCTAGAGAATCCTTGGTGTTTAGAACAAAACAAGAACATACAAAAATATGAAAGAAATTGATAGAGGGATTTATACCACTCCATAACTCATAGGGGGTTTTCTTTAAGGAAGGATGAGTGAAAACCCAGTTTGGCAAAAAACATGAAGTTCTAATGGCTTTGGCCCAGAACTTATTTGGAGTATCATACTCTAGAATCATGCTCCTAGCCATTTCCTATAGAGACATATTCTTTCTCTCTACAACCCCATTTTGATGAGTTGTACGAGGGGAAGAAAAGTTGTATTCAATACCAGATTCCTCACAAAACTTTTCAAACAAATCATTTTCAAATTCTCCCCCATGGTCACTACAAATAGAGACGATTCGGTAAGAGGCTTCATTTTCAACCCATTTGCAAAAAAAAATAAACATCGAGAGTATCACTTTTTTAAACTAAGAAGAAATTCCAAGAATAGTAAGAGAAATCATCAACAATCATGAAGAAATACTTGCTACCATGAAGCAATTGAGTTCCCATTGGTCCAAATAGATTAATGTGAAGAAGTTCAAGAGCTCTCTTAGTACTAAGGATTCTTTTGGATTTAAAAGAGAATTTGGTTTTCTTTACTTGTGAGCAAGGTTAGCATTTCTCATCCTTCTCAAAATCTAATTTAGGAATTCCTTTGACCAATTCCTTTTTGCTCAACTTCTTCAATTGATGCATGTTTACATGACCAAGCCTACAATGACACAAAGATATGTCACTTTTATCAACAACAAGGCATTTACCAAGAATAGGCTTAGGGCCTGTTTGGTAGGGTGTAGCCGGATGACAAAGTGCGTGTTTAATGTACATTTTTACATTGCGAACTCACACAACTGCACCCTACTACACCCAACCAAACTAGCCCTTAAGAAAATCAAGAACAATAACATAAATGTTTCCATTTCTACTTCCCTTATATATGACATTGTAGGAGAGGGAATCTAGAAGCAAGCATTCAAGTAAGGTCAATGGACCAAGATGACCATTATCATATAATTAGATAACACTAATTAATTTGTGATGTAGGCCATACACAAGAAGTACATTCATGACAAAAAGTGAATTACCCACTTCACCATCACCTCACTTTGCTTTGTTGTTATCCCCAAAACTCCTTTCTTTCTTGTGAAATTGTTGAAGTGGCTTATCTCACCGGTCATATGCTTGGAGCAACCACTATCAACAATCTATTTCCCTTTACCTACAAGAAAGGAAGACGTGGGTGCTCAATTCAAATCTTAGGATCCAAAGTTATCTTGGGGACCCATTTCATCTTTGGGTTGGTCCCCTTTTCCTTGTAAGGACAACAATTAGAATAATAATCATCACACTTGTAATGTGCACAAACCATAGGGTTATTAGATCCAGATGACTCTCCATGAATAATAGGAGGTCCCTTTCTCTTCTTCTTTCCCTTGCCCTTGCATTTAGGAGCTCCCTCCTATCCCAAACCACTTTTACCATTTTGTTTGGTAGAGTGATCTAGAACTTCATTGATGGACTTTAGCCTGTTGTGGAACTTTTGTAAGGAAGCTCTAAGCTTGTGATAATCATCACTAAGAGTAATGACATTAGAAGACAGACTAGCAAAATTGTCTTGAGTATGAAGCAAGTCAGCCTCTAGACAGAGGGCTTTAGTAAGATAAGAATTCTTTCAAGAGCTACACTAGATACTTCATTACTAGGTAATAAAGGTCTAGAAGCAAGATCATTAACTTTGGAAAGAAAGCTAGCATTTTCAGTTCTAAGCATAGTAATTTCATCAAGATAGATTCTATTTTCATCCTTAATACCACCAACAACATGTTTAAGATCATTAAACTTGGAAACAAGCTTATCATTTTTAGTTCTAATAAAAAAAGCCCATTGAGACAAGTTTGGTTTTCATCTTTAAGACTATTGATGTTCTTACTATAAATACCATTCACTATGTCAACTCCATTGGATTGCAACTCAAGTTTAAGAAATTGACCTTGCAATGAATCAATACTATAAAGATGAACTTTTTCATTTTTCTCAAGGAAATCAATTTTATCATACGAGTCATCAATAATAATTCCCTAACCTTTTCTTCTTAGATTTGCATTTGGAAGATGAAATAGAAACATTAAGTATGTGAATGAGGGATTCTTTAGATATTCATTCAATCTTACCTAACTTACCTCACTTACCTCACATGTGTCTTCACTAAATGGGGACATGAGATCAAGGTGACATTCTCTTCATTGGAGCTAGAATCACTTGAGGTAGATTCCTTCCATGCGGCATGGGATGCATCCTTGCTTCTCTTTCCTTCCAGTCCTTCCTTTTAAACTTCCTTTCCTTCTTGTAATCCTTCTTCTTGGAGCTGCTCTTATGGTAGGACTTCTTTGCCATGGGGCAATCATTCTTGTAGTATCCCTTTTAGCCACACTCATAGCACCTTGAAGTAGAAAAGGAGGATGGTTTTCCTTTGAAGTGATCCCCCTTGGAGTAGTTAGCTTCACGATCACTAGGGGCTTCATCTTCACTTGAGGAGGGAGTATCCCAATAAGAAAATTGTTGTTGAAGAAAAATGACCTCCACTTGAGCTTTGAAGGCATTTTCCTTCATTTTCTTTGATTCCTGCTCTTCCAGCTTTTCTTCTTCTTCTTGCTTGTCAAGTCTAGGCTCATATGCTTGGATATTATCAATGAGCTCTTTGGTAGAAATCTCAACAAGGCTTCTTGTTTATGCAATGGAGGTCACCTTGGATAGGCACCTCTTAGGAAGAGACCTAAGGATCATGTAGTTGATGGTGCTTTGATCCATGGGTTGGAGCAAAGAGGAAAGTCCATTCAAAATGGTGTTGAGCCTTGAGTACATCTCTGCCACCCTCTCTTTCTTACCCATCTTGAAGTTCTTAAGGAGACCTTTGAGCATGTAGACCTTGGACTCCTTGAATTGCTTGGTCCCTTCATAGGTAATGTAAAGTTTGTTTCATATCTCGTATGTGGTGTCCCAAAAAGAGATTTAGTTGAATTCCAAAAGAGTGAGGGATGCATAGATGATGCTAATTGCCTTTGCATTCAGCTAGGCTTTCTTCAAGGTAGCTTCATCCCAAGTACCACATCTCCTCCCAGCTCTTTGTAGGGAAGGATGACCACTTTTCACATGTTGTAGCTCATCCCTTGCAAGTAGAACTGCATCATCCACTTCTAATAGAGGAAGTTTGTGTCGTCAAATATTGGAGGTCTCATGGAGAATCCACCCTCCAAGTTGAGAGAACCTAGAAGTTTGTATCCCATATTCTCGTCTCGTGAGAGATCTTGTCAAAGAAGACTGTGGCTATGATACCACTTGTAGAATTAATGGGCTCTTGAGGGGGTGAATAGAGATTAAAACACTTAAATAAGATTCATTAGACCTTCAAGTTACTTCAAAAGATAAGGTTGCAAATATGGATTTTGTGTGCAACTAAACATACATAATAAGGATGAGAGACATTGGATAGATATAGAACAAGCTATTTATAGTAGTTCCATACTCCAAACTAGGAGAATGTATATCCACTACCTAAATAGGTCAACCTCTAAGATTTTTCAACCTGGGCACACTTATATTCCATTATAAGACATACAATAAGACCTTCCTTTCTAGGTCAAGGATACCTAGCCTTCCTTTTAAAGGAGTAAAAGGAGACGAGAAACCTTACAAGGTCTTACCTATCCTTTGAGATAGAGTCTTCAACCTCTACATGGTCTTACCCACTATTGCACGAGTTCTACACCTTCATCAAGGAGATCCCCTCTTGAAACAAGTCTTCTTCCTTGAAGAGAGTACCTACTTTCCTTAAGGATCTTTATCCTTCACCCTCTCCTTCACCTTAGAGAAGCTTTCACCAACTTTTCTCTTGAGAAATGGATTGGGAAAGGGAATGTTTGAGAGCTTTACAAGAGTACAATGGAGTATCTCTCTCACACATAGCCTATATCACTCACAGTGATGTTTTGATTAGTAAGCAAGAGAGAGAAAAGGGGCTCTTAGTAGACAAATCCACTCAATTATATCTAGGAACATAAGAGGCAAACTTGGGATAAATCCCAATGGTCCCTATTTATAGTTTGGGATGTCTACTATCTAGTAGAAGCACTTGGGGACAAATTCTAGTCATTTGAGGTGTTGCAACTGATCAATTTTTTATGTTTCCAACACTCTAATGGCTAGAAATACTTTTTTTGCACACTCCTTACAGTGCAGTCGGTCATATTTCAACAAAGCAAACTCAACTGATTGTACTATGTGACAAAGCAATTTTGAAGTGTCGGTCGAGTTTATCCTAGATGAAACTTGGCCGAAGGATTAAATTTGATTTGGTCAGTTTAGGGTGTCAGTCAAGTTTGTCCTGAGGAAACTAGGTCGACCCTTGCAGTTCCCAAAATCCATGAAGGGTGTCAGCCAAGTTTATCAGGGATGAAACTCAACTAACAAAACTCCCTATAATGAATTTTGAAAATTGCAATTTGAGCGATGAAATATTCTCTTTAAGTGATCCTATTTTTTTGTCAACTTGATTTAAGTCATAGCATCAACAAATGATTATAAAAATTGTCCTAAGGGTTTACGGGTGTTTTCCACAAAAGTACATTTGCATTGACTTTGTCTTGTATTTGATCAAGCTAGGGCTTGATTGAATTTGATCTTTTTCATGTACCTAATACCTGAAATCAATCTCAAATAGACATATTAGATACATATGAGTGAAAAGGTTAAGACATCATCAAAATATGGACAATGTATAACTATTAGGTTAACAAGGCCATCTGCTAGTTCATTCTTCTCCCTGCATATGTATTCCACCTTCATGTTGCTCCCTATACTCTGCCTTATCCTCTCCGACCAGTATGCTAATTTTGGGTTGGTGGCTTCATCCTCAGTGTTATCCTTGTTGTCTAATAGTTCATCTAGACCACGACTATTGTCCATCTACAAATGGTTTCTTATTCAAGAGACATGATTATTCCAACCATTTTTCCTCTGTTGTGTTACTCATGATCGACTTATGTCCCCATACACCTAAGCACTTACCATGTCAGTCCTAGTGACAATGGACACATATGTGCCCCTCTGATTAACTACTGCATTGGAATTTAATTTGACAATTCCTTCATCTGGCGGTATCCAACCTTCCAACCTTTCAATTTTCTATTTGGCATCCTCTTTGTTCCATTCCTTTTTGCTCAATTGGATGACCTTCCTTACATAAGCAATCTGATGCACAACTCTCATCTCTTTGGCTTCCAATACATATGCATTCCTACATTTCCATATGTAGTTTCACATCATCCAGAAACTTCCTCCTCACAACTATAAGCTTTATAAACATTCACGAACCAGGCCTCAGAACTGGTAGGTTCAAAGACACCCTATTTTTCCTATGATGATATTAGTTGCATCCATACTGGTTTGACAACATATTAATCCCTGAGTGCAAGAAGTAATGTCTCATCTGCTAATTTACATCTTATGCATCCATTATTTGTGGCCATATGTCTTACCTTCCACCATTCATTTGTGGGTAATGCTTTACGCCAAGCGAGCCATGTGACAACTTCACCCTTCAAGACACTTTTAAATTCCACATATCCTCCCATCTTCATGGAATGGTAATGTCTTTTGGTTCCCTGATCACCCCATATACTAATTTTGTAGAGAAACTTCCATTTATCCTATGGTTCTAGGAACACTGATCTGCATAGTCTCCTCCCATCGACACCTTTACCTACTTAATTTGGTCAATAATTTCTCTTTCTAGACAATGTTCTAGGAACTCATAATCCCATTCCACCATTTTCAGCACAATGAAATTCACATGTATGTCTGCTAACCTTTTAGTCTCCTATTTTCTCTTGTCTCTATACCTTAGGCATTTTCATACATCAATCACATAGAAGAAGGTAGGAGAAGAGAACAAGCATGAATATATATTTATCCAACCAAATCAAAGTATTTGCATAAATATGTTCCCAACATGGTAGAAACGTTACATATTTTCCTCCAATCAACTTTCTAAGGGGGCTTAGCTACTCATTTACAAGAAAATGCAAAAACAGGGAAGAAAGAAGTAGAAATGTCCATGAAGATTGAAGTAAAGATTGTTTCCTTCCTCTCTAGTAGTAGAAGGGACAACTACTATCTCCTCCAAGGTGTAATGGTATGCAAAGTGGAAGTGGAATGGCTAAAACCCTAGAAAACTAGGTTTTTGAGGTGGACGATGTAAGGAAATGGAAGAAATGCGATAGGTGGGAATAGGTGGTAGCCTGAATTCTAGTGGGGGTAACTTCTTGCTACCAGACACCACTAATGTTTTTATATAGTGGGATAGGAAGCCTAGGCTTAAGTAATGGTAAAGTGGTAAATGGTATTAGACAACGTTAAGGTTAGGTGGGTAGGACAATCGTGGTGGTCACCATGACTGTAATGGGTATATGTAGGAATAATTGTATTGGCGGTGAATGGTCATGATCATGGAGGTGAAAAGATCAAGTTGGAATGAGGTTTTGAAGTCTTAGTGGCACGACTATGGTAATCATAAAAACCTTGGTGGCCATATGGTGGAATGACAATGGTGGATGGATAACGTGGGGGGTTCATGGACATGAGAACAACTATCTTGGGAGGCTTCTACTACGTCTGTGTTTTCAACACAATCTTTCTGGAGTCTACACACCAAAACAATTTTGATGATCATGGGCATGGCATTTGAGCTCATTTGATTGCTTCCAACCTGACTTTAATATGTTACTTTAGTTGTGGTATCACGTTCATAGTTGAATAACATGGCCATTTTGGGGGGTTTCTAGTGCACTTCTATCTTTAAGTTGTCCATCCATGGCACTCTTCACTTAACATTGATTATTAGGAACTTGGGGTAGGTTTTACTTGACTTTTATGACTCATTGGGCTCCTCCATGTGCTTTGGAGTCCTTAAGATCATATATCTCTCCTCCCATCATTTTGTCTCCAACATGGCTAATAAACATGCCAAAAAAAATTGATAAATGCATTTCACATAAAACACCATTTGTTAGGAAACACATGCATAATGAAACATCTTGATGTGAATGATGAGAAATATGACACAAGATGAAGACCCAATTAAGGGATTCATTAACGTATGTCAAGGATTTGACCCAAAATCTAGCAAACTGAGGGAGATACACACAATACAATGATAGGAAGAAATCATTACCATTCTACTAAACATGACTTCTCAGAATGTACCCTATAGCCCAAGACATGTTTACAACCTCAATTTATCTCTCCTCTTTTGCAATCCTCTTTCATGAATGTCCTTCTTGTTGACTCAAGGTCAATTAGGTCAATGTTGACTCACGTCTAAATTGACTAAACCCGTGTTTTGATGATGACTAACCATTCCACATATTGGTTTCTAATGTCTCTACTAGAGTGATTTCAGATTAGGTATAGACACACTCCAATTGCCCTAACTTGCGCATATCAAATTGGAGAAAAGACAAGTCAAAGTCAATACAAGTGCACATTTTTGTAATATGATGTCTATCCATTAGAATCATGTTGTAATCACTTGTAATGATTGTATGACTTGTAATTAAGCTTAGAAAAATATCAGGAGCACTTAGATCGAATATTAGAGCACTTTAGATGCATCTTTGAAAATTGATTACAGGCACTTTGTCGGTCGAGTTTCCCAGTTTGAAAACTCGACCGATCATCCTTGATCAATTTTCTGGAGATTGCATCGGTCGAGTTGTGTTTACATAGAACTCGACCGATGGAGTAACTGGCCAAATCAATTTTCATTGGTCGGTCGAGTTTCCTGAGGACAAACTCGACCGATGGTTTGAATATCGGCTTTGTCTTTTACTCTATCGGTCGAGTTACCCTTATAGAAACTCGACCGATTGCACTGTACGAAAAAGTGCATAAAAGTGTATTTAGCCGTTGTGGAGTTGCAACAAGTGAAAATATATCCTTTGCAAACCACAAAATGGCTAGTTTTCGTTCACAAGTGTTCCCAAAGGCTAAGAGGCATCCCCAGCTATAAATAGGACCCTTTGGGCTTCATTCCAAGGTTGAACATTCATTGCAAACTCTATGTGAGGTTCTTATTCTATAGTTGAGTGCTTCCTATAGCCTCCTCTCTCTCTATAAGCTTAATCACTTGCTACATCCATTAGAGTGAGTAGGAAATCTATAAGAGATCTAGTCCTACATGTATATCTTGTGAGGCTCTCACTTCCACCACCTCTCCATCTCTCATTTCAATCATGAAGATGAAGGTTCTCTCTCTTGTCCAAGAGAGGTGAAGAAGAACAAGGGAAGGAGTCCCTTGGTGAAGATCAAGGCTGAAGACTTGGATCTAGAGTGGGTAAGCCCTTGGTGAAGGTAAAAGACTCCTTGCTCAAGTAGGTAAGTCCTTGGTGGAAGATTCTCCGAGTGAAGGTGAAGTCAAAAGATGAAGATCCAAGAAGAGTGGGTAATCCCTGCAAGGCTGAAGACTTGTGCTAGAGTGGGTAAGTCCTTGGAGAAGGCCGAAGACTCTTGCAAAGTGGGTAAGTCCTTGGTAAGGTTGAAGACTCTTTGTATTGGATATGTAAGTCTTCTGTTTGGTCATGCATTGTATGTCTTATGAATGAATATAAGAGTGCAATAGTTTGGAAGTCCTAGAGGTTGACCTCTCTAGGCAAGTGGACTGACACACTTCTAGTTTGAAGTGTGGAACCACTCTAAATATCTTGTCTCTTGGTGCATGTTCAATCTCTGTCATCCTTGCTATGTATGTTTTAGTTGCACACAAATTTCCTATTTAACAACCTTATCTTGTGATATATCTTGAAGGTTTAATGAGTTTTGTCTAAGTGCTTTTAGCTCTATTCACCCCCCTCTAGAGAATCTAATCACCCATCTAGGATCCAACAATTGGTATAAAAGAGGGTCTTCTCCAAGCATACTTCAACAAGTAGGAGAAGATGGGTGACTACCTAGGAGGGAGATTCTCGACCAGCCTTCCAATCTTTGATGGGAGCAATTTCCTCTATTGGAGAAGAAAGCTTCAATTCTACATCCAAGGATCAAGTCTTGAGATGTGGCAAATGGTGAACAGCCCATACATTCTACCAAAGATAAAGATTGAAGAATGGGATGAAGCTACCTTGATGAAAGCAACCTTGAATGCTAGAGCCATGCACATCCTATATGCCTCCATGACCCCCACTGAGTTCAACCGGATTTCTTCATGTGAAACAACCTATGAGGTATGGAGAAAGCTTTGCATCACTTATGAAGGAAAACAAAGTCTACATGCTCAAAGGGCTGCTTGAGAACTTCAAGATGGGAAAGGAGGAGAGTATAGCCAACATGTACTCAAGGCTCAACACCATTTTGAATGGTCTTGCTATTCTAGGACATCCTATGTCTAGTGGAGAGATCAACTCAAAGATCCTTAGAAATCTCCCCAAGAGATGGGAACCTAAGGTGACTTCCATTGAATAAGCAAGGTCTCTTAGGGATATTCCTATTGAAGAGCTCATTGGGAATCTACAAGCACATGAAGCCACACTTGACAAGAGGGAAGAAGTTGAAAGACAAGAGAAGAAAGAGCTAAAGAGAATGAAGAAGGCTGAAATGAAGGCTCAAATTGAAGCTATCATGGAACAAGTCTCTCCATCCTCTCAAGCTAAAGAAGATGCCATGTACTCCAAGGGTAGACTCTACAAAGGCAAACCCTCCTCCATCCGGTGCTTCACATGTGGAAAGAAGGGTCACTACAAGGAAGATTTCCCACAAGGAAAAAAGACCCATCTTCACAAGAAGAAATGGCAATCAAGCTCAAGTGGCTCCTCCAACTCAAGCTCAAGTGAAGATTCAAGTGAAGGATCAAACTCAAGCTCTAGTGATGAAGGAGAATGCTATTTTGCTCTTATAGCATGAACAAGTGAAGACTCAAGTGAGGTAAATCTAAATTCTTTAGATAAAGAATCTTTGATTGCTATTATTCGTGGTATTTGTGCCTCTCTTAAGTCTTCTAAAAGGAAAAAGAAAAAGCTTGCTAATTTTTTTGATAATTTGCATGTAGAACTAGATGATCTTGAACATGATAATTCTTGCTTGCTTGATGATAAAAATGATTTTCTTAGCCAAGTAGACTCTCTTAAACTTGAAAATGCTAATTTGCTTGATAAGATTAGATTTCTAGAAGCTCAACCTCTCATGCCTAGTTCTAATGAAGAGCATACTTTAATTGTTGATTCTCTCATGCATGAAATTGATGTTCTTAAATCTGAAAACAAGGACAAAGATTTTGTTTTGCAAGAATTAGAAACAGAAAATGCCTCCTTGCTTGCTAAAATCAATGTGCATGAATCTTGTTCTAGTTCTACTAGTGGAGAGAATGATGTTGCTGCTCTTCATATTGATAGAGATTCTTACTTAACTAAAGCTCTTTGCTTAGAAAATGATCTTTTGAATGCTAGAGATAATATTAATCAATTGCCTTCTACTTTTGCTTCTCTTAAGCATGATAATGACAGTTTGAGATCCTCTTTGCAAAGATTCTTAGTTGGTAAAAAGAGTCTTAATGATATCCTACATCATACTACTAAACAAATTGGTAGACATGGTTTAGGATATGATAGTAGTCAAGGGAACAACAAAGGTAAAGGACCTCCAATATTCCATGGAGAATCCTCTAGTTCCAATACTATGGGCACATGCACTATTGCAATGAATTTGGTCATTATTCTACTTGTTGTCCTTTTAGGAAAGTACCCAAGAGCAATAGGACGTGGGTTGCTAAACTAACCCCTTCGGACCCAAAAACATGATTGGGGACCATTTCATCTTTCTTCTTGTAGGTACTTGCAAATGGATTGACTTGAACTATTGAATTGCAAATTGACTTCTCAATCCACATGAAAGAAGAAAGGTGAGATGTGTAGAGGGTGACAACAAATGGAAAAAGAAATGGTAAGCACAAAGGTAATGTTTCTTTTGCTTATAACCATTTCTAACTTGTTTTTGTCAAGTTAGTGTGTACTATACATATGGTTTTTGAGTCAAAAGTGGCATTTTGTGATTCTCTTCACACTCTTGCTCAAAAACTGTTTCTAATGCTTCTATAGTGCATTACTAATTTGCTTAGACATGTTTGGATATGGTTTTTATATTTAGCATGCCTTTAAATATGTTTTTATGAAATATATGTGCTTTTTGACAGTTGATCTATTGGTCGAGTTTGTCCTGATAGAAACTCGACCGATAGGCACCAATGGGTGTTGCCAACAACTGTCATCAGTCGAGTTGCCAATGCTCAGAACTCGACCGATAACACTGTGCACAGAATATACATTTGGCTTATTGGATGCGAATTTCCTTCTCAACTAGATTTTTTCAACCAATAGCCTTATTCTTTGGCACTCCTTTGGTACCTTTATATATGCATATTGCCATGTTCTAAATTTCCTATCTTGCTTACAACTCTATCTCTCTAATTGCTCTAAATTGGTATATCTATATCTTGCAATTACTTGCTTTGAGTTGTTTTGTAGGTTTTGATGATGATCTCTTTGGATCTCTTGGTTGTGTCTAAAATCACTTCCGTTGTTCTCTAACTTGCTACATCTATCTAGGTGTATATCTTGTTTTGATACAACCTTGAGGTTCTTAGTGGTAATCATCTTATGGTAAGGATGCATATCTAGTGAGTTATATCCTTTCATGCTTCTAAAATTGCATATCTCTGTGTTTGGATATATCTCTACATCTACTCATAGTTTGCTCTATCTTGTGTATCTTTTAGTATCTCTTGCTATGATCTAGATCCTACTAGTAGTCCTAACTTGTGATATCATCTACTAGTAGTTCATATACATGTAGTTCCAACCTTGTTTATAATTGACATCTTTGTTCATCTATATGCTATGCTTGTATCTTGTCTCATACATGCTCAAGCTTGTTCCTTGAATTGCATATCTACTATCTTGAGTTGCTTGCATAACATTGTGATGCAGGGTACATAGATCTACATTATATGTAGAAATTGGAGTATTTTTTTGGATTTTATGCAGATTTTGCTCCAGTTTCAGTTTTTGGTGCAAGACTAGTATTTTTCATGCAGAAACAACCTTCTGAGCAAGACTCATTGCTTTGCAATGAGCTCTAATGGTTTTTGGTCAAAATCCGTCATCTTGAGGGTCAAAATTATGTTTTATTATTTTTTCTGCATCACTTTATCTTGCTTTTTGGGTTGTTCAAGTATATGCTTTAACTTGCTTTTCTTTGTATGCTTGGACAAGCCCCTATCTGTGCTCTTCTACTCTCCTTATATATATTTGTGTTATCTCCTTTCTCTTTAACAAGTGATGTTTCTTATTTCTTCATAACCCCACTTTTTGAAATGACAAAGGGGGAGAAATGTATGTCTTCTTTTAAAAGAAGAAGAAGGCATGTCTTACATGAAGAAGATAAGTATGTCCATGTAAGGGGGAGAAGGTAAAAAAGGGAGAAGACATATATGTGTAGAACATATATGAGTAGAAGACATAGTTTCTATCAACGTTATGAAAGCTAACCATGCAGGAGAAATAACATCAATTGAGGGGGAGTATGAGAACTCCATGTACATCAATTGAGGGGGATCATATGAGCTCAATCCTTTTGAAACCCCTAGGTTTCTCCAAAGGTATGATTTTACTTTAAAGCTTTCAATACATTTATGGAATGGTTTGTCATCTTCAAAAAGGGGGAGATTGTTGACTCAAGGTCAATTAGGTCAATGTTGACTCACGTCTAAATTGACTAAACCCGTGTTTTGATGATGACTAACCATTCCACATATTGGTTTCTAATGTCTCTACTTGAGTGATTTCAGATTAGGTATAGACACACTCCAATTGCCCTAACTTGCACATATCAAATTGGAGAAAAGACAAGTCAAAGTCAATACAAGTGCACGTTTTTGTAATATGATGTATATCCATTAGAATCATGTTGTAAATCACTTGTAATGATTGTATGACTTGTAATTAAGCTTAGAAAAATATCAGGAGCACTTAGATCGAATATTAGAGCACTTTAGATGCATCTTTGAAAATTGATTACAGGCACTTTGTCGGTCGAGTTTCCCAGCCTGAAAACTCGACCGATCATCCTTGATCAATTTTCTAGAGATTGCATCGGTCGAGTTGTGTTTACACAGAACTCGACCGATGGAGTTACTGGACAAATCGATTTTCATTGGTCGGTCGAGTTTCCTCAGGACAAACTCGACCGATGGTCTGAATATCAGCTTTGTCTTTTACTCTATCGGTTGAGTTACCCTTATAGAAACTCGACCGATTGCACTGTATGGAAAAGTGCAAAAAAGTGTTTCTAGCCATTGTGGAGTTACAACAAGTGAAAATATATCCGTTGCAAGCCACAAAACGGCTAGTTTTCATTCACAAGTGTTCCCAAAGGCTAAGAGGCATCCCCATCTATAAATAGGACCCTTGGGCTTCATTCCAAGGTTGAGCATTCATTGCAAACTCTATGTGAGGTTCTTATTCTATAGTTGAGTGCTTCCTACAACCTCCTCTCTCTCTCTAAGCTTAATCACTTGCTACATCCATTAGAGTGAGTAGGAAATATGTAAGAGAGCTAGTCCTACATGTATATCTTGTGAGGCTCTCACTTCCACCACCTCTCCATCTCTCATTTCAATCATGAAGATGAAGGTTCTCTCTCTTGTCCAAGAGAGGTGAAGAAGAACAAGGGAAGGAGTCCCTTGGTGAAGATCAAGGTTGAAGACTTGGAGCTAGAGTGGGTAAGCCCTTGGTGAAGGTAAAAGACTCCTTGCTCAAGTAGGTAAGTCCTTGGTGGAAGCTTCTCCGAGTGAAGGTGAAGTCAAAAGCTGAAGATCCAAGAAGAGTGGGTAATCCCTACAAGGCTGAAGACTTGTGCTAGAGTGGGTAAGTCCTTGGAGAAGGCCGAAGACTCTTGCAAAGTGGGTAAGTCCTTGGTAAGGTTGAAGACTCTTTGTATTGGATAGGTAAGTCTTCTGTTTGGTCATGCATTGTATGTCTTATGAATGAATATAAGAGTGAAATAGTTTGGAAGTCCTAGAGGTTGACCTCTCTAGGCAAGTGGACTGACACACTTCTAGTTTGAAGTGTGGAATAACTCTAAATAGCTTGTCTCTTGGTGTATGTTCAATCTCTCTCATCCTTGCTATGTATGTTTTAGTTGCACACAAATTTCCTATTTAGCAACCTTATCTTGTGATATATCTTGAAGGTTTAATGAGTTTTGTTTAAGTGCTTTCAGCTCTTTTCACCCCCCCTCTAGAGCATCTAATCACCCATTTAGGATCCAACATAAATGCATTTCACATAAAACACCATTTGTTAGGAAACACATGCATAATGAAACATATTGATGTGAATGATGAGAAATATGACACAAGATGAAGACCCAATCAAGGGATTCATTAACGTATGTCAAGGATTTGACCCAAAATCTAACAAACTGAGGGAGATACACACAATACAGTGATAGGAAGAAATCATTACCATTCTACTAAACATGACTTCTCAGAATGTACCCTATAGCCCAAGACATGTTTACAACCTCAATTTATCTCTCCTCTTTTGCAATCCTCTTTCATGAATGTCCTTCTTAATTTTATGTCAATAGAATATCTTGGGTTTTTTGATATCCCAATTTGACCACATTAATGATCAATTTCACACTGCATAAAATTTAATTTACACTTTGATCTAAGTTCTAAGTTTTAATGACTCACAATCCTACCATTAGAATTGAACTTCATTACTATGACCTTCTTACTCTCCAATTGAGATTTCAGTTTTGAATCCAACTGCATAAATATCATCCCAATTGGATCTTCAAAGATTGATATAAGGCCTTCCTATTTAGGCTCAAACTATTGTTGTTTTAATCATTTTAGTTGGGGCTTTGATCTTATTCTGTGCCCAATAAAGAGGTGAGGCACAAATGGTTTCTGCATTTGTGCACATTTGTTTTTGGGCTTTATTAAGGATATTCTTTGATTTTAGTCCCACATATAGCTCCCCCCTCATCCGGTGTTTGGGAGGTCTCCTTCCACCTCTGGTCGTCCACTATAGCACTGCTAAAGTGTACCCACATTGCTCCATCCTAGCACCACAAATCCCCCTCATATCACTTCTTCTTTCCCAAATCAGCAATGCTTCTTGCCATTTTCCTTCTTTCTCTTCCTTTTCCCATCACCCCTAAAACTGACACCTAGAACACCCCTTCTCCTCCACCCCTAGACATGGACACTACCATGGGTCTACATTTGGGACTCTCATCTTCGTGCCCAAAAAAACTAATTTGGGGCCGCATTTAAGCATTGTGGGCCCCTTGGATGTGACGACAAGGGCTTCTGGGGTGCCCATGCTTTGGCTCCGGTGAGCTCTCTTGCAAGAGAACTTCCGTGCTAGCGGTGTGTGCGCTAGGACACAACCAGGTTGCAGGGGACATAACCCTAACCACAAATCCTGCTATGGATCATGGTGAGCCCAGATCCAGTAGTCACAAATGTCAGCGGAGTCCTCCTCCAAACCACCTACTCACTGGGGGTGAAGTGGCTAGCAAACATGTGTGGAGATGGAGAGTAGTGGGCCATAATTAGTTGACCCATGGGACCACCCCACTTCACAATCCCCCCTCTCTACTACTATACACTCATAGACTTAAGCCACTGGATTGACATCCAGTGACACATCAAGAAAATAAATGGTTACACCCAACTCAATATTTTATATAGTTTTGGTGAGAATTTTGAAAAATCCTAACTCGCTAACCCTTTGGCCAAATATATCAAAATTATATACCAAATTCATAAGGTTGACGAGAACTACAACGTGAGCATATTTTCAAACATTTAATATTCGACTATTTTTCCCATGTTAAATGCACACTCATGATAATTTTAGGATCTTTTATGTACCCTTGCATCCCTACTCATCAAATTATTATCTTCTTTGTACTCTTAAACTAATGAAGGTTGTAATCACCCTTCTTGCACAATGATTAACTATAACACACTTATGTAACTTATTTTGAATGTAAATGATGGACTTTACCCTGCATTGCTAATCATGTTTCTAAATGCCATCATAATCCCTCCAACCTTAAAGATCAGTAAGTTTGTGATTTTCCATGACACTTATATCAGCCCTAATTTCCATTATAGATTGGTTTGTCTATGTGGTTTAAATATGCATGAATGTGACCTTCTATGATGATGCATGGTTATGCTTTATCCAAATGATGTGTTTGACCTAAATTGTGCATCAAATGACTTTCTATTCCTAAAATAAGTAACTCCATGATGTTTAGAGACCCTAATCCTAAGATTCACACTATATCTTTATATGATGGTGTATGTGACCCCAATTTCACTAGTGAGATCTAGTGTGACACAAATGATTTGTTTATCTTTCTTGTAACCCAAACATGATATGAATATAATTCTTATGTCCTTCACTCTTGAATAATGGATTACCCTAATCTTTGTGACACCTTTCAATGTAAATGGGTCGCCTAAGTCACATGTTTAACCTTAATTCTATAAGCCACATATGTTGGAATGTTGAATACAATGATGACTAGACTTAGGTGGCCATCCACCCATATTTAGGATATGCTATTCTTTTGTTTACCTTGATGATATAAACCACCTCTCTTGACTATACATCATGATTTTATGAATCTTGGTCCTTCCTACCCTTTTATGAGTCTGATGACCTTGTTATGTACATATGTGACCTAAATCTTAAATTAATCATGTAAAATATATGGAACCTCAAAATGACATGAAACTAGAACCACACCTTCTTGATGATCTCTAAATCATTAAAATATTATCTAATTTACTAATAAGCAAACTTAAATCGAACATGGACAAAACCCTAAAAATGAAGCTAGTTAGGGTTAATGATGAGAACTAGTACATGCCTATAATCTAGTTCTTAATTGGGTTTGGCTTGTGGTTATGTAATCAAATATAAGTTAGATTATGATTCTCTAAATTAGGTAGAGATTTAATAATTATATGATTATAGATTTCTTGCTTGAACTATGATACATATGTATGCTTATTTACTTGCTCAAATATTATCATTAGTATTCTACTATTGTACTCGATGTTTGCCTCTTGATTTTATAACTTGTAAACATAGTATAGATCTTCATATACAAACTTTATGTACCTACATGTATTCTCGACGTAAGGACACAAGGCTGGGCATCCTACTTGAGTTGTCAAAATTGGGTGAACCATGTCGATAAAATGGTTTGTTCTTGGTGATGGCCTTGAGCCCTTCATGTAGAAAAGGGTTACCTAATCTTGAAAACCCTTACAGACTCTTCCGGTGGGAAGTTAGTCAAAGGCCATATGAATACATGATGTTGTTGGTGTAATTGGAGTAAAATGACATATAACATGTGCTCTCATTTTTTAAAATACTTGACCTATTTATTCTTTTTGTTTACTTTTGCAATCATTTGAAATTATGAAAAGCTTTTATATATGTATCTTTGTTCTCTATATTCAACACCTCATGCGTTGACCCGCTTGTTTCACATATGTTTTAGGTTCAGAGATGGATAGGAAGTTGGTGGCTTGGTGAGCTGTGTTCAAATGGACTTGTTGTAAGATCCCTAAAGTACATATGAGTCATGTAATTTGGTATCTTAATTTGTAATTGGAATATTGAAATAAATAATGTCGTTAAATAATACTTGTTAAATTTTGAGATCATATTGGTGCCTTTATCTTATTTTTTTCATGTGTTCTATGCTTTTAGTGCTTCCACATTCATGCTTTATTAATAACATGCTAGGGATGGATGCCTAGGTCTCCTCTCCTTTGGTTGTGTATCTATTAGGAGAGTGGACTTAAGGTAATAAATGAGTATGTGACAACATGCTAATGCCAAATTTTATTCTTCTTTTTTCCTTTTTGTCTCTTCCCATTGTCATAAAATTAGTGAAGGCAACAATTACTTGTTACTGTCAATCTCTCCACTTCGTATCACACTCTAGTTTCCCTTATTTTTTTGGGGGGAGGGGTTATATAAGGAATACCCCTCCATGAAATGTTAGTCATTTTGGTATTGGGGTTATTAATGGGAGATCCCCTCTCCCATAAAGACAAGTGGGCCTAGTTTCATTTCTATAGTGCTTGCCCTGGTAACATATATACTTGTGATTACTTATTGCTCGATGTACATGTCCTAGTACCAACTTACCTATTTGAGGTTACAACACTTCCATTTAGTGAATTATCCTTTATTATAATAGGGTTAATTTTTTTTTTGAAACTAAACATATTGACTTCATTATATAAAAAAATGCATTACAATGGGATAGAAGGTATATGGGCAACAAGCTGCACCGCCAACCCTTTTTGAATGGCAAAACCAATTCTACAAAACACTACATCCATATATCTGGGGGTCATAACATTACTATGCATAATTTTTTGAACCCTCTTGAGTATATCTACAACCTTGGGTGACAAGAACCCAAAAGTGTCAAATTCGAAAGATATAAAAACATGTTGATTGCTGATACATGCTTTCTCATGCTTGGCCACTTGGGATGAGGTAGCTTTCAAGGCAGCCTGTCCCACAATAAAATCTCCACATGTCAATCCCACCAATGGGGAAACCTCTATTAGATCCACACATACATGCTTACCTCCAACCCATCCAAAAATCAAGACATCCGATGATGTCAGTGTTGATATTCCGTCATATAGATCGATCAAAAAATTCACAGGTACCTCTTTCTTAGAAGCCACTCCTACATGTCTAAGTACATCATAAATAACATCCCTAACAAGATCATGCCTATACTTGAAACCTGGGACCTCCATACAATGCACTGCATGCTCTCCAAAAGTGTCTAAGCATGCCTTACGACAGACTGGACAAACTTCATCAATAGGGTTTAGGGGGATCATAAGACGATACCAAAGGATAGTACGATACTCCACTAGAGACATATGTAGTCCAAGTCCATCAATAGGAATAGCAAGAAGAAAATATTGAGCATCCTTTGCTTGCAAGCACTTAAAAACTACTTTGTGTCTAATTGTCATGTCAAACTTAGCATCCATGTCCTTAACAATTTTACCAAAAAGAGCACTCGCCAAAGCATGTTGGGCTTTTGGGGGGACAATGTCCTTATTAGAAAAATAGTTAAGATTGAAAGATGAAATTCTAACACAAGGACCATCCAAAGCAGAGTCCATACTGCATATCCCACTGTCTCATAAAATGTGATCTTGGAGCACCCATAATTGGGCCATGGAGGCCACAAAAGCGTATGAAGAGGCCTCTATTGCCGATTGTAGCCCTAGGCCACTGAGTCTAATGGGTAAAGTAGTAATCATCCATTGGAGGTCACCAAAGAAAGGACCTCCACATAAAATTGATCATTAGAAAAAGTCTCTCTTCTCTATCTTCTCTCTATCTTTTATATGAGACAAGCTAAAGCTCATGTTAAGAACATGAGTATCGATTGAATTATCATGGTAAAATAGTGCATGTCAAAATTGTATATGACAAATAAACTAATGTAGTTTTAACAATCATCTAGGTATCTGGGTAAGGAGATATTAAACTAATTAGATAATAATTTGAACATTATGTGAAAGAGTTCTATATCAAATAAGTTTCAAGAACTAAATTTCAGCAATAGTTAAGAAGCTTCACCATGTTAGTATAGGAAGAATGTATGTGCCTGATAAACATGAGCTTGTCTCACATGTGATGTTTGAGGATGTCAGAGGATAAATGACATAAATATGTCTAAGAAGATCATGAGTAGGGATGATCAAGGTACTTTTAAACCCGTGAACTTGACCCTATTGAGTTTTTATAAAATGATTACAAAACAAAATGAAATATGTCCATATGTTTTAATTATATATTTCATAGCATGATTATAAGTAGATGACATGTTTGATCTTGTAAAATGAACTCTAGAAAATTCATTTATATATTTATAATCTGTCAATTTTGCCATCTTTATGGATTTGGATGAAACTAACTTGTATTTGTCTTTGTATTTTATCAGTCCAGTTCAATTTTGGGTTTAAAAATGAGGCAATCTAATTTTTGAAAGGATGTATATTGGTTATATCATTTTATGTATATAAGTGATACATAAAATAATTACACCATAACTATAAAACATAACAATAATGAGATAATGCTAAATCTAAATCTATATATGTATCAATATTATGCTTATATAGTTAATATTTGCATAAGAACAAAAACCTATATTACACGGGTTCAATTCCTATTAGACATCACAAATTGAATTTGGTTTTTATTTTTAGGTCAATTTTAGTTTTAGTAGTTTTGCATTTGATCGTATACATGTGGGAGCCCAAAAAATCATAAATTCTTTTTATACCATAATTTCTAATGAACATGTAATGCACTTGAAATAAAAATAAAGAAAGCAAGGTAGAGACAAAAAGATTATAAAATGAAAAAAATGAAACAATCAAATAGAATCAAATCGATTAGTAGGATGGGGGAAATATATGACATGGTGAACTCCCACTTGTTGATGTGTTTAATTCTTCTTTCAATATTGCATACAAATATAGTTCCATGTTGGTTTAAAGTTGGCCAGTTTGCATTGGCTTAGATATGCTTACAAACCGAGAACCAATCTCATTTTTTTTTCAAACACAACCAATAATCGACATTATTTTATGCAACAATAGACATGGTATTCTAGTTAGCAACAAAAAACATAGTTGAAGCAGATGACTATTTTATAGCCAATTGTTTAAAGATAAGATACAAATTGCACAACCAATCAAGCTATTAGCTAGACTAAGTTGTATATGAGTTTGGATGTTGTAATTGGAAATTTAGACAATTCAGATTTTGAAAGGATTATACTAATCATATCATTTATGCAAATAAATCAAACTATTTATCACATAAAATCATTACACGATAACTATAAAATACAATAATAATAAATTAGGTATTAAATATATAAATATTTATGCATCAATATAATACATGTCTCATTAGTATTTGCATAAGTACAAATAACTATATTATATGAGTTAAATTTCAAGTTACACATCACAATATTTGATTTTTATTCTCAATGTAGTTTTGATTCAGATAGTTGTAACGATTTGGGCTTACTGCCCAAGGTTCTACTAGAATTTTAGGAATGGCGATTGACACCACAAACTACCACTGGCCTCACAACACACTTTTTCCTCACTCAAGCACACACCGACAAGTCACCCATCCTAGTACTACTTTAAACTGAGCACGCTTAACCACAACATTCTCAGTGATGACCCCACCTACTAGAGGAAAATTTACTATGATACCATTTATAACATTCGAACCCACTGTCGAAGGCTTTGATTGATGACTAGCCCTATAGACCACCAATGGCCTCACCTACACACTTTGTCCTCACCCATAAACAACTCAGAACATGCTTAATCACATAGTTCTTAGTGATGAGCTCCTTGAAAAGAAGGTACACCTTGGTGATATTGATAGTCTAATCATTCCTTTTAGGATCATTTTATTCAAGACTTTAAATCTTGAGATGTTAAAATAGTTTTGCATCATCTCGAATGTCTGTGGGACATGGACCAACTGTAAATCATTTTTTGACTCCCCTAAATGGCTTACCATGAGTCATAATGAATATGAAATGCGCTTGAAGTATTTTTTTTATTATTATAAAAAGTTCATTTCATTGAAGAAAATAAACCATACAAAAGTAAAATGCAAGCTAAAACCTGCATTCACAAGGTTTTTCCTACTGGATAAGCTAGAAAGTTGAGAAAGCAGTAAAAAGTAAGTAGATAGTTCATGGGGGAGGAACCCTTAACAAGCCTCAAAGAGCATCGACCATAGGAAACAAAAAGATTATATAATTATCCTTGATGCATCATTTAGTAGGCTGGTTCTGGTTTCTTCATCGAGCATTTCCTTAAGCTAGAAAAGATAGACTACTTCTGATTTACTAGCACCGGAGTCTACAATTTCAACCACCTCCTCCGTTCCCTGGTGACCTGCAATGATGCATAATTTTTAGATAAAAAATTATTGTATTAATTATGGTGGTCTTGGGTTTGTTTTTATTGTCATATCTTATGTT
This sequence comes from Alisma plantago-aquatica, assembly GCA_963693085.1. Classification (NCBI taxonomy): domain Eukaryota; kingdom Viridiplantae; phylum Streptophyta; class Magnoliopsida; order Alismatales; family Alismataceae; genus Alisma; species Alisma plantago-aquatica. Next base: position 805,439,948 of record OY856413.1, on the reverse strand, counting down.
GTTTCTCTTGTTCCAGATATTCCAGAAGATTGTTAGAAGGTAGTCATCAGCCAGGAGCTGGTGGCTGTTTCTACGGGGATGGAGGTTGGTTGGGATTTTTGTAATGTTTTGGTCTGAGTGTCTGAGAAACATGAAATGGTTGATGATTTCCCTAGAGATGTAGCAGTGGTTAAAGATGTGGTCCACTGTTTCTTCCTGTCTCATGCAAAGGGAGCATCTAGATGGTCCCTTTTTTTGAGATTTTGGTCAGTAAGAAGTTTATTATTCAGGAGAAGCCAATATAAGATTTAGTATTTTTGTGGCCATTTTTTTTTTCAAATGGTGGATCAAGGAGGAGTGATACCTCTTAATAGGAGGAAGGAATAGGCATCTTTTGGCATGTATTTTGATCCCCAAATCCACGAAATTCTATTTGAAGTATTATTTTCAAGCTCGTGGATGATGTTGGAAGTTCATTTTGATCTAGATGTTCTAAAAACCATTGATTGAGGGAGTTGGATCTTTTGCTGGTGAGGAGGCCAAGAGCTTTGGCCGTAGTGATGTTTATAAGTTTTTTTGGGATGGACCGGCTTACGTGCCTGCTTTCTATGGTGCAGTTTTTAAACCATGGATCAAACTAGAAAGAAATTCTATTGTGAATGTGTGGAGGGGTGTAGATGATTTGTTTTATGAGGTGGATTTTCTTGTTGATGTATTTCCAGAGCGGAGAAGCAACGTTTTTTTTATTTTGTGTCGTGGGGGCAATTTCTTGTAGTATTTTTTAGAGATCAGGTTGTACCAAATTTTGTTTTTGTTGTTGTTTGCCAAGTTGTTTATGATTTTTACTAACAAGCAGAAGGCATGATTTTATAGGTTTATGATTCCCCAACCCCCTTGGTTAGTAGGGGCAACGATGGTGTCCCAATTTACTAGATGAATATGTCTCCCTATCTGTGAGGATTTTTGGTGGTTGTTCTAGAGGAAATTTCTTCTTATTTTATCAATGGTGATTCTGGTTTTTGAAGGTAAAGGGATGCAACTGAGGTAATGGGTGGTGATTGAAGTTAGAGAGCTGTTGAGGAGTGTGAGTCTTCCGGCAAGGCTCAGAAAGTTGTTTGTCCATGATGAGAGCTTGTTTTGGATTTTCTCTATTATTGGGAGCCAGATCGTGTGTGAGATGTTTAGGGGGGTGATGGGGAGTCCTAGGTAATTGATTGGGAAATTGTCAATCTTACACCTGAGAAGAGTCTTAAATTTTTACATTTTTGTTGGTCAATATGGACTCCAAAGATAGAGGAGTTTTGGAGATTTATTTTGAGACCCGATATGTAAGAGAAGCAACCAACGATTCTGATGGTGTTTATGACTAATTTGTCTTCTGGTATAAGAAGGATGATGGTGTCATCAGCAAATTGAATGATATTTTCATGGCATTCGGCAGGTGTTTTTATCAAGCCTCTTGAAACACCCAATTTAGTCATGTTTGTGAGGATGGTGGTGACTATAATGAACATGTAGGGGGATAGAGGATCCCCCTGTCTAATACCATTTGAGTTCTTGAAATATCCAAGTGGTGTTCCATTGATGATAGTGGATAAGTTATTTGTAGAGATACATGCATGAATCCAGGAGGTCCATTTATCAGGAAACCTAAAGCCCGTTAGAGTCTCTAGGAGACAATCCCAGTTTAGGTAGTCAAAAGCTTTTTCAAAATCTAGTTTGATGGCAAGAATGGATGTTTTCTTTTTATAACAAAGATGGATAGTTTCATTTACCATGAGGTAGGCATCTTGTATACTTCTCCTTATAAGGAAAACATTCTGATTTAGGGGTGCTTGAAGTATATTAAAGAAAGCAAGGTACACGAAAATCAGATTGCCAAATAAATAATTTGAAATAATGGTTGAATAGTATGCAATCTAATAGTAGGACGGGTAAAGATATAAATGAGTGAACTGCCTCTTGTTGACATATCTAGTTTTGATTTATTAATGTATACAAATATGGTTCCAGGTCAATTTTAGGTGCGACAGGTTTTGCACTGGGCTGGATTACCTAACGGAGAACCAATTTAAAATTATTTTTTTGATACACAACCGATAATTGACGTTATTGTGGACCTTAATGTATCATTCTAGTAGTTTCGCGGTGTGCTATAAAGCAAATATACAAATAGAAGAAGCACACAAACACATAGTTGAAGCAGGCGTTTAAGTGCTAGTCAAATGAACAGGCTAAGAAACTGACTACACAACCTAGCAAACTATTACCTAGAATAACTAAGCAGCATACGGAAAAGATGACAGCTACAGAAAAAAAAATGGAACCATTGCATAACCAACTAATTAAGCTCACACAAAAATAGCACATCTAAACATAGGAATAGCTAGATGGACAGGCTGATGAGTCCCCTTTGTAATAGGAAAGATTAGACAAAGGGTGGAGTGGTTTAGCACCCAGCAATATATTCATATTGGGCTTTATCCAGAAGGTCCACTTGGGTTGACAAACATGCTGCATGACTAACTGTGGTTACCCTTAGGCATTTCTACATGAAGTCTCTTCTTCTAGTATCACTTCTATAATATTGAGCAAGGACGGCAGTGGAGTCATTATTTCTGATATGACTGTTGGGAGGTTTTTCATCAAGGACTGAATTCTCCATTTGTTACGGGTAAAGCTATGCACAGTTCCGTAGATGATGGCAGGAAACACTTTGTAGGAAGACATTCTAGTACGACAATGAGGGATCATCATCGTAGGCATCAACAGCAACATCAAGTAACTCAACAATAAGTTAGCTTGGAGAAGAATCTAAACATGAGTTGCAAAGCTAAGCAGTTAATATCGGTAAGGTCATAAGGGTAAGTAGCAGAAGCCAGAAACAATGTGTTAGGTTGTAGTGAGAAATTTAATTTGAAATTGCCATTCCATCCTCATATCTGAAGTGATATCCGATGAAGTAGACGAAGGGGTAGGTTTGATGCCTTTGCTCATGTAAATGGCATACAAAAGATGGGTTTTAAAAGAGCATTTGAAGTTATTCTAGTCCATTCTCGATCGTGGATCTTGAAATACATCAGGTATTGGCCCCAGGTCGTCGCCCTGATATGTTATTTTCATTAGTCTTCATCAATCGATATGTATTCCCTTGGTAGGTATGTTTGACCAATTGCCGGTCTATGATAAGCCGCCGTTAAACATAACGTGGTCATGGTTAGGACACTATTCAAGACTCCTAAGCTACACGGTCTACGAACAGAGTTATTAGATGCTCCCATCAAGTCGTTAGCTTGTGAAACTCGGACAAGGAAGTAGCTGCAGTGGATGCGGCCCCTGACATCGAAGCGGTTATCATCTGTGCATCGTGATGATGTAACTCGATAAATCGCGTGTCTTCGAAGTAGTTCGGATCAACGATAATATTTAGCAGAGAGCCTACAACTAGTTGATGTCCTATAGCTACATCAGCTTTGAATATCTTTACTAATGATTCTTTTTCAAATGCAATATGCGAAACGTAAATTAAGTAAAATTAAATCTGTTCAACTCCCTCCTATAATAGTGGTCTAATTGGAATACAGTTCTCCTCGGGACTATCTCTATCCTCATGTATATTGGTTTTATAAAACAGTACAACAAACCGCCGTTTACTACGATGGACGGTTAAGATTCAGTACGATTGAAACCCTAAAGCGTTGACTCTCATCTCTCAGCCTACATATTTGATCTTTAACCATTGGATAATGTCAGATTTATAAAACGCGACACAATCATGTTTTAGATCGTGCTGATAGAGACCCCCCCCCCCCCCCCCCCCATGGACGCTCCCACAACTCATCACACACATCTACTCCTTAACATTGACTTTTTGCTTCACCTGTCGACATTTTTGTCACCCATTTCACTCATTATTCCAGCCTTGTATAGTTTCCACCCCAGAGGAGAACAAGAAGTGAGGGCAACAAATGGGAGTCAAGATCAAGATTTAAAAAACACTCCCAACATGATTAGTTGAGGTACCATGATCCTTATAAGCTCCATCTAATGTGATTATTATGTCGTTTAAATGTCTAAAGGTTCACGTAAATTATCATTTAACAAATTGTGTATCCATAAAGTTGGGTTGTTAATACCACGTTTGCAATGACATCAAATGAAAACCAGATATAAGGAATTCATACATTGGTATTTTTATCATTTCAGATAAGTAAAGGTCGTTTCACAAACAGTTTAGTAATTAATTCCCTAGAACAATTATCTAACTTGGTTTGCTTAAAAAAAAGACAAAGAAGCGATATATTTTATCAGTCTGTTCAAGTTAAAAGGTAACCGCAATGTTACTCTATAAGTTTATGTAAGTTTTGAGCTTGTGATGACATAAAATGTATTACGCTTAACCTAACACCTAAAAGATGCCAATACGGATAATTTGGCTAAATATCTTGATAGGGATCCTACCTAGAGCCCTCATATATGTGACATTTTTCTATAAACATGGAGTGCATGTCACAACAATAAAGTCTAAGAAGAGAGCTCATGATTGTAAAATTTTTAGCCATGTGTAGAAGAACACAAGAAGAAGTCATATGAGTCTTTAAAGGAAGAGGGGAAGCTAAAGAAGACACTAAAAGAAGAGATGAGAAGAATTCATTGGTCTTTAGTTTTTGATGCCCATATCTCCTTGGAATCCTTCCCCTTAGGGTGAATCTAGGACCATTTTTATCTTGACCCCTGACACTGCTATGTAAGCAACTCAAGACAATGTGTTCTAGGTAATTCACTTCAAAATGATAGCTGTATGAATATAGAAAAATACTGAATGCCCAAAGAGAGTATATGTTACAAGAATTTTTGTCAACACTAATTCAAGCAAAGACTTATCCAGTTCGATATAGTAAGAGTGTAAATGTACATTTACAGTGTAATTGTACACCACAAATCACATTTTATTCTTCCTTTGTATCCAATAAAATAAGTAAAAAACAACAAAAATATCATTCATTCTTCTAGTTTGTTGAGCAAAAATCAATTTGTTTTTTCATCTTGAAGGGAAAATATTAAGATTTTTATGCAAAGAAAGAAATAATACTATTTTTTAGCCTGTGATAAATTTTCTATGTATAAGTTTTTTACATTCAATGAATCATTTTTTTGTTTCCATGTAACACGTGTAAAAATGACAAAAAGAATAAGGAATTTACTTCCTTATTCTTTAGTAGATACACCCCACACGTTAAATCATTTGTTGCTAAAAATTTCCGATTCAAACCCATGGGAGAAGAAGAATAATCTCTTCTATTATAGTTGAGCAATATAACAATATACTTACATGTATATTGCACTAAGACAAATGCATTCTTGCACACAACAAAGGGTATTGCTTTTTTTTTTATATGTTGTTTATCTATAAAACCTATATATTATCAATATGAGTTAATTATATTATTCTTTTTAACCCCATGAGTACTTTTATTCATACGACTCCCATGTTTCTAGCATAATTACCCCATTACATGTACACTCTATGTGGTCCATTCCCGCCTCCTCTCTCAAAATATCACAGAAGAAGGCCAAGAAATGGATCCACCTACTACATATATCTTGTCTAATATCCCATTTTGCAATGAGTAGATTCTATTATATGAAATATGATTTTTACCCAAGTATAATATTTGTTTGACTTTCTAAAAGTAAGTAAAAGATTAGAAATATGATACATAAACAATTTGCAATCAAACTCTTTTATGCTAGATTCATTGACTAAAACTATATCCATTGTTCTTATACAATACGGAAAAAACATCATAGGAGATTTCCCATCATATTATTACTCGTTCCAACAAGTAACATCAATTTGGACTACCCTTCTTGATGTGGGTAGTCCCTCACTTTATTTAATAACATATTAAGTTTCCTTGGTCTCTTGACACTCTCATCAAGATTCAACTATGTATTCTTATTTCATTCCATGAATCAAATCAATCTCATAGTAACCCATTTATGCCTCTGATGCCATACATATCACCATAATGACCTCACTTTCAACATCCCCCATATAAGGAAAGACCTACAAGTTGAGAGCCATTACCTAAAATTTCCAAGATCCAGATTTAACCAAATAACAAATAATAGTAAATAATTTCCATTAATTCATAAATATTGCTTATAAGATTTATAATGATGCTCTTCTAATAACACCAATTTTCGTGACGTTTTTGGCCTTTATTCTGTTATCAAAACTGCCCTTTCCTGCCATTTTCCTCTATTTTATATGCAATTTCGCAATAATTAGCCAAGCAATGCTCTCAGTCCAATATTTCCATCTTTTGCAGAGTTTCCTCCTATTTTGGCCCATTTAGCACCAATAAGGCCGTTCCGGCCCGCAAATAAGTCCAAGACTGTCTCGACCCCCCTGACGCCCGATACACACGCTGACCGGCGGGGCTGCGCGATACGACGACGTGCGACGCAAGAATGCCGCGCGAGAGGGTACCGATGGACGACACACCTCTTTACCCGACAGGGAGCCGAGCACGCCGCAACTACTCTATGTGTCGCGCGATATCAGCCACCCACCGATAGGCGCCTCTCGCCTCGACGCCCGACAACCGACCTCCTTGTGCCGAGTGATACCGGGCGATACCCGCGTCAGCCGACCACCAACTGAACGGCGGAAAGCAGGACACGTGGCGCTTCGAGCACCATATCTTCTCACGACCAGCTGCCTATAAATAGCAGCTACAGGGAGCCGAAAAGACGGCTTGGACAGTTCAGACAAGCTTGGTCACTTCAGGTTTCGGATAGTCGAGTGATCTTCGGAGGAGACTGCGAGAGCAGGCGTATCGTGCTCCAGTGTTCGTACCGGGCGACACTAGGTGAGCTCTTCCTCATCCCGAGAGGGAGGGGACTGGTTCACCTAGGACTGTAACGGGTGATACTGGGAGCCGATATCGGCCAATGTAGATACGCGACATGAGTGCCCGACAATAGGGAACGCAGCTCCATGCCCGACACGATAATGAACCCGATACGCTCCGCCCGTTAGGCGTATCGCCCGAGAGGGTATACCGCCCGACTTGAGCGTATCGGCCAGGTCCTTGAGCGATGCAGTCGCCCGTTGCGGTGTGCCGTTTGAGAGAGCGTGCCGCCCAACGCGGCTGCATCGGGCTAGGCCCCTGTCCGATATCGGGCGGGATGGTTACTGTAGCCTGTCGTCCTTCTACATCAAGAAGGTGACGCATATCTTTAATTCTATTGTTTAATTCTTTACTTATGCATTGTAATTAAGACCTTTAATTCTTATAAAATAGAAATGCTTAAATACTTGCTGCTCTATGCTTGGCACAATATGTTGGATGACTGCTATGTTTGATATCCGAACTCTAGCTTGCATGTTTTGGATCGCGTTTCTCTTAGCTACCGAATCGTGTTTTCCCGTCGCAATAGCTTCGAGAGTCGTGTTGTGGCTCTAGTGTTTGGTCCGATTCTGGAGTACGAGAGTGCCTGGAACGGAGTTGTTTCAGTAACATTTCACTCTAACTTTGAGCCCAGCAACCTCGAGAGGGGTGCCGATGCTTGGTTAGAGGTGCCTGCTCTGAGAGGAGGGGTGCAGGGTGTTACTGGTGCCGCTTGTTTTGCAGTAGTTTTATCCTTCGTACCTTGCTCTAGCTCTAGTGTTACCTTTCGGTTTCTGTTGCATGAAAACCCCGAAAAACTGCTAAATGCTTAAAACCTTAAATCTTTCTAGTAACTCCACTTGGAGATAGTTTTCTTGTTTTGTTTGTGACATCTTTACGCTTCCCTTCTGGGGAATTTATAATCTCTTTTTACCTGCCGGAGTGTAGCGTGTCGATTCTGGGTTCTCAACACTACCCCCTTGTCCCTGTGTTCGACCCCGTATATCTACTTCGACCCCGTAAACAAAGTTGCGGGGGCCTAGAAAGATTTGGGATTATAAATGTAAAAGCTCGACTACCTCAAATCTGCCTCAAAATTTAGGACGCACGATTTAGGCCGGTCAACTTTTTGGCGCCGTTGCCGGGGACAAGACAAAAATGGTACTCTAGACGAATCCGAATCCACTAACTACACTCCTGTGCCTCAAGCTTGGAAACGAGCTTGACATCACCCTTTTTCTTTTTCTTTCTCCTTACTATTATTCTTAGCCTAAGCTAAATAATTCAATTTTCTAACTTGATTTTTATATGCTCATGCAGGAACCCTGAAAGCTGACCCGCTCCACCGAGTTTTGATATCATGTCTCGTTGTGAGCAGTCTCTTCCTGAAGATGAATGTCAGGGCCGAGGCGGGAGGACGAGCCAGCCCATCTTGGTTGGTCAGCTTTCCGCCTACATAAAGAGACAGGATACCATTATCAGCAAGATGGTACAGGATACGCTTCCCGGCCCCGGAGTTTAGAATTCCATGCAACACCAGATGGTGAGTCTGCAGATGCGCCAATGGGAAGTTGATCAACGATTGGCCCAAATGGCAGCACTGATGAAGAACCCTGCAGGGAAGACACTCTCCTACCCAGAAACCGCCAGAATGGCGGTACTAAGGTCCGGAAAGATGGTGGAGCGCACAGCTGAAGCCGAACCGGAACCTGAACCGAGGTCTGAGAGCACTATTCCAGCAGAGGGTGAATGTGGACAAGCAGAAGCTCAAGAGCCTGCAAAGAAGCCTTCCGATGAGCTACCTGGTGGGAGGAATCCTTACGCTCCAAGGTCGCCATTCCCGTATAAGCTGATAAAGGCAAATCTGAAGAAGCGTCATGAGAGGTTCATGGACTCGATCACGAAACTGTATCTTGAAGTCCCCTTCCTTGATGCATTGGAAGAGATGCCTATGTATGCCAAGTTCCTCAAGGACCTTATCACAAAGAAGAGAAAGGGAGAAAGGACAGAGATAGTGTATCTAGCTTCCACCTCCTCCACCTTCTTGAAGCCCGACACGCCAAATAAGAGAAGGGATCCCGGAGCTTTCACAATCCCGTTCGCCATAGGAGACAACGTCGAGCACAAGGGTCTAGCAGACTTGGGGGCTAACATAAGCCTCATGCCCCTAAGTTTCGCACAAAGGGTGGCTTGACCGATATGGTTCGAACCAACATGTGGATCCAACTGGCAGACCACACCTTCAAGAGACCTGTCGGCATTGTCGAAGATGTGCCGATCAGGGTTGGAAATTTCTTCATCCCCTGTGACATAGTCGTCATCGACACGGCTGAAGACCCCCGTTGCCCGATCATCTTTGGACGCCCTTTCTTGGCAACAGGAAGAGCGTTGATTGATGTCTCCGAGGGGATAATCACTTTGAGGGTCGGAAACGACCATATTGACTTCAAGTTGAAGGATATCATGAGAGGCCCTTCCCTGTCTGAATCAGCATGTTTCGCAGATAGCTACAATAAATTCTGCGAGGAAATAGAGGAGGATATCCGGATAGTGGACCCCCTCGCAAGGGTTATAAGCAGTCAGGATCCCGACCTCGAAGATCCTGAAATAACGAGGTATCTCCACCTTTTTGACCTTTCTGACAAAGATTTGCAAGAAGAAGATGAGGTGGTGGAGTCTGCAAGGTATGCCTCCCTCGAAGGTGAGCCGCGAGAGGAAGTACCCAGACCAAAGCCAGAATTAAAAGTGTTGCCTGAAGGCCTGAAGTACGAGTTCTTGGACGAAGAGCAGAGGAACCCCGTCATTGTAAACACCAATCTTTCAAGCAATCAACTGGATCGACTCCTTGAGGAGTTAAGGCTCCACAGGGGGGCTATAGGATATTCAGTAGAGGATATCAAAGGCCTTAGCCCCGCCCTGTGCATGCACCACATCAGCTTAGATGAATCAGCCAAGCCTCTGGCTCAACCCCAGAGGAAGCTAAACTAGATGCTCAAGGAGGTCATCAAGAAAGAGGTAATAAGGCTTAGGGATGCGGGGATTATTTACCCAATCAGCGATAGCAATTGGGTAAGTCCTATCCACGTAGTACCCAAGAAAGGAGGAATGACAGTGGTTAGGGGCGAGAAGGGCGATGAGGTGGTAGTAAGAACCGTCACTGACTGGCGGATGTGCATAGATTACTGAAAGCTAAATCAGGCTACAAAGAAGGATCATTTTCCGCTACCTTTTATTGACCAAGTTCTCGAAAGGTTAGCACATCATGATTTCTTTTGTTTTCTTGATGGCTTTTCAGGTTTTTACCAGGTCCCCATCTTGCCCGATGATCAAGAGAAAACAACATTCACCTGCCTTTACGACACTTATGCCTTCCGAAGGATGCCCTTCGGACTCTGCAACGCCCCCGCCACCTTTCAGCGATGCATGATATCGATGTTCTCAGATTTTCTAGAAGACATCATAGAAGTTTTCATGGACGATTTTTCCGTCTATGGGAAGGACTTCGATAGCTGTCTGAAGAATCTGTCATTGGTTCTTCAAAGGTGCGAGGAGAACAACCTAGTTCTAAACTGGGAAAAATGCCATTTCATGGTGCGGGAGGGCATCGTCCTCGGGCATAAGATCTCGAAGCGTGGGATCGAAGTGGACGCAAGCAAGGTTGAAGCAATATCCAAGCTTCCTCCACCAAGATCCGTGATGGAGGTGCAAAGCTTCCTCGGGCACGCGGGATATTACCAAGATTCATCAAGGACTTCTCAAAGATTTCCAAACCGCTGTCCAATTTTCTGGTAAAGGACGTTGAATTTGTTTTCTCTAACGATTGTCTAAGTTCTTGTCAGGCCCTTAAAAATGCTTTAATATCACCACCTATCCTCCAAGTGCCAGAATGGGGTTTACCTTTTGAGCTAATGTGCGACGCTAGCGACTACACGATTGGAGCAGTCTTGGGGCAAAAGAAAGACAAAATGCACCATGTGATTTGCTACGCTAGTCGTACGTTGGACGAAGCTCAGGTAAACTACACAACAACTGAAAAGGAGATGCTCGCTATCGTCTGCGTGTTTGATAAGTTCAGGTCGTATCTCGTCGGAGCAAGAGTCAAAGTATACACAAATCATGGGGCAATAAAATACTTGATGCAAAAGAAAGACGCGAAACCCAGGCTGTTGAGATGGGCCCTATTGCTCCAAGAGTTTGACCATGAAATTATCGACAAGAAGGGCACAGAAAATGTGGTCGCTGACCATCTATCAAGGATCGTGACTGAGAAACAGGGAGGGCCAGCTATCAACGATGACTACGCCGATGAGACCCTTAAGTTGGCCGAAGCTCAAGAAGAAAGTCTACCCTGGTTTGCAGACATCTGCAATTATCTTGCTTGTGGAGAACTGCCTCCTGACATCACGTACAACCAGAAAAGGAAGCTATTCGCTGATGCCAAGAACTATTACTGGGATGATCCTCTCCTGTTCAGAAGGTGCGCTGATAACTTATACAGGAGATGCATCCCAGAAGAAGAAACCGCAGACATCTTGAAGCAATGCCACGCCTCCCCCTACGGTGGTCACCTGGGTAGCGAAAGAACAGCAACGAAGGTGCTACAGTCAGGTTTCTACTGGCCCTCATTATTTAAAGATGCCGCACAATTTGTGAAGATTTGCAAGGAGCGCCAATTTACGGGGAACATAGGGCGGAGGAATGAAATGCCAATGGCAAGCTGGATAGAAGTAGAAATATTTGACGTATGGGGGATCAACTACATGGGACCGTTTCCCCCATCCCGGGGGTATCAATACATACTCGTGGCAGTGGATTATGTATCAAAGTGGGTAGAAGCGGTAGCCACCCAAACCTGTGATGCCAAGTCAGTTATCAAGCTCTTCGAGAAGACCATCTTTCCCCGTTTTGGTGTGTCGCACACTGTTATAAGCGACGGAGGTTCGTACTTTGGAGAAAGACAGTTTGAAGCACTCCTGCACAAGTACGGAGTGAAGCACAAGATCGCTACACCCTACCACCCACAAACGTCAGGACAGGTATAGGTTTCCAATAGGCAAATCAAGCAGATCTTGGAGAAAACTGTCAGCCGAACAAGGAAGGACTGGTTCATGAAGCTTGACGACGCGCTTTGGGCCTACCGAACTGCTTACAAGACGCCCATTGGAATCACCCCCTACCGGCGTATCTACGGAAAGTCCTGCCACCTGCCTTTGGAAATGGAACATAAGGCCCTTTGGGCAATCAAGTTCCTAAATATGGACCTCGACAAAGCAGGAGAAAAGAGGTTTTTGCAGCTTCAAGAGCTAGAAGAGCTGAGATTGAACGCCTACGAAAATGCAAAAATCTACAAACAGAGGACAAAAATGTGGCATGATGCCCACCTCAGGAGAAAAGATGTAGGCGAGAGGGATAAAGTCTTGTTATACAAGTCCTCTATTCGTCTCTTCCCTGGGAAGTTACAAACGAGATGGTCAGGACCGTTTACCGTGTCAAAAATATACCCATCCGGAATGATGGAGCTTTACGACAAGGACGATCCAACCAAAGTATTTCAAGTGAATGGGCACAGGGTGAAAAGATTCTATGAGGATGAGGCCTTCGTCAGGAGAGCAGAGATCGACCTGCAAGATATGGGCACAGTCAAGGGTTGAACAAGATGATCCCACACTGGTCGAGCTGGCGACGCAAACTTCAGCGCTCCTCGGGAGGCAGCCCGAGTTTTTCTTTCTTTCATAGAGTAGGATGCATTTTTCCTATTCTTTGCAAAAACAAACATTATGGCATGTAATAAGGTCCGAGTCGGTGCACACGCCGAGCACACCGACTCTCCTATTTTATGGGCCACCGCTGTAGTATTTTCTGAGGTCAAAGGCTTAACCCTTGGCTGATGATGTTTTACCCTTTAATCACTATTTCTGCTCTTAGGTTTTAGTTTTTCACCCGCCTGTTTTAACCATGTCGGGCAGCCTCTCAGCTGGCGCACAGGACCGCCCGTACTGGGTCTTGGTCTCTCGGGCATCGCAACGGCCGTGACGGTTGGCATTCCCGGACGGCATGCACCCTATCGTGCAGGGGAATAAATGCCCTTAATGAGGATGATATGACCATCATCTCGGGAACTGCCTGATCCGTTGGCCGACGCGTGCCTCAGAGATGTCCGTTTTGCACCCGGCCGAGCCGGCTATAAATAAGAACGGAGGGTTTACCGTGTCGGGCTGTCACACTTTACTCATTTTAGCCACCTGTAACGCATGCAGTAGTCTGCCCTTTTGCTCCCATGTCGGCCAGCTGCCTTCACCGTGGTATCGGGCGATGGCTCCTATGAGAAAAGGTATAGCCCGATAGGCTTATCTCCTGACACATGTTTTTCCTATCGCCCGCTGACAATTTTGTATCGCCCGACGCAGTAAGCGCGACATAACGGCCGATGGTGTCTGCCCGACACATCATATTGGGCGACACGATTTTCTTTTGTGACGTCCCATCGAGAAGTTGCTCTTTATCGGCCGATATACCCATATCGGGCGCAATTCTTTTCACATCTTGCTATCGGGTTTTAGTTTCATGTGACCTTGCCACCCGACATGCTTGTCGCCCGATACACCAGTGTCGCGCGGAAAGTTGTATCGCGCGGCAACCTCGTATCGCCCAATTTCATATCGACTCAACCTTTTGTTTTGATGGACGATACCCGGAGATTTTAATAAGTTTATCGAGTTTCTTTTTCCTATCTAACATTTTAAATGAATAATGAACTTGATAACAGGCAGAATGACGGCCGCAACCGAAGCAGCAACTGTCGGACAGAAACGTCACAACGGGCCACTAACCACCAAAAAATGAGCAAGGGGAAATTTCCTTGATTAGGTAGCCTCGAAAGAGGCTCGTTTCCTTATCATAGCCTGTCTTCTGTAGTAGCCTGGGGCCAACTACAGAGACAGCACGAGTACAGCCCCGGTGACTGCCGAGACAGCACAAGAGCTCTCTGTCAATCGAGAGCCATTGCGCGTGTTTCGACTAAGCTGGGAAATAAAGCGGAGGCTGAGCTTGGAAAGCGCTTTGCCGACGACCTCCAGAGGGAACCTGGACATCCCGATTCCAGCAACTTAATAAAGAGGAAGCAGCCACAAGTGCCCGCACTTGTCGAACCTGTTTCCAAATGAGAAAGAAGGAGGCGGCAACAAAGAAGCATATTGCAGCTTCTACAAGGCACAAGCAAACCCGCTAAATAACCTTCACTGGACTAACATGAACTCACCCTCTTATTCAATACTCTGGGACAAAGTATTGGATAAGTTTGGGGGGGGGGGTACCCATGTACCAGTGAAGGAGGTATAAACATTCTCTTGTGCCATTTTGCTTTTCCCCTATAGCATGTACTTGCACCCTTGCTCATATAATTTTTTTTGAAAATTTTGCTTAATTTGTTCCCATGCATATGTACAAAGTCGCTATATTAGTAAAAACCCAGATGCAACTACTTGCCAAGTTTATTTTCTTTGTACTAAATATGACGCAAGTCCTGTTATATCTTTTTGATAGTGCTGCTTCAAATGAACAAAAGAATATGTTTTGTCATGTCAAAAATTTCAAAAAATATAATAATCTCGCAAACAGCTAAGAGATGAGTATGGAGAAGGAAAAAGCTACCCAAACAGTAAGAATCTCTTTATTTCCCCTTACCAGACAAAAATCCTAAAAAGAGAGAGAAGCCTTATGAGCGTGAATAAAAGCATGAGAGTTGTGACCAATAAAAGAAAAAAAAATATACACACACTTATTTCCCAAAAGTACCCATATTTAGGCATGGTAGATCCGGGGCTGTGGTACGTAGGATGTGAAATCACTGCTCTAAAGCCAACTAGCTTGGACTGCAGGGACCACTTGCCCGTTAACGGACCCTTACCTGGATGGACCGATGGGAAACAAGAAGAAAACCCAGAAAGCCTTAGCCTACCCTATACACAACTTGCTGCCCCGAAAATAAAGTTGTTTGGTGTGGAAGCTAACTTCGGAATCATACAACAACGTCTCGCCCAAGCTGTAGAGAATAATCTTACTTAAACAATAAGGCAAGAAAGACAAAGTCTTTTGTTCGTAATGAGGCAACATTATCTCTAAAGGCATTACGATACTTGTTTTACATCTTGGCCTGAGAAGCATACTACGCAAGAAGAAGCATCACCAAATAAAGTTTAAATATTGATTGAGGACAATCAAAAAGCTAAGTTTGGGGGAGTTGATAACACCAATTTTCGTGACGTTTTTGGCCTTTATTCTGTTATCAAAACTTCCCTTTTCTGCCATTTTCCTCTATTTTATATGCAATTTTGCAATAATTAGCCAAGCAATGCTCTCAGTCCAATATTTCCATCTTTTGCAGAGTTTCCTCCTATTTTGGCCCATTTAGCACCAATAAGGCCGTTCCGGCCCGCAAATAAGTCCAAGACTGTCTCGACCCCCCCTGACGCCCGATACACACGCTGACCGGAGGGGCTGTGCGATACGACGACGCGTGACGCAAGAATGCCGCGCGAGAGGGTACCGATGGACGCCACGCCTCTTTACCCGATAGGGAGCCGAGCACGCCACAACTACTCTATGTGCCGCGTGATATCAGCCACCCACCGGCAGGCGCCTCTTGCCTCGACGCCCGACAGCCGACCTCCTTGTGCCGAGCGATACCGAGCGATACCCGCGTCAGCCGACCACCAACTGAACGGCGGAAAGCAGGACACGTGGCGCTTCGAGCACCATATCTTCTCACGACCAGCTGCCTATAAATAGCAGCTACAGGGAGCCGAAAAGACGGCTTGGACAGTTCGGACAAGCTTGGTCACTTCAGGTTTTGGATAGTCGAGTGATCTTCGGAGGAGACTGCGAGAGCAGGCGTATCGTGCTCCAGTGTTTGTACCGGGCAACACTAGGTGGGCTCTTCCTCATCCCGAGAGGGAGGGGACTGGTTCACCTAGGACTGTACCGGGCGACAGTGGGAGCCGATATCGGCCAATGTAGATACGCGACATGAGTGCCCGACATGATAACGAACCCGATACGCTCCGCCCGTCAGGCGTGTCGCCCGAGAGGGTGTACCGCCCGACTTGAGCATATCGGCCATTTCCTTGAGCGATGCAGTCGCCCGTCGCGGTGTGCCGTTTGAGAGAGCATGCTGCCCGACGCGGCTGCATCGGACTAGGCCCCTGTCTGATATCGGGTGGGATGGTTACTGTAGCCGGTCGTCCTTCTACATCAAGAAGGCGACACATATCTTTAATTCTGTTGTTTAATTCTTTACTTATGCATTGTAATTAAGACCTTTAATGCTTATAGAAATAGAAATGCTTAAATACTTGCTGCTCTATGCTTGGCGCAATATGTTGGATGACTGCTATATTTTATATCCGAACTCTAGCTTGCATGTTTTGGATCGCGTTTCGCTTAGCTACCGAATCATGTTTTCCCGTCGCAACAGCTTTGAGAGTCGTGTTGTGGCTCTAGTGTTTGGTCCGATTCTGGAGTACGAGAGTGCCTGGAACGGAGTTGTTTCAGTAACATTTCACTCTAACTTTGAGCCCAGCAACATCGAGAGAAGTGCCGAGGCTTGGTTAGAGGTACCTGCTCTGAGAGGAGGGGTGCAGGGTGTTACTGGTGCCGCTTGTTTTGTAGTAGTTTTATCCTTCGTACCTTGCTCTAGCTCTAGTGTTACCTTTCAGTTTCTGTTGCATGAAAACCCCTAAAACTGCTAAATGCTTAAAACCTTAAATCTTTCTAGTAACTCCACTTGGAGATAGTTTTCTTGTTTTGTTTGTGACATCTTTACGCTTCCCTTATGGGGAATTTATAATCTCTTTTTACCTGCCGGAGTGTAGCGTGTCAATTCTGGGTTCTCAACACTACCCCCCTTGTCCCTGTGTTCGACCCCGTATATCTACTTCGACCTCATAAACAAAGTTGCGGGGGCCTAGAAGGATTCAGGTTTATAAATGTAAAAGCTCGACTACCTCAAATCCGCCTCAAAATTTGGGGCGCGCGATTTAGGTCGGTCATCTTCTAGGAGTTACAAGAAATTCTAGCATGGAACTAGTATATATGAGAAGAAGTATCTAACAAATTGTCCTTTGCTTAGATTTAGTTGACTTTGGTAGTTTCATCTAGTTTATCATGTCTTGATACCTTTATATATTTCATTTACCTAAAATGGCATGAAACAAAGAAAGGATCAGTATATTGCTATATAGTGTATGTGGGTGCAAACAAAATATGTGTATGTAGGTGTAACAACATAAACAACCATAGAAGCAATTATCATTACATAATCGACCATGCATTTTCATTTCTATTTGCTCGACTCTTATCCTTTCCCTCTATGTGGTGTGCTCTCTCTTTAGGAGACCCTCTTTATGGGGAACCACTACAACAAAATTTCCCATTATTGGCATTTATTTAAGTGGCTTTTATAAAACAAAAACCACCATCTATCTAATATATAGGCATTTTTAATTAAAATTCCTCTAAACCACCTATTATAGAGTTTCTAAAAAAGACTTAACATTAGAGGAATTTTTATTTTTAATTAGTGGAAATCTAAAATTACCAAACCAATAAGGAAGTAATTGCTAATGCAATTATCACTTCCCGCTCCAATAGTTTCCCTTCGCGCTCCAACATATCGCGACTATTTGAAGATTGATCTCTCCGCTCTCTCCCTGATTCCTCGCTCACGAGCTAGACCAGTGCGTGGAGGAGATATAGCATCCTGGCTGATCGTCGCCCTAGGTGTTGATGGATTGCGTCTGACTAAGAAACTAGTGGCGGTGCGCGGAGTGCCAGTTGCCGGTGGTGGAGTGCCAACTAGCCGGCCACAGAGTGCCAATTTGCCGGCGTTGGAGTAACACATTGCTAGTGAGTCCCAACCATCTATATCTCTGATCCTCTTTCCCCACCATTTTCATAAATAGATTCATTGGTTTGCCCCATTGTCGCCAGGTGAAACCAGGAGTGCAGCGGCTGGGAGAGGAGCACCATCGGTTGTCGGCTGGGAGAGGAGCGCCATCGGTTGGGAGAGGAGTGCCATCGGTTGGGAGAGGAGCACAGTGGCTCTATCCTCCACCACAATCTATTCAAGTATGTACCTTCACAGGAGCACATTTGAGAAATCAGATGTTCTTCCATGTAGCAACTTGGGATAGTGAAAACCATGGATTTACAAGAGTGTGTTTTAGTAGTTATGTGGGTTGATCACATTGGTCTATTCCGTGATTGTACTGGTGTGTTAGTTGAGGAGTTTGTCAGTATCTATGAATCAATAGAGCATCAGGATTACTCCCTTTCTTGGGCGACATTGTCTTATGTTGGAAAATCAAAGGACGACCATTCTACTCATATGGACAAATAGATACAAATCTTTGCTGAGTCAGGCTATAACTTGCATCACCTCTTAGAGAAAAACATAGTTCCTGACATTCCTGGAGAAGATTGTTGTAGTGATGCCTTCAACTATTTATCATGCATGGGGAATGTTGTTGGTATCATTGATGGTGGCTTTGAAGTGCATTGGGCTAATGGTATCACTTCTAAGGTTAGAGTTGACATTTCACTTGCATATAGTCAACTAAATTATAATATTATCTAATACAAACCTGTAATTCAATATATATAGAACGCATGTTAGTTTCCTATGCACTTAAAGTATGAAAAAGGTTCCTCTTTTAGTGTTGAAACATCATGCATGATCATTTCATAAGAACCACAAAAAGGAGTATAGCATGTATATAATAAAAAGGGTGAAGCAATTTAATTAAAAAAACTGTTCTGAAACACCAAAAACTATTTTACAGACCTACAACTTTGCTATGACCATCTTTAGTTATAGGTTAATAATCAATTTGAAGCCATCAATCAAAAGATTATAAAGAATTTAATTACAAAAACTATGTAAGCTTTAGTCAATTAGGCTTCTTAAGTATATCTGGAACATCCATGTTCCTTGTTAGTGTTAGCATCCCTCTTTAGAACAACATCTACAAAAGTATTGTTCACTCTCTCAATAAGAACGTTTTGGTAGGAAACATTCAAGGTTGTCCTTGTACGTCTCAAGTCATTAGCCATATAGAGATGCCAATTATAACATACAATCTATTGAACTACTTTGATTTGTGATATACTACACATTCAAATATAGAAACAAAGAAAAACTTGCTACCGGTAGGTCCTAACAATAATATATTATCCGTATTTTGTAGATCTTACAAATGAATACACCCATTGAATATCCATGAACATACAAAGTTTGTTCATGTTTCTTTCTTTCACTTTTTTGGGAACTATGAGGAATAATGATGGATCCTAGGGTGGGAGATCTTAAAAGTAACCAGAGAAATGATGAACTAGATGATCTGATTTGAGGCTAGGATCAGTAATAAATTATGTAACACATGAGTGAAACATACAGAGGTGAATTTAAAATGAGTTTGTTAACAGTTAGCATTGCAAATGTTGTAGAGTTTATCTTTAGTTTTAGTCTAACAACTTTTGAAAATTCCTTTTCCAAAAACTTATTAAAGAAGGAAAAGTTCGAAAACTCTAGGTAATTATTCTTGTCGATATCCCCTGCACTTTTTATGCAAGGAAGTCCTATGTTCTCATACACACCCTTTTTTGCATCAATGGCTAGAGTATCTGCAACAAGATGTAACATTTTACAAAATTATCATTATGACATGAACTTCATGCCTATATGTTGGTTTCAACTCATATTAAGAAGATTGTAAGATTAGAGGAAAAGAAAAGGTTAAAGGAATAGATCAAAACTACATTGTAGATGCATAGTTATAGTTAAACATAGTAGCATGAAAATAGATGAAATTTGTTGATTAACCAAACTTTTAGTGCCAATAAGTAGTCAGAATTGAATACCTTTTCATCCTAGGATAGAGCTAGTGCTTTAGAAAGGAGAGAGTAGCCTACAAAAACTCCAATGTTGATTGTGCTCTTGGCATTTGTTGAGTTAAGTATGAGGATCACGAATGACCCTTCAATATGAGTTAAGCACATCATGGCCCTACATTTAGATTCTAGATAAAAGCATCATGTTAGATTCAAAAGACATTAAATTGACATACTAAGATACAAACTTGCACTAAGTTGTACTTCCAATGACATCATGAATGGTGGGTATCAATTAAGTACAATAACCATTCCTCTAAAGTTGATTACATCTCACCCCTGCAATTATAAATGCTAGAACATCATCAAAATCTTCTGAATAAGTTCTTATTTTGAAAAGCTACATGCTCTTCATAAAAGAGAACTATCCTACTGCTAATCTATTAATATGGACTACTTGGTCGAGACTCAAGCATTCATTTGTAACCAAATAGCTTTATAAATGGCCGCCTCATGCACATCATGGCCCTACAATGAAAAATTGATGTCTTTGCATGGACATGGCCATTGGAGGCTTCCTAAATATAATCATGCCTTACCATTGTAGTGCCACAAATGTGAACATGAGCCTACAAAACAATCATGACCCCCCCCCCCCCAAATTAATGAAGCCCCATCATCAAGTATAATTGCAAGCAATAGAGAAACAATAAACACTAAAACATTTATATAAATGCATGCCTACTGCATAAAGTTAGAAAAAATTAACAACATATTTCTCAATATCACATGACACTCTATCTTTTCCTCCAATATCTACAACTATGAATCCTCCAGCTCCATACCTTTTACATTTCCTTATTCGCCACCATGACAAACCATCATAAGAAGCTCATGTGATGGTAACTACAGTGAGCTAATTTTTTTTATCATTCAAATATGCAAAGATTATATAATTTTTACTTAATAGAGATGTTTCATCAATCATCATTGTTTGATAGATGGGGTACCTCCTCATCTGGTTGTTCCAACACAATGTGAATATGTAGTTCTTTTGTCATTGCCAAATAGTAGAAATAGAAGGAAAAAAAACTTGTAAGAACTTCACACTTGTAAATATACATTGAATGATCCTAACTATATACTTTCCCCAGTTGTAAATCTAAACTTACCTGGTAAATGGTCTTTTATCATGCAAGTACCAATAGTCCTCGACACCATACTAGATATCTGATGCGACAGTTGGCAATTGTTTCTTAATAATATGTGAAGGTGTTTAATATACTTGTGATCCTTTCAAAATGCTTGCCTAAATCCATTAAAGTGTGTTGAAATTGCACCTTACTTGTGGCGACACATCCCGCTATCATATAGACAATGAGGTGCCATGCGAAAACATGCGGAAATCACCATAAACCACCTATTTCCAAAAATACGGGGTAATTAAAACTTATTTCAGAAAGCAGATAAACCAAGAAACTATTACATCCAGATCCTCATCCTACAAGAACATAGGTTATAAAAACATTTACAAGCCTTGATGCATGTCCACAACTTAGAAGGTCAGTTGTCCTGTCCACACATGAGTTCATCACCTGTTTATACACAATGGGCCATATCTGACCGGCAGCAGGATATACAAGGCTTCATTAGCTATACATCATAAAACATCGTCAAAACACCTCCGAGGACCTGAGAGTACAGGGATGACTCTAGAACTCTACAACAAAATAGCAGTGCATCCATCTCTTGCCTTCTACTGCTCTTCTTGTTGCTTGGCCGCAACCCCACGACCACCACCACGTCTAGTGCGAACACCTAAAAAGGGTGTAAGCCAACGGGGTGAGACACACAGTCCCAATGAGAAACATAACTCTTCGCTAAAACCATAAAACCTCAGAAAGATAAAGCAATAACAGCAGATAATTGATAAACTGTAGAATAGGAGCAACATATTGAGCAAGGTGTACAGAAGGCATATAACCAAGCATTTCTTTATGGAACATGATTGACAAGATAAGATTTATAAGATATTATCCCATAACATAAGGAACGTATAAGTAACTGCAAGGTATAACAAGAACAACTACACAAGCAGGGCCTCAACCAATGTTCTGTGTTTTGCCTTAAGTAATAAATACTATTCAGATGGATTACGTATTGTTATGCCCTGAGGAAGTGAGCCACACCACTCAGATCCAACCGATGACTGCAAAACCCAGAGCCGGTGCCACACAAGGTCAATGGAAGAGACAGACTCCACAACCTCACCTCCTTGTGGTCAGTGCACGAGAACCAAAGTAGGATCGCAGTCTCATGCTTAAGTGGCCTTAGCCACAGGGTCATCTCCCGTAGGCTACCCTTTCTCTAGCCCACCTCGGTATAGGTCTCGACACTAGTATCTCTGAGCCACAGGCCAGTTCATCGTGCTCCCTGAGCCATGAATGCATTCATGCTCTATCACACTGAGCCATGGGCCTATTCACCATGCTCCATCTATCCTGAGTCTGCAACCATAGCTGCACTCGAATCCTCTCTATTTAGGCAAGGAGAAACCTCGCATATTCAACAATATGCGCTCCGGGTTAACCCGTAGGAGAACCCATTTCACCATCACCAACTACTGACGATGATGGATCTATGGCCAGGGCAAACTACATAATATGTTCCATTGTAATTAGTTAGTATATTTTAAGTGGATTGTTGAGGCAACCAGGTTGTATAACATTAAGTTACATTTTTATTACCACTATCACATTATCCCAGGATCTGAATCCCTCATCAGAAGAAACCACTGCCTCAGAAGGCATTCTCGTCACTTGGGATAACAATCCCTGATTTCATCATTAGAGGATAACACCTCAACTAGGCACTTTAGCCAAACTCAGGTCCTCAAACCTAAACACATTATGCAGGTGATGCATGTTATCTCATCAACAAGAGTGACCATCAATGCAATGATATTCAAACATATATACATCATAGCACTTTACCTGGCTATGCATCAACATGAAACACCTGCATGGTTAGTATACACATTCATAGAGATAACTGAAGCCATCATGGATTAACAGAAGGATCATGCTATCAAATATAGGGCAACATTGATGATTATACACTTTATCATTCATGCCTCAAACCTGTGACCATAGACATGGGTCACATCATCATGTGAAGCAACTCATATACTTCCAAGCTTATCATTTACTCATCATTATATATACATGATTCAAGATGGTCATAAACACATGTAATATCATGTCATTAGAGTTTCAGATATGTCATGTTTACATATGTGTGTTCTACTATATCAATTACCTCACTACTATCAAACATGTCAAAAGGTTCACAAACCATAATCCATAATTCCTTATCAACAAGGATGTGATTGCATGATAAAGAACTATCAGATGGGTTTCTGGGTGGAACATGACCCTCACTAGAAGTGCCCACTACCCTCAGAAGAAGTGTGACAGGTAGGGCACCCCCACTAGAAGTGGTATCGGGTAGGGTAACTTCCCTTACAAAAAGCATATCGGCCTATACACATATCGGCTAACCACAGTAGGTAACGACCACCACCCAAGAGTGTCGTGCAACTAGAGACCAAAATGTATCATGTACAAGGCATAACGTGCAACTAGATAAAGAGAGGGTATCGTGCAATAGGATAAGCAAGCATCATCTATCCATCAACATCGACTAAGCCCTATCACCCATCTAGGGTGAAGGTACCTATCGGGCAGTTACACCCCTCGAATGCCCAAGACTCACATTTCAAAACATAGCGCCCCAGCATGACATGGTGTCGCCCAACACACTCATAACTCAAGTGACATCAAAGCGTTCCAAAGAAACCTATTGGTTAAGGGCAGCACACCATATCGGCCTCCACCAAAGCAACACCACCAAACCATGACCCCCAACCCAAGGTTAGCCCCCTGAGCTCCATAACATCCAAGGTACATCGGGCACTAAGACACTACCTTAGCTAGGTGTATCGGGAAGGGCACTCAACAAGGCATATCGCCCAAGCACACAAGGGTATCGTCCATCAACCATACTCTATCTAGGCATAACGACCAAGGGTACAACTCAAATGGGCAGCACTATCACAACATCATATTGTGCAAGATACAACCCAACAAGATCGTCATCAACCTCAAACACAAGGGCACCAAACCCTAAATGATCAAGAAGATCGACTCACCTCTCAACAACCAAGAGAGAGGGGTCTTGCACAACCTCTATCACAAATCGGGCAACCACAAAGATCAACCTCAACATAGGTCATCATCCACACACAAGCTCACCTCTTAAATCCATGGTGAGAGGAGGGTGTTGCTCAAGCAACTAGAACACAAGCTCACCTCTCAACTTAAACGAGAGAGGGGTATTGCCCACATTACTAGAGCTCAAGCTCACTTCTCTAGACCAAGGAGGGAAAGGAGTGTTGCTCAACAAGGAAACCCTAAAACATGGTTCGGCCAACTAGGTGCAACTAAGCAAGAAACTTATCTTAGAACATACATGGCCGATATGATCATATGAAAACATGTAAGAATATAAAAGAAAGTAGTATGGTTAGGGTTAGGAGTTATGTAACCCACCTTAAGCAAGCTCCAAGCTCCTAGCACCAAGCAACACCTTTGGCCACCTTAAGAGGAAGAAGAAGACGACTCCAAAGAGAAGGATCAGCCGCCAAGCTTTGCAAAGAAAGAGTGTCGTCCAC
Organism: Alisma plantago-aquatica; assembly: GCA_963693085.1. Taxonomy (NCBI): domain Eukaryota; kingdom Viridiplantae; phylum Streptophyta; class Magnoliopsida; order Alismatales; family Alismataceae; genus Alisma; species Alisma plantago-aquatica. The sequence continues at coordinate 805,415,453 of OY856413.1, read as the reverse complement.
CAAGGAAGAGAGAAACCAAGGAACTAAAGAGATCCTTAGAAAGAGAAAGAAGGTACATATATAGGAGAGGGTGGAGGATAAACCAAGGTAAGACAAAGCAAGGTGTCATCCTCCTAGGGACACTTGTCCATGGGCAATGCCACCTTCTTATCTCGCCTTAAACACATGTCCAAGGCCATTGCCACATGCAAGCATCATGCGCCAAGTGTCCACTAGTGGTGACACAAACGAGGTCAAAGGGTCAAAGGGATCCATGGCCGATACACCCCATCACCATGCCTGACACACCTTCCTGGGCGACACACCTATGGTCGGCACAACCATGGCCGGCACACCTATGGCCGACACAAGGTCCAACAAGGTTAAGCAAGGCTCGAACAAGGCATAACAAGGCTTATCAAAGCCCAAAGCAACGAGCCCAAACCTTCCTCTCAACACTAGAGGAAGCAAGGAGAGAGAAGAACACTTCTCAAGGTGACAACTTGCCCATAAACCCTAGACTTGGGTAAATTTCAAGTAGCACCTCCAACACTCAAAAAGCACAAACAAACCCTAATCACCACTAAAAGTGATTAGAAGGAAACTAAACACCAAGGTTAGGCAAAGCAAACAGGATAAGCCCAAAACTGAGGTCAGGGTCCTTACATTACTTATCTTGAGTTGGAATAGGATGCAGATCGAAATGCTTCCAGTGTGAACCCATCTTCATTTCAATGTATTTGTATGAATAGAGTGTCGCATCAATATCATTGGTTTGATTACAAGTATTATTTCAAAACATAATTTGCCAAACAAAAGCCACACAATTTCTTTAAATGTACTAGCAACCTGTGATGAAGTTTAATCAACATGTGATCTTGTCAGGCACCTACTAACACTAGCAAACCTCATAAAAATTTGTTCCTAAATTTGTTGGAGTGTTCTGAAATTGCATCTTACTTATCTTGAGTTGGAATAGGATGCAAATGGAGATGTTCTCAGTGTAGAACCATCTTCATTTCAATGTATTTGTGTGAACAGAGTTCCACATTAGTATCATTCATTTGATTATGTGTCTTATTTCAAGACACAATTTGTCAAATAAAAGATAAACCATTCCTTCAATTTCACTGTATCTCTGAAGATTATGTAAAGTTGTATGTTGTGCTTATCATTTTATTGAGTTGTACATGTTTGACTAGAGTACCTGTGATGGAGAAAACCTTGTAAAATTGCTCTTGAATTCATTGGTGTGTGCTGAAGTTGCAACATACTTATATTGAGTTGGAATAGGATGCAGTTGGAGATGCTTCCAGTATAGGACCATCTCCATTTCAATGTATTTGTGTGAACAAAGTTCTGCATCAGTACCATGGGTTTGGTGATGGGTACCCAATCACCACTTTCTTTAGTGGTCTAACTCTTACTAACAGGCTGTCTGATGGCAACTTCTTGGGTTTGGATGTTGAAAACTTGGTTATGATAACTAACAATATGGAATCCCATCAATTTGGGTGGGACTAAATAAGAGGAGTGGTTGGAAATAGATCTTCATTACCAACTGGTAATCACACAACAATGAAGGATTAGTGAACATTAGACCAATTGCAATGATATAGGACATGATCTCTTCTCTTAGATTTCTTTTCAAGCTATCATGTCCACCACAATAAAGTTGGTTATGACAAGAAAACAAGGGTTAACTGATGTTATACTCTTTTTCTAAAAATATATAACATTGTTATATATACTTACAATTGTTAGTACTTATATTTTTCAGTCTCTATCCACCCACAAAAGTCACTATGAACTGGGCCTCTATGCCAATGTTAATCTTCCCTGATGAAGAACAATTGAACATCATCCTTGATGATTGTTCCTTAAACCAACTAACCAAACCTGAACATTGGCATTTTCTAAACGGAAGACGCTACAGGCCTGGTGAAGTGACCCTAAATTTTGGCAATTCTTCACATGTTATTGAGGTTGAGTATGATTTGACGAGAAAACTTGTATCAAAATCCGGTTGGCACGATTGGATTACAAAGATGCTAGTGGCCGTAGCGACAAGCTTTTTCTCCATCCAGTTGGCCATAATACCATCAATGTTTAGATAACCAACATCAACAACGAGACCCCCGATCATCTATAGCGGTATGAGCACTCGATGGAGATATCCAGCTCAGACAAATCTGATGATGAGATACCTGTCAGTTCAGATTCGTCTAAATACAGTGAGGAGCTCCGCGACACAACATCATCATCAAAAAGACCACGGTAGGTCCAATTAACAAATATAATTCTCCTAGTGGGCCGTAGAGAAAAGCTTTTTCTCCATCCAGTTGGCCATAATACCATCAATGTTTAGATAACCAACATCAACAACGAGACCCCCGATCATCTATAGCGGTATGAGCACTCGATGGAGATATCCAGCTCAGACAAATCTGATGATGAGATACCTGTCAGTTCAGATTCGTCTAAATACAGTGAGGAGCTCCGCGACACAACATCATCATCAAAAAGACCACGATAGGTCCAATTAACAAATAGAATTCTCCTATCTTGTTTTGTGTTTACACTTTTTCCCTTAAAGTAATCAATCCTCATATCTACTTTTTTTTCTAAACTTCAGGAGAAGATCACCACAATGAAAAGGCCTCACAGTTACTGATGCAGGACCATGTTGGTGTAGTATTAAGTTGTCTATCTATCTAGACTTGTCTATATTCTAATTATGCACATGTTTAGTGGTACAACAACCCCTTTGTTTAGTTATTGTTTAGGGGTGCACCCCTGTGTGTGGATGTAAAAAGAGATTAATTAATGGAACTGCAAGTTGCTACATGAATGCTTATAATTGTTTACATATGATTTCTGGTAAAAGAAGTATGATGATAAAGAAAAGAATATATGTTGTAGTTCATAAAATTCAAGCACCTGTCCATAATGATGGTAGTAGCAGATGTTCCATCAATAGAAATAGAAGAAATTAGAGATCGAAAGTTATTTGGGATGTCCCCAAGCAATAAATGAAGTGCGTGTTCCCATGAATGTTTGAAATTCACAAAACCATTCTATTTAATGACACCTTCTAAACCCAACAACAAAAAGAAATATGCATATCCTATTATGTTACACATTAGTTATAAATTTTATTATAAATGTTCTTTTATCCTTATTATAAGTATGTTATTTTATCCCTATTATAAGTATTTCAAAAAATGCCTGGGCCCCCGCCTAGTCGGATAGGCTCATGTGGACTTCATTTGCATGATTACACTAGTATTTTCTCATATTGTATAGTCTTTTTTGATATGACATACTTACTCATATATGTTATATGTTTTACTATTTTTATAGAATGGATAAGTCTTAGATAGCAGAGGATGACCAAACGAGTAGTAAATACTTATGTGGAGTATCAAAATTTTTGGATTTCACTTTTGAATATTCAACGGTTGGAGACAAGATTGTATGCCCTTGTAGAAAGTGTGTTAATGTATACCAGGTCACCAGAAAGGCTACATTGAGTCATCTATTGTGGCATGGCTTCTTATCAAGCTATATTTCTTGGGCTTTTCATGGTGAAGATTTTGATGTTCAAATGGATGCTCCAAATGATCAGGGTGATTGCCTAAATGTTGAAAATTTACAAGATATGTTGCATGATGCTTTTGCAAGTTTCAATGAAGACGGAAATATGGAAGGAGTAGAGTCAGCTAGTGATCAACATTTCAATGTCGGAAAATTTTATATCTTGTTAAAGGATTGTGAGACAGAATTATATCCAAGGTGTAAGAAATTTAGCAAACTTGCTTGCATCCTAGAATTCTATCACCTAGTTTGTCTTAATGGCTTGAGTAAGAAAGCATCATCTGTGTTTCTTACGTTCTTTAAGAAAATGCTTCCAGAAGAAGAACAATTACCTAATTCCTTTTATGAGCTAAAAAAGACAATTAAGGAGTTGGGCTTACATTATGTGAAGATTCATGTTTGTCCAAATGGTTGCATGCAATTTTGGAAGGATTCTGGTGATAAAGACGTATGTGATACATGTGGAGCATCAATATGGAAAATGATTACAAGCCCGGATGATGATGAGGAGCTTGCTAAAAAACCAAGAGAATACTTGTCAGGGTGCTCAGACACTTTCCACTTATACCATGCCTAATGTGGTTGTTCATGTCATCAAAAACCTCTTCCCTAATGAGGTGGCATGCAGAAGAATATGAAAAAGATGACAAGTTAAGACACCCGGTAGATTCACCTGCATGGAAAACATTTGATGTGATGCATCCAGAATTTACTGCAGACGCTAGAAATATTCGACTGGGACTTGCAACTAACAGATTTAATCCTTTTAGGACAATGAACACTTCTTACAGTACATGGACTGTTGTGATTATTCCATATAATTTACCTCCTTGGTTGTGCATGAAGCAACCATATTTTATGTTGTCCCTACTCATTCCTGGACCAACTTCACCAGAAAATATAGATGTGTACTTGCATCCATTGATTGATGAGTTGAAAGAACTATGGGATACTGGTGTACATACATATGACGATGGAACCAAGGAATTCTTTTTGATGTGTGCTTCTTTATTATGGACTATTAGTGATTTTCCAAGATATGCACATCTATCTGGTTGGTGTACTAAAGGCTACAAAGCATGTTCTTATTATAATTAAGATGTTGTCTCACATTGGTTGCCACATAGATGTAAAGTTTACTACAAAAGACATCATAGGTTTTTTCCAGCTAGCCACATATTCTGAAAAGAAGCAAAGGCATTTGACGTTGAGAAAGAATTTAGGAGTCCACCTAAACCTCCTTCTGGAGCTCAAATTTTGTCATAATTGGAGGATAGAAGAACTAGAATTGGTAAGAAAAGGCCAAGAGGTAAAGATTCAACACACAATTGGGATAGGAAAAACATATTTTTTGAGCTACCATATTGGAAATCTAACATTGTAAGGCACAATCTCGATGCCATGCACATTGAGAAGAATCTATCTGAGAGTATTGTTGGAACATTGCTAGGTTTGAAGGATAAAAGTAAGGACAACTTGAATGCAAGGAAGGATTTGGAGGGTATGGTAATTAGATTTCCGCTTCATCCAAAAACTATTGGTAAATATGGCTCTATTTTTTTAGGTACAAATGATCATCCTTTTAATCCAAAGAAACCATCTATTCAGTATCAGATGGATTTTATTTGTTTCAGGTTCACATTAGCTACATTGTACCTCTATGGGTCTTGTGATTTCATTTAAAGATGTTCTTTAATTTGAATGACCATGAAAATTCTTAAATCAAAAGACATGCAAATATGTAACCACTTGCATAATGGTATTTTCATAAGAAAATGTGAAAATTAAAGTTTGTATGTTTACTTGATCCAAAGAATATTACCTTTTTGTAGGTTTTTAGTTAAATGAATCATTTAGTGACCACCTTGCCTTTTCACACTTTAATATGGACAATGATAGAGGTAGAAAAACTAAAAAAGGCAGAACAAGCTGGTGGAGGATTAAATTGATGAGCATTAGTTTGATCTTGTGTTGTGGTGGGATGAAAAAACAAGCTCCAACAGTCACAATGTATCAAGCCACTATTTCTGAATACATTTTGCACTAATGACAACTCTAACATGCAGATAAACATCATCATGTTGAGCCACTTTGATAACAGTCCGTCATCCAACCAATATCAATGGTACCAATGTATTTTTCATCAGTAGAGATGCATCATTGCAGCCACAAGTCCACCTCCATTACATGTACCCACCATCTAAAACCATATTCGTAGCAGTATACCAATCCACTATGGCCCAACCATGCTATAAAGTTGCAACCAAAACAATCCTACAACATGTTACATACCACTTCTACGCACCTCCTACATCCACACCAACAATAGTGTCATTCAGATTGCAATAACTATCACATCATTTCCACCCAACCAAATTGCCATTATCTCAATCAATGACCCACCCATTACCTGTTTCCATTACTACTACTTTCATTATCATTCGAGCATCCCCAATGTGAACACTTTGTTTCTTCATTACATTCCCACCTCCACTCCACCTTGTTTCTTAACATGCCTACCCCACTCCCACCAAATGAAGAAAGTGCCAGCCCAACCACCACCACATCACCATAGCTCCTGTCTAAACAAGTTTTTGTTTCAGTAAAACTTGGTGATGGTGGATTCAACATGGCTATTGCAGGTGCTCTGTATTATTCCACTTGTTGCCTCAGAGGAAAGTACGAGAATGGCACTACTTATCTGGTAAAGTTTAACTATTTTTATCCTTCCATGTTGCCTATAGTATTTCATGTTCATCAACATTATATCACTATTAGTATGGTGGATCTTCAAGGCGCATCTTTCATGATCACATCTATTTATGCTAAATGTAATGTGGTGCCTTGTAGATCCTTGTGGGACAATCTCTTAGAAATACTTTTTGATTATAGTGGTGTACATGCTTGCCCGTGTGCCTGCATCGAGTGGGTATTGTGTTGGCATTATGGTACTTGTGAATAACAAGATCAATGCACACAGTTGTTATAGGTCTAAGCTATTATTTTGTAAGCTTGATCTGTCATGATAATATCAACGATTCAAAAATTTAAGTTGTACTATGCAGCCATGATGAGTAACCATGCTCAAAATTTTACTTTCAACCACTACCGCACATGGAAATTGACTTCCCAAATTGCCAAAAATTTCGATGTGCAATTTCGTTAAAAACCTTAAAAATCTAAAAAATCTTTAAAAAATGTGGGAGACTTCCCCTCACTTAACTAAATTCAAATATATAAGAATAATATGCTATTTCATAAGAATGTATGTATGTGCACATTGCATGATTGAAATCCTAATCGAAACAATATGTATATTTTCACTTACGTGTTGGGTCTAGGAACCCCTTCCCTACACCTAGATATGATATTATTGCATAGTTAAGTGTTTTTATGTATGTATATCATCATGTAAAATTTCATGACTCAATTCCTTTATTTGGTCGTCGAAATCGTCGAAATTTGTGTCGAACCAAAATTATGTGGATTTCTATTTCTAGACCATCAAAAAATGGCATCGAAATTGACATTTTAAACTATGCGAGTAGCATGCTATCATTAGTTGTAGGTTTGTTACATTGTTGTAGTTGCCACTGTCACCTGAAAATTGAAAATGAAACATATGAAATTTTTAATCAAAGTGATGCATATCAGAAGGTTTTTGGGTCCCATATCCTAAATTTATGAAAAGTCAACTTCAGCTCCAGTTCTTATCGATAATGAACATTTCCCTTATTATTTGTTGACGTGTATAAGGAGGAGTGTTCTAAGATATCCTAAAATTATCCTATATTCTTTTGTTTGGTAGGCTCACATATGAAGAAATTAGTATGTGTCTTAAAATCATACTATTTTTTATTATATAGATAATTGAAAATGAGTGGTTTTCATCTAAATAGTGGAGAAGAGATCTTACTATAATTGCAGGGTTACAAGTATTTTATAAATTATCTACAAATCCTACTGGTTTTATCTTGTTTCCATTGGTCATCCATTCCTTTGATTTGGTGGTATCATCAGTTGGAATACTCTCTATCAGGGGTACACGTGATCCTGGCATGAAGTTTCCTACGGAGGATCCTATGGCTATATTGCAGAAGGGATATTCAGTCACAATATTTTTGTTGTTATTGCTTTTGGCCTGGTGAATTTTTTTTCCGGACTATTTATCACTTATGTAGGATTTTTTGCACTAGGCAATTTATGGTCCTTTTCAAATGGTTTTGTAAAAGAACTAAATGTGACTGGAATTGAAGAATAGATTTGTAGTCTATTGTAAGTGACTGGAATGGATTCTTATCTTAACTCGTAGGTACAAATGATCATCTTTTTAATCTAAAGAAACCATCTATTCAGTATCATATGGATTTTATTTGTTTCATGTTCACAATAGCTACATTGTACCTCTATGGGTCTTGTGATTTCATTTAAAGATGTTCTTTAATTTGAATTACTTCATAAAAATGCTTAAAATAAAAAGACGTGCAAATATGTAACCACTTGCATAATGGTATTTTCATAAGAAAATGTGGAAATTAAAGTTCGTATGTTTACTTGATCCAAAGAATATTACCTTTTGGTAAGATGTAGAACTGCATGGAATTGGAATTGAAAATGTAGATTTGGTGTCTACTATAATATGTTGTTTCATAGTTGACTTCGAATTTAAAATTTGTGAAAATTATACTTGTTAACATTTAAGCTGTAACATCCAAAAATTTCTATAAACTTTCAGTTATTTACCAGAATTGCCTCTCTGCTTTGGGAAAAAAATTAACACTTTGGTATCTTTTGAAATGCTTACAAGGATATCTCGGTGTCAGTTCTTGATTTTACTTCAAACTAAAACCTAAATTAGTAGATATGCAAATCCATATTCATTCTGAGTGAATTACATATGCTTTGCCTGATGGGCATTCTTATATGTGGAATTTATCTTTCAGAACACATTGGTCATTTTAATTTTTTTTCTTTTCAATATTTGAAACTTCCAATCATTTTCATATGTTTCTTGTAACTTTTTTTCCATTTACTTATATAGTAACTTCTTGTAGTCTACTCAGTGGCTACTTTACACTGAACAAGCACCTTCATCATGGTTGCACTTTGCACTCCGTGGTTTAGTTGGGATCAATACAACTTATGTTTTTGTCTGGATCACCAAGTACTATATTGATTACAAGCATGAGCAAGTTCGAACTTTGGCACTTTCAAGGTCTATTGGCCATGGGACAAATATAATTGCTGGAGTCAGTTTAGGTTTAAAATCTCTATCTCTTCCAATTTTGGTGATCAGTTTATCTATCATCTCTGCCTTTTGGTTGGGGCACACTTCTGGCCTAGTAGATGAAACTAAAAATCCCACATGTGGTGTTTTTGGGACTGTTGTTGCAACCACGAGGATGTTGAGTACTGTTGCATATGTATTGCTTATGGATATGTTTGGAACTATTGCTGATAATGTAGGTGTCATTTCTAAGATGAGTCAATAGGTAAATCTACTGAACAACCTAATACAATTTGAAACTTTATGCAGTGCCATTAATATTAAGTTTCATGAAGTAAACTTGCATTGACTAATTGAGTATGTCTAGACATGATTTTTTACTGGTCACTGGTCAGGCATGTTTCTTTAAGCTAGATATGTCATTGAGGTAGTTAGATTATTTTAGATTCCTACAGGAGTTTCCAGCATTGTTTATGTTCTTGAACTCTCTTAACTTTTGAGCTCCCAAACCCATAATGTGTCTGACTCTATTACATTTCTGGTCTCTTTGGTGCTCCCATCTCTGGCATTAATTTCAGTTGCTACTAGCTAACACGATTCATACTTGTTACGTACAGCCTGAAAGTGTTAGAGACAACAATTTACTAGATGTTGTTGGTAATACAACAAAGGCAACAACAAAAGGGTTTGCAATTGGATCTATAGCACTGGCTTCATTTCTTCTTTTCAGTTCTTACACGGATGAAGTATCTACTTTTGCTCGTGTCCCTTTTAAACATGTTTTGCACCTTTATTGTGAAAATTTATCATGATTAGTTTCTACTATTAATCTTTTGTTGGCAGTATCTTATCTGTGTATCATCATACTGCTTATATTTATATGCTATAATTTTCATTTTGAAGGTTGACATAGCAATTCCTGAGGTCTTTGTTGGTGGGTTGTTGGGCTTAATGCTTATATACCTATTTAGTGCTTGGGCATGTGCTGCTGTCAGATGAACTGCTCATGAGGTGGCAAATGAAGTACGAAGGAAATTCATTGAGAGGCCTAGAATAATGGTACGTATCCCTCTTCCTTACTCAGGGACCAAAGTTCTTAGTTGACTGAGAGATTATTTTATAGCTATCTAAATGCCTATCCAAGTGCATCAGAGCTATACAGTCACTATCATCTTTTACCTAAACATTATCCTTTTTTGTCCAAGTTCCTTTTTGATATAGTTTGATTCAAATGGCATCTCTAGTCTCTCTTTATTGTTAACAAAATTCAACTGTGTATTTTCTTTGCCAAGATTATAAAGAAAAACCAGACTATGGTCATTGTGTTGCAATTGTGGCGTCTACCTCTTATTTAAAATGCTTTATAGTAGACAATATTTTTTTATACGTGACGTTAGATAAAAATAGAGCCAGTGCAAAAATGTAACCTTTGAAGTCTAAAAGAAGTTCTCAGTAGCTACAAACTTTCCTTGCAGTTTAGGAACTTGTAAGAAAGGGCATGGCAAGATAATATTAAAGAAAAATGGGGTTTGTAAGCATTATGTTCCAAGTGATATCTGAGATAAATAGAGGCATTCTCTCCCCCTCTCCCATGCCCGTGACGAAGGTCAAACGTCCGGGAGGGTGATAAACCAAGGCGGCAGCTGGGATTCGAACCTGGGTGGACCAAATCTGTGTGAGAAGTCTATCGGCCAAGAGCTTGACGGCTAGGGTGATCGGGGCGATCCGGCGGCGGCTGCCACCACAACTCTGGTAGGGCACCCCGCCCTCCGGTGTCCACCCTTCAATTCCTTTCTCCTTTCCCGATGAAGATCACAGCCTGACAACGTTGTACCGTGATCTGGTGGTGGGTTAGTCACCTTCTTTTCCAAACCCTAAGCGATGAGACCTTCTCCTTTTCTACGGAGAGTCACCCGACAAAGTCTGAGAGATGAACAGACACAGTAGGTGGTCGGGGAGCGTTGGGCAAGATTCAACGCTTCGTTGGTGCAACCGGAGGACGTTCTCCCAGATATAAGGAACGTGCTGACTTCACCGGTTCCTCAGACGACGGTTCATCGTGATCTTTCTATATCTCCAGTGAATTCGATGATGGTGGAACAGATACCAGAACAGGCGAGAGATGATCCTGAGACATCTGAAGCAGTGGTTACAATAGAGGAGACCATAGCAGTCGAGACTGAGATACCTAGCAAGGAGAGAGATATTCCCGTAGAGATGATGACAAGGAATAATGAAGAACCGATCCTGCAGGCCGTCCCGATCGAAAAAAACCAGGAGTCGATCTGCTTGCAACAAGAGACAGATCATCAGAAGAAAAAGATGGTTTACCCGTCAAAGTTCAATGACGAAGGCAAGAGAAAGACCCCTCTTTATGACATACCCCATGATACGTGCTTTCGGTGTCTGGGTAAAGGCCACTGGCAATCTCAATGTAGGAGAAGTAGGGTTTGCTATAAGTGTCATAAACCCGGGCATATCGCAGTCCGATGTCAACAGCCTGTTCAAGTGGCTCAACCCATCGCTCCGAACATCCGATCTAGGACAATCTTTCCGCCTCTACCTTCTGGGATCCCGGCGAGAGGTGCCCCACAACATGTGCCTAAACGTGTGCATGTGGACCTTGGTCCAGAAAATGATATGAGGAGAGAAAAGAATGAAGCGTTGAAATGTGCTGTGGAAGTCACCTGGCCTAATAACATTTCATGGATGGAGCTTAAACCATTCCTACACCATTGTTGGCCGTCGGCAGCGGACCTATATAGGTGTGGAAACAGAAAGGCGATCGCTTTTTTCTCATGCCTGGAGGAGGCGAAAGATTGGGCTGATAAAGGTGTTCCACCTTTTTGAGGAATGAAGATTGGGACTGTCCATATGGATATGGGTGAAAAACATTGAGCAAAGGAGAAGTTTTGGTTCTGGGTTATGGACATCCCTATCATTTGCAGAGATGACGATTCTATTGCAGCCTTGGTGAAACAGTTCGGCAAGTTGATCCACATATCTGACTGACAAAAGGAGGAAGATGATATCTCGGGTATTCTGTTACAGATTGAGGCGTTCAGTGAGGATATTCCTCAATTTATAAACATCACTTATGGAGCTAGACGAGCTATTGTTCAGTTGAGTATGATTGCTAGAGGTCCTAAAGACTCGAATATGTTCTCTTTTACTGAGACGGGAAGGGATCTTGGAATCCCGTATGCGGCGTTATCCGTGAAGAAACCCACACAGCCATCCATCCACGATGAGGCAGAGCAGGTTTTAACCGTCCCACGAGACAAGGATCAACGACAGATAGATCAACCATCGAATACACAGTCCTGTAGAGATAATAGTCCACCAAGAAGATTCGTCATTGATCGAGAAGGAAACAGGACTTGATGATTTCATCCATATTGAAGATGGTAAAGAAAAGAGGTATCGAAGAGTTGATAGAGACAGAGATAGAACGGTTCACAGAAGAGACACTAGGGAAGATTTTCAGCATCGTCGCTCCTACAGGAGGGATACACACCACCGAAGTTTATCTGATGAGGACATATATGCTTTTGATGACTATAGTGGAGAGGAGGAGTGGTGGTTCTCTCGATAAGAGAGAATATGTTCGTTGGGTCTTGCGGTATATTGTTTAATGGATTGTAAAGCCTTATTCTGGAATATAAGAGGTGCTGCAAACAACCCTACAAGACGGGTTTTAGGGAGGCTTTGTGGAAGGTTTAGACCTGGTATAGTTTGTATTTTTGAACCCTTTTTACATGCGGAATCGGCTGAAGAACTTCTAGATATTGTCAAGTTGGATTGGGTGACAGATAACAATGGAGAGGATGGGAAGATTTGGTGCTATGCGAACAAAGAGTTGAATCCAGTTTTGTTCAGAAAGAGTTCACAACACATTACTATTAGAGGTGACAATATGAATGGGTCTTTCTTTTATGTCACAGCTATATATGCGAGTTGTTCTAACACTTTGAGAAATGAGCTGTGGGATGAGCTGAGGTTCATGGCGACTATCATTGATGACACCAGCTGGTTAATTGCTGGGGATTTCAATACTGTGAGACACACTGTGGAGAAGCGTGGAGGGAATGCCCCTACTTTCCAGGACCTATATGACTTCAACTCGATGATAGCGGATAATAATCTAATTGAGATCCCTTTCGATGGCAGCCGTTTCACTTGGGTCAATAAGCAAGTTTTAACTCCTACAATCTGGGAGCGGATTGATAGAGTCCTAGTTAATGGAAAGTGGGCTTCTGAAAGACCATCAACAAAATCCATACATCTTACTAGAGCTAGAGTCTCGGATCACTGTCCTATTGTTGTCATCCCAGATGTCCATGTTCATATGAAGAGGATGAGCCATTTTTCGTTTATGTCGTTGTGGCTTCACGAATCTGGCTGTCTCAGAACTATTGAACATGCTTGGAAGGATAGGATGGATGGGCATCTGTCCCTTATATTCTGTCAGAAACTGAAGAAGGTCCGTTATGCTCTTTGGGAATGGAGTAAGAATGCTATTGGAAACATTAAGAAGAGAATAAAAGATCTTGAAGATGTTGTTTTTACTACACAGATTGCCTTTGATGAAAACCCGATTCCTATTAATGAGGCCAATCTGAAGATGGCAGAAAACGAGCTTGAACATTTACTTGACATGGAGGAGAATATATGGAAAGAGAAGGCCCGCGTTGACTGGCTCAATGATGGTGAAAGGAATACTAAATTTTATCATGCTATAGTCAGATCTAGACGAAGGCATAGAAGAAATGTGAATATCACTTTGCCTGATGGATCGATCTCTTCCGATCCGGTTGATATTGCTGAGAGAGCGGCTGAACATTATGAACAGCTATTCAACAATGATACAGTTCTTGATGAATCATCTTTACAGACTTTCTTGCAACATATTCCTGAGGTTATATCGATTGATGATAGTTGTACTCTTACGAACCTTCCTACAGATGATGAGATTTGGAGAACGATGAAACAGATGGATCATACGTCAGCTCCTGGTCCGGATGGTTTCACTTTAGCTTTCTTCACGGGTGCTTGGGATATTATTAAAGATGACTTCATGTCGATGGCCAAAGGTTTTTTTCAAGGTCAACCTTGTCACAGAGGATTGTTTTGTAGCAGAATCCTCCTCATTCCGAAGAAGGAGAATCCCAGTCTTCTCACTAATGATTTCAGACCTATCTCTATAGAGAACATGTCCCTTCGTATCCTCGCGAGAACCTTGAGCAATAGGATGGTTTCCTTGATGTCGAAGATGATATCCCAGAACCAAGGGGCGTTCTTGAAAGGAAATGACATTACTCATCATGTTAGGTTGGCCAGAGAGCTTATTCATGATATCAACCAGGGTACTGAGAACCCGAATGCAGTGGTGAAGTTTGATATGTCAAGGGCGTATGATAGGGTTGATTGGAATGTGATGGAGAGAGTTTTAGCTAAGTTTGGGTTCCTTGATGATGCCATAGCTCTATGCATGAGTTTTTTCAGATTTACGTGGACGACGGTCACTGTTGGAGAAGCAACAGCCAGATTTTTTCCTATCAAGAGAGGTCTGAAGCAAGGTAATGCCATCTCTCCGTTCCTATTCATAATCTTTGAAGAACTTCTCTGTAGAAAGGTGAATGATATGACCCAGAATAACACTATTAAGAGGTTCTTCACAAGAGGTCAAGCTATGGCTCTATCCTTACTTCTGTATGCTGATGACTTGGTTCTTTTTTTCAATGCGACTCACTCTTCGACTCAGAATGTTAAGTGCATTTTTGATGCTTATGAACGAGCAACTGGTCAGATGATTAACAAGAATAAATCTGTGTGTTTGGTCGGAGGCAAGAATAGACATACAGCAGATTTGATTGCGAGATCTTTAGATATTGAAAGTTCATCACAGGCTTTTACTTATTTGGGCATCCCGATTACTAAAGGTAAATATAAGCTGTCGGATTTTGATTTCATTACTGACAAAGTCAATATGAAGATGGCTTCTTGGAAAGCAAACATGTTATCGTTCGTGGGCAGAAGACTGTTGATTGCGCAGGTTCTATCTTTTGTGATGGTTTATTTGGCTGCGGCCATTGGGATGCCGGCAGGTATCATGGACAGGTTGGAGCAGAAGTTCTCTAAGTTTCTATGGGCTGACAGAAAAAATGAGAAGAGAAGGGCGTGGGTTGGGTGGAAGAAGATTGCTATGCCTAAAGAAGAAGGTGGTCTTGATATTGTGTCTCTAAGTATGATTAATGAATCTTTTACGGCTAAAGCTTGCTGGGAGCTGGTCAATGGTGATTCTCTTTGGGCAAATTTCTGCAGGAAAAAATATGCCAATACTCAGTTTGGTAGATCAGCTTTTTACCCGCATGACCTCAAGATAAGTAGTACCCCGTCTCCTTTCTGGAATAGGATATGGAATATGTTCCCTAAGATGTACCCTCACTGTAGGTGGTCGATTGGTAGAGGAGAAGTTTCCTTCTGGGATGAAAATTGGTGTGATGTTCGCCTTACAGACTACGCTATCTATTCTAGTGATAGACGTCTTCCTTTTATAGTTAAAGATTTCTAGAGCAGTGACAATGGGTGGGATTGGCAATCCATTAGTCATATAGTAAACGAACAAGGCATGGAGTGTATAAGAAGATCGGGTGTTTGGTTAACCGATTTAGATGACAATATAGTCTGGGGCCCTGCGAAGAATGGTTCCTTCTCGCTCAAATCTGCAAAGAAGATCCTAAGACCTCCTATGACAGTCGATATGACTGAGCTTGGTAGGATTTGGAAGCTCGATTCACCTAAGGCTAGTGCGCTGCTTTGGAAGATAGTGAGGAAAGCCACTCCCACGGATGATAACATCAAGTATAGCTGCTGCATTCCTATTGCATCTTGTTGTAACTGTTGTGTGAGCCCTCAAGAGGAGGAGACGTCCCATCTGTTCTTCAATGGTCAGACGGGTATAAAGCTGTGGTCTATTTTTTCTCAGATGACGGGCAAGGAAGCGCCGACAGACATAAACTCGTTGATCAAGATGGCAGGTTTGGGCTGTTCCAATCACTTTGTTGATTGGATTGCTGGACAGGTTGCTTTACAGATTCCTTATAGTATCTGGAGATGCAGATGCTCGGCCAGATATGACAACAAGTTCCTGGACGTGGATCTTGAATGGAAAAGGATTGTCGATTATGTCAACAATAAGATGAGACAGAAACACTTCCCTGTAATCATCCGAGATGATGACTATGAGAGGATTTGTATTGCGGGTATTCAAGAACCGAAGCTTGTGTTGAGAGAAATACAGTTGCTCAGATGGGTAAAGCCCGATTTGTTCAATCTTAAGATGAACTTAACAATTGGTTATGACGTTTGCACGGATGGGCATAAGAGAAGATGGGCTGCTGGTATCGTGAGGAATCATAATGCGGACATATGTGCTATGTTTTTTGCTTGGATTACTGATATAGAATATACTGATGCTTATATACAAGCTTGCATTGTCGGGTTAAAGATTACAAATGACCTCATGTTGAGAATCTCGTCCATTGAGATAGATAATGAGGAGGTTTTTAATATCCTTTGGAACGATGGAAAGGAACCTTGGAGGATCAGATCTCGAGTTCTGGAGTTGAGATTGGAGATGAAGAGAAGTTACATCACTGGATCGCTTATTCATAGAGCTGCAAATGCGATCCCTAGAGTTATTGGTCTTTGGGGAAGAGAACACTCGCACATGTCAATTATCACTGACATCAACAGAGTGCCTAGACGTATTCGTGGGATGGCTATCTTGGAGAAAAGGAGTATTCCTTATGTGCATTTGCAAAGGAAGAAGGTGACCTGATCTTTTGTTGGCGATGCCTTTTGGTTGTTTTTTGGTTTTTTGTGGGTTGTTATTTGGGCGATACCTGCAAGTTATAAGCAGGAGATGTATTGTTTGGATATTTTTGCCCACAAGAGAGGGGTGGGATGAATAAAAGATCCCTCTGGCTTAATTAAAAAAAAATCGAACCTGGGTCCCTTCATGAGGAGACACCGTGCTTGACCACTTGAGCCACTCCTTATCGGCTCGAGGTGATATCTTTGTAGGATGATAATGGATATATCTTTCATCTGATATGATAGCCAATTGTGACTAAAAAAATTGCAAAAGATAATATGGAATGTCACTTTTTTGTACTGTTTTGTCTCCAGGACTAATCTTTTCCAGTTCATCCAAATACATGTCACTAAAATTGCACCAGTTGCAATAGTTGGAACTACTGCTGACTCAAGCTCAATGAATTATTTAGCTGCAGCTGCTGTTGAAGTTGGAAATTTGATGGTTGAGAAGGTTGCAAGCCTGATTGTAATACTTGTCCCTACTGTTGAAGCGCCATCTGAGAAGGTGCTTGCTCAATGGGATGTTGAAGCAACTGCGCTATACTTAATCTAGGAAATTGTTGTTCATTGGCGTTAGCTAGTGCTGCTTGTACATGTACTAAACTATGCAAAGTAGACGACAAACCTTGAGGCACAATTGGCTGGGAAGAAGGTAACATGGTTCCTAAACTGACAAGCTGGCTTGTAAGTGGTGGCTGGGTGGTTGAGGGGAAACTACTAGAAAGAGACATTTGAAGATGTAGAAGATGTCCTGTAGGCTACAAGTATGGTGGCATATCTTGTGGGTTCTGTTGAAGACAAGTTCCTTCAATCAAAACCCATGCAAGTTGCTATCTATTTTTGTTTCCACAATGGTCTTGAATCTACTATTCATGCTAGTCTTGAGGTACAACTACTTATTAAGATTACTTGTTTTATTGCATGCATGCTAAAATCCAGACAATAAACACAAACTTTTCCCTACTACTCATTTTATTGCATACATGCTAAAATTTAGGTGCACCTAACATGAGTTTGAATCATTTTCAAGTGATGTAGGTTTTTAACAACTGAAACAACGCATAATCTTCCAGAAACTTCAATTCCAATTCTATCATGGTTATTGATTACAAATACTCCAGCTACAACAGTGCATCACCTGTTATCCAATGGTTCTGGGAGGTCATTTAAGGATTCCATCGGAAAGTAAAGCTATTTCCTGAAGGAGCTCTAAAGTAGACATGCTGAAAAGTAGATAGTCATATCAGGGAAGAGACAAATCCAATGATGTAGAAGTTATTGTACTGAATAGAAAAATGTTGTATGAAAGTATATCATTGGTGTTGTATTCAATCTAAGGGGCAAGGTAAAATGTCCTCCCCATGTAATTGTCATTTTATTATAAATAAAAAATATTCATACTTTTGAAAAACTGAGTTCGGCTGCAATTGGCATTCAACTAGAAAACCTGATAATGAATTTAAAATTGAATGACTAAAAACCATGCAAATGTGTAATACAAAACTAGAATGTCATTAGTGGCTTTTTTTAAATCCATTACACTCAATGAGAACCATTTCATACAACAACATAATACAAAATATTGACATTTGTATAAAAGCCAATTGATGGATAGTGGCTTTTTTATAAATGCCAAATGATGTTTTAGTGGCCTTTATTTGGCATTTATTGGAAGCCACTAAAGACAAACGTTTAGTGGCGTTTACAACTTATACCATTATCTTTCTAGTGGCATTGGTACTAGAGGAATTTTTTTAAGTGTCAACAAATGCCACTAAACATGTTTAGTGGCATTTTTTTGTGGCATTTCTAAAAGGCCACTAATGGACATTTTTGCTGTAGTGAACCCTCTCTTCAAGGTTTGGTCCTTATAGTGTACTTTCATAACCTTCCTCACCCAGGCTTGGTTTTATACATAGGCCTTCAATTCCATGCTTGGTTTGTGGTGATCTTCCTTTCAGGGCTTGATCACCAGTCATTCCCATTTTGACTTCTTGCACCTAATGTTCTTTAACTCAATAAAGATGTTTAATAAGGGTAAGAGCAAGTTTATATAAGATGATACTCATATGGGATTTATAGATTGCAGGAAGTAAATAAACAATCAAGCATTTTAATTGCAATCCATTCAGGAAACCTCAGAAAGCATAGAACTCGATAAGGCTAGTATTCATAGGTTTAACAATGTACCTTTGCCTTCATGCAGACATTGTACATCATGTAATGCAAGAATATATCCAAAAACCCAAACTTTCAACATAAGCAACCAACGTTATCTGCACGTGTGTATACTCTAAAGTGTCACTAATCATATTCAAGACATATTACTCTAATATTTGTCCTAAACTAGGATTTAAAGTTGCCTTAGGTTTGGATAGGGATAAGGGTGTGAAACCCTAATTCCATCTCATTTTGTTGCTTTTAGAGTTATAAACCCTATTTAGATATTAGGTGAAATCCTAACTATTAAGTTAAGCTTTTTATGACCATTTAGAGAAACTACCCTTGATTTGGAAACTCAAGATTATAACGACAAGGTAGATTAGGTTTTAAACCCTAATTAGCATGTTTATGACTCGAATTCTTTAATCATGAATATAATAATTAAAAACATATTACGGACTTGGGAGTATCATCAAATTAAATACATTAGGATATTATGAACATCTAAATTAGATCATTTTCACTTAAGATTATCACAAGTTATATTATTTATTTCCTATACCTAATTACACATGTTGATGATCATTACCCTAAAAATACAAGATTATATCTAATTTTCCTATATCTAATTTCATAACTAGGACGAGAATTCAGCATTGAATGCATTTTATTTGTGTTCCTCTCATTTTTTTATTAGTGTGATATATGGTTTTGCTATATTTCGATAATCCTAATAATTCTTATGGTTTTTGGAAGAAAAACTAAATAAAAGTGAATTACCTTGGGCTTGGGAGACGTGACAACCTCTAATTGGGCCATGTCACCTGGGACCCATGGTCTATCTATATAAGTGGGGTGTGGCTTGCATGTTGGATGATCCTGAGCTAGTCGGTCCATGTCTCACCCAGCGTTTGGCTCTGCTTCATCGATGTAGTTGGCGTTACTCTAACTTCCTTCCCGCGACGGTTGTAACATCATCATCATCATAGAACTCTGATAGTTTCCTCCAACCCTTTCAATCTCCATCACTCTCTCTCTCACCTTCATGGCCTCCCCTATCACACTGTCAGAAATGGTGTTCTGTGCTTGAGATCTCCAATGAGGGGTCGAGCACCCAACCTTGCTCTCCCTACACTGGAGAACTAAGGACCAAGTGCCAAAGTGTCAGGTTGTGCCTCCTAACATATGACATCTGAAACATTTTCGACACTACCTTGGATCTAGGAGTCAACTCCACTTCATCATCCACACCACACTCCTCTACATACCCTACGCCAAGGTATGGTCGGGGAAGATCCCTTTCGTGGCATCCATATCACCAAGGACATGGTACGACACTCACTAGTTGTGGTGTAGGCACAAGTTCCACCCTCTTTGATCACCTAACCTAACATAAGAAAGGAAACTGCAATGACCAAAAAATGATTTGGCACCCTTGTCCATCCTCAACACTACCCTCTAGCCCTTCTCCTCTCTTCCAGACACTATAGATACAAAGGTACCTATCGAGGTGGAGGTGACAGATCTGGTGGTTCCTTATATAGATGCTAGGTGGAACCCTTAGGGTTAAAGAGAAGGAAGATGATAACAGAAGTAGGAGGGGGTGTATCGAATGGGAAAGGTAGGAACCTACCTATTTGTATATTGTGTTCATGGGAACCCTCCACTGGCTTTTCCTTTTGCAGAATTTGGTTCCTATTCTACAAAATACGACTTGCTAATCTACCTCTTGTACGTGTTACCATAATAGTCATGTAAAGTTGACTTGGTATTTAATTAAGGAAAGAGACAAATATTAGTACCCACAAAAAACTAATCAATTCTATAGGTGACCGGGCCTCTTTCCTATCAAATCATCCTAAAAAGTCTTGATGATAGGAAATTCTATCTTTTTGGTTCTTCAATACATTTCCTTAAACAATTACTCATATCATTTGCTTGACATATCAAAAGCCATTAATGTGTCACAAGGACCTATGTGCAAATAAAATAGTCTCATGTGCATCTCTTAGGCCATGAGTTGCACCCATGCCATAAAGATGACATTAATATTCAACCAATTATCCAACGGGGGAAATTACTTATCCATTCAAGCCTTATATATTATATAACTCAAATTCATCAAATTTGAGGATATTACAATCACACATGTAATGACATATGTATTCTACCTTCATGTAGATGACCCCTTCCATACATCTAGATCTAGAATGCATGGCAGAAATGCCACATGTCCACATGATCCCTACACCTACTAGTGTTGATCTATCTCTCGCGCAATTTTTTAACCTTTAGGAAGAGGCACAATGCAATATTAGGTGGTTAGGAATGATCACTATACTCATAAACCAAAAGAAGATTTATTAGTTTGTTTTTTCATTAATTTGTGAAGGTAGAGGATTCATCTATAGATTTAGGAGGTTTGCTTGTGGGTTGCCATCTACATGATCAAAGAGCTTAAGTTGGAAATTTAGACTTCTGTATCTTATATTTAGACTTAAAGTTTGTTTTTTATAGTTTAATAGCTAAGTATAAATGGGAATGTTACTTTATAATAAATTGTGATGGTTTCTTATCTATTGTCGTAGTGAAATATATCAAGGTAGTTATGTGTTGCAAGAATCAGGGTGTTACAATATGGTATCATAGCAATAACGTAAATGATCCCCATGATAATTGTCAATTCTTCATTTATATTATTGGTCCTGAAGTCCTAGTGAGAATAGAATATAGGACTTAGAGAAAGAATTATTATTCCTTGTTATACATCAAATGAACCAAAGATAATAAATGGTAAGATATTGATAAAGTGATAGAAGTTGAGACATGATTTAGGGTTAGGTACATGTATGTGTTGGGATTTAATCTTTAACTCTATATATGTTATTAGAATGGCCTCCCTATTTATAATGGCATATTTTCCATAAAACAATTTGAATTGGACTATAGAACAAATCCTATGAGCATCAAAAACTTTATGATACTTTTTTCACCCTTTTAAGTGCATGTGGTATGAGACATGTGCACTCGTGAGGTATTGAGATAAGTATGATAAGATAGGCCAACTTTAGGTAATATGTGGCCCATATATATCAGAAGATGCCATAAGACAGAGTTGATATTAAATGCTTGAGATAGATAGTCATTTGCAATGAGTGGCATAACAAGGGAGTACAATCATCAACCTATGATAGTATTGGATGTTGTATATAAATCAAGTGTACTTGAATCACACAAAAAATGATTAAGATAAAATATTATCCTTATAATATCTTACCTTGTATATTGTAGGATAATATTAAGAAATAACAATTACACAAATGATGAGAAAAAATAGGGATATGATTTGTGTCATCAGAATAGTAAGTAGATCATTTAAGAGTTGTACGCACTATAAGCTTACAACCCATTAAGATAATTGAGACTCAAAGGTCCCAATCTGTGAGAACCTAATTTCTGAGTTAACTGAGTGTAGTTATGATTGGAACATAAGAAGACATGATGGGTTTAATTATGTGAAACCTATTTTGAACTTACTTACAACATATAGAGACAATGGATTCTTATACATATTCTTAGACTAACCTTCAAAATCATGGTTTGAAACAATAATCAGATTCCTGACCCTTGAAATGCTAGAACTGAAGCTTAGTTGATGTCCTTTATGAATATTGTGACCTTTTTCTCACAATTTTAAGAATGACTAAAGTTCCATAACTTTTTACAATGCATGTCATTTGAAAGTAGCACGAGAATTTAATAGCATGTGTCTTATGTTTTAAAGAATAGCTATTGTAAATTATCATAATTTCAAATAGTATTGAATTAAAGATCATAGGTGTATGATCAATAAAACCTTAAAATGGCATAGTGACTAAGCCTAGACAAGTAGGAACCCTTGATATGTGTGAAACAACTGTACATGGTTAATTCAAAGATATTAAGAATATAATGAGTAGTTTGCCATATTATAAGTTGATCAATAGAGGTAATTCTAGAGATTATATGACGTAGATGCATAAACCTTGTTTGGGCATCAATAAGTATTATATATGTAACTAGAAAAAGATTGTGGATTTGAAATATAGCAAAACTCTAAGATGGGTAGATCCATGATCCTTTTAGTCAAACTTTAATGAATAAATTGCCATATGGTGGGCATAAATATAACATCCAAAATTTAGGTTTCTATAACGCAATGGAGTCCAAAACATCATCTTAATTTATGAAACCATAGCTAATGTGTGATCAATAATGTTATTAAATTTTGAAATGTTGGATGGAAGTTAAGTGATATGGTTTATGGATCTTGAGTCCCTAGAGAATGATCATGGTCGCATGTCAAATATATGATTCACATTATGCTCAATGATGAAAGTTAACTAGTTCAAGTGATCACTCTATGTAAGTATGTTTGGGGTTATCATAATAAGATGGTTGGTTAATAGGTAGCTCTATTGGTGCAAAACTATTTCACCAAAATATACTTCAAATTCTTTTATGGGTTGGTGAGTAAATAATTAATTGGATAGTGATATATACAATCAAGTTATGTCTACATGACCATATAGTACTGTCAGAACCTCCATAACTTACGCAATCCAAGTAAAATTGAAACATTTCATTCATAGGAGATCATGACAAAATTGTGACATAGTACCATTAATCAAGCAAGGACCATAGAAAATTAAAACATCCACTAGTAGTGTCTTAGTACATGTGTGAGAGAAAGAAATAGAATGTCCAACATCTGAAGAACATGAAGGAAAGTTCTAGGATAGCATGAATGTAAAGATCAACTAGAGAAACGCTCTAGAATGACACCCCACCAAAATAGGATCTGAAAGCTTCACGAACTGCACCTCCCACTACTACTGATGATGTGGCTACTGCTGGCGTTGTCCTCCACCTATGTGCGTCCACACATAGCCATGCATTCGACAAAACTATTTTAAGTGCTTGGGTTTGATATGAGTAAATGAATCTAACTTAAATAATCTTAACACTATTATGGACTTGCATAAACATTAAATATCACTTAAGGATACATTCTTAGATTGATTTTGGCATTCTTATTAGGGCACATACTCAATGAACCATAACATACTGAACACACTGAAAGTGAACAATCATCTGGACACACTCAAAGTGAACAGGAACATATACATACCGAACACACTAAAAGTGAACAACAACATAAACATATTGAATACATTGAAAGTGAACAATCATCTGAACACACTGAAAGTGAACATGAATGGGCTTGAACCCAATAAAATGAAGGGGGCTCATAAGGCACCAACCTTCCATAAAAACGTTCATGAGTAGGGACTAAGTGCTTATTCTTAATATGTTCTTATCTTACCTAGGTTTTTCACCCATGATCACATTATTTGACCTAACATGAATAAGTATATTAATTTAATTGATTTGATCTTGACATAAATCTTTGTGCAGTAAATCTTAACAAGATCTGTAAATATTAACATCTCCTAAAACATTTAGATGCTCACATAATAACATATGTAATATGAACTTTAAACATGATTGAAGGAGAAAAACTATATGAATGTAGTACATTAAAACCTAAGGCATGGACCACTTACCTAATTCAATCAGAATACTCACTCCTAGGTTCCTAACTTCAGGCCTTAAAATTTTCCTGTCATTATAACCCAAAACCCTAATCATTACCTTATAAACCCTAATTAGGTTAAGTTTTGAAATCTGAGAAACCAGAGTCAAAATATTGACTCATAACCTAGTCTAATGACTAGATCCTGAAAAACTGATCAAAATCCATTTATAACTTGACCTTATTGGACAAAACAATAAAAATATATGGATTTTCTAGGTTTGGACCAACCAGAATTACAATAAAGTCTCTTGAATCATTTCTTGGGATTGGATAAAGAAAAAAAAAATCAAGATGACTGATATGCCCATGGATTCAAATCTCAGTCATAGTCATGACAGGGGTGAACCAATAAAATTGATTCATAAATATCATACTTCAAAACCCATATATCATCATAACATTAAAGTCTGATTAAAACAACATGTGACACATTGATATCTCTACAGAAAATCTCGGGGCCCTTTCTTTCTTCACCCCGACTCCCCACTTTCGCTCCTGAGTCATGGTGCAAAGCCACCCATCTGGAGCACAAAGCCATACCCCAACTTGCTCTTACGACCTCATTGTGGGAAAAGATCTCCAATGGCTCCACCCTCAACCTAATATCCCAATGAGCCTCAGACAGAGCTCAAACAAGCATGAAACTCAGGTGTGAACCTACCACTGCGGCCAAAAATAGAGCAATGATGCTCAACCAGAACAAGCTACTAAAAGCTAATACAAGGAACTATAAAAAACAAAGCACAATAAGGTCCACGAAAACTCATCAGAGGTGAACAAAAAGAAAATGGGTGGTGGTCAACTCAAATAGGGTGCTCCGTTCCTTTGGTCACTGACGAGGTGGTTGGGTTCGTCGACCCAGAATTTGGGTGCATCTCATGCCAAACCAGCAACACAAAATAAAGGACCAGGTTCCAAAAAAGATAACCTTGCTCTCATTGAAGAAAGGTGGATCAATCTTGGGCAGACTACAAAGTTAAAGTTAGAGATGGAGGCTGACCTTACTGTGAATTCTTGATGAATGATGGACCAAATTGACGAACGGAATAGATCCTATAGAGCCCGAAGGAACTCCCTAGATCTATAGTTGTGTCTTCTATGATCTAGATCATCGTCTGTATCACACGATCGGGGCACATAGATACCACAAATCAGCTGTTTCCCCCCTCCCGAATTAGGGTTCAAATCTATATATAGGTGAGTTCGGTTCAAAGTCCTGATCACAAAGGGACCCAAATCTCTAACTAAATCACACTAATTCATGAGATAACCACAGAGGAGAGGGGCGAGCCAGACTACTCAGAGTCCTGGCTGGGGTGGGATCTATGAGACCATATGCCCACCCTTGGATCCTCATCCGACGACGACCGTTGATCCACACATAAGTAATATGAAAAAGGGCCACATGACACTTCAAATATCACAATACATTGGGAAAAATTCCCAATATGCTTGCGTGACAATGCATCATATCACAACTATAGGAAATTGATCCGATTAAACTGAAAATCAAGGTTAAAATAGGTCCTAACTATATATAAACTCCCAAAAATCGTTTGAGGGGTCAAACAAAGTCAAAAATCTTTCAGATTTTAACCATGGTTCCTATTGATCTCTAGAACCTTATTATGAGCTAAAAGTTTCTAATTTCCCAACAAAAAGCCCGAATTAATTTAATTAGGTTCAAATTCTCATAAAATCCTATTAAATCATAGGAATAACATTATCTTGCCAAAATCAGCCATGATGTTAAATCCATCATTCTATTTTTAACATAATCTCATTATATATCTAATTATACACTAAAAGGCTATATAACATATCAAGGCATTCTGGACCAACAAAGGAGTAAAATCATGTAGTAATTAGAATTACATACCTAAGAAAAATGAGGATGTGACAATCCTCCCCTCCTTATAAAAGTTTCATCCTTGAAATTTCATGGATCAAAAAGCTTTGGGTATTTCTTTATCATTTCATCTCTAAGCTCCCAGGTATCTTCTTCAAGATTATGATTCCTCCATAAAACTTTAACTAGAATAATATCTTTGTTCTTCAACTTCTTGGTCTGGACATCTAGAATCTGTAAGGGAAACTCTTCATAGGAAAGGTCCTCCCTAATTTCAATAGGCTCGTGAGCTAAAACATGAGATATATCCTTGATGTATAACCTCAATAAGGAAGCATGAAATACATAATGTATTTGTTCATATGCTGGTGGTAGTGCTAATCTATTAGCACTCTCTCCCACCCTATCAAGGATCTCAAAAGGACCAATATAATGAGGACTAAGTTTTCCCTTGATCTTAGATCTAGCAATATATTTGATGGGTTTGACTTTTAAGAAAACATGATCACCCACCTTGAATTATTTGTCAGACCTATGAGCATCATCATACTTCTTTTGTCACTCTTATGTAGTCTTCATCCTCTTTCTAACGAGATCAACTTGATCTTTATAGAATTGTAACTCATCACTTTGGATCAGACTTCTTTCACCAACCTCACTCTAGAGCAAAGGTGACCTGCACGGTGTACCATAAAGAGCTTCATATGGTGCCATGCCAATACTACTGTGAATACTATTATTATAAGCAAATATAGCCAGAGACAGGAACTTTGACCAAGATCCTCCCCAATCAAGCATGCATGCTCTTAGCATGTCCTCCAAAGTCTGAATGGTCCTTTCAGACTGCCTATATGTCTGAGGGTGATAAGTAGTACTGAAATGGAGTCAAGTGCCTAACTCATTATTAATCTATTTCCACAGCTTAGAAGTAAACCTTGGGTCCCTATCTGAAACAATAGAGAGGGGAATACCATGAAGCCATACTATCTCCCTGATATACAAATCAGCCATCTCAGGAACACTGGTGTGTAAGCTAAAAAGTATGCTCTATTTGTCATACGATCAACAACCACCCATATCGCATCATGACCTTTATTTGTCTTGGGCAAACCAGTAACAAAATCCATGATTATTTCCCCCCACTTCCACTCAGGAACATCAAGCAGTTGATGAAGAACACTAGGCCTTTGATGTTCAACCTTCACTTGCTGACATGTCAGGCATTTGGAGACAAAAGTAGCTATGTCTTTCTTCATTCCTTCCCACTAAAAGGTTGTCTTTAGATCTTGATACATCTTTGTAGAACTTGGATGAATGTTGTACTTAGTGTCATGGGCCTCAAAGAGAATTTTTTGTCTTAGCTCATCAGAAGGTATCCACAATATTCCATTCATCAGGATCTCACCCTCTTTACCCTTCGAGAGTCTAGTCCTGACTCTTTCAAGAAGTTCTAACATGTGTGGATACTTAGGGCTACGTTGTTATGCACTGTGTATATCAGAAGTCCAATCTAGCTTGATCATGATATGTGCCATATTCAACTCGACCTCAGCAAGAAGCAGTCTCCACTCTGTCATCTTATTCATCTTCCATTCATCGATAAATATAGATGCACAACTAACATACTTCTTTCTGCTCAGAGCATCAACCACTATGTTGGCTTTTCCCGAATGATAGGTGATGGAGAAATCATAATCCTTGATGAATTCAAGCCACCTATGTTGCCTCATATTTAGATCCTTTAGTGTTAGGATATATTTAAGGCTCTTATGGTCAAAGAATACCTCAAACCATGTGCCATACAGATAATGCCTCCATATCTTGAGTGCATAGACAATAGAAGCAAGCTCAAGATCATTCGTTGGATAGTTTTCTTCATGCACTTTGAGCTATCGGGAATCATAAGAGATAAACCTATCATTATGCATAAGGTCACAACCCAGACCATGCTTTGAAGCATCACTATAAATTACAAAACCATGATCATCAGATGGAAGTACTAGTATCGGAGCAGATGTCAACTTGCCTTTCAGGGTTTGGAAACTACGCTCTCAAGTGTCATCGCATTCAAACTTGCAGTCCTTCCTGGTCAACTGAGTAAGAGGTTTTTCCATGATGGAAAAGTCTTGAATAAAATGCCTGTAGTAACCTACTAGACTGAGGAAACTACAAATATCTATAGGAGTTCTAGGAATAGACCAGTTCTTGACTGACTCCACCTTAGCTGGATCAACAGCTATGTGCCCATCTAAGATGATATGCCCCAGAAACATGACTTATCTAATCTAGAAGTCACACTTGGACAACTTAGTATACAACTGATGATTCCTGAGTGTATCTAGAGTAATAAGAAGGTGTTCTTCATTATTCTGGTCATTGTTAGAATAGATTAGAATATCATCAATGAACACGATGATGAAAGAATCAATAAATTGATGAGATATCATGTTCATAAGATCCATAAAGATAGTAGGAGCATTAGTAAGACCAAAAGGCATCACCGAGAATTCATGATGCCCATATCTAGTATGAAAAGTTGTCTTCTCGATATTAGAACTCTAAATCTTCAGTTGGTGGTAACCACTCCTCAAGTCGATCATTGAGAATACCTTAGTAGTCCTCAGCTGGTAAAAAAGGTTACCAATCCTGGGTAGAGGGTATCTGTTCTTAATAGTCACTTGATTGAGCATCCTATAATCCATGCACATACGTAGTGACTCATCCTTCTTCTTAACAAAGAGGACAGGAGCACCCCAAGGGGAAGCACTTGGGAAGATGAAACCCAAGTCCAAAAGCTCCTAAAGTTGCTTCTTAAGTTCAACCAATTCAACAGGGGCCATTTTGTAAGGAAACTTTGAGATTGGAGAAGTACCTGTAAGTAAATCAATAGAGAACTCTAATTCTCTATCAGGAGGGAGACCAGGAATGTCCTCATGGAAAACATCAGGAAATTCCCTCACTATAGGAATATTAGAAATAGGTTGCTCCTATTCGACTAACAAGGATACCAGAAACACAACATGACCCTTCCTCCTTAGCTTCTCTATCTGTATACATGAAATGAAAAGACTCTTCCTGTCCCTTCTCTTACCTTTAACAACAAAGGGCTCCTTCCCAACATGTGCAAACAAAACTAGATTCCTTCTGCAGTCAAGAAGCACATAGTTCTCATGAAGCCAACTCATCCCCAGGATGACATCAAAGGATTACATATTCACTACCATAAGGTATGTAAGAAAAAACCTTCCCTTCATAGATAAGGGAACCCTAGATATCATCCTACCAGGTTCAAGTACATGTCTAATATGATTCATGATGTTCAAATTATAACCTAGATGCTCAATGGGTAAAGTAAGCATATTAACTAGTGCAGATGAAATTAAGGCATGTGCTGTACTAGAATCATATAGGACTTTAACACTCTGATCATGAATAAAAGCAATACCTTCTATGACCTAATCTCGCTTTCCATCCTCTGCCTCCATCATGAACATGTGAACCTATATTTTCTCCCTAGGAGCATCAACTACAACACCTTTGCCATCATAACCTCCTTGCTGAAGGAACTTGGGACAATCCCTCTTAATATGACCTAGCTTCCCACAAAAGAAGCAAACTCCCTGTCCAAATCTGCATTGCTCACCATGATGTTTGTGGCACTAGGGACACCTGGGTTGACCATTGTTGTTGTTCCTGTAGTTGTACTGAGTGGGTCCACCTTACGGTGCCTTCCTTTTCTTGTCTTGCTGCTTGTAGTTGTGACCTTGGTAATGGTTATTGTTCTTCTACTGGTAGTTGTGTTGGTAATGTTTCTATCCGCCATTTTGGTTCCTCTTCCCAACCCTACTTGGGTGATCCTCAAGCTCCAGGGAAACATCAAGGGCTTCTTGCATCATCTTATGGCCTCGCCCAGAAAGTGAGCAGCTGAGATCCTCCTTTAGACCTCGAATGAACTTCTTTGCTCACTTTAGTTCGGTCATCTCAGCGTCGTACTTCTGGAGAACATGGAACTTCATGGTGTATTGAGTGACTTTCATATCACCACATTGTCGTAGATAAATGAACTCTATCTCCTTCTTGTCCGTCATTACCTTGGATACATAGTGACTCTTGAAAGCTTCCATGAACTCATACCATGTGAGGAACTTATCATCTGGATCTCTGGTGTCACAGAAGTTTTCACACCAAACACAAGCTGGACCTCTCAACATGTGCATCTCGTACCTGATGTGGGACACTTCTGAATAGTCCAAGTCATGAAAGAAATGCTCCAGGTTGCGGCTCCATGCCTCAACCTTTCCCATAATGTCCAACTCTTCCTCTCTAGCAAACGTCTTTGGCTTCACCTTAAGGAATTCTATCAAGGTGACTTTATCTCTCCTCTGATGATGACCCCCATATCTTCCTACCATTGCATTGGCAAGGCTTTGACCAACACATTGTATGAGAGGGGAGGGTCTTCTCCACATGGATTCTCTTCATGCTCAGAGGGCTGATCACTCTCTCCATTAGAGTGTGGAGGTGACTTGTCATTCTCAGGGAGACACTTAGGGGCCATCTAGAAGAGGGAAAGAGACATTCATAAGCATGCATTATAACTTATAAGATCCTACTATTGTGTCCATTCTAGGTTTGCTCTGATACCACTTTTGTTACAACCTCCATAACTTACACAATCCAAGTAAAATAGAAATGTTTCATTCATAGGAGATCATGACAAAATCGTGACATAGTACCATTAATCAAGCAAGGACCATAGAAAATTAAAACATCCACTTGTAGTGTCTTAGTACAAGTGTAAGAGAAAGAACTA
Source organism: Alisma plantago-aquatica (assembly GCA_963693085.1). NCBI lineage: Eukaryota > Viridiplantae > Streptophyta > Magnoliopsida > Alismatales > Alismataceae > Alisma > Alisma plantago-aquatica. Next base: position 805,384,306 of record OY856413.1, on the reverse strand, counting down.
TAATGTCCAACATCTGAAGGACGTGAAAGAAAGTTCTAAGATAGCATGAATGCAAAGATAAACTAGAGAAATGCCCTAGAATGGCACCCCACCAGGATAGGATCTGAAAGCTTCACGAATTGCACCTCCCACTGCTAGTGATGTTGTGGATGTTACTGGTGCTATCCTCCACCTATGTGCATCCACACATAGCCATGCATTCAAAAAAACTATTATAAGTGGTTGGGTTTGATATGAGTAAATGAATCTAACTTAAATAATCTTAACACTATTATGGAATTGCATAAACAATAAATATCACTTAAGGATACATTCGTAGATTGATTTAAGCATTCTTATTAAGGCACCTACTTAATGAACCATAACATACCGAACACACTGAAAGTGAATAGTCATCTGGACACACTCAAAGTGAATAGGAACATATACATACCGAACACACTAAAAGTGAACAACAACATAAACATACCAAACACACTAAAAGTGAACAACCATCTGAACACACTGACAGTGAACAGGAATGGGCTTGATCCCAATAAAATGAAGGGGGCTCATAAGGCACCAACCTTCCATAAAAACGTTCATGAATAGGGCCTAAATGCTTATTCTTAATCTGGTCTTATCTTACCTAGGGTTTTCACCCATGAGAATATTATTTGACCTAACATGAATAAATATGTTACTTTACTTGATCTAATCTTGACATAAATCTTTGTGCAGTAAATCTTAACAAGATGTGCATATATTAACATCTCCTAAAACATTTAGATGCTCACATACTAACATATGTAATATGAACTTTAAACATAATTGAAGGAGAAAAACTGTATGAATGTAGTACATTAAAACCCAAGGCATGGACCACTTACCTAATTCAGTAGGAATACTCACTCCTAAGTTCCTGACTTTAGGCCTTAAGATTTTCCTATCATTATAACCCAAAACCCTAATCATTACCTTATATACCCTAATTAGGTTTAGTTTTAAAATTCGAGAAAGTAGAGTTATAATCATGACTCATAACCTAGTCTAATGGCTAGATCTCGAAAAACTAATCAAAATCCATATATAACTTGACCTTATTGGACAAACTAATAAAAAGATATGGATTTCTAGGTTTGGACCAATTGGAATCAAGATAAAGGCTCTTGAATCATTTCCTGGGGTCGGATAAAGAAAAAAAAATTAAGATGATAGATATGCCCATGGCTTCAAATCTCGGTCATAGGCATGATAGTGGTGAACCAGTAAAATTGATTCATAAATATCATACTTCAAAACCCATATATCATCATAACATCTGAGTCTGATTAAAACAACATGTGACACATTGATATATCTAAAAAAAATCTCGGGTCCCTTTCCTTCTTCACCCTGACTCCCTACATTCATTCTTGAGTCATGGTGCAAAACCACCCATCTGGAGCATGAAGTCATGCTCCAACTTGCTCTGCTTGGAACCTCGTTGTAGGAGAAGATCTCCAATGGCTCCGCCCTCAACCCAAGATGCCAATGAGCCTCGGAAAAAGCTCAAACAAGCATGAAACTCGAGTGTGAAACTGCCGCTGCGGCCAAAAATAGAGCAATGATGCTCAACTGGAACAAGATGCTAAAAGCTAATGTAGGGAACTATCAAAACCAAACCACAAGAAGGTCCACAGAAACTCGTTGGAGGTGAACAAAAAGAAAATGGGTGGCGGTCAACTCAAATAGGATTATCTAGTCCTCTAGTTGTCGGCGAGGTGGTTGGGTTTGTCGACCCAGTCTTCGGGTGCATCTCGTGCCAAACCAATGACGTGGAATGAAGGACTAGGTTCTGGAAAAGCTAACCTTGTCTCAATTGAAGAAAGGTGGATCAATCTTGGGCAGACTACAAAGTTAAAGTCAGGGATGGAGGCTGACCTTGCGGCAAATCCTTGATGAATGATGGACCAAATTGAGGGCCATAACTGATCCTATAGAGCCCGAATGAACTCCCTAGATCTACAGTTGCGTCTTCTATGACCTAGATTGTTGTCTGTATCATGCGACCGGAGCACAAAGATACCACGAATTGGGTGTTCCCCCCCTCCCGAATTAGGGTTCAAATCTATACATAGGTGAGTTAAATTCGAAGTCGTAATTGCAAAGGGACCCAAATCTCTAACTAAATTGCACTGATTCACAAGATAATCATGGAGGAGAGGGGTGAGCTAGACTCTTCAGAGTCATGGCTGGGGCGGGATCTAGGAGACGATCTTCCCGCCCTTGGATCCTCATCTGACGGCGACCGTTGATTCACGCATAAGTAATATTAAGAAAGGTCGCATGACACTTCAAATACCACAATACATTGGGTGAAATTCCCAATATGACCACGTGATAATGCATCAAATCACAACTATAGGAAATCGATCCGGTTAAACCAAACATCAAGGTTAAAGTAGGTCCTTACTATATAGAAACTCCCAAAAATTGTTGGAGCGGTCAAACAAAGTCAAAAAGCTTTCAAATTTTAACCATGGTTCCCTATTGATCTCTAGCACCTTATTATGAGCTGAAAGTTTCTAATTTCCCAACAAGAAGCCCTAATTAATTTAATTAGGTTCAAATTCTCATAAAATCCTATTAAATCATAGGAATAACATTATCTTGCCAAAATCGGCCATGATGTTAAATCCATCATTCTCTTTTTAACATAATCTCATTGTATCTCTTATTATACACTAAAAGGCTATATAACATCTCAAGTCATTCTGGACCAACAAACGAGTAAAATCATGTAGTAATTAGAATTACATACCTAAGAAAAATGAGGATGTGACAAGTACTTACAAGAATATGTGATGAATCTCCATGTCTTATGCTTGACTGAGAAAGATAAATCTCTTAGTGACCAATAATTATTTAGAACTCACCCAAGATGTGTATTGTAAGGGTCCATATTAGACATGATTTTGTGAGTATTTTCTAAATATGAATGTCAAACTATATAAGTATGGAATTCAGCCCTCTTTTGGCAAATAAAATTGTAGTTAAACAGTTTCTTTTTGTAGTCAAATTTATGAAGAATCAAGAACTACTTTATTTAAGATAGGGTAGACATATTATGGATTTAAAAATATCCTATTTAAAGTAATTAATTTTATAATATTCAATGATTATATAATAATTTGTGGTTCATCCTAAGATTTGTCTTATAGAGATTTTAGTCTGGGCCATAATAGATGGATGCAACAAACATCCCACTTGAGAGATGACGAGGGCATAGATGTTGAGCAGGGAGAAGGGTATCATATTAAAACCCTTGCTATGATGATCTAATGATGACCATGCTATCTTCAACCTATGGGAAGTGTGGAGTTGATGATGTAAAATAGACCTCCACTAGTTTTCAGCATGATCTAGATGATTTTGAATTTTTTTTGTTGTGTTTTGCTTGATTTTTTAGGACCTATTGAAACCATATAACAAATGATATGGTGAAAAAAATGTAAATCGACATTATATTCCACTCTCCCTATTTATTATTGCTTGTAGAGAAACTAGAAGGAGGTTGGGGGAAATGATTGTTGCCAATTGTGAGTATTAATGAGGGAAACACAAGAAACATAGTATAATGGTGAGGATTCTTAGATAGAATAGTTCTTTGGTACTCATGCCTCTCCAACTGGACTTGATCAAGGAGTGTGACAACCATAGGGATGGCCTGTAACGCGTATCTACTACCTTTGAAAGTTAAATTCAGGTTCCATCGAATGGTGCAATTCTTTTCAAGGAGTTTGTAGAATACCAAGGAGACCCATAGAAGAATGCCCCTTTTTCATGAAGCTCTATTGTCAACCCTAGGAGGATCTGGTGTTTGGGAGATATGAACCCTTTTTTGGTGGAGTATAAGGTCATGGGACTCGAAAATGGTTGTGTTGGCCTACCCAGTGTGTGATTAAGTTACATAGAATATGGGAGGGAGGACTGAATGGATCATCTGATCCACCTAAATGCATACATTGCAAACAATCTATTGGCCTTATTTTATTATAAACAATATAGCCTTTTCCTTACTTTCTAGAAAAATCCATTTTGTTGCAAATTACATTGAAAATTCATCCTGTGATAGAAAAAAGGTGTAGTCTATCTATCTCTTTAGATAAATATGACTTATAATCCTATATAACCAGGTACAATATTCTAGACTTATAATATAATAATTATTATTTAGGAATACATACATGTTAATTAAATATGAGTGGTGATTAACCTTAACATATGATGAAAATGAAATCTAAGAAAATAGTTTGAGACTCGTGGTGAGGTTAAGCATGTATTTGATGCCTCTAATCATGATGCGTAACATAATATCTGCATTGTTTATCTCACAACTCATAATTAAGGTAATAAACCAATATAAAGTTTAGAAAAATAGCTTATAAACCAATAGATGATCATAAATTAAATATAAGTTTTTGTTAGAACCCATAACATGTATATAATATCACACCTTATTAAAGAAAATTTATCATTTTATTTCACATTGTTGTATAGATGTTCAAAATCCTAGTGGTATTTTTTACATGAAAAATCAAGACAATAAATGTACAAAATCCAAAGACCCCTTTGACCTAAGAAACAAGGATACAAAATATGAGATTGTTGATGATGAATAATTTCAACTACCCAAGTTGAATGACCCCATTGTCTACTCTAGAACCTAGTTCAATAATGCAACCAAATGTCAAATGTCAAATGAGGGTCACGTGACATTAATGAATAATGCTACACCTAATTGATGGTAATGATAAATAATTGAAACAAATATCATGAGGTTGGTTAGGATTTAAATAAATGAATTGCAACCTCTTATACCAGAGGCAAACCCTAGTTGATGCTAAAGTATACTCAGAATGACAAACTAGATTGATATACACACATTGTGTCATTAAACACGAAACTCTAGGCTCATCAGCAATTTCCAATAGAATTTAGGGTTTCATGTACACTCCAAGTATGTGGGCCATATCCAATTAAATATTATTAAGATACTAGTTTTACATACATTCTCGTAAGAAACTTAGGGATTAAGTTACTTTTAGATGTTTAGCATTTTAGATATGTAGTTCTTATTAATTCATGATTTTAAGAAACCATATTTTGTATGTAGTCAACAAATCTTATCTTAACATTGAATTTCATATATTTGAGGTTTAAGATACTTCCATATAAATAGTATTTTTTAATTCAATACAATTTATTTTATCAAGAGTTTAGATTTGGACATCTAGCAAAATTAGTAAATAAAACAAGTCATCTCATTGAAATGAAACTTTGAATTAGGATTTATCAAGATAATAAGGAAATCACATTTCATATTCATGTTCATATTCTAATTATTCATGCTATGATTAATCATATATCAAATTTGGTACATATTAAGAATTTCAAATTTCATCTAAATTATTTAATAATTTTAATCATATAGAGATATATAGTTTTCTTTTAGATAAATAATTGAGAAAACCGGAACTAGTTTCACTTTAATAAATAATTAAGAAAATAGAACTTAACATGTTTGATAAGTCCTTTCTAGAGGCTATAGGACATACAAAGGGCATTTCATTCCAATGGAGGATGCATCGTTCCAATAGAGGACACTTTAATATCTATACAGGACACTATGTGACAATATAGGAGGACTTATCATATAATGGTGGACAAAAATAGATAAAAGACATAATTAAAGATACAATAATTACTAAACATTTGTAATATTTAGTTTTAGGTTTTAGGTTTTGTCTTTTAGTTTCAACTTCCCATTAAATTATTTTTATGCTTTATGATATAAATTTAATGTTGCTTGCTCTAATAGTACATGGTCAGGTACGAGACATCTGTAGGTACTAAACATTTAGAAGGTTTAACAACAACATAGGATTCATCTACAGATTTAGGAGGTTTTCTTTGTGGGATACCATCCACAAAATCCAAGATCTTTTGTTAAAAATGTAGACTTTTGTATCTTATATTTAAACTTAAGTCTTGTTGAACCTAGTGTCTTAGCCAATAATAAATGACAATGTTACTTTAGCATGATGCAATCTATACAATCCAAGAGCTTAAGTTAAAAACGTAGAGTTTTTATCATATATTTAGATTCAAGTATTGTTGTACCTAGTGTCTTAGCCAATAATAAATGACAATTTTACTTTAGCATACTTTTTGTGTTGGTATGTATGCCTAAAGAGCTAGTCATGTGATGATAGTAATGTGGAATTATGTATTAGATTTGATAAAATTAATAAAATAAATTCTTTATATTTATGTTTGTTTCAGTTATAAGATGATGAAAGATGATAATAAATGTCTAGAGAACGATGTTACTTGATGACATATGTCTTCAAGTTTAGGACCTAAAGAATGAGACCATATGAATGATAAGAGTACATACATTCTTGTCATGTCCCTTGTTGGATATTATTGTGGAAGCAAAATAGACAACAATAATACATAGGACTAGAATGTGTGTTGACTAATGACAGACTCTCATTAGTCATGACATTGGATATCAACTCAAACACATAGGTACGTGTTAGAGAATAGTGTACCAGACAAAACCTCCTTGAGAGTGGTACATGGAAACCATGAAATGGTAGTCAAAATCAACTCTCAAAGTGATAGTGGTTGTTTTGGTTCTTAAACCTGAAGTCACTACACTCAACATATGTCATTCGATGAACTTTGACGCCATCCAAAGTTACCTTAAATAAAGATTGTCATAAAGATGGTGATTGGGTATGTTGTGACACATGGGGGTTGACTATGAGTGGTGTATATGAGATTTGTCCCTAATATTGAGAGTTTGATATCATGGGCCCTTGATAAGAGAGATTGAGAAACATATGGACAAATTCATGTGAGTCAATATGTGATATGTGAGATTACATGCATCTCTACAGTCTGCTCTAGTTCAAGAACATAGATTGAGTATTAAAAGGATGACAATTCAATGCCTCACATTAAATCTAGATATCAGAGACAAGGAACTATACGATCATGGTAACATTGATCATGAAGTATAGGTTGAAGTTGTTCTCCAACTTTCCACTTACTTGGATAGTAATGATGTATTTCTAGATATCATATATTTCTTGTGTAGTCACAATGGTTATGTACTTTACTGCCAACATAATATGGAAGCTTTAGGGTCACACACATGGGATGCACTTGGAATAGGAATTTGCTCATGGATAAGATTTTACTTGGTTACTAAAAGTTTTTGGATAATCAAATTATAAAACATTGGTTGACTGGAATGTCCACTTGATTGACTGGTAAGCCAGTCGATCGACTAGTGCTAGTCGATTGAATGAAGTCTCTAGTCGACCGACTGAATCACTTTTTGAACTGATCAATTTGATTGGGTCAAACAAAGATGTGAAATGACCAGTTTGACTGAGTTAAACAATTAATGATATGCATATGACATGAACTAATCATCACATTAAAAGACAATGTTGTTGTGTTGTTGGCCACAAGCAAATCAATTTAGTGGGTAGTCCTGTTGATTAGTTGGTGTGCCAGTTGACCAATTAGATGGTCCAGTCGACTGACTAGAAGAGTGAAACAGTTGTCAAACCATGAGTTTTGGACTTTTATATCACCTGGGTTTTGAAAACCCTAGCCCATCCACTCTTATATAAGGAGGGGGTTGGGCAAGGCTCTCAATACACTTCTCTTTTCATAGTTGTGGTAACGTGTGAGAGAGCCTGAGTAGTCTTCCCAAGAAAGATAGATACATCAAAGGGAAAGTAAGTCGATGCTAGCACATTGTTGAACGGAAGGACTTTTTCCCATCAGCTCTAAAAGTGCAATGTGGAGTTCCCGATGGTCCACATGGACTACATGGAGACATGGAAGCCATTGTTGACACACTATGAGAACCATATTAACTACCATATGTGTGCTACTTATCAAAGGGAGCACATATTTATGCAAGATTGTTGTTGGACTTCCTCTAAGACCATGTAGATATTGCACCCTATTTCCTAGATACATCGTTGTTGATCTGATCTACTGGTTAGGAAATATAGACAATTTTTTTTGTTTCCACTGCCTAGCTATTGCCATATTTCCCTACAGTGGTATCAGGGACACATCAACTTATGGTGTATCGGGATTTAAAATGATGCGGTCTTTTTCAGTTTTATCATTTATTTTGTTTCATACGATGCAAACATTTAAATGGTTAATGTGCATATCTGATTAAATACCACATAAACTAGGGAATTTCCCTTAGATACAATATATATATATATATATATATATATATATATATATATATATATATATATATATATATGTGTGTGTGTGTGTGTGTGTGTGCGTGTGTGTGTGTGTGTGACTAGAAATATATGCAATCCATACACATCACCTTAAAATAATTTTGATAATGGTTGTATGTGTGGTTATGGCCAATACCCTTTGGATACTTGTGTGGTTGGATGATTTATTTCCTATCTTATAAATTTGGTTTGCATACCAAGCCTTCCTCTTTCTTCTCCAAATGTAACTAATGCTTAACCCCCTATGCCCCCCTCTAATGCAAATCGAGTTCCCCTTTCACAATGTAATGCATATATAAGATTAGCATTAGTTTCTACTTTTGGCAAGAAGAAGGCATTTTGACTAGGCAAATTGATCGAATGGAGGATTGTAGGAGCCCATCTATAACTGGAAGAGTCCAGCCAACCACTTCAGCCAAGAACCACTCGACCGACTGATAGATACAAGACAAGTGACATGAGGATGAATCGATCGATTGGATGGTCCAATCAATCAACTGACATGTTTTCATTGTAAGAAATTTTGATACAAGTGGATACATATGATGTATGACCTTAGATGAGCAATTCTTTGTTGCACCAAATAATTGCATTAGTATGGCCATAACCATTTCTTGTATATTTTTTATTGCATGTTTGTTTTTATGCTTATATTATGTATATGATACATAGTTTTAAGTATGTGGTGGTTGGATTTGTATATATATTTATAAATGAAACCCCTCAATAAATATTCAGTCTTAGATGTTTGCCTTAAGCATCACATGAAAAGCTTGATTGACCAAGCGTGGGCACGGCAATCATGGTGTGTTGTCTATCTTATGGAAGTGAGATGGTAGTTATGTGAGTCTTCTAAGAAGGGTGCATTTCCATTGTGTTAACTTTTGGGTTATGCTTAACTAGGTGACCTTAATGAGATTAGGTGCCTAGAAGCATACCAATGGATTATGTCAAGGAGTTGTTTGTACCAACCATTTGAGAATTGCATAGAATGTAATTGGCAAATGTTTTCTACCTTAATAATTGGTTACGGATGCTGACATTGGTTGGGTAATAACTCAATATATTTTGGATCTTGGCTCACTACACATTTGTACGCTGCAGTGTTTGTGAATCAATATAGAGGGTTATTGGTTTGAATAAAATAGGGAGATTGATATTTAATTAAAGAACTAATTAATATTGTCAATATTTCCAATCAAATTAAAAAGTATCTTGACAAATCAATAGTTTCCTTTTGTAGAATTAAATGGCAAACAATAACACATTGCAATTGATCCTTATAAAGGATAAGATGAATGATACCAACATCCCTAATTGGTTTAGGACTTTGAGAATAGTTCTCAGTCATGAGGATAAGCTCTATGCCCTATACACACTAGTGTCAGAGGAACCCACTCCCAATGCGCCTAGGGATAAGGTGGATGCTTATTTGAAGCATGTCAACAAAGCCACAAATATTAAAAACCTTATTCTATGATGTATGAACTATGAGTTTGATACGCATCATTTAGCACACCAATTCACTAAGATAAATTATCCTAGAGTTTAACTTTTTTACTTTCCAATTAAGACTAGTATAGAAGGGTCGATCCCACAAGACAACTTTTTAAGATCGTTTCTTTAATCCCAATTGATTTTTGGACTTTTATTTATTTTTAGAGGTTTTTGAATATTTGAACAAGAAATTAAATTTCGTGATTTGGAGGGTGATTACATAGAATAAGAATGTAAATTGCAAATAAATAAAAGATTACACTAACAATGACCTGAAAAGATTATACTAGCACAAGGAAGGAAAGAAGATTGTTAGCACAAATAAAAGATTATCTACGGATGAGAATTGAAGTGCAAGTAATGAAAGAAAATGATTAGAAAGAAGTGATTGAAGGAAACAAATTGATTTAGATGGGAAAAGCATCGTAGCTTAGGTGTTTCACCACCATAGCCAAAGTGAAAACAAGATCAAAGAAACACATGACAAACAAGATAGAAGATGGTATGTGAATCATTCGTAAATGAAACACAAGAGACGAACTCCATGTGAATCCTTTGGTCCCGCCGTTCACGCATCCTAGTCTATCATCCTAATAGGGATTTTTCCATGGTCACATGTAAATCCCTATGTGATTAGTTAAGTCATTCTAAATCTTAGTTTATATAGTCACATATGCCGAGATTAACCCACGATAAAAATCATTAATTACTTTGTTAAAATCGACGATCTCTAAAGCAAAAACCTTTTGTCTAAAAAGTTGTATAAAACCTCGTTCTAATCAATGCAGGGCTAAGGGGCTTTTCCCCTTGACTCGATAGAAAACTACTCACTAGCCATGGTAAGGGATGGAGAAACAAGGGGAAGAAGATAGGAAGCCATAGACTAGAAAGAAAAAATCTCTAAGGAGATCAAGTTGGTGACTATGAAATGGCTTGCTCTCTTAATCCCCTGCTCCAAGAGAATGAACAAGAATTAAGGATGAGAAATAAAGTGAGATCTAGGTCTAAGGGTATAGAACATAATTTAATTGTAGAATGAAAATTAAACAACTATGAATTCTAAATGACAGAGCTTAATTAAAAGATGTAAGTAAAAAAATTAGGATAATTTGCTTAGTTGAGTCCCCCCTCATTTTATAGGGAAATGAGGGGTGGAAACCCAAAAATGGGGTAGAAACAAATGAGAGAGGCGAATACTGAGTTTTTCTATCTATGAGCTGTGAAATAGATGTCTAGGCTAGCCGAGATGATCATTTTGTGCGTGACGTGGCATGGTCAATGGGGAGTGATCAAAATACTAATAAAGGGGCATGGTTGTAACGACCCCACCTCCCGATAACCCCCAATTAAGAGAGACCAAGAGGTCAGAGCCGTTATCCCAATAAACCAGATCAAAGGTTCAGTAATTAATCAATAATAATTAAGAAATTCTACCAACTAAACTGAAATCTAGTATAAAATAATTTTTTCATACCTTTTAAAAACTTTGGAAATCTACTTCTATCCACAACTTTGGATCTATTCTATCTAATCATCCTTGCACTTTATTTCTTATTTTCACAATGTGTCACTTTACTATTTGTTCATTTCAGGATTGTACCTAAAACGTCGACAAATAAAACAACAGTCAGCATATAAGAATATGCTGGTATGTGGGGACAACCAAAAGTTCACAAATATGACTAACAAACTAATTATCACAACCAAAGTAAATTAACAAATCAATTTACATTGTCAACGTGTCAATCTCCACCGCTTTTTCCCTAACCCAGGAATACCCTCTCTAGCATTTGACTTAAGGCCACCTTCTCAATCTCGAGCTTGGTGCCTAGGGTCACCTCTCATGGTGCCCTTTAGTCATGCAACATAGGCCTTCTCATTTATCAGCTTGGTGTCTGGGGTCACCTCTCATGGTGCCCATTGGTCTTCCCTCCCGGGCTTGACCATTTTGCATCATCCATCAGGGTGGCATGTAGGTGTGAGAATACACATGTATTTATAATTGTGATAACCATAGTGACTTTATAATTGCAGTATGAACATCCAAACTATTTAGTTTCATTCAATGTGATTAACCATCCGGGAAACCTTCGGGAAAACTAATGCGATTAATCATAATTAACCACATACCTGTGAGGCAGACTCGAGTGCAGGAATAATCCAAAAAAGCAAGTAATCCAGAATCAAGCAAGCACACAATTTGGCCCTGAAATACATATCCAACATTCTCTATCATGGATCATGGTATCCAAGTCTAATAGACCTAATTGTGCCCTAGGGTTACTAGCCCTTTTTAGGGTCTTGACCATAATTAGGGTTTCACTTCCTTTATTACTTTAAACCCTAATTTTATAAAATTACTTACAAACCCTAATTATTTCATCTTTATTTCACAAAAGATCCTAAGATCAGGTTTGGACCATAAAACCCTAATTTTTGGATTAACTATGTCTTTTCTTCCCTTTTTTCCCTTACTTAGGGTTTTCTAAGGATATTATCCAACATATTAGGTTTAAACCCTAAACCTTGCAATTCCATCATCAAAATAGGTTAAAATTCATCTTAATCATTACTTAAGTTAACAACATTCAAATTAATCTATTTGCAACATCAAATCTACCCTTAATCATTAATTAGGGTTTCTAACCACAAATTAACACCTTTTTCATACAAATTATATACTTTTGCAAAATGACACAGATTTAGGTTTTCAAAGTATTTTTAACTTATTCCTCGTATTTTTCTAATCAATTGACATGTACAAACTTTTCTCATCCGAGTTTTCTAACACAAGATATGATTTTAGCAAAGAAAATCATTCTTATCGATTTATCAGCAAATTTCAGAAAACTAGGGATCGTTAGATCTATGGTCCGCTGGTCCACTCAGGATCCAGCGACCAAGAATGCACGCACGTAATTTGATCAGAAATAAGCCAAAGGACGGAAACATACTTACCTACAAAGAAGGCACGGATGGGGAAAAATGTAAAAGACCAAGGGGTCTTCTTCAACCTTGTGTCGAGCATAGCAACTCCGGTGGTCAACCTGAGAGTTTGACTTCGGGCTTTCATCCTCCTTTGATCACACCCTTCGGCCAGGGAGCTTTGCCTCCCTCCGTCAAACTCAACCGAGGGTTCAATTGTAGGCCGCAATCACGTTGTGACCTTCCTCTACTCGTCGTACTCCGGTGAGGTTTTGCTGAGGTGGCGAGGGTGAAGGTTAGGGCGAAGAGATCAATTGAAGGCACATAATCGCTCCTTGTGCTCTACCGCAGAGGTTGGGGTAGAAAAGAGGGGTGTTGGTGCCCTCACACACCCTTCCCTATATATAGGGTTGAGGCAGGTCCCTGTCGGATTGGGAATTCTCCCAATAGGCGGCCAATCCCCTACAAAGTAGGGTCGGTTTTGTTCGTTTTCCTCTTCTGAGTCTAAAGGAATCGACCTCAGGCTTGCACACTCCCTGGATCGTGAGAAAACCTGAGAGGAAAAACCCTCTGTAACTCACAGAGTCCCAGTCCTAGTGGGACTTAGATGATGAGCGTCCATCGTTGGATCAAGATCCAACGATTCCCATTGCTCGTGATCCACCGAAAGGAAATATACACTCCTATTTGCCAAATTAATGCTATATCTTAAGAAATTCATATCTCCTAAGTCATAGCTCCTTTTTATCTCAAATTTTAAGGGAAAGTTTCTCTCGACTTTATCTATCTTTTTACTAAATTTGGGAAACAAATTCTAATGGATGAGAAGGTTTCCTTCCCTCCCAAGTTATCCTTTAATTAATTCAAAATTAATTAGTAATTCTTTTCCCTTTGCCATTATCTTGTTATCTTGGGTCCCTTGGACCTCAAGAAATCCTAAAGGCATGGATTCCCATATTGGGGAATATCTATTTTCCTTTATCCTCTTATTAAAGGCTATTTCTCATATTTCCCTTTTATTTAATTAAATCGTTTTCCTTTTTATTTCTCTTTTCTTTTCAATTGGGCTCAATGGCCAACAAAGTTCATTATCAATCAATCAAGGCCATTTCACATGAACTCCATCACAAATCAATGAAATAGATTTCATTTATTCTTTAAAAGAGAATTACACTTTTCATTATATACTTAGGAAATTGAGGTTATAACATCCTCCCCTCCTTATAGGAATTTTTTCCTCAAAATTGAAACAATCAAACAAACAAATCAGGGTATGCTTTCTCCATGTCCGCCTTCAGCTCCCATGTGGCCTCATCCTCTCCATGGTGCCTCCAAAGAACCTTTACCATCTCTATATTCTTGCATCTGAGCTCATTCACCTTGATATCTAGAATCTGTAAAGGTGTCTCAGGATAAGTCAGCTTCCCTTGAAGCTCAATAGCTTCAATGCTCAGCACATGGCTCAGATCTTACACATATCGCTTCAGGTTGGACACGTGAAACACATCATGCATCATGCTATACTGAGGGGGTAACACCAAATGATATGCAACTTCACCAATCCATTCTAACACGTCAAACAGACCCACGTATCGGGGACTCATTTTTCCTTTGTTCTTAGCTATAGCTCGGAGCGGTCGAATTTTCAAAAACACATGCTCTCCCATAGTGAAATGCACATTAGTCCGCTTTGCATCAGCATATGACTTCTATCGATCTTGGGCTCTCTTCAGCCTTTTCTTGATCAAAGCAACTTTATCAACATACACTTGGAGCTCATCTGACCTCAATAGGGTCCTCTCACCCACATCATCCCAGAAAAGTGGGGACCGACACAATCTCTCGTACAAAGCTTCATACAGAGGCATCCCGATACTGGCTTGGTAGCTGTTGTTATAGGAAAACTCAGCTAAAAGGTAAGTATTGCTCCCATGAGCCACCCCAATCAAGCACACAAGCTCTCAACAGATCTTCTAATGTCTGAATTGTCCTTTTTGACTGACCATCTGTCTGGGGGTGATAAGCGGTACTAAACTTCAACCTGGTACCAAGTTCCTCTTGAACTTGCTTCCACAACTTGGAAGTAAACTTTCGGTCTCTATCAAAGATGATCGATCCAAGTACACCATGCAAACACACTATCTCTTTGATATACATCTTATCTAGGTCTGACACTTTAGCAGTGGTCTTTAAGGCAAGGAAGTGTGCTGACTTGGTAAGACGATCTACCATGACCCATATCGCATCATGACCTTTCTTGGCCTGGGGCAGACCCACCACAAAATCCATGGTGATATGTTCCCATTTCCACTCTAGAATCTCTATCAACTGTAAAATCCCGTCGGGTCGTTGGTGTTCAGCCTTCACCATCTGGCACGTAAGATAGCTGGCCACACATGCCGCAATGTATTTCTTCATTCCTGGCCACTAGAAAAACCTCTACAAGTCCTTGAACATCTTAGTAGTTCCTAGGTGAATTGTGTACTTGGATCCATGAGCCTCTTGCAAGATGTGTTCCTTTATCTTGAATCCATTGGAACCCATATGCGATTCTCAAACCTGATTCCTCCGTCTATTCCCATGGATAGACAAGTTTGTGGCTTGATCATTAAACCTTTCATCTAGTCTAGCTCTTCACTGGTCAACTGGGCTGCTATGATCTCATTTAAGAACTCATATTGAATCTGGATATTAGCCAAACGAACTCGATCTTCTAGTGGTTGTGGAGTCCACTCCACCAGCTCCTCCAAACTCTTCCACTGACTGGACAAAACAACTACACAATTAAGTTGTTTCTGACTCAAAGCATCTGCTATGGCATTCGCCTTACCAGGATGGTAGGCGATGGTGAATTCGTAATCCTTCATATAATCCATCCATCGTCGCTGTCGTAGGTTTAGGTCTTTTTGTGTCAGCAAGTACTTTAAGTTCTTATGGTCGGTGAAGATATCAAAGGTAGCACCATACAGGTAATGCCGCCATATCTTCAAGGCATGGATAATAGCAGCTAGCTCTAGGTCATGTGTCAGATAATTCACCTCATTGGGCTTGAGCTATCGGAAAGCATATGCAACCACATGTCGATTCTGTTCCAACACACAACCAAGTCCCATCTTGGAAGCATCGATGAATATCATGAAACCCTCATTGCCAGAAGGTAGAGTCAACATAGGGGCGGTGGTCAGCTTCTCCTTTGACTCCTGGAAGCGAGCTTCACATATGTTAGACTACACAAACTTTACATCCTTCCAGGTTAACATGGTCAGTAGCAAAGCAGTCTTTGAGAAATCCTTGATGAAGCGTCGGTAGTATCCGGCCAACACCAAGAAGTTGCGAATCTCGGAGGGGTTCTTTGGTGCCGGCCAGTCTCGAGCTGTCGATACTTTGGCTGGATCTATGGAGATTGTTCCTCCTGAGATGATGTGTCCAAGAAACATGACTTGGTCTAACCAAAACTCACATTTCAAGAACTTTCAGAACAACTTATGCTTTCTCAGGATATCAAGGACTCTATCCAGGTGGTCACGGGGTTGGGCTAGGTCATACGAGTACACCAAGATGTCATCTATGAACACTATCACAAAAGAGTCAAGGAAAGGTTGGAACATATTTTTCATGAGGTTCATGAAGACACTAGGTGCATTGGATAATCCAAATGGCATGACCACAAACTCATAGTGGCTATAGCAGGTTCGAAAAGTCATTTTAGGTATATCCTCACTCCTTACTCTCACCTGGTGGTATCTTGACCTCCAATCGATCTTGGAGAAGACTTGAGCTGATTTTAGTTGGTCAAACAGGTCATCTATTCTAGGCAAATGATACCTATTCTTAATGGTTTCCTGGTTGATCATCCAATAGTCAATACACATCCGAAGTGACCCATCCTTCTTTTTCACAAAGAGGATTGATGCTCCCCAAGGTGATGTACTGGGCCGGATAAAGCCTTTATCCAACAACTCTTGCAACTGGGTTTTTAACTCAAGCAACTCTGCAGGGGCCATTCTATAGGGTGCCCTAGATATAGGGTTAGTCCCAGGAGCTAATTTGATAGAGAAATCGACCTCCCTCTCAGGGGGAATCCCTAGTAGATCATATGGAAACATATATGCATACTCCTGAACCACCTCTATCTCATCTAAGGATCACCCCTTAACCTCAGGTACGGTAACTATGTCTAGGTAGGCTTGACAACCCTTGGATAACATCCGTTTAGCTTTCAAAGAAGACACATAAAGGCTGGTTGTCGCATCCCTCCTTCCTCGAATAGTGAAGTGTGGATGGCCGGTTTTCCTAATAAGAATCTTCTTCTCTCTACAGTCAATCTGGGCTATGTAGGTGGAAAGCCAATCCATACTGATGATTACATCAAAATCATTCATATTGAGAAGGATGAAGTCAGTGGGAAGCTCATGGTTCAGATACTTTACTGTCAAGATAGGGGTTTTCAAAAGAGAGGTATAAATACGACCACTCAGGGTTGTGACATCCAAAATGTAACCCAAATCCTTGATATCCAAACCAAGCATAGTTGCCAGATTTCTCAAAATAAAAGTATTAGTAGAACCAGAATCAAAGAGTGCTTTTACATTTTGTCACATGACTTCCAACATGCCTACATAGTTTATACCACATAAGAAGTCTATTACATGATCTACTGGACTAAAAGGAAAACTTTAGGGGTTATTACCCTCGATCAGCCTATTAGCATTCTCCTGAGCTTCTTCATTGCCGATGGCTAACACTCTAGCTTGCCTTCTCGCTCCAGATGGGGGTGCTCTAGCTGGTGCTCCTACTGGAGGTGCTACAACTACTGGTTGTGATGCAATAGGCTGTGACCCCAAAGGTCCTCTTGGGTCGGGCTGAGGGCAATTGGCGATGAAGTGTCCCTCTTGCTGACATATGAAACACACCTTCTTCTCAAAATGACACTTCCCAGGGTGTGTCCGTCCGTAGGTGTGGCACTAATGGAGGCGACCACGGGGCTTGCATTTGTGACCATGCTTGTTTTTGTTGTGGTTGTTCCCTTGTCCCTTCTTGTGTTCATTCCTATGCCCTTGAGTTCCTTCAGTGAAACCTAGGTATCCTTTGGAGGGATTCTATGCAGGCATCACCATCCTTTCCATGTCCAAGGTGGTGTTGTAGGCTTCAGAGAAGGTCTTTGGCTTACTATCCATCACATGTGGCTTGATGGCAGGGTGCAGATGCTCTTTGAAGTGGTCCACCCTTCTTTCTTCATTCATCATGTGACTAAAATGTTCCAGGATGCGGAACTTGCGACCAAAGTCCACAACTGATGAGCTTCCTTGTGACATGTTGGTGAACTCTCTCTCCTTCTCCTTCTTGTCTGAGACAGGGATGAATCTAACGGTGAAGATGGTCTTGAAATCGGTCCACGCCATCAGTTCTTCACTTAGGTCTCTTCTTGTGATATGGTTCTCCCACCATATCTTGGCTGCACCTTCCAAAAGGTGAGTAGCAAATAGAGCCTTCTTGTTTGGTTGTACTTCAAGCATACACAATCCATTCTCGACTGCAAGAAGCCAAGCTTCCACCTTGTCAACCACTTCAGACTTAGCTTCTCCCTAGAACTTCTCAATGTTCATCTTGATGCAGTCTTAGATGGTGGCTCCCAGTCGAGGATGAACAGGCACTGGCTCACCATTCTCATCTTTATCTATGTCCCTGAGGGCTAAGGCATGGATAGCCTCAGTCAGCCGTTTTTGGTGCTCCATCCATACCACATCCGTAGTATGGACTACCATAGCCGGTTCCGGACCACCAACCTGGTCCTCCTCCATCTGGGCTATTTCCTC
Organism: Alisma plantago-aquatica; assembly: GCA_963693085.1. Classification (NCBI taxonomy): domain Eukaryota; kingdom Viridiplantae; phylum Streptophyta; class Magnoliopsida; order Alismatales; family Alismataceae; genus Alisma; species Alisma plantago-aquatica. The sequence goes on along the minus strand of OY856413.1, from coordinate 805,365,753 downwards.
GTATACATGTTGTTCCTCATATCCCGATCCATCTTCTTGTTCAAGGTTGCTGAAGGGAATTGGGTCAGGGTTGGGGGCCTCATGAATAGTTCCTTCATGTCTCTTTCTCTTCTTTGAGGTTTCACCACCATGGTTCCGCTTCCTTTTCTCAGAAGACCCATTCTCTTTGCGGGGAGGCCCACCACTGTTGGTGGCAACTAGGATAGTCATAGTCTTTGTATGAGCCATCTACATAAGCACACAAATAGACCTTTAGTCTATATTTAACTAAGTATACTTATGTCGATGACATCTTAATTATGTATATTTTATTACTTTGGTGGAGGATTCCTCAAATCTTATCAATCTTACCCATACCTCAAGAGGGTGAGGAAGAGAGAGAAAATCCTAATCCTTAAAATCCTTAATAGAATTTGAGTTGAGAAGGGATGAACAAGATGAGAGAGTCCTAAAGGTATCTTATTTTGAGTCAAATCCTAACACATTGGTCAGGAAGTCACACAATTTGGGAGTCCTCATGTTCCGACTAGCGGTGTGGAGGAAAATATTGCCAGCCCCCGAACATGATCCTTTTCTAGACACCTCTGTCTTTTAGAAAATCCTCTAATAAATCCCTCAGTTCTATAGAATTTGTAAAATTTAATAATTATTAAATATTAAATGAGGAACCTATGCTCTGATACCAATTTTAACGACCCCACCTCCCGGTAACCCCAATTAAGGGAGACCAAGAAGTCAGAGTCGTTATCCCAATAAACTGGATCAAAGGTTCGGCAATTAATAAATAATAATTAAGAAATTCTACCAACTAAACTGAAATCTGGTATAAAATAAAAATTTTCATACCTTTTAAAAACTTTGGAAATCTACTTCTATCCACAGCTTTGGATCTATTCTATCTAATCCTCCTTGCACTTTATTTCTTATTTTCACAATGTGTCACTTTACTATTTGTTCATTTCAGGATTGTACCTAAAATGTCGACAAACAAAACAACAGTCAACATATAAGAATGTGCCGGTATGTGGGGACAACCAAAAGTTCACAAATATGGCTAACAAACTAATTATCACAACCAAAGTAAATTAACAAATCAATTTATGTTTTCAATGTATCAATCTCCACCGCTTTTGCCCTAACCCTAGAATACCCTCTCTAGGGTTTGACTTAAGGCCACCTTCTCAATCCTGAGCTTGGTGCCTAGGGTCACCTCTCATGGTGCCCTTTAGTCATGCCACATAGACCACCTTCTCATTCCCGAGCTTGGTGTCTGGGGTCACCTCTCATGGTGCCCATTGGTCTTCCCTCCTGGGCTTGACCTTTTTGCATCATCCATCAAGATGGCATGTAGGTGTGAGAATACACATGTATTTATAATTGTGATAACCATAGTGACTTTATAATTGTAGTATGAACATCCAAACTGTTTAGTTTCATTCAATGTGATTAACCATCTTGGAAACCTTCGGGAAAACTAATGCGATTAATCGTAATTAACCACATACCTGTCAGGCAGACTTGAGTGTAGGAATAATCCAAAAAAGCAAGTAATCCAGAATCAAGCAAGCATACAATTTGGCCCTGAAATACACATCCAACATTCTCTATCATGGATCATGGTATCCAAGTCTAATAGACCTAATCGTGCCCTAGGGTTACTAGCCCTTTTTAGGGTTTTGACCATAATTAGGGTTTCACTTCCTTTATTACATTAAACCCTAATTTTATAAAATTATTTAAAAATCCTAATTATTTCATATTTATTTCACAAAAGATCCTAAGATCAGGTTTGGACCATAACACCCTAATTTTCGGATTAACTATGTCTTTTCTTCCCCTTTTTCCCTTACTTAGGGTTTTCTAAGGATATTATCCAACATATTAGGTTTAAACCCTAAACCTTGCAATTCCATCATCAAAATAGGTTAAAATTCATATTAATCATTACTTAAGTTAACAACATTCAAATTAATCTATTTGCAACATCAAATCTACCCTTAATCATTAATTAGGGTTTCTAACCAAAAATTAACACCTTTTTCATCCAAATTATATACTTTTGCAAAATGACACAGATTTAGATTTTCAAATTATTTTTAACGTATTCCTCTTATTTTTTTGATCAATTTACATGTACAAACTTTTCTCATCCGAGTTTTCTAGCACAAGATATGATTTTAGCAAAGGAAATCCATTTTATCGATTTATTAGAAAATTTTAGAAAACTAGGGATCGTTAGATCTATGGTCCGCTGGTCCACTCAAGATCCAGCGACCAAGAATGCACAAACCTAATTTGATCAGAAATAAGCCAAATGATGGAAATTTCCTTACCTACAAAGAAGGCGTGGATGGGCAAAAATGTAAAAGACCAAGGGGTCTTCTTCAACCTTGTTTCGAGCACAACAACTCCAATGGTCAACCTGGGAGTTTGACTCCGGGCTTTCATCCTCCTTTGAGCACGCCCGTTATCTAGGGAGCTTCGCCTCCCTCCGTTGAACTCAACCGAGGGTTTAATTGTAGACCACAATCACGTTGTGACCGTCCCCTACTTACCAGACTCCGGTGAGGTTTTGCTGAGGTGGCGAGGGTGAAGGTCAGGACGAATAGATCAATTGAAGGCATGGAATCGCTCCTTGTGCTCTACCGCAGAGGTTGGGGTAGCAAAGAGGGGTGTTGGAGCCCTTACACACCCTTCCCTATATATAGGGTCGGGGCAGGTCCCTTCCGGATTGGGAATTCTCCCAATAGGCGGCCAATCACCTACAAAGTAGGGTCAGATTTGTTTGTTTTCCTCTTCTGAGTCCAAAGGAATCGACCTCAGGCTTGCACACTCCCTGGATCATGAGAAAACTTAAGAGGAAAAACCATCTATAACTCACAGAGTCCCAGTCCCAATGGGACTTAGACGATGAGCGTCCAACGTTGGATCAAGATCCAACAGTTCCAATTTCTCACGATCAACCAAAAGGAAATATATATTCCTATTTGCCAAATTAATGCTATATCTTGAGAAATTCATATCTCCCAAGTCATATCTCCTTTTTATCTCAAATTTTAAGGGAAATTTGTCTCGACTTTATCTATCTTTTAAAAAATTTGGGAAATAAATTCCAATGGATGTGAAGGTTTCCTTCCCTCCCAAGTTATCCTTTAATTAATTCAAAATTAACTAGTAATTCTTTTCCCTTTGCCATTATCTTGTTATCTTGGGTCCCTTGAACCTTAAGAAATCTTAAAGGCATGGATTCCCATATTGGGGAATATCTATTTGCCTGTATCCTCTTTTAAAAGGCTATTTCTCATATTTCCCTTTTATTTAATTAAATCCTTTTCCTTTTTATTTCTCTTTTCTTTTCAATTGGGCTCAATGGCCAACAAAGCCCATTATCAATCAATCAAGGCCATTTCACATGAAATCCATCAAAAATCAAAGAAATAGATTTCATTTATTCTTTAAAAGAGAATTACACTTTTCATTATATACTTAGGAAAATGAGGTTATAACAGTGGTGGTGCCCTTCGATTCAATTTCTTAGTCTCAAATTTTTTTCCAAAACTGATCGTCTGAAGGTGAGATGCCTGGTTGGCTCCGCTTTGCATGTAACTAAGGATTGGAAACCCTAACATGAGTGGCGACACCCCTTTCTCGTGTGCTCAAAAGCTTGACACGGCCGTTTGGCACTGTAAGACCATTATCTCGTGTGCTCAAAAGGTTAGAATCTTGCCTTGAAGGAAAACCCTACAAAATGTGACGATAAAGATAAAGATTTGCACAATTAATCAAAAAGTGGGTAAATTGCAAATTGTCATAAAAAATTAGCAAAAAAATAAATTCTAATAAAAAAGATTACAAAAATTATGCAAAAAATATAGATGAATATACATTCATCAACACACCCCATACTTGAATCTTTTCTTGTCCTCAAGTAAATAAAATCATAAATAAGTCCAATTTATACTCACAATATGTCGATCCTCACCCTTGTAACATCACTTTATTCCTTACCTCCAAATTTGGCTAAACAACCTAATCTCCTAAAACTACGAAACACAAAATTTTATATTCTCTATTAAAACAAATTCAATAAATTGTTTTTAAATAAAGGTTTTTTAGAAAAATACGCTTCATCTTACCTTCTCTTTGGCATTCTCATTTTTTCTTTTTGTGAGTTGTTGCATAAGAATACGACAAAGAGGGGTACAAAAGATGGTGATCCCTCCTCAATTTGACTCGGGATATGTTTTTAATCTATGGAATCGTGACTAAATTGGTCACAATTTTTTCTTGTGCTCTTTGGCATCTTTTGATAGTACGCCACTTTAAGGGGTATGGAATTTGGATATAGGAAGCATGCCACCCCGGACTTTATTTTTATCCAGAGGTGTTTCTTTGCTTCTCTTTTTTGAGAAAGAAAGTAAGGGGGGAAAGAAAAGGTGTCCTTGTGCTTATAGCTTCAACATTTTTTTGAAAGTGTCATTGCATCAGATAGAATATTCCTGTCAATCACATTATATGAGATTTATACCAAGTTAATCCATAGTTTAAAATAGAGAAAAATTGTGTTTGGTTTTGATTGATTCCATATGACTTTCCAACTGTTCCAAGGAGTAATTCTATTTTGGTGTCCAAGGTGAAATGGTGGTATTAGACATGCAATGTGTAATTTTTTTGCAAAATATTTACTAACTTTAGATAGGGGTACAATGATAGACATCTATTCAATTTGGTCGACTAGATAATGGCCATTTTGCAACTAAGGAAAATAAAAGCATGACCGATTAGATAAATTTCATGAATAAAGAAACTACATGCAAAACAAATAAAGAGGCAAAAATAATGCAAGAAGTGAAGAGATAAGGGAGGTAGAACAAAAACCTACCACCCACCTTTACCCCAGATATAGATTTTTTCTTGTCCTGAGCAAAACCTAAATCGGAGATGGAGGGAAGAAGATCACTCTGGCAGTGGGTAATGAGAGGAATATGGAGGATTGTAGTAGTAATACCCCCAGTATGAAGAGTTGGGGTCAGGGTAGGCCTGATGGGCCCCATACTCCTCAAATTGAGATCGACTGATGGCGTAGTGGTCATGGGCCAGGTACATATGGTCAAGCTGGTGAACTCAGTGTTGCTGATCATGTTGGATCTCATCCAACTGATACCAGATCTTAGAAAACCCATAAGGCTCCTTGGGTCCTTGTTCAACGTCCATGCTTCTCATGGTGCAATGTCGAGAAGGAGGAGGAGGTCTAGTCACATCATCTTGTGCCTTCAAAGAGACACTCCTCCGCTGGGTCATAGGCTTGGGGACATCAACTTGATCGGATTGCTCTAAAGGAAACAATGAATGTGCCCTAGAAAGTAAGACAAACTGAATACTAGATTTACAACTACAAACCTAGCATGACGAGGAAGCATGAAGCCGAGGGTGATTCCTTTGAACATCAAGTAATAGACGTACCTTGTTGCTCCATAGTGGATGAACTTGCAGTCATTCAAATATGCAAGACTTATCAGGTGTTGTACATGATCCAGTGGGGGGAACGAGATATGAGTGAAGCCTAAGAATGTGGCCATAGAGGTAACAACATGGCCAATGCCAAGTGAGGAAGTGGTGTTACAGGTGGCTTGGTAGTTGATATGTGATATCATAGCATAGGCTTGTCGTGGAAAAGATAACCTAGGGTATAGAGCTCAAGGTGAGTGACTGCACCTTGTGTACCCTCCCTATTGAATATAGAGCATGATAAAAGGCGGTGAAGATAGTGCATGATGGGATTGTTGATGTTGGAGGTGTTGGGGGCATTTGGTAACTTGGGTGAAAGTCTCGTGATGTCTGCCCAGAGCTTATACATGTTGTATTTCTTTGGGTAGTCATCATGGTTGTGTCCCATACATCAAGATAGCCAATCAAACTCGCCCTTGTTAAGGATGAGGGAGGAGAGATAGCAGACTGAGATCTCCAAGTGTTCCCCAAATATTTAGACTTTACAGCTAGAGTTCCCTTGAGAAGAGTGGATATGTTGGAAAGTGGACATGAACTCAAGGGTGAGGTCATTGTACACTGGAGTGACGCAATAGACAAAAGTCAAGATATGGTTGCGTCAAAGAATGTTGTTGACTACGGTTTGGATGCCGAGGGCAGTGAGAGTGGTCTTGCATTCTAGTGAGACTCTGATAAATGATAAATGCACAAATCTTGTGGAGTGCTCGTCACTGCCAAACTGGGAGTAAGTGATAAGATGCGGAGCTATGAGAGGCATTTGAGGTGTGATTGAATCAGGGTCATGTCGAAATTGACCTACCTCTGCCCGAAGGATGTACTCATCTGATTCCTCGAGGTTATGGGTCATCTCCTATGGAATCTCCAGTGAAGATTCTCCTATATGTTCCCAGATTTGGATGTTGGGAGTGGAGGTAGAGCAGCTAGGTGGCTCCCGGGAGGAGGAATTGGGGTTCTTGCCATTGTTCTTGCAGAATCGTCTGAACATGGTTGGAAGAGAGCTCCTAGAGATCTGAAATAAGCATCTGTCTAGGCGAGCCAATCATTTTGGAGGTGCAACAATCATCTGGAAGAGCGAGAGGTTCACTTAGAAGCTATGGTTGGAGGGAAAGAAGTGTCTCGTAAGCTGAAACACTCATTCCGTGACGAAATGGTAGTCTGACAGCACTAGACGACCAATTGGATTCTCTCATACGATCATTTTGGGAGGAGGTGCAATAACATTTAAGTGTCAGCCCAAGCGACAGAGTAGGACCACGAGACAACCGTCTGAGTACGAGATGACAGACTGAAGGGATGAGGGGGTCATCAGGAATGCATAACAGTTGAGTGGATGAAGGAGTGGGGAGCATGACGATTGATGGCTGGTGAAGTTGGAGTCTCGTGGGTGGGTTTGATCAGTTGGGAGTGAAGAGAAGGTGGTCGGTGGTGCAGTTGCCACTAGAGGATGTTGGATGACCGGCGCTTATCGTGCGAGATGACTGTGGAAACTCCTGAGATCACCGGTTGGGGAATGATCGACCTTCCACAGCCATGTCGACGTCAAAGTGGGTGGCTAAAAAGGTCACCACTGGATGGAAGTGAGGCAGATGTCTGGGGCATCGAGCAATGAATCTCCATTGAGAGGAGTTATGGCTGGGGGAGGAGGCTTGCGAGAAGATGTGGGTAAGCTCCTCCAATCTTGATTATTTGATTAGCTAAAGGAAGGGCGAGCCAATCATCTAGCATGTTCCAAACAGTCGGTTGGTTGTTCGACTGCCCTGTAGGCGTTTCAATTCTTGAAATGGATGCACAATTGAATCACAGGTTAAATGCATTGCTCAGGATTCGAACATATCATTTCAATAGATCTAGACGACCAATTGGTGTGAAGTTGTGTTTTCAAATTTCTAAATTCAAATGAATGCCAAAAGGGAATAGTCACCTTAAAGGCCCAGCCAACCATTTCATCTTTTCCAGAAAGGTGATTCGCTGGGTGGGATGCCTCACTTTCAATAAAATGAGTTGTCAGGTTATCTACCCAACCATTTTTTTTGACAAATCCAAAATTGAAACAATAAAAGTTAGCTACAACAAATATAAAGAAAAGAAGTAAAATAAAAAGATTGGGTTGTTTCTTAATAAACACCTTGTTTTATGTTGAAGGCTTGACACAGGTGAATCACAGATTGGTTTCATGCTCAGGGGTAGGAGGGGGTGGAGGGTCTTTTAAATCAAGGTCTTCAAGTAATGAAAGTTGATGTACCTTCAAAGTCAAAAAGTCTTTAATGGTAGTGTATCATTTTAGCCTATGTCCATTGACCTTGAACTCACTGAGCACCTTGTCCCAAAGTAGAAAAGTGTCATGTGGACATGAACATTTTACAAGATATGGTCCATACCATTGAAATTTGAGTTTTCTAGGAAAAAGCATTAACCTAGAGTTATAGATAAGGACTTGGTCACCCTCTTGAATATCCTTCCTCCTAATGTGACCATCATGCCATAATTTGGTTTTGTCTTTGTATATTCTAGCATTCTCATAGGTTGTCATCTTGAGCTCATCTAACTCCTGCATTTAAAGAAAATGGTTTTCACCTGTTGTAGATAAGTCAAAATTTAGAGTTTTGATGGACCAATTAGCCTTGTGTTCCAATTATATAGGCAGATGGCAAGATTTTCCATACATTAATTTGAAAGGGGGGATGCCTATTGGAGTTTTGTAGGAAGTTCTGTATGCCCACAAGCCATCATCAAGTTTCAAAGCCCAATATGTCCTAGTGTGATTGATTGTTTTCTCCAGGATGGAATTGATTTTCCTATTCGAAACCTCAACCTGACCACAATTCTGAGGGTGGTAAGGGGAGGCAACCTTGTGATGGACTCCATATCATTTCATTAAGAATTCAAAACTTCTATCTAAATAATGGGAACCTCCATCAGAAACCATGGTATGAGGTACCCTGGATCTAGGAAAAATGACGTCTTTGAAAAATTTCTTCACTGGTTTGGAATCACAGGTTTTGGTGGGAATGGCTTCAAAACATTTTGAAATGTAGTCTACAACCACCAAGATATATTTGTACCCACAAGAAGAAGGGAACATGACCATATAATCTCCCCCTCCCCCCAAAGTCGAAGATTTCAATCTATTGCCAAGAATTCATGGGAATTTGATCTCTCTTAGATATCTTTCCAATCCTTTGAAATTCATCACAAGTGAGAACAAATTTGTAGGAATCTTTGAAAAGAGTGGGCCAGAAAAAACTATATTGTAGCACTTTCCTAGCAGTTTTCTAAGAGCTCGTGTGCCCTCCAGTGGGGCCAAAATGGCACTGCTCGAGAATGTCATGATCTTCTTCCTCAGTGAAAACACCTGCAATAAATTCCATCAGAGCATAGCCTAAAGAGGTAGGGGTCATCCCAATAGTAATTTTTTACATCATGCAAAAATTTAGTCTTAGTGAGTCCCTTATATTTAGGGTGCAATACACCTTCAACTAGATGATTGACATAATCTATGAACCAAGGATATTGGGGTTCCATTTTTAGAAATTTATCATTAGGAAGAGAGTCATTGATGGGGATGTCATGATTGTCAAAGAAGTCAAGGTGGCTAATATGGTTGGCAACTGCATTCTCACTACCTTTCTTGTCAAGGTTTTCTAAGTCAAACTCTTGAAGTAAAAGGATCCAACAAAGTAGACAAGATTTGTCATCTTTTTTGGTCATCAAATATCTAACGGTCACATGGTCCATATAGACAATCACTTTGGACCCTACCAAGTAAGAGAAGAACTTGTCAAAGGCGTAGACAACGGCTAACATTTCCTTTTTAGTGTTCGTGTAGTTCTACTAGCCATCATCTAGAGTTTTGGATGCATAGAAAATCACATTGTGCTTTTTATCAATGCATTTTCCAATAATAGAACCAACAACATTATCACTCACATCATACATTAATTCAGAAGCAAGGAGGAATCAGGGTCCCTAATCATGGGGGTAGAAGTGAGAGTATCTTTCAAACACAAAAAACTAGCCATGCAAGCTTTGTCAAAAACAAACAGGACATCTTTTTGAAGGAGGTTGGTTAGGGGTTTGGTGATTTTTGAGAAATCACGATGAGTCACCGATAAAATCATGCATGCCCAAGGAAGGTATGAATGTCTTTGACAGAAGATGGGGGTGGCAGTTTGGAGATTACCTTAATTTTTTCTCTATCGACTTCTATGCCACTGTTGCTAAATCTATGTCCTAAGACAATCCTTTCTTTCACCATAAAGTGACATTTTTCCCAGTTTAATTCCAAGAGATAGATTTCTAAGACAAGAATCAAAGCTTTCTCCATAAATGGAGAAATCGTCCATGAACACCTCCATCACGGTCTCACTCAACCCAAAAAAGATAGCATACATGCGCCGCTGAAAGGTGGATAGGGCATTGCACAACCCAAAAGGCATTCTCCTGAATGCATGTGTCAAACTGGCAGATAAAGGTTGTTTTCTCCTGGTCATCAGGATGTATGGGATTCTGATTAAAACTTGAATAGCCATCAAGATAACATAAATATTTTTTATGTACAAGGCACTTGTAACATACTGAATCTCAGGGTCTTCCCTGCAATTTACCCATATTCTATCTTTTCATTTCTTTCAAGTCCTTTTGGACCAATTTCATAAATTTCCCTTCTTTTATATTCTTTTTGGACTCCTTGTGCAATTTGAGCACAATTCAAGGTTGAAATTTCCTTTTTCCCTCATTTATATAAATGGAGGGGTGTTTGCACAAATAATCCACTTAAGGTAATACTTAAGGACTAATAATGCAAAATGGAGTTTTATAAGAGATGATAAGTGGATAATGTTTATTTGGAGCTTTTTGGATAAATATATTAGTAATAATGTGTATTTGAGTTAATTATGAGTGTAATTACCCTAATCTCCTTCTCTCTCCTCAAAAATGACAATAATATATATAAATAGAATATTATGGTGAGATTTTTCTTTTAAAAGTTAATAATGGATGGATATCTCAAAATTTCACTCATATAATCCATTAAAAGAAGTCTTTTCATATAACTCATTCATTTTAATATATTAAGATACACTTTAATGAGAAATATATTTATTAAGGGCCAAATAATGAGTAAAACGAGAAAGTAATTGCATAGCATTGTTCTAGACTTTAATGTGAGCTAATTGTCCAAATTTGGTGGCTTTTGGAGTTGATTTGACCCCTCAAAACTATTTTATACACTTTTAATATAGTGTAAATTAAAATGGTGAATAATAACCCACCTTCATACCTCACTCTTAATATGGGCTAATAAAACTTGCAAATGTATGCTATTAGTGAGTGGAGGACTCTTGGACTCCAAATCTTGAATTTGGGAACCAAGGGTTGCTTATAAAAGCAACACATGATTATTTGCCCAACCATTATATTAATATATGCTTTAATAATCAAAATAATTATTGGAGGCCAAAAGTTGGGTGAAATGAAAATTTAATTATATAACATGAATCTATACGTCATTAGCAACCTGGGGTTAAAATTTGAGGTCATTTGGAGTTCATTTGACCTTTCAAATGTATTTAATAAGTTTTTAATATAGTGTGACTTAATAGCCATCGATATATCATTGATTTGCATCATTTAAGCCTAACTTCGGCCTTTAAATGACTATCACGCGCGCTTGGCCTACCATGGGTCACCATCCAATGGTCCAGGTTGGACGAGGATCCCATCCAATAGTAGGCGCTTTGTCTCCTACCTTGGATTAACCGAAACAGTAGCCGGGAAGACGTGGCTCGCTTCCTCTCCACTATTCTCCCTCGTCTCTTCACCTTTTTCGGAGATTTCTTCGCCCATGAGTTCGTGAGGACCTCCCGCATCGAACTAGCCAAGTCTCTTCGCATCCCATGCACTGTAGGCAAAACGCCATTCGTGGCCGGCCATAGCTCCTCACCTCCACCTTCTCTTCGACTCCTCTGACTTTCCCATCTATATATGACCACCTACACACATCTGTCGGCCCCTTAACAACTTGCACAAACCATCAATTTCATCCAAGATAGTGTGTGTAGCCGACGACGTGGAGTTTTTTCCAGATATGCTTGCGGCACCTCTCCCCGGAGCTAGAGTGCTCGTGCGTCAGAATTTATTGGTCTGGTGAGTTCATCTTTCGATTCTCTTCGTTTTGAGTACCTGCACGACAATTTTGGTTGAGAAACGCAAAAATGCCCAAGTTCCCAAGATACACCTCGGCGCCATGGTTGCGCCTGAGCTTGAAGAAGCTCGGGTGGCTTTTTACCTTTTTGCCCCCGCGCACCCTCTTTTCCTGATCCTCTCGCCAGGGGCAGTTTCGTCATCCGAAACCTTGTTCTTTTGACCCATTTAGCAATTAATTGGTCAGTTTTGTTTAATTCGTAGTAAATCGCTCGGTTATCAAAAAAATATAAATAAATACTCGTTGGAAAAATAAAATCATGTAGAATCCAAAATTTCAAGTTTTGAACCCTGTTTTCTGTGCCAAACATGATGATTAATTCAAACTCTAATTTAAATGTATAAAGTGTTATAAAATGATTATAATAGTGTTTTAACTCTGTTTTTGAAAAGAAAATATGTTTTCTCGAGTAGAAAAATATTAGGAATCGTTTGGCCCTGTTTCCAGAACTAAAATCCAAAGTTTTAATCCATGGTTTATAAATGTGGACATTTTACACTTAAAGTACCTTTAAGTAACCTAATACATGTGTAATGTTTGCAACTAGGGAAATATGGAATTGGATACAATCAGACTGGTGAATGTGATGGTAATGAATGGAAACTAAGGTATGTGACCCTTATGTATGTGACACCTATTTATGTATGTGACATCTATGATGAATGTGAAATCTATGTGGAATGTATATGTGCAAATTACCTATCCTTCAGTTGGGATCTTATCCAACCCTACCTCACTATTGTGCTAGCCTTGTTATCCTTATAAATGCCTTTATTTGGCTCTTTACTTATTTGATGCTTTTTTTACCATTATGGTTCATCTAATTATATGGATCTTTTGATTGCCTATATTTTGCTCCTTACTTATGAGATGCTTCTATTGCCTATGTGGCTCATTTAATTGTAACTCTTGAATCTTGCTATGACCAATGTTTGGCTCATCCATTTATTGAGATTATTTATTTGGGTTTTATTCCCATTTTGCAATGTTGCAATATTGTTATACTTCTCAATACTACCAAGTGACTATTAAGCATGATGTATTTTACGCCAAATGACAATGTAGTGTACATGAGTACAAACCACCCACAGGGCACTGAGGTTTTAGTCCTCCTGCCGGGCACTGGGGTTTTAGTCCCCCTGCCATTTTATATTAGGCACTGGGGTTTTAGTCCCCCTGCCACTTTTTATAGGCATTGGGGTTTTAGTCCCCCTGCCACTGGTGAGGTCTAGTAGGTGCCTCACCCTACATTGAGATGACTTTGTGTCTTAATATATTCATGCTATGTGATTATTGTTGTGGTGATTGATTATGGAAGTTCTCTATTTGTTATTTGAATATTTGTCTTATTCTCTAAAAATCTTGTAGCATAGAGAATCTTTTATTATGCAATGTTGTTGGCTATGACTTGTCCTATTCCTTTTGTTTGACACATACTTTTATCCTTCTTTTGTTGGATGATCCCAACCATCCAGGCTAGGATCAGAGTTGCGCATGGAAGCTTGGTGAACGTAAGGCTAAGGATAGGACAAGAAGAAAAGGAACATATAGCTTGCATGTTTATAGTTGCCTTTATATATTAAGTTTTTTTATTTGGAGACAATATTGGCTTAGTCTAAGGCTTCCTCTACCTAGATCCTATGTTTTGTATAAAGTTGTACTTCCTTATGGAATTTTTGTAATGTACTCTTTATACATTTTGAATAAAGTCAAGTTTTATTTCTTCTGCTGCCACACATTTGATGAATTTGTTTATCATGTTTAATAGTAGAGACTTGGTCTTTACAACATGGTATCAGAGCATCAAGGTAGTCAGATTCTTAACTAATTCAAATTGTCTCCTAGATAGAACCCTTACCATATATAGTTTCTTTAGTAAGTTTTTCACCTTAGAGTTGACCTATAATGAAAGTTTGATTTAGGATCATAATAATTTCATAATTAAAAACAAAATTTGTCAACATTTTGGTGAGTTGTCTATTGAGAAGCTACTAGGGCAAGAAGTTGAAAGTGATGGTGTCTAGAAAGGGTCAGAGCTTGGGGGATGGAAATATTTTCCTCCGCCCCACTAGCTTGGTAACGAGGACTCCTAAGCTCATATGACCTGGCCTGGCCTGATCTGAAACAGACAACTTGAAATAGTCGATCTTTAGGCATGTTGCCTAATTGTTGAATACCTTAGGAAAACCATAATTGATGATTTGACCTCTTACACAAAAATCATCCTTAAATACCTTATATTCCTATGTTTAGGGTTTAGTGTACCCTATGTTACACCCTGAAGCTTGGTTAGTAAATCCTTTTAGTGTTGAGTTTTATGTACCCTTTCACCCTTATCTTAGTTTGACTTAGTTGACCTTTTAAGGGGTGGAGTGAGGGTAATGGTGTTGGTACCCTATTTGGTTTTACAAATCTAATTTCGAGGATGAAATCCCTTTTTAGGGGGATGGAATCCCAATTAAAAGCAAAATAAAATACCTTTGTAGTTAGAAACCCTATCTAAGTGGACATATGTACATAATAACTTATGTGAACAAGAATTTACCAAGCACATTATACTTGTAATTCAACTTGTTTGTGTATACACACGTGAATATGTAGTAGTCATATAGAGATAGTTCATATGCTTGAACCTTCACATATTATTGATGCACATAATAATGAGTTACTCATTACCAATTGTGAATATATATAATGTTGACTATGCCACCCTAATGGTAAAATGTGTATGGATAATGCACCCTAAGGATGATTTAACAAGTAATGATCATGTTGACCTAAACCCTAATATTTAATCATCTAGCCTTGACAACATATACATATATATACCCTTAATGCCTTTCATGATACATTAGTGACATTAGGTGTCATCATCACATAATATACCTTGATACATATAAATGGATTATAGTCACAAAGTTATCAATATATATAAGGTATATCACCTTGTTCCCTAATGAACACCACATCATAACTTGATATATGAATTAATTCATTAATATTTAATGGGTTACATCATGTTCACTAAAATGCATATAATGACTCAAACATGATAATGAATAATTGGATTCACATAAATATTCATAAATGCCTAATGTGAATTAAAATATGTATAATTTATAATATGTAGTGTTATGGATGACAATGATTAATGATGTCATTAATATGAGTATGAAAGATGATATGACAATGTGTAATATGAACATTATTTGGAATTATTATAGGCGTAATAACTTGTTGGATAATATTAACTTTTTCTACAAAATAATTTGTGATAATTCTACATGATAGTTTTAAGAGGATAATGGAAAATGAATTCATGTTATTAAGGTTTCTGACCTAATACATTAATTAATGTTGAAATGGCTTAGTAAACCCTAATTGTGCTTAAAATCCTTGATGAGGGAAATACACATGATATAATGTTGAAATGTAATTGTTTGGGAATAAAATGTGGCACAAGTGATAGTATAATAAATATGATACCTCTTCATGTTGGAGATTATGCTAATAAGGAAAAAATGTTAATTTGAGTTTGATAAAAGGCTATAGGTTTTGTGGAAACCTTAGTAACACATGACTTATGTAGATTTTGTGTTGTACCCTAGATTAAGGGTTATAACCTAGTGTTTAAGGTTGGGAAGTTGCACACTCACCCTCTCTTTCCTCTTGTTGTGATTTCGGGGACGAAATCCTCTTTAAGGGGTGGAGTGTTGTAACATACTGAATCTCAGGGTCTTCCCTGCAATTTACCCATATTCTATCTTTTCATTTTTTTCAAGTCCTTTTGGACCAATTTCATACATTTCCCTTCTTTTATATTTTTTTTGGACTCCTTGTGCAATTTGAGCACAATTCAAGGTTGAAAATACCTTTTTCCCTCATTTATATAAATGGAGGGGTGTTTGCACAAATAACCCACTTAAGGTAATAATTAAGGACTAATAATGCAAAATGGAGTTTAATGAGAGATGATAAGTGGATAATGTTTATTTGGAGCTTTTTGGATAAATATATTAGTAATAATGTGTATTTGAGTTAATTATGAATGTAATTAACCTAATCTCCTTCTCTCTCCTAAAAAATGATAATAATATATATAAATAGAATATTATGGTGAGATTTTGCTTTTAAAGTTAATAATGGATGGACATCTCGAAATTTCACTCATATAATCCATTAAAAGAATTCTTTTCATATAACTCATTCATTTTAATATATTAAGATACACTATAATGAGCAATATATTTATTAAGGGCCAAATAATGAGTAAAACTAGAAAGTAATTGCATATAATTGTTCTAGACTTTAATGTAATCTAATGGTCCAAATTTGGTGGCTTTTGGAGTTGATTTGACCCCTCAAAACTATTTCATACACTTTTAATATAATGTAAATTAAAATGGTGAATAATAACCCACCTTCATACCTCACTCTTAATATGGGCTAATAAAACTTGCAAATGCATGCTATTAATGAGTGGAGGAATCTTGGACTCCAAATCTCGAATTTGGGAACCAAGGGTTGCTTATAAAAGCAACACATGATTATTTGCCCAAGCATTATATTAATATATGCTTTAATAATCAAAATAATTATTGGAGGCCAAAGGTTGGGTGAAACGAAAATTTTAATTATATAAAATGAATCTATACGTCATTAGCAACCTGGGGTTAAAATTTGCGGTCATTTGACCTTCCAAATGTATTTAACAAGTTTTTAATATAGTGTGACTTAATAGCCATCGATATATCATTGATTTGCATCATTTAAGCCTAAGTTCGGCCTTTAAATGACTATCACGCGCGCTTGTCCTACCATGGGTCACCATCTAATGATCCAGGTTGGACGAGGATCCCATCCAATAGTAGGTGCTTTGTCTCCTACCTTGGATTAACCGAAACAGTAGCCGGGAAGACGCGGCTCGCTTCCTCTCCACCGTTCTCCCTCGTCTCTTCACCTTTTCCGGAGATTTCTTCGCCCATGAGTTCGTGAGGACCTCCCGCATCGAACTAGCCAAGTCTCTTCGCATCCCATGCACTGTAGGAAAAATGCCATTCGTGGCTGGCCATAGCTCCTCACCTCCACCTTCTCTTCGACTCCTCTGACTTTCCCATCTATATATGACCACCTACACACATCCGTCGGCCCCTTAACAACTTGCACAAACCATCAATTTCTTCCAAGATAGTGTGTGTAGCCGACGACGTGGAGTTTTTTCCAGATATGCTTGTGGCACCTCTCCCCGGAGCTAGAGTGCTCGTGCGTCAGAATTTATTGGTCTGGTGAGTTCATCTTTCGATTCTCTTCGTTTCGAGTACCTGCACGACAATTTTGGTTGAGAAACGCAAAAACGCCCAAGTTCCCAAGATACACCTCGGCGCCATGGTTGCGCCCGAGCTTGAAGAAGCTCGGGTGGCTTTTTACCTTTTTGCCCCCACGCACCCTCTTTTCCTGATCCTCTCGCCAGGGGCAGTTTCGTCATCCGAAACCTTGTTTTTTTTACCCCTTTAGCAATTAATTGGTCAGTTTTGTTTAATTCGTAGTAAATTGCTCGGTTATCAGAAAAATATAAATAAATACTCGTTGGAAAAATAAAATCATGTAGAATCCAAATTTTTTAGTTTTGAACCCTATTTTCTGTGCCAAACATGATAATTAATTCAAACTCTAATTTAAATGTATAAAGTGTTATAAAATGATTATAATAGTGTTTTAACTCTATTTTTGAAAAGAAAATATGTTTTCTCGAGTAGAAAAATATTAGGAATCGTTTGGCCCTATTTCCAGAACCAAAATCCAAAGTTTTAATCCATGGTTTATAAATGTAGACATTTTACACTTACAGTACCTTTAAGTAACCTAATACATGTGTAATGTTTGCAACTAGGAAAATATGGAATTGGATACAATCAGACTGGTGAATGTGATGGTAATGAATGGAAACTAAGGTATGTGACCCTTACGTATGTGACACCTATTTATGTATGTGACATCTATGATGAATGTGAAATCTATGTGGAATGTATATGTGCAAATTACTTATCCTTCAGTTGGGCTCTTATCCAACCCTACCTCACTATTGTGCTAGCCTTGTTATCCTTATAAATGCCTTTATTTGGCTCTTTACTTATTTGATGCTTTTGTTACCATTATGGCTCATCTAATTATATGGATCTTGTGATTGCCTATATTTTGCTCCTTACTTATGAGATGCTTCTATTGCCTGTGTGGCTCATTTAATTGTAACTCTTGAATCTTGCTATGGCAAATGTTTGGCTCATCCATTTATTGAGATTATTTATTTGGGTTTTATTCCCATTTTGCAATGTTGTAATCTTGTTATACTTCTCAATATTGCCAAGTGACTATTAAGCATGATGTATTTTAGGCCAAATGACAATGTAGTGTACATGAGTACAAACCACCCACAAGGCACTGAGGTTTTAGTCCTCCTGTCGAGCACTGGGGTTTTAGTCCCCCTGCCATTTTATATTAGGCACTGGGGTTTTAGTCCCCCTGCCACTTTTTATAAGCACTGGGGTTTTAGTCCCTCTGCCACTAGTGAGGTCCGGTAGGTGCCTCGCCCTACATTGAGATGACTTTGTGTCTTAATATATTCATTCTATGTGATTATTATTGTGGTGATTGATTATGGAAATTCTCTATTTCTTATTTGAATATTTGTCTCATTCTCTAAAAATATTGTAGCATAGAGAATATTTTATTATGCAATGTTGTTGGCTATTACTTGTCCTATTCCTTTTGATTGACACATAGTTTTATCCTTCTTTTGCTGGATGATCCCAACCATCCAGGCTAGGATCAGAGTTGTGCATGGAAGCTTGGTGAACGTAAGGCTAAGGATAGGATAACAAGAAAAGGAACATATAGCTTGCATGTCCATAGTTGCCTTTATATATTAAGTTGTTTTGTTTGGAGACAATATTGGCTTAGTCTAAGTCTTCCTCTACCTAGATCCTATGTTTTGTATAAAGTTGTACTTCCTTATGGAAATTTTGTAATGTACTCTTTATACATTTTGAATAAAGTCAAGTTTTATTTCTTCCGCTGCCACACATTTGATGAATTTGTTTATCATGTTTAATAGTAGACAATCCTTTCTTTCGACTTCTATGCCACTGTTGCTAAATCTGTCCTAAGACAATCCTTCCTTTCACCATAAAGTGACATTTTTCCCAGTTTAATTCCAAGAGATATATTTATAAGACAAGAATCAAAGCTTTCTCCATAAATGGAGAAATCATCCATGAACACCTCCATCACGATCTCACTCAACCCAAGAAAGATAGCATACATGTGTCGCTGAAAGGTGGATAGGGCATTGCACAACCCAAAAGGCATTCTCCTGAATGCATGTGTCAAACTGGAAGATAAAGGTTGTTTTCTCCTGGTCATCAGGATGTATGGGATTCTGATAAAAACTTGAATAGCCATCAAGATAACATAAATATTTTTTATGGACAAGGCACTCTAGTACTTGATCCAGAAAGGAAAGAGGGAAGTGATCCTTCCTAGTGGCCTTATTCAGTTGTCTATGATGAATAGACATTCTCCATCCTATAACAGTACGGGTGGGGATGAGATCATCTTTATCATTTCTCACAACAGTGGTTCCCCCTCTATTGGGGACCATTAGACAGGGCTAACCCAGGGTGAATTAGAGATGGGATAGATGATTCCTGAAGTCAATAGTTTGATAACCTCTAGGAGCACAACCTCTTTTATGTTTGGATTTAATTCCTTTTGAGGGTCTCGAGATGGCTTCTATTTCTCTACCATAGGAATCTTATGCTTGCAAATAGTTTGATTGATTCCTATCAAATCTGTGAAGCCCCACGCCACACAAAGTGAGATTACTCAAAACATAACTACAAAAAAAGATTAACAAATAGATTACTGGAATATACTAAAACTTAAAACCATTTTCATAAAACTACCAAACAACAAGAACCTTCAAAAATAAGTCATTTCATGCCTCAAAGCATATACAAGGCATGCTTTCAACTTGTAACCAAAGAACTATTCCAGTACATATATACATGATTCCACCACATCTATACATAGCATGTATATAAGCCAACCACATAAAGAAAGCATGTTCACGAAACATCTACAAAATGTTCTTGAAGACCTGAGTGTATAGGGATGACTCTAGGACTCTATCAATAAAAAACATCCAGCAACACTACCAACCTCGTCAGCTACTGGCCCTCCTGCTGCTCCTCAACCTCCGCTGCAAGATCTTTACCTCCTCATGCTCGTCCACCTAAAAAGGGTGTGGGAAACCCATGGGGTGAGATTCTAAATCTTAGAGGGGGATATAACTCACCACCAACTCTATTATTATCATAGATAAGATAAGCTAAGTAGCAATATAATTTTAACTATGTGAAGTAGGTATTCATTATTAACAAAAAGGTAATTATTGTTGAATTTATGAAACATCTTAATAATTTAAAAGGAATATGAAGAACATGTATATTTCCTATCAACAACATTGTATAAAGATCAAGCAAGGCCTCATCCAATGTTTACATATTTTGATCCTATACAATTATACTACACGGCTGATTACGTATTCAATTATGCCCCTAGGATTTGATTTGTACCACCCAAATCCAACCGATCACTTGATAAGTCAAAATCAGTGCCATACAAGGTCTAGTGAAAAAGCCAGAATCCACAACCTCATACCCTCGGTCAGAAACGAATATTGGCAGTGACATAACTAGACACACTGCTATCAATTACTTATAGTCCAACTGTACATATCTTGGCCGCTTTGGTACAGGTCACGACGCTAGTGAGTTACGACCACAACCATTCTTGTATCTCAAATTGAGCTACAACCACAACCGTTCTCTTATTGGGGTATGACAACAGCCAATCCCTATATATATATATATATATATATATATATATATATATATATATATATATATATAGGGTAGCGATCCAGTGAGAAACATCCTACGGTGAGAGCATGAGAGGAATTTGAATAACTACAAATTAGTATCTATTTTTTAAAAATCCAACTATATAGATGGAAAAAGAATCATTTCATTTAACTTCTCACAAAAAAAATTGCAATCAGACATTATTTACATGGACAGATGTATAATATACACTTTTTACATCTAACGGTTAGCCTAAAATTCAATATAGAGCGTCAAAAAGTATTTTGTTGTTGTGAATGATCTACAAATTGGATGGTGATAAAATTTTGTAGGATGGTAAATATTAATATATACCTGTAATCTATATGGTTGGATTATGAAAAATTAATCTATGTGGAGAGTTATCAAAATGCCTCTCATGCTCTCATAAGATATGTTTCTCCCTGGATCACTGCCCTATATATATATATATATATATATATATATATATATATATATATATATATATATATATATATATATATATATATATATATATATATATATGTGTGTGTGTGTGTGTGTGTGTGTGTGTGTAAATACATATATATGTATATATATGTATATATAGGACACATGGAGATACGTCAACGTTGCACCCCGCATATTCAACAATATGTGCTCCAAGGTAAACTGTTTCACCATCCAACAAGTGCTAACACTGAATGGATCTATGGCATAGTAAAAATTATACTATTAGATTCCAATTGATTAATTAGAACAATTTAAGTATCTTTTAGAATCAATCAAGTTACAATGTACAACTTCTAAACAAGATCTACATAAACAAGGGCATAACTCATCACCCGAACACACTGAAACATATTAGGTGTGATCTCATCACATCCTGTTTATTTTCAACCTGTATCCATCACAATGACCAAATATTTTGGGGTGACAACCCCTCCTCTCATCACTGAGGAAAATATCTCATGCAAGGCAACAAGCCATCAATAGGTCATAAGACCATTTATTCCACTTTTAAGAGTATCAACAACACTTTTTGCCTCACAAGGCCCATTCCAACTGATCATAACCACCGTAGCTCATACCTGTATATATACATCAGTTGGTATCACCTGCATAATTAGAATCTGATAACAATAAGGCAATATATCACCATCTCATAGGACTCATGTCATACATTTTACATCATTACAATTAGGGTTTCACTTTACCCAATTAGGGTTTACAAGGTTGGATCAACAACCACCCTTATATTATCACTTTCATCATCATTATGATATGTGTTATGAGACACAGAAGCATGTTTCTCATTATCATTATAAAACTTGTTATGAGGTATAGAAACATAGCTCTCAGATCATTAGTAAAACTACTGCATAGGGTATCACACCAGACCATGTGACCCTAGCATCAACATGATGTATCTCAACCCCCATCACCAGGTAGCAACTAGGGTTTCAACATAGGGTATCAGATTGTCCTTCAGAGGTATTGGGCAATCATACCAAAGTAGGGTATCGGCTTACCTACCCAAGGTGTGTTTCGGTTTAGGCATCCCTATGTGTGTATCGGGCACAACACCTCAAGGAGAGGGTGTCAGCCAACAAGGTGTATCGGGAAACCATCAAGGCATAACAGGCATCGGTATATTGGGTTAACACAATGTTGTGATGGACAACAGTTGTGTCAGCAACACAACCCTAAACATATCGGGAAGCAACACCTCTACCATGATGAGATCGCAACACATCAAGGTATAACAGTTTGTCAGGGATATCAGGCATCCAACCTTCTCAGGGCTTGATGGCTAAAGCCTAGTGGGCAATGCTCATCTCTACTAGCAATGCACCCAAGGGTAATCCAAACCATAATGGATACCACTCCACATCACACATCATCATAACACATCACATCTCCCTATTTACTTGATCATAAGCCATGACAACCTGAATGCTACCGAAGAGTGTCGATCTAGACCTCTTAAGGTCGTGATGACCTATCATAAAGGGTGAATGCCTGGGTTGTCACATGACATGACATCCACCCAAGCATATAGCCCTAATCTACCTATCAGCCTCCACAAGCATGTCGGCCACAAATGCATATTCACCACCTCATCTTCAACCTCAAGACGACATTACTAGCAAGGAAAAAGAAAGGTGCAACACAAAGGCAACAACTAAGCAAGGCATGTTGGCTAAATGGACATCTATAAATCCCTTTGTTTTGAGTATGACAAACATTTCATTCTTATTAATCTAACGTGCTACTTGAGTGTGCAGGATGACAAAGCAACAAGGGAAAATCTACAAGCTTACATATTTATATTTTCATGCAATGTAATCACTGTTGTAAAAACTTGTACAAAAATATAATGTACAAGTACTTAGAATTGCTTGTAAATCAAGCGTTAGATTCTCCCTAGCTAAACACCACAGTTAGACAAGTCATCCCATTCAAATAGGATTACTTATGCACACTCACACACATAATTAGTGCCTAAATTGAAACCTTGAAACAGGATCAATCTCGGTCGACAAACTCCTCGACCGAGACACTCTCGGTCGACAATCTTCTCGACCGAGAAAGATCCAAAGTAGTCGTTAGACACAACAGACAAGTTAGTTGGCAGTTGAAGAAAGACGTTGCAAATCACTTGTTCCAGAGAGCCTGTCGGTCGACAAAAGTTCGACCGAGTAGGTGTCTCGGTCGACCATTTGTCGACCGAGATGGTCTCTGACAGCAACTGCAGAATCAATTAATTAGCCGTTGCTAAAGCAACAACTTTGTACCTAACGGCTAGTTAAGCACTTAGAAACCCCTAGAAGTTGTCTAGAATGTCCTTAAGCATCCTTAGGCCATTCCTATAAATAGGACAAGCCATAGGACACCTAAACTCACTTGTTTTACACTTGCTACACTTGAGAAACCTTTGAGTATACTTTGTGCAATCTGTTTGTGAGCAATTTGAGCATTGTGACAATTGGCCATTTCATTCCTTAGCTCATAATTCGTGTCCTATAGGCTAGTATCTCCTACCCACTGCAATCACAAGTTCACATACTTGGTTAGGAGATCTATACGCTTGATCTAGGCAAATCAAGCCTTGGGCTACAAAGGATAAGTTGTAATTTCTGTTTTCTTTCTTGTTCCCTATTATTGTTTGTACTCTCCTTGCTACTCCTAGGTTGGAGGCTGCGGATTGAAGAGGGTAAAGATCTTCTTGGCGA
This sequence comes from Alisma plantago-aquatica, assembly GCA_963693085.1. Taxonomy (NCBI): domain Eukaryota; kingdom Viridiplantae; phylum Streptophyta; class Magnoliopsida; order Alismatales; family Alismataceae; genus Alisma; species Alisma plantago-aquatica. Next base: position 805,341,883 of record OY856413.1, on the reverse strand, counting down.
AGAAGGAGACTTTGAGCTACTTCAGAAGGCTGGTGCAACGGGAGATTACTTCTAGAGAGGAAGGCTACTTCAAGGGGGAGCTTGGAGTTACTTCATAGAAGGCTATCTCAAAGTTGGTGCACCTACTTCAAGTGAAGGTTGTTCAAAGGGTGTAAGGGAAAGTATTGTATTTTGTATAAATCCTCGAGAGGTAATAAAATAAATACTTTCAAATCCCGGTTGGGTAAGCAACCGGGTAGTGGACTGACAACTATAGTATTTGCTATAGTTAGAACCACTCTAAATACCTGTCTCTTTCTTCCAATCTCAATTGTGGTTGTTTGAATTCAATAAATTGTTAAAATAATTCAAAAACTCTATTCACCCCCTCTCTAGTAGTTTTTCAAGGCACATTTTCTAAAATAGAATATTAAACTACCCAAAAGAGTTACTAGAAAGAAATCAATAACAAGCCAAAGATGAAGAACAATATAGCAAGAAAAAGGGTGATAAGAACACAGAGGGTTTAGAGTTATATAACCCACCTCAAGGATCACCACCAAGCTCTAAGATCCAATGGAGAGAAGATCCCCCAAGATCGATCCTCACAACACCTCTAAAAGAGAAGATGGAACCATGGTTAAGAGAGCATTAGAGGGAAACGAGATAACCAAGGTCCATGGTGGAGAAGAAGAAACAAGGAGAGAAAGAAGAGCTAAGCATTATGGATTACCAAGGAAGACGATGAAAAGAGAACACCACAAGCTTAGGCTTGTGTCCACCAAGCTCCAAGGGAGAGTACTCCTCAAGATCATGATCAACCACCAAGGAGAGAATGCAAAGATAACCAAAAGGTTTCTCTTGCATGGACAAAAAGAGATATATATACAAGAGAGATGAAAGAGAGAGCAAGGGGAAGGTGTCACCACCAAAGAACCCTAGACGACACATGTCCATGAAGAAAGGCCACGTGCAACACCATGCAACAAGGTAATAAGATCTATGTCTCACCCACGAGGTCACCTTCCTTGGTCAAGGATGACACACACCTCTACCCTTATCACAAACTAATAGGGGTAAACCCTAGGCACAACAAACTGATAGGATGTCCCTCAGGACACCAACAACCTGATAAGATTCCCTTAAGACACCCACAAACCAATATGGTGCATCACTAGTCACCACAAAATGATAAGAGGCTTCCTCAAGACATCCTCAAACTGATGCAAGCCCCCCTCAAGGATCTCAACCCTGAGACAACACTCCTAGGTGCAAGACACACCCCAAACATGAGTGCAAAACATCTCTAAGGATGTCACCACTCAACCAAGGATCAACCAAGGTGCCCATCTCTCTCTTACTCCTCTAGATGATGCGAAGAGATAGAAGGAACACTCTAGAAGTTGCAAACTTGCACATCAACCCCTTCTCCTAGGTGAATTGCAATTTGCACTAAAAGCTCTCCACAAAGCACAAAAATCAACTAAAAAAGCTCAAACAAGGAACTCAAGCTTCCAACATGCCCTAATTACATCTCATATTATGAGAGAAAGGAGCTAAGAAACTTACTTAAGAAAAATAAATAGTCTAATCCCAAAACGTGGGTCAGGGTCCTTACAAAATTAGCCATTTTATATCCTAGGGTAATGCTCCTCTTCCTAAGCTCAGTCATGAGATGGAATTCATATTCATGGGTAAGATCAGAGTTAATGATAACAAGATAAAAAAAATTCTCATCAAGGAATGCATATTTAAGTCCTTCTGACAGAGGTTTCATCCTGGGTGCCTTGGGGGTTTAGGTTTCTCATCCACAAGAGAGATCATTTTAAGGTCCTCAAACTCTTCATCATGGATCTCCTCAAAGGTGTCTAGATGAAATCTATATTGCTATAATTTCTCATCTTCAAGATCACACTCAATAGGGGCCATGAGGGTTTTTTAAAGGAGATCCTCAACTAGCTCCCATTCTTGTATTAATTGGTGGAGCTTCACAATGCAATTAGGAAGATAAACCTCTTCCTAGAGGCTTGATCCTCGCATACTTTCAAACACCCTAAACTGGAGGGTTTGGTTTCCTAGATGCAAAAAGATGGTTCTAGCCTCGAAATCAATCGAGATTCAGGCGGTGGCTAAAAAGGGATGCCTGAAAATGATGGGGTAGCATAAATTTTCCTTTATGTCCATGGTGACAAAGTCACATGAGACATAAGAATCTTTCCCAACCCTTACAAGTATGTCTTCAATGATACCCATAGGTTTTGTCATAAATGAGTCTACCAACTGTGTGGTCATGGCAGTGGGAAGCATATCAACAAATCCTAACCTCAAGCAAAGACTATAGGAAAAATAGAAATACTATCACCCAAATTTGCAAGGCCTTTCCTGCAAGCATTATCACCTAGGTAGCACCCAATTCCAAAAGAACCATGATCTTTCTTCTTTTTAGGAATCTTTCTTTGAATAATATTTGAAGTGGTTCTAGAAAGCATTACCATCTCATGCTCTTTGGTTGTATACTTCTGAGTGAATAAAGTTTTCATGTAGTTGGACCAGGAAGGTATAATAACTAAAGTGTCAAGGAAAGGAATATCCACATGCAACTTTTTCACGACATACCTAAATTTCATGAAACGACAATCGAGCCTAGTTTGCTTTAGGCGTGCTTAGTATGGAAGGTGTGGTTTGTAAATATGGATTTCTGGCTCATCAATCTCTACTGGTGGAATAACAAGAGTGGGAACAACAAGTTTAGGTGTAGGAGGAGTTGCAATGACCATGATATCATCATCCTCAAAGTCCAATGGTACAACAATGGGTTTCTCTATAGGAGGGGGAAGGGTATGAGTCTTCCCTGAATGAGTGGAGACAACCTTAAGTAGTTCAAGGTGTTTTGGGTTGTTCTCAGGTTATCCAGTAAAGGTGTTGAAAGGGGGTTTCTTCTGGGGAATGAGGCAGGCTAAATGAGTGCCAGTTGCCTTCTAATGAGCTTGTTGTGCAAGGATAATTTGTTCCAAGGTAGACACCCTATCATTGGTTGATTGTGTGGGGTCATTATATTGTTCTTGAGGTTGGGTGGCATATAATTAAGGTTTTGAAATTGTTGCCCTTGGTAGGGCCCACAGTTGTGGAAATGTAAGGAGCCGAACCCATGTTTTGGGGTGACCATGATTGTTTTGCTCAAGTATGTTTCTTAGCTTCTATAATCATTTGAGGTGTAATTAGGGCATGTTGGAAGCTTGAGTTCCTTGTTTGGTTGATGCTTGTGTTTTGTGGAGAGGTTTTTCTACAAATTGCAATTTACCCAGGATAAGGGTTGATGTGCAAGTTTGTCACCTCTAGTGTGTTCCTTATCCCTCTTAGCATCATCTAGAGGAGTGAGAGAGAGATGGGTACCTAGGTTGAGCCTTGTTTGAGTGGTGACATCCTTCGTGATGTTTTACACTCATGTTTGGGGTGTGTCTTGATCCTAGGAGTGTTGTCTCAAGCTTGAGAGCCTTGGGGAGACCTTATATCAATTTGTGGGTGTCTTGAGAGACATCCTATCGGGTTGTGGGTGTCTTGAGGGACATCCTATCGCTTTGTGGTGCCTAGAGTTTACCCCTATCAGTTTGTGATGAAGGCAGAGGTGTTTGTCGACCTTGACCTAGGAATGTGACCTAGTGTGCCAGACATTGATCTTATCACCTTGTTGCATGGTGTTGCATGTGGCCTTTCTTCATGGATATGTGTCATCTAGGGTTCTAAGGTGAGGACACCTTCCTCTTGATCTCTCTTTCATCTCTTTTGTATATATACCTCTTTCTCTCCATGCAAGAGATTGCTTTTGGCCTTCTTTGCTTTCCTCTTCCTTGGTGGCTGATCTTGAGCTTGAGGAGTACTCTCCCTTAGATCTTGGTGGACGAGCCTAAGATTGTGGTGTTCTCTTTTCATCTTCTTCCTTGGTAAGTCATGATCCTTAGCTCTTCTTTGTCTCCTTCTTTCTTCTTCTTAGACATGGACCTTGGTTATCTCCTTTTCCCTCTCATGCTCTCTTAACCATTGTTCCATCTTCTCTTTTGGAGGTGTTGTGGTGAACGAGCTTGGAGGATCTTCTCTCCCTTGGAGCTTAGAGCTTAGTGGTGATCCTTGAGGTGGGTTATATAACTCTAAACCCTCTATGTTACAATCACCTTTTTTCTTGCTATCTCATTCTTCATCTTTGGCTTGTTATTACTTGCTTGCTAGTAACTCTTTTGGATAGTTTAACATTCTATTTTGGAAAATGAGCCTTTCTTAGTTGTTGCCTTTATGTTGCACCTTTCTTTTTCCTTGCTAGTAACGTCGTCTTGAGGTTGAACATGAGGTGGCCAATATGCTTTTGTGGGCGACATGCTTGTGGAGGACAATAAATAGGTTAGGCCAAGATGTTTGGGTGGCCGTCACGATCTGTGACACCCCTGGCCATCGCCCTTTTTGATAGGTTGTCACGACCTTGAGAGGTCTAGATCGACACTCTTTAGTAGAATTCAAGTCGTCATGCCTTATGCTCAAGTAAATAACAAGATGTGATGTGTTATGATGATGTGCGATGTGGAGCAGCAGCCATCATAGTTAGCCATTACCCTTTGGTGCGCTGCTTGGAGAGATGAGCATTACCTACTAGGATTTGGCCGTTAAGACCTGAGAAGGGTGGATTCCCGACGTCCCTAACGAACCATTATGCCTTGATGCATTGTTGAGACCATCACGGTAGAGGTGTTGATGCCCGATATGTCTAGGGTTGTGTTGCCTGATACACCTGTTATCTATTGTAACATTGCGTTAACCCGATATGTCGACACTCGTTATGCCTTGATGGTTGCCTGATACACCTTGTTGGCTGACACCCTCTCCTTGGGGTGTTGTGCCCTATACACACATAGTGATGCCTAAACTGAAACACAGCTTGGGTAGGTAGGCTGATACCCTACCTTGGTTTCTCGATATCTTTGAAGTACAATCTGATACCCTATGTTGTAACTCTAGTCGATACCTTATGGTGGTGGTTGAGACACACCATGTTGATGCTAGGGCCACATGGTATGGTGTGATACCCTATGGAGTAGTTGTACGTATGATGTGAGAGCTATGTTTCTATACCTCATAACATGTTTTATAATGGTAATGAGAAACATGCTTCTATGTCTCATAACACATCACAAAATGATGGTGAAAGTGATAATATAAGGGTGGTTTTTTATCCAACCTTCTAAACCATAATCAGGTTAAGTGAAACCCTAATTGTACTGATGTAAAATGTATGATGTAAAATGTAAGGCATGAGTCCTATGAGATGATGATGTTGATGATGTATTGCCTTCTTGTTATCAGTTTCTAATCATACAGGTGATACCAATTGATGTACATAGCCATGTATGAGCTATGGTGGTTATGATATGATTGAATGGGCCTTGTGAGGCAAAAAGTGTTGTTGATACTCTTGAAAGAGGAATAAATGGTCTTATGACATATTAATGGTTTGTTGCCTTGCATGAGATATTTTCCTCAGTGATGAGAGGAGGGGTTGTCACCCTAAAATATGTGATCCTTGTGATGGAAACATGTTGAAAATAAACATGAGGTGATGAGATCACACCTAATATGTTTTAGTATGTTCTGGTGATGAGTTATGCCCTTGTCTATGTAATTCTCATTTAGAGGTTGTACGTTGTAACTTGATTGATGTTGAAAGATGCTTAAATTGGTCTAATTAATCAATTGGAATCTAATAGTATAGTTTGCCAGGTGTCATACATCCATTCAGTGTTAACACTTGTTGAATGGTGAAATGAGTTTGACTTAGAGTGCATATTGTTGAATATGTGGGGTGCAATTTGAGGTATCTCCTTATGTCCTGTATATATATATATATATATATATATATATATATATATATATATATATATATATATATATATATATACATATGTGCTCATCTTTAATACCCGTGCGGGTAGCTACCAGCACACCCATCCTGTCACTTTTTTTTTAATTTACAATTGTAGAGGAGCATTTTATCTAGCTCCCCAAAAAATTTCATCCAAAAATAATATCATTTTCCCCACCAAAATAAAAAAATACGTCCATATATTTACTGACAGTATATTTTCTACGCAGTTACTTTTTAAGTCATATAGTTACTCTTTTGATCTTAGAGTTACATTTGTGTACCTTATAGTTACACTTTTGGATGTGCTGGTAGTGAAAAATCAGGCTACCCGCACAGGTATTTAATGAACGCCCTATATATATACATACATATATATATATATATATATATATATATATATATATATATATATATATATATATATATATATATATATATATGTATGTATATATATATGGGATTGGTTGCGGTCATACCCCAATAAAGGTACAACTATAGTTGTAGCTCAATTTGAGATACAACAATGGCTACAATCATATCCTAATAAAGATTATGGCTGCAATCGTAACTCACTAGTGCCATGACCTATACCAAGCTGGGCTAGATATGTATAGCTAGACTATAAGTCACTGATAGTAGTCTGACTAGTGATGTTATTGCCAATATTCTCATACTAATAGAGGGGATGATGTCATGGATTCCATCTCTTCCACTATACCTTATATGGCACCAATATCAACTTATCAAGTGGTCAGTTGGATTTTGGTGGTACGACTCAAATCCTTGGGGCATAATTAAATATGTAATCAGCCGTGTTGTATAATTGTATAGTATCAAAATAAAAAAGCATTAGATGAGGCCTTACTTGATCTTTATATAATGTTGTTGATAGGAGATATACATGTTCTTCATATTCCTTTTAAATTATTAAGAAGTTTCATAAATTCAACAGTAATTGCCTTTTTTTAATAATGAATACATACTTCACACAGTTGAAATTATATAGCTTCTTAATTTATCTTATCCAGTGATAATAATCGAGTTGGCAGTGAGTTATATCTCCCTCTGAGATTTGGAATCTCACCTCGTGGGTTTCCACACCCTTTTTAGGTGGATGAGTGCGAGGAGGTAGAGACCATGTAGTGGAGGTTGAGGAGCAATAGGAGGGCCAGTAGCTGACGATGCTGGAAGTGCTACTAGATGTCTTTTGTTGATAGAGTCCTAGAGTCGTCCCTCTATACTTGGGTCTTCAGAAACATTTCGAAGATGTTTTGTGAATGTGCTTTCTTTATGTATTTGGCTTATATACATGTTATGTACAGATGTGGTGGAATCATGTATATATGATCTGGAACAGTTACTTTACTACAGGTTGACAACATGCCTTGTATATGCTTTGAGGCATGAAAGGACTTATATGTGAAGGTTCTTGTTGTTTGGTAGTTTTATGAAAATGGTTTATATTTTTAGTGTTTTCTAGTAATATATTCATTAATCTTTTTTCACAGTTATGTTTTGAGTAATCTCACTTTGTGTGGCACGGGGTGTCACAATCTGGTTGGTATCAGAGCTTTAGGTTCTCTGAGTCTACAGGTACCTAGGAGTTTGTGTCAGTTCTAGTGTCCTCTAGTTTGTTTTATAGTCACTTCTTCTTTTACAGAAGAAGAAGAGAAAGCTAAAATATGGCTGGAGAACATGAAGAGCATGCTGTCGATAGTAGTATTGTTGTACCAGGCGTTGGTGTAAGAAACCATGCATGAGAAGATTGAGTGCCTGAAGACCCCCAATTTGACCCAACCATGATAGAAAACCCTACCTTTCAATAGCCTTTTGGGCAGTTTATGGCAACAATGACTCATATGGCAGATATGATTTCTACACCTTAGCCTAGGGCACCGGTTACCCATACTGAATCTTCAGGTATTGGGAAGACTTCGAGTGGTTTTGCCGTGTTGGACCAGTAGAGTATGCGGGAACAACTGACCCAGCAGATGCAGATCTTTTGCTGACTGGGCTTGAGAAATCCTATAAGATCCAGAGTATCCCTAAAGAGGATAAGGTGAATCATGTAGTGTACCTTCTAAGAGGGAGTGTTGGCCATTGGTGGGCCATAGGGGAGGAGACGAGACCCAGTGTTGTGGTTGGTTGGGAGGAGTTCTGACGTGAGTTTGTTAGTTGGTACTTTCCTCAGACATATCTTGATGAGAAGATCAGTCAGTTTGAGAGTATTTGACAGGGATCCATGATGGTCAATGAGTATGAGGCAATTTTTATGGAGTTTTTGAGGTTCTTTCCTCAGTTGGCGGTGATAGAGGATGAGAGGATTCAATATTTTGAGAAGGGGTTGAATGCTGAGTTGTCTACCCCAGCTGCTGCCTTTGAGAATCGAGAGAGGTTTTCTATGTTTGTGGAGTTTGTGTAGAGGATCGAGCATTCTATGAAGGAGAAGGGAGAGGCAAGTGATAAGAAGAGGTCTACACAGTTCCAGGGGAAATCATCAGGTGGCTTCAAGAAGCTGAGGTAATCTGCATTGCTAGTTTCGTAGAAGTTCAGTGTTTCGACACAGTGATCACCGAGTAAGGGGAGAGTCTATAGCTTTCCACCTACATGAGCTTGCATTGCAACATCAGTATCAGTGACGAGGTCATCTAAGCCGCAAATAGAGACTCGAGCTTGTCACAAGTGCGGACACGTAGGACATCTGAAGTGGGAGTGCCTAATGAGAGAGGATGAAGTGACCCAACAACTGAGGCAGAGCTAGCAAGGTTCACAAAGACAATAGAATAGTGGCACATGAGGATGAGGACATGGTCAAGCTTCACAAGTTGGATCATTTGCCCAGGGAAGTAGAGGATGGGGGTGACAACAAGCAATGACTAGATTCTACGATATGAGTCAGTCGGAGGTAGTGGTCAACCCGTGAGTGGTGACAGGTCTGATGGAGTTATTTTATTCTAATTTTCTTCTTCTTGCTTGATATTTGTTTTGGTTGACCAGGGTGCTACACACTCTTTTATCACACATGAAGTGCTTAGTAGTTGTTCTTTGCCTATTAGTCGTAAGAAGAATAGTTTGTTTCTAGAGACCCCGTTGGTTGGTTCTACAATGTTGAAGGATGTGTGCCCTTCCTATGTTCTCTATTTTTTGGGGCACAACATTCAAGTGGATCTCATACCACTTGACATGCATGGATTTGATGTAATCCTTGGAATGGGTACCCTGGAGAAGTATAGAGTGGTCTTAGATTGTAGTTCCAAGCAAGTGACGTTTGTGGATGGTAGTGAGATGTGGATCTTTCAAGGAGATAGGAAGATTCTTATGACGTGTCTTGTATTAGCTATGGTAGCAAGGAAGCTTCTGAGATGGGGTTGCGAGGCATTTTTTGCACATGTAATGGATACTGAGGCAAAGAGTCCTAGTATTCAAGAGGTGTCAGTGGTTAGGGAGTTTGAGGATGTGTATCGTGAGGAGTTTCCATGTGTTCCCCCACCCTGAGAGATTGATTTTGAGATCAATCTAATCCCCAGAATGCAATCGATAGCTCAGACACCTTACAGGGTGCTCTAGTGTTGTTTATGAAAAAGAAGGATGGGTCTATGAGGTTGTGCATAGACTATAGGCAATTAAATAAGGTCACGATAAAGAATAAGTACCCTTTGCCAAGGATAGATGATCAGTTTGACCAACTGTGGGGCACGACGGTATTCTTAAAGATAGATCTGAGATCAAGATATCATTAGTTGAGGATAAAGGAGGATGACATACCAAAGTCAGCTTTTACGATGAGGTATGGTCACTATGAGTTGTTGGTTATGTCGTTTGGGCTGACCAATGTACCAAGATCATTCATGGATTTGATGAACAAAGTGTTCCGATCGTTCCTTGATCAGTTCATGGTGTTCTTTATAGATGACATCTTGATATATAGCCGTAATAGTCAACAACATGAACAACATATTCGTTAGGCATTGATAGTGCTTAGACAACACCAACTTTATGCTAAGTTTAGAAAGTGTGATTTTTGGTTAAGAGAGATAGCTTTCCTGGGACACGTGATATTTGTCGAAGGAGTGCAAGTGGACCCTAAGAAGGTGGAGTCTATGATAGAGTGGGAATAGCCGAAGACACCGATCAAAGTACGTCATTTTTTAGGTCTGGCATGCTATTATCAGAGGTTCATCAAGAATTTTAGTGCTATCTCCCTACCTCTAACAAAGTTGACGAGGAAGGATGTGCCATTTGTTTGGGATGATAAATGTCAACATGATTTTTAGACATTGAAGAAAAAGTTGACAAGTGCACCAGTTCTGGTCCTACCTGAGCAAGGAAAGGGATACATCATCTTTTGTGATGCATCCAAGACTGGTCTGGGTTGTGTGTTGATGCAAGATAAGAAAGTGGTTTCTTTTAATTCCCAAAAGCTTAAGAAACATGAGGAGAACTACCTAACCTATAATCTAGAGTTAGCTTTGTGGTTCATTCTTTAAAGATTTGTAAGAACTACTTGTATGAGGAGAAGTGTCAAATCTTCACAGATCACAAGAACCTAAAATACATATTTTCACAATAGGAGTTGAATATGAGGCAATGTCATTGGATGGAGTTGATCAAAGATTATGACTGCATGATTGATTCTCATCCAGGGAAGGCAAATGTCATAGCTAATGTGTTGAGAAGGAAGTCTTCATTCTCATCCATGGATAAAGTCTAGTTGAGTTCTTTGATGTGTCATAAGTGAGACATGTTGGCCTCCTTGCATCATATGAATGTCAAGTTGGAAGTCTTGTTGTTAGCTGATTTGTTGGAACATCTATAGGTGAAGCCTATATTGAGATAGAAGATCAAAGAAGCTCAATAGATTGATATTGTGATACAACAGATTAGATCAGAGTTTGGTAGTGAGAAGCATGATGGTTTCTATGATTTGAATGATGGGACAGTTTGTTACCACAATAGAGAAGCTTACCCAAATCTATGTAGATGAGATAGTGTGTTTTCACGGTGTTCCATCTACTATCGTGTCCCATAGAGGTTCATAGTTCACGAGTCGCTTTTGGGAGTGACTGCACATAGCTATGGGTACTCAATTGAATTTCAGTACTGATTTACACCCACAGAAAGATGGTCAATCTGAAAGGACCATCCATACCTTAGAATATTTGTTGAGGGCATGTGTCCTTCAGTTTTCAGGAAGTTGGGATATACACCTTAGTTTGATAGAGTATGCCTACAACAACAACTATTAGAGTAGTGTTGACATGGAACCATATGAGGTGTTGTATGGGAGACATTGCAGATCTGCATTGTCTTGGTATGAGATAGGTGAGTATCAACTTCTTGGTCCTAAGCTTGTGCAACAGACAACAGAGAAGATCAAGGTGATACAAAAATAGTTGAAAGTAGCACAGGATAGACAGAAGTCATATGGAGATAATCGTCATAGACCCTTAGAGTTCCAAGTGGGAGACATGGTATATCTGGAGGTCTCTCCTTGGAAGGGTCATATGAGGTTTGGGAAGAAGGGTAAGTTGGATTCCAGGTATATGGGACCTTACCCAATGCCGGTACATGTTGGGAAGGTGGCTTACCAATTGGAGTTTCCATCTGAGCTACACAGGTTGCATCCAGTGTTTCATGTGAGTATGTTGAGGAAGTGTCATCTGGATATTGAGTTAGTGTTATAGCATGTGGAGCTAGAGCTAGATGAGGGTGTGACCTATGTAGAAGGTCTAGTGTTGATCCTTGACCAGAGAGTGAAGAAGTTGAAGAGGAAGGACCTTGTGTTTTTTAAGGTTCTTTGGCATCATCGTGATGTTAAGGAAGCCACGTGGGAGCTCGAGGAAGAGATGAGGAGGAAATATCCCTCACCTTTATCTTAGGATTTCAGGGGCGAAATCCATGTTAGGGGTTTATGACTTATAAGGACCGTGACCTACGTTTTGTGGATGACCATGTTTTTTTTTCTTAAGTATGTTTCTTAGCTCCTTTCTCTAATCATTTGATATGTAATTAGGGCATGTTGGAAGTTTGAGTTCCTTGTTTGAACTTGTTTGGTTGATGCTTGTGTTTTGTGGAGAGGTTTTGATGCAAATTGTAATTTACCCAGGATAAGGGTTTATGTGCAAGTTTGCCACCTCTAGTGTGTTCCTTCTCTCTCTTGGTATCATCGAGAAGAGTGAGACAAAGATGGGAACCGTGGTTGAGCCTTATTTGAGTGGTGACATCCTTGGTGATGTTTTACACTCATGTTTGGGGTGTGTCTTGCACCTAGGAGTGTTGTCTCAGGATTAAGAGCCTTGGCGAGGCCTTATATTGGTTTGTAGGTGTCTTGAGGGACATCCTTTCGGTTTGTGGTGCCTAGTATTTACCCCTATCAATTTGTGATGAAGGTAGAGGTGTGTGTTAGTCTTGACCTACGAAGGTGACCTAGTGGGCGAGACATAGATCTTATCACCTTATTGCATGGTGTTGCATGTGGCCTTTCTTGGTGGACATGTCTCATATAGGGTTCTAAGGTGAGGAAACCTTCCCCTTTCTCTCTCTTTCATCTTTCTTATATATATACCTCTTTCTCTCCATGCAAGAGAATCCATTTGGCCTTCTTTGCTTTCCTCTTCCTTGGTGGCCGATCTTAAGCTTGAGGAGTACTCTTCCTTGGAGCTTGGTGGACGACCCTAAGATTGTGGTGTTCTCATTTCATCTTCTTCCTTGGTAAGACATGATCCTTAGATCTTCTTTATCTCCTTCTTTCTTCTTCTCAGCCATGAACCTTGGTTATCTCCTTTCCCTCTCATGCTCACTTAACCATAGTTCCATCTTCTCTTTTGGAGGTGTTGTGGTGATCGAGCTTGGGGGATCTTCTCTCCCTTGGAGCTTAGAGCTTGGTGGTGATCCTTGAGGTGGGTTATAAAACTCTAAACCCTCTATGTTATTATCACTCTTTTTCTAGCTATCTTGTTCTTCATCTTTGGGTTGTTATTGCTTGCTTGCTAGTAACTCTTTTGGGTAGTTTAACATTCTATTTTAGAAAATGAGCCTTGCTTAGTTGTTGCATTTGTTTTGCACCTTTCTTTTACCTTGATAGTAATGTCGTCTTGAGGTTGAACATGCGGTGGCGGTTATGCTTTTGTGGTTGACATGCTTTTAGTGGCCAATATTTTAGATTAGGCCAAGATGTTTGGGTGTCCGTCATGACCTATGATGCCCCTGGTCATCACCCTTTGTGACAGGTTGTCATGACCTTGAGAGGTCTAGATCGACACTCTTTGGTAGCATTCAGGTCATCATGCCTTATGCTCAAGTAAATAGCGAGATGGGATGTGTTATGATGATGTGCAATGTGTAGTGGTAGTCATCACAGTTAGTCGTTACCCTTGGGTGTACTACTTGGAGAGATGAGTGTTTCCTACCAGGCTTTGTCCATCAAGCCCTAAGAAGGGTGGATTCCTGACATCCCTGACGAACCGTTATGCCTTGATGTGCTATTGATCCTGTCATAGTGGAGGTTTTGTTGCCCGATATGTCTTGGGTTGCATTTCCCATCACACATATTGTCCATCGCAACATTGTATTAACCCAATATGCCAACACCCATTATGCCTTGATGGTTTCCCGACACACCTTGTTGGCTGACATCCTCTCCTTCGGGTGTTGTGCCTGATAGACACATAGTGATGCCTAAACCAAAACACACCTTGGGTAGGTAGGTCAATACACTATCTTGGTATGGTTGCTCAATACCTTTGAAGGAAAATCTTATATCCTATGTTGAAACCCTAGTCGATACCTTGTTGTGGTGGTTGAGACACACCATGTTGATGCTAGGGCCACATGGTATGGTGTGATACCCTATGGAGTAGTTGTACGTATGATGTGAGAGCTATTTTTTTATACCTCATAACATGTTTTATAATGATAATGAGAAACACGCTTCTATGTCTCATAACACATCTCATAATGATGATAGGAAGTATACATGTTCTTAATATTCCTTTTAAATTTTTAAGATGTTTCATAAATTCAATAGTAATTTCCTTTTTGTTAATAATGAATACTTGCTTCACACAGTTGAAATTATAGTGTTGTTGTTTATCTAATATGTGATAATAATAGAGTTGGTGGCGAGTTATATCTCCCACTGAGATTTGGAATCTCACCCTGTGGTTTTCCCACACCCTTTTTAGGTGGACAAGAATGAGGAGGTAGATATTGTGAAGCGAAGGTTGAGGAGCAGTAGGAGGGCCAGTAGTTGACAAGGTTGACAGTGTTGTTGGATGTCTTTTGTTGATAGAGTCCTAGAGTCATCCCTGTACACTCGGGTCTTCAAGAACATTTTGTAGATGTTTCACAAACGTGCTTTCTGTATGTGGTTGGCTTATATACCTGTTATGTATAAATGTGGTGGAATCATGTATATATGATCTGGAATAGTTCTTTGGCTATAGGTTGACAACATGCCTTGTATATGAATTATATGTGAAGGTTCTTGCTGTTTGGCAGTTTTATGAAAATGGTTTTAATTTTTAGTGTTTTCTAGTAATTTGTTGGTTAATCTTTTCCCGCAGTTATGTTTTGAGTAATCTCACTTTGTGTAGCGCGGGGCGTCACAAGAAATTGCCGCTATAATTCCTCTGGTTTCAAAGTTACTCTAATTGTTGTATGGGAATCCTGGCGGTGGACAATTGTGGGTGTGAGGGAAAGATGGTTTCAGTAGGGGGGAATTGAGAAGAGCTTTTGGCTCCTAAAGGATTTCCATATTGGAATCCGGAATGGATTCTGGCTTGATTAGGATTGTAGTAAGCCTGGCCCATGATACCATGGATTGATTTTAGGTCCACCACTTGCTGACCAACTTCTGACCCATGGATTGATTTTAGGTTCACCACTTGCTGACCAACTTCTGACTGCATATGAGTGTTGTAGATATATTAACATTGAAGGGTAGCATGATCATACTCTTAGCAAATCCCATAGTGATATTCTGTAGCTCAAACTTGTTGAGGTTGACTCTCATAGACATTGAAGGAGGACTCTAGGCAATCTTGTATCAGAGAAATTAGCTTAAGGGCTTCAGAGATGGTTTGGATATCTGTATGTACCTTGGCCTTATCTACCTTAAGGACCCCATCGGTTCCTCATTTTTCTTGGGTTTTAGAGGCGCATGTTACAACCTCCCAAGCGCTATTTAAGTTTTAGAACATGAAATTTTTTCTAGATGAGGAATCAAGGAATTTTTTAGTGTCATCGTCAATGAGTTGAGATTGGGACTTGTCATGCTGAGGGCAGTATCGAAGAAGTTCCCTGAATCTTACCCAAGCCTCTCCTAGAGTTTCACCTGGTACTGTAAAGAACAGAAGAATTTGTCCCTTGATTTCATAAGTGATGGAAGGAGGGAAGTATTTATCCAAAAACTTGGTTTGTAGTTCCTCTCAAGTGGTGACATGTTCTTCATCCTCCATGTCATTATACTAACTGTTGGTTTTCCCTGAGAGAGAGTTTTTGAATAGCCTAAGCCTGATGACATCTTTAGAAATGTCTAAGATCTTATGCAAGGAATAGAGGTCAGTAAATTGTTAGAGATGATCTAGACAAATCTCACCTTTTTCCCCAGAAAATAGATTGGTTTGAAGCATGGTGATCCACTAGGTGCGGATCTCGAATTGGGGGGGTTGCTATTTTGGGTGCACAACGAGATGTTGTGCATATCCCGTTTTAGGTGTAGAAAAAATCCTTTATTTATTTTTATCTTTCTGCCTCCCTCTGAGCGGCTTCTATGGCATCTTATTCAGCCATGTAAGTGGTTTGCAAAATGGCTTCTTGAGCCGTGTGCTCAGACATCATGGCCTCTCTTTGAGAAGCAAGTGCTTTCTCAATCTATTGCATAACTTAATCCTCATCCATCCTAACTTGATTTTGTGTGATTAACCAATGGAAGGTTCTTTTTGGTTCCAGATCAAAAATTGGCGGCGCAGAATCAACATTCGGCGGGTGTAGCATGCATAGTTGTTATTAATATAGATATAAGCATTGTAGAAAAATGGATGTCTGGAATGGAAACTCAGTAAAAGGAGAAGTAGCACTTCCAGAATGGTACTCAGAAGGCAGAAAAAATGAAAAAAAGTTTTGTTTAAATTTTTTTGGGGTTAGAGAAAATGATCTGTTGTCCCCGGAAATGATGCCAAAATTTATATGTGTCATTTAGCACACCAATTCCTAAGGTAAATTATCCTAGAGTTTAACATTTTTACTTTCCAATTAAGGCTAGTATTGAAGGGTCGATCCCATAGGACAATTATTTAAGATCGCTTTTGTAATCCCAATTGATTTTTGAACTTTATTTCTTTTTGGAGGGTTTTTAATATTTGAAAAGAAAGTAAATTATGTGATTTGGAGGGTTATTCCACTAGAACAAGAATGTAAACTGCAAATAAATAAGAGATTACACTAACAAGGAATGGAAAAGATTATACTAGCACAAGGAAAGAAAGAATTAGCACAAATAAAAGATTATATAAGGACAAGAATTAAAGTGCAAGTAATGAAAGAAAGTGATTGGAAACAAGCTTTGAAGGAAATGTATTGAATCAGATGGAAAAATCATTGAGGGGTAGGGGTTTCACCACCATAGCCAAAGTGAAAACAAGATCAAAGAAATGCATGACAAGAAATATAGAAGAAGGTATGTGAATCATTTGTAAATTAAACACAAGAGTCGAACTCCATGTGAACCCATTGGTCCTGGCGTTGCCACATCCTAGTCCATCATCCTAATAGGGATTTTTGCACGATCACATCTAAATCCCTATGCGGTTCATTCAGTTGTTCTAAATATTAGTTTCCACAGTCGCATCCTTCGAGAGTAACCCAAGATTAAAATGATTAATTACTTCATTAAAATTGATGATATCTAAACCAAAAACCATCTATCTAAAAATCCATATAAAACCTCAATCTAATCAACACATGACTAAGGGGCTACTCCCCTCTCCTCGATAGAAAAAATTCTCACTAGCCATGGTAAGGGATGGAGAAATAAGGGGAAGAAGATAGGAAGCAATTGACCAAAAAGACAAAATCTCCAAGAAAACCAAGTTGGTGACTATGAAATGGCTTGCTCTCTTAATACCTAGTTCCAAGAGAATAAATAAGAAGTAAGGATGACAAATAAATAAAGATCCATATCCATAGATGAAGAGCATAATTTTATTACAGAATGAAGATTACACAAATATGAATTGAAAATGACAAAGCTTAATTAAAAGATGCAATTACAAAAATCAGGAGCCTTTTCTTAGTGGATCCCCCCCTCCTTTTGTAGGAAAAGGAGGGGTGGAAACCCTAAAATGGGGGAGAAACAAATGGTAGATGTGATTTCTGACTTTTACTGTTCGCGATCTACAAAATGGTCATATGGGCTAGCCAAGACAATCATTTTATGTGTGATGTGGCATGGTCGATGGGGAGTGGTCAAAACCCTAATCAAGGGGGTTGACAGTGCCCTTTGATTCAATTTCTTGGTTTCAAAGAATTGTCTGAACCGATATTCTGAAGGTGAGACACATGATTGGCTCCACTTTGCATAATCGAGGGTTGGAAACCTAACATGAGTGGTGGTTTCCGTATAGATATGAATTGGTCATCAAGTCATCTTGACACTACCATTTGGGGTGCTTGATATGAGTGTCCAACGTGAATGAGATGAACACCTGGCGAGTTAATTGCTCAGTTGAGTGTCAGATTAGAAGGTTGAGCCGAAGACTGAAATGGCCATTTGGCTCTAAAATGTGGAGTACTTAAGAGATAAACCAACTATTTGGCACTGCAAGATGGTCTTCTTGTGTGCTCAGAAGGTCAGAATCTTGCTTTGAAGGAAAATCCTACAAAAATTGATGAAAAAGACAAATATTTGCACAATTAATTGAAAAGTGGGTATATTGCAAATTATTCTAATTAATTAGTAAAAAATAAATAAATTCTAATAAAAAAGACTATGAAAATTATGCAAAAAGGTATATGAATATACATTCATCATAGTTGCATAAGAAGTATGAAAACATGGACATTCTTGAGATGGTATCACATCTTAAGAACGTGACAAACTTATGCAAAGCAAGAAAGGTACAACTTCTCTAAAGTGTTTTCTTAGTGTAAAATGATGGAAGGGGATCTAATAGAGCCCCATGTGCTCAATATGATTGGGCATGCAGAACATATAGAGGGACTTGGATTTCCTTTGAGCCAATATTTGGCCACATATATGTATGTACAATAGTTGCCTAAATCATATAACAAGTTTATTGAGATATATTACTTGAGTAACTTGGCTAAAATGTTATCTGAATTTCTTGGCAGGTTGATAAGTTCTAAAGCACAAATGAAGAGGCACAAACTTGTGATCGTGATTAGCGAATGGGTGTCAAAGGGCAAATGCAAGTCCAAGAAAAGTTATAAGGCTAAGTTGAAGTCCAAGTCTTCTGTACTCAAGATAAGGAGAAGGGTAAGTGTAAAAGGAATCTGTCCTTTTCAATTAAAGAAACTAAGGAATATTAAGTTCTTAGTTGAGATCTTTACTTTAGGTATATATGTTATTGAGATTAACTTTTCCACTTCTTCATCTTGGGTATTGGATACCGGATGTGGATCTCACATTTGCTCAAATGTGCAAGATCTGAAGAGAAGAAGGCCTTAAAAGAAAGGTGAGGTTGAACTGTGTGTCACTAATGGAGCAAGAGATGCTTCTAGTGAAGTTGGAACCTATGAGATAGCTCTTCCATGTGGGATTGTAATAGAGTAAGGAATTGTTAATATGTACCTTCCATTAATAGAAAAATCATATATGTATCTTGTTTGGACAAAAATGGATTAAAATTTCTTATAAGAAATGGTCAATGTTTTGTTTGGTAGGATGACAAATGCATCTTTCATTGAAATAGTGAGAGAGTGAGTGATCTACTAGGACTCGAACATACTAATGTATGTGGACCTTTTAGAACAAATGCCAGAGGAGGTTACTAGTACTTCATTACCTTTACTGATGACCCCAATAGGTATGTCTATGTGTACTTGATGAAGCACAAGTCAGGATTCCTTTAAAGGTGCACTGATTTCATGAATGAAGTACAAAACCAACTTGATAAAGGTATTAAAGCACTTCAATCTAATTGAGGTGGAGAATACTTAAGCCAAAGTTAGAGAACCTTCTACAAGACATTGGTATTGTACCACAATGGACTCCACCTGGAAAACCACAACATAATGGTGTATCAGAAAGTAGGAAACATACCCTATTAGACATGGTGAAATTAATGATGAGCTTTGGCAATCTTCCAACTTTCTTTTGGGTACATGCTCTACAAACCGCTATGTTTACACTCAACCACATACCATTTAAATCATTTCAAAAGACACCATAGGAGATATGGCATGGGAAACGTCTAAATGTGTCTTTTATGAAGATTTGGAGGTTTGAAGATTATGTGAGAAAATAATTTCCAAAAAAGCTTGGACCCAAATAAGACAGATGTTATTTTGTTGAATATCCTAATTAAGCTAAAGGGATACTAGTTTTACACCCCATATAACCATGAAGTGTTTGTTGCTAGGGATGTTGTTTACCTAGGAAAGGAATTTATATCTAAAGGAATTATAGGGAGAGAAGTAGAACTTGAAGAAGTTCAAGACTAACAAGAAAACATTGAACATATAGAGGTACAAAGGAACAATCAGCATGGGATAGAGTTGTGCAAACTCAAATTCCTCATGTAACACAAGAACCTCATAGATCTAGGACACATTTTAAGCCTAAAAGATTTGGATATCTTGTGACTCAAGAAGGCTATGAGTTGGTCATAAATGATGAGCCAACAACCTACATAGAAGCTACTGAGGGACTAGAGTTTGAGAAATGGCTTGAAGCCATGGCATTGGAGATGGAATCCATGTACACCAACAAGGTATCGAACCTAGTGGATCCACCTGAAGGGGTAAAACCCATAGGGTGCAAATGGGTCTTCAAGAAGAAGACCAACATGGATGGTAATGTACAAACCTATAAGGTAATATTGGTTGCAAAGGGTTTCAAAAAAGTTCAAGGTGTTGACTATGACGAAACCTTTTCATCAGTTGCCATGGTTGAATCCATTAGGATCACGCTTGCAATTGTAACTTATTATGACCATGAGATTGGGAAAATGGATGTTGAAACTTCTTTCCTTAACAAGAATGTTCTTGAGGATGTGGACATGACATAACCTGAGGGTTTTATAAATCCAGATAATTCATACAAAGTATGCAAGTTGCAAAGGTCAATCTATGGATTGAAGCAAGCTTCTCAGAACTAGAATCTTTGATTTGATGATGTAGTCAAAGAGTTTGGATTTAGTCAAAATGAAAATGAACCTTGATTTTAGTGGGAGCATATTTGTATTCTTTATATTGCATGTAGATGTCATACTATTGATGTGGAACATCACCCCTACGCTACAAATAGCAAAAAACTGACTGGGAAGTACTTTCTCAATGAAGGATTTAGGCAAAGAATCATCTATCTTAAGAATTAAGATCTATGGAGAAAGATATAGAAGGATTCTTGGCCGAAGCATCAGTACATACATTAACAAGGTGTTGAAGAGGTTCATCATGCATGACTCAATGAGAGGAAATTTTCCCATGTTGCATGGAATAAATCTCTCTAGAGCCTAGTGGCCCAGTTCTTGTGAAGAACGGGAATGCATGAGTAAGATGCCATTTGCATCCACAATTGGATCTACCATGTATGCAATGTTACATACTCATCATGTTGTGTCACATGATTTGAGTATGACAAGCAGATATCAGTCAGATCTCGGTAAAGGTCATTGAACAGATGTGAATAACAACCTTAAGAACTTGAGAAGGACTAAGGATCAGTTCCTTGTTTATGGCATAAAGGAAGAGTTGGGTGTATAGGGTTACATTGATGCAACCTTTCAAATTAACAAAAATGATTATCAATCACAATATAGGTATGTATTTTTACTCAACAATATAGGAAGAGTTTCAAGCAAGAGGCAGTAGCTAATTTTGTAATAGAATCAGAATATATAACTGCCTCAAGCATAAAATAGGAAGCTATTTGGATCAAGAAGTTCTTTAGTGAACTTGGGTGGTTGCAAGCATTAGCAATGCAATAGAGTTATATTGTGACAACAATTGATCTATTACACAAGATAAGGAGATCACATCATTATTCCAATCATATACTTTGGTGTTTCCATCTCATATGAAAGATTGTGCTTTGAGGAGATGTGAAGAATTGTAGAGTACTTACTGAAAGCATGTTTGTTGACCCACTGACAAAAGCACTTATGCACCAGAAGCATGATGGTCATGTTGGATCACTTGAAATTATATTTGTTGGTGACAAGCTTAAATTGCAAGTGGGAGTCTACTAGTATGTATGTCCAGAGAACCAGTCATGTGATGATTGAAATGTGGCATTATATACTTGATTTGATATTATTAATAAAGGCAATTTCATCTATTTATGTTTGTTTCAGTTATGAGATGATGACACATCATAATAGATCTCTAAAGAATGATGTGACTTGATGGCATATGTCTATAGGTTTAAGACTTGAAAAATGAGATCATATTTATCATAAGAGTACAAACATTCTTCTTATGTCCCTAGTTAGATATTATTGTGGAAGAAAAATAGACGAGAATAATACATAAGACTAGAATGTGTGTTGGTTGATGAAAAAGTCTCATTAGTCATGATATTGGATATCAAGTCAAACACACAAGTACACGTTAGAGAACAATGTATGAGACAGACCCACCTTGAGAGTGATACATGGAAACCATGTAATGGTAGTCAGAATCAACACTCAAAGTGATAATGTTGATTATGGTTCTTAGACAAAGTCACTACACTCATCACATGTCATTCAGTGAACTTTAACACCATACTACATGACCTAGAATAAGGGTTTTTGTAAAGATGGTGCTTGGGTATGTTGTGATGCACTGGGATTGACTATGAGTGATGTAGATGGGATTTTCCCTCTAATTCAGAGTTTGGTATCTTGGGCACTTGATAAGAGAGACTGAGAAACATATGACCATACCCATATAAGTCAAAAGTGATATGTGAAATGTGCTCTAGTTCAAGAACATAGATTGAGTACTAAGAGGATGATGATTCCATGCCTCACATTCAATCTGGATATTAAAGATAAAGGAACTATACAATCATCATCACACTGATTAGAGATTACATGTTGAAGTTGTTCTCTAAATCCCTCATTGATTGTGTAGTCATAATGGTTGTGGAATTCACTACCAACGTAATATGGGACTTATATGGTTAGAAGCATAGGAAGCACTTTGAATAGGAATTTTCTCATGGATATTGGTTACTAAAAGTGTTTAGGTAATCAATTTAAACAACACTACTTGACTGGATCACTTTTGGAAATGATCAATTTTACTGAGTCCAACAAAGATGCAAACGACCAATTTGATTGGGTAAAATGATAAATGACATGTGTAATTGCATGCATTAATCATCGTGTTATAAGATAGTGTTATTGTGTCACTGGCCACAATTCAATCCACCGACTAGATAGTCAAATAGCATCTAGTTTTCTGCCAGTCAACTGTCTAGATGGTCCAGTCGACTGACTAGCGGGCCGCAACATCCATCAAACCATGAGATCTGGCCTTCTGTATCCCTAGAGTTTTGGAAACCCTAGCCCATACACTCCTATATAAGGATGGGGTTGGGCAAGGCTCTCAAGACTATTCTCTTCTCACAGTTGTAATGTGTGAGAGAGCCTGAGCAGTCTTCCCAAGAAAGGGAGAGACAGGAGGGGGAAAGGAAGTTGATACTAGCACATTGAAGAATGAAAGGACAACTCCTTCATGTTGGCTCTGGAAGGGTGACATGGGGTTCCTGGTGGTTTGTATGGACTATGTAGAGGTGTGGAAGCCATTGTTTCCATGCTAGGAGAATAATGTCAACCACCCTCCATGTGCTACTTCTAGATCGGAGCACATATCTATGCAAGATTGTCGCTAGACTTGCTCCAGGACGAAGTACATCTTTTATCCTCTTTCCTAGATACACATATCTATCCCTTGTCTTTCAACTTCTTCTCACTTGTTAAGTGTGACTTCATGGGCTTGAAGATTTCCTATGAGTTCTTCAATGTGAATATCACCAAGAGACCTTTCTTCCTCAATGGAATCCACCTTGGATTCCCAACTCTTGGGAAGAGTTCTAAGGATCATTGAGTTGATCTCTCCTCTACTCATAGGATGACCTAGAATATCAATACCATTCACAATGATATTGAGCCTTGAATATATGTTGGCTACCTTCTCCTCCTTTCCCATTTTCAAGTTCTCAAGCAGCCCTTTGAGGATGTAGACTTTGCTTTCCTTCACTTGAGTTGTCCCCTCATAAGTGATGCATAGCTTTCTCCATACCTCATAGGCTGCCTCACAAGAGGAAATCCAGTTGAACTCAGTGGGGTTCATGGTGGCATAGAGGATGTTGATTGCTCTTGCATTCAAGGTGGCTTTCTTCATGTTATCTTCATCCCATTCTTCTATCTTGGTCTTCGGTATCTTGTATGGATGGTCCACCATTTGTCATAGCTCAAGACTTGATCCTTGGTGTAGTATTGTAACCTTCTCTTCCAATAGAGGAAATTGCTCCCATCAAAGATTCGAAGGTTGATCAAATATCTCCCTCCTTGGTAGTCACCCATCTTCTCCTACTTGTGGAAGTATGCTTGGAGAAGAACTGTTCTGATACCAATTGTTGGATCCTAGTATGGGTGATTATGGATTTCTAGAGGGGAGGTGAATAGAGAAAAATATACTTAAACAAAATTTATTAGGCCTTCAACTTATATCACAAGATAAGGTTGCTAAATAGGAAGTTTGAGTGCAACTAAAACATACATAGCAAGGGAGTGAGAGATTGAACAGAAACCAAGTGATAAGCTATGTAGAGTGGATCCATACTCCAAACTAGGAGTATGTCAGTCCACTAACTAGAGAGGTCAACCTCTAGGATTTCTATGTGTGTCTTCCTCTATATATTAACTTATAAGAGTTACAACACATGACCCACCAAAGGACTTACCTATTCAATACAAAGAGTCTTCAACCTTCTCCAAGGACTTACCAATTCTTGCACAAGTCTTCAACCTTCTAGGAATTACCCACTCTTCTTGGATCTTCAGCCTATAACTTCACCTTCACTCAGAGAAGCTTTCACCAAGGACTTAACCACTTGAGCAAGGAGCCTTCTACATTCTCCAAGGACTTACCCACTCTTGCTCCAAGTCTTCGACCTAGATCTTCACCAAGGGACTCCTTGCCTTGTTCTTCTTCACCTCTCCTAGCCAAGAGAGAGAACCTTCATCTTCAT
Organism: Alisma plantago-aquatica; assembly: GCA_963693085.1. Lineage (NCBI taxonomy): Eukaryota > Viridiplantae > Streptophyta > Magnoliopsida > Alismatales > Alismataceae > Alisma > Alisma plantago-aquatica. Next base: position 805,317,572 of record OY856413.1, on the reverse strand, counting down.
GGTTAAAAAGAGAGACAGGGAGGTGCTGGAAGTGATAGCCTCACAAGATATACATGTAGGACTATCTCTCTTACAAATCTCCTACTCACTCTAATGGATGTAGCAAGTGATTAAGCTTAGAGAGAGAGATAGAGGAGGTTGTAGGATCACTCAACTATAGAATAGAGACCTTCATAGTGCTTGTCTAACCATGGGATGAAGCCCAAGGGGTCCTATTTATAGTTGGGGATGCCTCTTAGCCTTTGGGAACACTTAAAGACAAATACTAGCAATTTAGGGTGTTTCAAAAGATATGTTTTTGAGTTTTGCAAAACTCCAACGGCTAGAAACACTTTTTGGCACTTTTCCGTACAGTGTGATCGGTCGAGTTCTGTGTGTCGAAAACTCGACCAATTGCACTATTTAGTTTGTCCAGTCTAGGGATCAGTCGAGTTTCTAACTCGATCGAATGGATTGGTCAAGTTTGTAACTGGACCAAATGTGGACATTTTTAAAATCCATCAACGGATCGATTGAGTTTGTAACTCGACCGATTAACAACATGTAATGAATTTTAGAAAATTACATTAAAGTGTTTAAATATTCGATTTAAGTACTCATGATTTTTCTAAGCTTAATTACAAGTCATACAATCATTACAAGTGATTTACAACATAATTCTAATGGATTTACATCATATTCCAAAAACATGCAATTGTATTGACTTTGACTTGTCTTTTCTTCAAGTTGAGATGTGCAAGTTAGGGCATTTGGAGTGTGTCTATACCTAATCAGAAATCACTCAATGTAGAAGCATTAGTCACAAATAAGTGGAATGGTTAGTCATAATCAAAATAAGGGTTTAGTCAATTTAGTCCTAGAGTCAACATTCACCTAGAGTCAACAAGAAAGTCATCAATGCCATGTTCCTAGTTTCCTTTCCTATTCGGGTAGACGATGATTTGAGCATCACCAAATCTTGATCTGATGGCTATCATGCCATGCAAATATCAAATAGGAGTGGGTATAATTTCCTTCAAAAAACATGAAAATCAATTCATATTGTCATAATCCTCTTTGCTTTAGGAAATCTAGTAAATTACATATCTCCCTCTACTTTAATCTTTTTTATTCCAAATTTTAAAGGAATGTCTTAATTACTTTTATCTAGGTTTGTGCAAGATATAAAAATTAAAGACACTTTTCTTTGTCTCTAAATCTTCTTTTTATTTCATTTATTTAAGGCATCAAATTAATTCTTCTATCTTCCCAACTTGGCCATATTTCTTATTTTGATAAGTTTTCTCATTAAAGACAATATGGGAACAAAACCAATTCATTAGTTTACTTCAACAACACATTTCTAGAAAACTCCACATAATTTTATATGTCGGATACTAATTATTCAATACTTTTAGTAATTCACTTATTATGGGATTTTCTCTCTTTCCTTTCTCCATATGTTTTATTGTATTATTGAAAATAGTAAAATCCACAAAAACTATTGCAAAGGAGAATTCACAAATTCAATGCATACTTTTAAAAAAAAGTACACCAAGTTTCTAATATATCCTTATTATTTTAATATTTACATTTCAAATATGTGAATACATGTGAAAAAACATTTTATAACATTCTTTTCATCTTATAGGAATGTTGTCCTTAAAATTCAGCTAATCTTACAAAAACGTTTAGGATGAGACTCTTTCATGTCTGTCCTTAGCTTCCATGTGCCTTCAAACTCACCATCTTGTGTCTAAGGAACCTATACCAAATCTATATTTGTATTCATAAGCTCTTTCAACTTGAAGTATATTATCCTCACTGGTGACTCAGGGTTTGTCAATCTCCCTTGAAGTTCAATAGGATCAATGTTCAACACATGGGAAGGATCCTTCACATAGTGATTCATATTAAACAAATAGAACACATTATGCATCATACTATATTGTGGTGGTAAATCTAAATGATAAGTGACTTCACCAATCTATTCTAGAATCTCAAACGCACCCACACATTAGGGACTCATCTTTCCTCTATTATTAGCTATAGCTCAGAGGGGCCAAATTTTTAGAAACACATGATCACCTATAGTAAAGTGCAAATTTTCTTACTTTGCATCAGCATATGACTTCTGTCAATCCTAGGCTCTATTTAGACTTTGCTTGATCAAAGAGACTTTGTCAATGTAAAACTATAGTTCCTATGACCTCAACAAGGTCCTATCACCAAAATCATCCCAATGAAGCGACGACCAACACGACCTCCCATAAAGAGCTTCATATGGAGGCATCGATATTGGCTTCATAATTATTATTATAGGGAAACTCATCTAAGGGAAAGTATTGTTCCCATGATCCACCCCAATCGACCACACATGCTCTCTACATATCTTCTAGGGTCTGAATCGTTCTTTCTTACTGCCCATTAGTTTGGGAGTGATAAGTTGTGCTAAATTTCAACCTCATACCAAGTTCCTTTCCAGAACATCAAAGTGAACTTAGGGTCACGATCAGATTTAATTGATCTAAGAACACCATGCAAATGAACAATATCTCGAGTGTAAAGTTCATCTATGTTTGACAACTTGGCGGTGACCTTTAGGGCAAGGAAGTGTGCTAACTTGGTTAAGTGGCCCACCACAACACATATTCAAAAATGATATTTTCTTGTCTTGGGAAGACCCACCATAAAATCCATGGTGATATCGTCCCATTTCCACTCAGGAATTTCAATTGATTGCAGTATCCCACCGGGTCTCTGGTGTTTAGCCTTTACTATTTGGCACGTGAGACAACTCGCCACATTTAAAGCTATGTCTATCTTCATTCATGGCCACCAAAAGTATCAATGTAGATCCTTAAACATCTTAGTGGTGTCAGGGTGTACAATGTACTTTGATCCATCAGCCTCTTGCAAGACACGAGTCTATAAGGGTGAATACTCATGAACCCATATATGACTTTAATATCAAATTAGACCATCCACACCCACAAAGAAATGTGTCTTGAGTCTTTTGCATCAAACCTTTCATCTTTTCTAACTTTTTCCTGGCTAATTGGGCTACTACAAGCTCAGTCAACCGATCAGGCTTGATCCGGATATTGGCAAGATGAATCCTATATGCCAACAGGATAGCAAAGTCTTACATTTTCTTCTACTAGTTAACCGAACCAACTACACAACTGAGACATTTTCTACTGAGAACATCGGCAACCACATTTTCCTTACCGAGATGGTAGGCTGTGGTGAAGTCAAAATCCTTCAGGTACTCCATCCAACACCTTTGTTGAAAAATTCAAATCCTTTTGAGTCAATAGGTACTTTAGGCTCTAATGATTGGTGAGTATGTCAAAGGTATCCCCGTATAGATAATGTGGTTGAATCTTTAAGGAATAGACAATAACTACAAGTTCCAGATCGTGGGTCAGATAATTAAACTCATTGGGCTTGAGATGTCTAGAAGAAAAGGCGACCACAAGCTTATTTTGTTCAAACATGCATCATAAGCCCATCTTTGATGTGTCAGTGAAGATGATAAAACCTTCATTATACAAAGGTATGGTCAGCATGGGGGCGGAGGTATGCTTTTCCTTCAAATCTTGGAATTTTTCTTCACATAAGTCAGACCAAATAAACTTCTCATCCTTCTGAGTGAGCCCAGCCAAGGGAAAAGTAGTCTTTGAGAAATCTTTGATGAACCACCAGTAATACCCGACCAATCCCAATAAGATATCAATGTCAAATGCATTATTCGGGGTTGGCCATTCTCAAACGGCTGCTACCTTGGCAGGGTCTACCAAAATAGTTTCTCCAAATATAATATGCCCAAGGAACATAACTGTGTTTACATAAAACTCACACTTCAAGAATTTCCCATAGAAATTTTGCTTTCTCAGGATATCAAGGACCTTAGTTAGGTGTTCATAGTGTTGTTCTAAGTCATCAGATTAAACCAGGATGTCATATATGAACACTATGACAAAGGTATCAAGGAAAGGTTGGAACACACTATTCATGAGGTTCATGAACACACTTAGAGCATTGAAAACCCTAAATGGTATAACAAGAAGCTCATAGTGGCCATAGCGGGTTTGAAAAGTGGTCTTTGGGATATCCTCAGTCTTAATTCACAATTGGTGGTAACTAGATCTCAGGTCAATCTTCAAGAAGACTCGAGCAATTTTGAGCTGGTCAAACGTGTCATCTATACGGGGTAGGGATACTTATTCTTAATGGTAGCCTAATTTATCATTCTATAGTCTATGCACATACGGAGCGATCCATCATTCTTCTTTACAAAGAGGATCGATGCTCCACATAGGGATGTGTTGGGTCAGATGAAGCCCTTGTGTAGTAGTTCTTACAATTGCACTAATTTTTTAGGAGCCATTTTGTAAGGATCCCTAGAAATCAGGTTTTGTCCTAGGAGCTATATCGATTGAGAAATCCACTTCTCTCTGGAGGTATGCTTGGAAAATTGTTTGAGAACACACCAGCATAGTCCTTGACTACCTCTATTTCCTCTAAGGGTGGTGCCTTTTACTCTGGTTGAGTCACTATAGCTAGGAACGATATACATCCTTTAGCTATCATTTGTTCCTCCATCACAAATGACACATAGAGTATGGTGGAAGCATCTTTCCTTCCTCTAATGATAAAGGGTACATGACCTGGTCTCTGTGTTCTTATTTTCTTTTCCCAACAATCTATTTTTGCATTATGGTTAGAAATCCAATCCATTCCTATAATTATATCAAAACCATTCCTATCAAGCAGGGTAAAGTTTGTACAAAGTTCATTGTTCATATATTTAATAGGGATGACCGGTGTCTTTAAGAGGGATGAGAAGATACGACCACTGGGGTAGTGACTTCTAAGACATATCCTAAGTCCTTGAAGTCCAAAAAAAGAATAGTTGCGAGATTTCTTGAAATGGAAGTATTAGTAGAACCAGAGTTGAATAAAGCTTTAACATTATGGCCCATTATATCAAGGATGCCTACATCGTATTTATAACACTCAAACTATGCACTTCATGGTAAAGGATAGGAAACAGAGTTCTAGGGAGGGTTGCCTTCTATAATTCAATTTGCATAAGCATGATCCTCTTCATTGTCAATGAAGAACACCCACGCCTGACGATGTTCTCCTGAAGGTGGAGCTTCTCCTTGGGGTGCTGCAACCACTAGACCTAAACCTCAAGGGTATGGAAGAGGACAGTTGGACCAAATATGTCCCTCCTTTTGGCAATGGTAGCATACCTTCTTCTCATGGTAACACCTACCAGGGTGCTTCTTCCCAAAGGTGCGACACTTAGGATGATGGTTCTCCTAACGAGGCATTCCTCTTCCTTCATTCCTTTCCTTTCCATTGTTATGTCCTCACCCCTTTCTATTATCATTCCTTGGGGTATAAGTGCCTCCAGTGAACTGTAGGTATCCCTTAGGTGGGTTCTGAGCAGGCATGACTTTCTTATCTATGTCTAGGGAAAAGTTGAGGGCCTCAGTGAAGTTTTAGGGTTTACTCGCCATCAGGTGAGGCTTTATCTGGGGGTACAGGCTCCACAAAATGTTCCACTCATCACTCCTCAATCATCATATATCCAAACTTCTCCAAGAGGTGGAACTTATGAGCATAGTATCACATTATCATGTTACCTTGGTAAAGGAGCATGAACTACTTTTCCTTCTATTTCTTGGCATATCTAGGTATCAATCTTGCGGAGAAGATGGTACAAAAGTCCATATAGACCATGGGTTCTACAATTAAGTCTCGATTGGTGATGTAATCCTCTCACCGGTGCTTTGTGTCCCCTTAAGAAGATGAGTAGCAAAGAGAAACTTCTTACTAGGTTGCACCTACAAAATGCGGAAGCCATTCTCCACAACAAGGATCCATGTATCTTCCTTGTCAACTACCTTGGTTTTTTCTTCACCCCAAAACTTCTTTATGTTTAGCTTGAAAAAAATGAGGATGGTGTCTCTAAGGCGAGGGAAGATAGGTAGGGGTTCATAATTCCCATCCCTAGCAACATCCTTAAGTCCTAGGGCACTAATGGCCTCGATGAGCTTCTTTTGTTGTTCTATCTAGAGGGCATCAGGAGTATGGCCAACTACTTGTCTGACTGTCAATGTGGACCAGCCAACATGGTTAGGGTAATCCTTGGGCTCATCTTCCATCATTGGTTTACCTTTGGGGTCAGGAACATCTTAAGTGTTCAGCATACCAAAGGGGACAACCTTGTTCTTGAGACCTTTCTCAGTAGAGGCCCCATCTTCCCCATTTAGATTCCTAGAGGACGCACCCTCCATGGACCTCCTCCTCTTCTCTGAGGACAATCTCTTTTTATGGGAGGGCCTCCCCTCTGAATAGTCCCTCTGTGCATCCTCAGGGATTGTAGTGTTCTTGACTCCAGCCATGTTGGTTCACATAAATATATTATTAATCTTAGTTTCATATTTAGGGCATTCAAAGCATCATAAAATTATTTCCATGACATCTTGTTTATGTGCATTTATTATTTGGCAGAGGATGACTTAATCCCTAATATCCATAACCCTAGTATTCAGAAGGGTAGAGAGAGCAGTTATTAGGTCCCTAGGGTTTTGGTGAGTGAAGCAAGAGGGCATATAAAGGATGAAATTAGGTGAGAAGAAATTCTAGAGGTATTTATATCGAGTAAAATCCTTTGACTTTGTCCAGGCAGGATGCAAGGGACCGCGAGTCCTCATAGATGGTGTGGAGGAAAGTTCTTCCAGCCCATAGGTCGTGGTCCCTTCTAGACACCATCATCTTTAGAAATACTCCAATAATTCCCTTAGTCTTTGTAGAAATCTTAAAATTTAATAATTATTTAAGCTTAAATGGTAAACAAGGCTCTCATACCAAAATATAATGACCCCTTTCCCATGTTATCACTAATTAAGGTGGAATGAGAGAGAAAGGGCCACTATCATATTTATAGGATCAAGGTTTAGCAATTAACAAAAATTAATTATAAATTTCATTGAATGGAAAAGAGTTTGATACAATTTAAAAGATAAATTCTCCGTTAAGGAGTTATATAATATGGGAATCTATTATTTGAAACTTGAAATAAAAACTATCAACTAAATCCTCCATAGTAACTTCAAACATCTTTCGTTTTGGTGCCTTCTTTTGAGGGTGTCCATTTAGCATATAAATGGCAGTTTAACCTAAAACACCATGAAAAATAACAATGATCAGTATATCAAGATATACTGGTATGTGCGGGAAACAAAATATTTACATATAGGTGTAACAATATAATCAGCCATAGTAACAATTATGATTACAAAGTTGAACAAGAATTTTCCTATTTTAACCTCTCCACCCTTATCCTCTTTTCTCAATAGTGTGCCCTCACTATAGGGGAGCCTATTTATGGGGAACCCTCTCTTTAGGGTTTGGTCCCTGCAATGGACCTTTCATAACCTTCCCTCACATGGGTCGGGTTTCATATATATGCCTTCCTTTTTTTTCTTGGCCTGAGGTGATATTCCTTTCTGGGCGTAATCACCAGTCATCCCCATGATGACTTTATTCACCCCATGCTCTTTAATTCACCAAAATTTATTTAGGGTTTAAGAAGGTTACATTTATATAAAATGATATCAATAATCACTTTATAGATTGCAATAAGTAAATAAACATGCAAGAATTTAATTACAATCCAATTGGGAAAAACTCTGAGAAACCACTTAAGTCAGTTAAGGCAATTAGTCATAGGCTTAACAACAAACCTTTCATAGATGTAACTCAAAGTCCTAGTAAAGTGGTGCAGTTGAGAAAAGGCAAAATTATCCTGAAATAAGTGCATAACACCCAAATATCACTATTTTTTTTCATAAACTCACATTAAGACTATCTTAGGTTCCAATTAGGGTTTTGGAGTCAAATTAGGGTTTCATTAAGGTTTTGGATTTACAAACCCTAACTACCACTTTTAATACCTTTTTAACTCACAAACCCTAATTTTGATGTTATGTGAATCATTGATCTCAAATTAAGTCAAAAATGTCTTTTTTATCCAAAAAGATTAAACTTTATCCATCTAAGTCATTTAAGCAAGTTACTATCATTAAAACAAGAAATTAGGATTTTCATTCTTTTAATATATTAAAGTCAATAATTGTAGGTACTTTTAGAATTCAAAGTAGATCAGGTCTTGAAACTAATTTTATTGCAATCCTTGCATTTTTTTAATCATATTTCATATATTACTTGTCATTATTGGATAATCCTATAATTTTCTATGATTTTAGCAAAATTAATTATTTCTCTCCAATAGGGGCTCACCACCTAGGTGATGAACCCAGGTCCCAGCCTTGCCAACAAGATGGGTCGAGCCAATGGTCTCATGCCAACTAGGTTGGCCGCCCTCACTTGGATGCTCGCTAAATAGAGCAAAAAAAGAGAGAAAAATCCAATTTGACCTTTACCTGATCATAGATGCTCGAGGGAAAGGGAGTTTTTTCCCTCCCCGAAATCTTCTTCCTCTCACTTGCTTGTGAGCAGACTTCGATGAGTGAATAGGGAGGTTGTCTCTAGGACTCCTACCTCCAGAGCAACAACCAAGGATACCCTCTCCTTCGTCTCAACTTGTTGGAGTCGATGAGGCTTCTAATTGCTTCGGAGGTGGCCTAGGCAAGGAGAACGGATAGAGGGATTCTCCTACTTTAAAGAGATTAGTTAGGTACACGGAGGTAGTTAGTGGTGAAATTGAAGGTAGGGATGTGATCCTCGAGTTGTGTAACATACTAGATCTCCGACCCTACCCTGGAAGTTGACATTTTGGACTTAGCCAGACAAGGTTGAAGGTTAAACCTAAATAGATGTTTAGTATAACCCAAATGAGATAATACATGTATATATCACCTTAATGTAACCTAATGTTCTAACATTAAATCTTAGGTTTATAATGGATACATAAAATATGACAAATAACTCATTTTGGTGGTAATATGAAGATAAGAAACTTAATTGGATGAATAATTTAGAAAATGGGTTGTTAATGGGCCATATGAAATATCTCATAAAAAGAAGTTTCAAAAGTGGAAACAAAATTCAAATTCAAAATCTACATATCAAAATTAGCCTACATGTCAAATTTCATCTAATTTGGACCACCATGAAATATTAGGATAAGTTTAGGAGAGAGAAAATGAGTAAAAGGCATAAGTAATGAATAATGTGATTATATAACTTCAAAATATGTAAATAATGTTAAATTCATAATCAAAACATCAAAGATAACGTGTGGATGAAGTTTGGTCCAATTTAGATGTTGTTCGTGCAAGTTATGCAATTTTAGGTACATTCTGGACATTTCTACAATTTACCCAATTAGGAGGTTTTCTTTGCAAATTGTCACATGCATTATAATCCTTATATATTCCCTTACCATTTTCAAGTTTTTGAACCATAGTGTGCCTAGTTTAACCTTGGTTTGAAGGTGTTTCTTTCCAAAGGCATTTTAGGGATTACTCCCTTTATAAATGAGATTATCTTTAGAAGCTATCAACCAATGGGGTTATTTCTTTGATTGGAGGTCGGTTGGGATGGCATATAAGCTTACATAAATTGACATCTTATATTAAATAAGCCTCTATGAGTTATACTCTTGCATGGCCATGCCCTAGGCTAAGGACACATGGAAAGCTCCAAGGACACCTCATGCTTGACTTCTTCCTTATCCATAAAGGTTTGCATGTCCATAGGCACCCTTAGCATTGGACACATGGAACGTAACTTGACACCTAATGCTTGAATTATTACTTATCCATAAAGGCTTGCATGTCCATGGACACCCTTATACATGACACATGGAAAGTCTCACAGACACCTCATACTTGACCTCTTTCTTTATAAAGTCATATCTACCCCTTCCCAACTCCCAATTCAAAAACTCTTACTCTCCTTTCTTTCCTCTGGCTTAGATCATCATTCCTTCTATGTTTGTCCATGAATTTTCTGTCCCAAGTTAAAATAGGGTGCCTACCTTGGTGAAGAAGGCTCCTAGGGTTCCAAATTTCTCTATTTATGATTTCTTAAGCTCCTCCTTGGTGATTTTGACCAAAACTAGTAAGTATCCTCCTTTGCTTCCCTATTTTCATGTTTTTAGTCTTCCTTCCACCTTCCTCCAGGTCGGAACCATGGCCTTCCATGGTGAAACCCCACCTAGAACCCATAAACACCCCATCTCCATGTTCTTTTGTTAGGGTTTTTCACCTCTAAAGTGGAGAAGGTGCTTCTTGCTCGAGATAGGAGCTTTGTTGGAGAAACCAACCTCTATAAGCTTGGGAACCATACTTATTGGACCTTTTCACCTTCCCTAGAGATTCTTTTGAGGCCTAGTCTTGGATCTAGGACTGACTTGGACTGTTTAGACTCTGAAGTTGAGGTAATATGTATCCCCTATTCATCTATGTTGAGCAATTCACCTATGCTAATTCATTCTCTTTGTCCTATGGACATTAGCCTATACACAATGTATTTTCTTTTGAAAATCATCGTTCATGTGAACTACCTTATTTGATATTGATCATGTGATCATGGATATTCTTTTGAACTCTTATCTTATGCTTTGTTCATGATGGAACTCAAAAAGATGACATGTGATGTCTTTTGCCCACTTATGAGGTGGATGTATATGTTGGTCACTTATGTGGTGACTAGTTTATATATTTTGACTATAATTTTTACTTGCCTCTACATTTAACATGATATGTGATTCAGTAGCACTAGAGTAGAGTAATTGCATTGGTTTTTATGGAAGATGTGTTATTTCCTGCCGAGTAGATGTGATATTTTTTGCTCTTTTGGGATGGAAAGGAACCTCATACCTAGGGCAAGATGTGTGATTATTGGCCCATGTTTTGTATATATGGGAGATTGGTATTATTCCTTTCTCTATCAGTTTTCAAGTTTATGAGACTTGTCCGCCTTTGTGTTTATATTCTTCTAGGTCTATGTTTATCTCACATGCATGCAAGTTGATGATATGGGGTATCTTCCCTAATTCTTTAAATGTGCTTGTGTGGCACAATCTTTATGTTTTATTAATGGAAAGTATCCTTTTATTATCATATGATTTCAATTCCTTTTCTGTAAATACCCATTTGGGTGATCCTTATCCTTTCTATGGGAAGCCTTTTATATAGATGTCCTTTATTACATATATTGCTGAATTTCCTATTTCGTATGCACATACCAGCCTTTGCTAATGTCATCTATTTTCTCTTCTTGTTGGGGTATGTGAAGGACTTGGATTATAAGGCATGAAGTTTTGTACTATCTTAAGGAGTTAAATCTTGGAGACAAAGTTGTTATGGTTTAGATTTCCCTCTACTTAGATCCTTATGTTGTATCATACATGTAAATCCTTATGGGATATTATGATGTACTTTTGTAATCTTTTGTGAAAATTGAATATAGTCATTATTTTTATTCCGCTACTACACTTTGGTTGTTTTGAATACCATTTATTGAAGTTTGAAAATTTTGCACCTATTATAGCATACCTTTGAGGGTGTTTGGAATGGATGTTTTATTCTTCAAATTTTTAGTGAGGGGGTGATCCCGCCTCCTTACAACATGGTAGTCGGAATATGACTATTTCAATTTGCCTCCCTAGTTAGAATACTTACCTTACCTTTAAGTGACATGTTTTTCCTAGAGTTGATCAATAGTTGATGAAGGGTTGATTTAGAATCATATAGTTTCACATTATAATAATGATGAATAGATCCCTAAAATACTTACAACTAAAAGATGCATAAGTAACCATAGTAATTTGAGGTTGTTTGGCTTGGCCTTTAGGCAGCTACTAGGACATGAAGTTGAAAGCAAAGGTGTCTAGAAAGGATCAGGGTTCAGGGGCTGGAAATATTTTCCTACGCACCACTAGCTTGGTTTATGAGGACTCCCAAATCCATATGATATTGGCCTGGCCTAAGCTGATATGAATTGTTCAAAATAGCATGCTTTTAGGTAATAGTAGCCTTAGACATCAATATGATTTATCTTTAGGGACCCTAATATGTTGAACTAGTCTTCCAAGTGTAAATACTTGTTTGAGGATGGATAAGAGCAAGTTAACCCATAGTTCATAGTTAGTCTTTACAAGTTATATTTCTTTTTTTTGCATGATGCTTATGTATTTGGATGTAAGGAAGTGTAGTTGAACCTTATGTACCTAAAGAATACTTTTGACTTAATAAGATGAATCCTTTAATGGGTGTTGAATAAGTTATTTTCTTATATGTTGATGTTTTGATTTCGAGGACAAAATCCCTTTAAGGGGTGGTGTGCTGTAACATACTAGATCTCGGACCCTACCCTAGAAGTTGACATTTTGGACTTAGCCAAACAAGGTTGAAGATTAGACCTAAATAGACGTTTCGTATAACTCCAATGAGATAATGCATGTATATATCACCTTAATGTAACCTAATGTTCTAACATTAAATCTTAGGTTTATAATGGATACATAAAATATGCCACATAACTCATTTTGGTGGTAATACGATGATAAGAAACTTAATTGGATGAATAATTTAGATAATGGTATGTTAATGGACATATGACATATCTCATAAAAATCAGTCTCGAAAGTGGAAAAAAAACTTCAAATTTGAAATCTACATATCAAAATTAGCCTACATGTCAAATTTCATCTAATTTGGACCACCTTGAAATATTAGGATAAGTTTAGTAGAGAGAAAATGTGTAAAAGGCATAAGTAATGAATAATATGATTATATAACTTCAAAATATGTAAATAATGGCAAATTCATATTTATCGCATCAAACATAACTTGTGGACTAAGTTTGGTCCAATTTGGATGTTGTTTATGCAAGTTATGCAATTTTAGGTACATTCTGGACTTTTTTGCAATTTACCTAATTGGGAGGTTTTCTTTGAAAATTTTCACATGAATTATAATCCTTATTTATTCCCTTACCATTCTCGATATTTTGAACCATAGGGCACCTCTTTGCACCTTGGTTTAAAGGTGTTTCTTTCTAAGGGCATTTTAGGGATTACTCTCTTTAAAAATGAGCTTATCTTTAGAAGCTATCAACCAATGGGGTTATTTATTTGATTGGAGGTCGGTTGGGATGGACTATAAGTTTCCATAAAAAAAATTTGATATTTAATAAGTCTCTATGATCTCTCCTCTTGCATGTCCATGAAATCCCTAGGCTAAGAACACATGAAAAGCTCCATGGACACCTCATGCTTGACTTCTTCCTTATCCATAAAGGTTTGAATGTCCATAGGCACCCTTAGCATTGGACACATGAAAAGTAACTTGACACCTCATGCTTTAATTCTTATTTATACATAAAGGCTTGCACGTCCATGGACACCCTTATACATGACACATGGAAAATCTCATAGACACCTCATACTTGACCTCTTTCTTTATATAGCCATAGCTACCCCTTCCCAACTCCCAAACCGAAAACTCTTGCTCTCCTTTCTTTCCTCTATCTTAGAGCATCATTCCTTCTATGTTTGGCCCATCCCAAGGTAAAAGAGGGTGCCTACCTTGGTGAAGAAGGCTCCTAGGTTTCCAAATTTCTCTATTTAGGATTTCTTAAGCTCCTCCTTGGTGATTTTGACCAAAACTAGTAAGTATACTCCTTTCCTATTTTCATGTTTTTAGTCTTCCTTCCACCTTCCTCCAGGTCAGAACCATGTCCTTCCATGGTGAAACCCCACCTAGAACCCATAAACACCTCATCTCCATGTTCTTTTGTTAGGGTTTTTCACCTCTAAAGTGGAGAAGGTGCTTCTTTCTTGAGATAGGAGCTTTGTTGGAGAAACCAACCTCTATAAGCTTAGGAATATTACTTATTGGAAATGTCCACCTTCCCTATAGGTTCTTTGGAGGCCTAGGCTTGGATCTAGGACGGACTTGGACTGTTTAGACTCTGAAGTTGAGGTATGATGTATCCCCTATTCTTCTGTGTTGAGCAATTCACCTATGCTTATTCATTTTCTTTGTCCTATGGACATTAAACTATACACAATGTATTTTCATTTGAAAATCATGGTTCATGTGAACTACCTTATTTGATATTTATCATTTGATCATGGATATTCTTTTGAACTCTTATCTTATGCTTTGTTCATGATGGAACTCTAAAAGATGACATGTGATGTCTTTTGCCCTCTTATGAGATGGATGTATATATTGGTCACTTATGTGATGACTACTTATGTGATGACTATACTTTCTACTTGCCTCCGCATTTAACATTTCATGTGATTCAGTAGCACTAGAGAAGTGTAATTGTATTGGTTTTTATGGCAGATGTGTTATTTCCTACCGAGCAGATGTGATATTTCCTATTCTTTTAGGATGGAAAGGAACCTCATACCCAGGGCAAGATGTGTGATTCTTAGCCCATGTTTTATATATTTGGGATATTGGTAGTATTCCTTTCTCTATCAAGTTTCAATTTTATGAGACTTGGCCACTTTTGTGTTTATATTGTTCTAGGGCTATGTTTATCTCACATGCATGCAGGTTGATGTATGGGGTGTGTGCCCTAATTCTTTACATGTGCTTGTGTGGAACAATCTTTATGTTTTATTAATGGAAAGTATTCTTTAGTTATCTATGATTTCAATTCCTTTTCTCTTGACACCCATTTGGGTGCTCCTTATCCTTTCTATGGGAAGCCATTTATATTTGATGTCCTTTATTCCATATATTGCTCAATTTCCTATTTAGTATGCACATACCGGCCTTTGCTGATGTCATCTATTTTCTCTCGCTAATGGGGTATGCTTCCAACCCTAGGTGAAGGACTTGGATGATGAGGCATAAAGTTTTGGACTAGCTTAAGGAGTTAAAGCTTGGAGACAAGGTTCTTATGGTTTAGATTTCCCTCTACTTAGATCCTTATGTTGTATCATACATGTAAACCCTTATGGAATATTATGATGTACTTTTGTAATCTTTTGTGAAAATTCAATATAGTCATTATTTTTATTCCGCTGCTATACTTTGGTTGTTTTGAATACCAGTTATTGAAGTTTGAAAATTTTGCACCTATTCTAGCACACCTTTAAGTGTGTTTGGAATGGATGTTTTATTCTTCAAATTTTTAGTAAGGGGGTGATTCCACCTTCTTACAAGTTGCATGACACTTCGTATATGTATTGGTGGTCTTACAGAGGATGGACAACCCCTTATATATCTATGGCTATGGTGGACATGGCTCGGTTGAGTTAGCAAATTGGGAAAATCCTTAGTTTCCTCCTAATGTAGGTGAAACCTAAAGTAGGTTGGTTCATAATCACCGCCCAAATCCATTGGAAGGGTTTCCAGATCTACTCGTGAAACGTGGTCAGAGGAAATTAAGTAGGAAAGTCATGAATGTCATATTCCTAGTTTCCTTTCCTATTTGGGTAGACGACGATATGAGCGTAGTTAGATCATGATCTGATGGCTATCATGCCACACAAATATCAAAAGAGAGTGTTTATTATTTCCTTTATAGATTATGGCATTTAATTCATATACTCATAATCCTCTTCACTTTTAGAAATCTAGTGAATTCCATATATCCCTCTCCTTTATTCTTTTTAATCTAAAATTTTAAAGGAAGGTCATAATTAGTTTTATCGAGGTGTGGGAGATATTGGGGACAAAAATAAAAAAGATAAAAACACCTTTCGTTTTTGCCAAGTTTCCTTTTTATTTCATTTATTTAAGGCATCAAATTAATTATTTTATCTTCCCTAATCGGCCATATTTCTTATTTTGATAACTTTTCTCATTAAAAGCAATATGGGAACTAATCCATTAGTCTCCTTCAACACCACTTTTCCAAAAAAACTCCACATAATTCTGTAAGATCTGTGACCTAGCTTAGTTCTTTAGTGTTCTTGCTTTGCTTGATAAGATGCTTAAACCTTAATCTAATCTCTTGAGTGCTTTTATAACAATGTGACATATCTATGTTTTTTATTTGGTTGATGTTTGAGCCATGTTTTCTTGTTTTCACATGAGTGAGGGTTACTGTTGAACATTTTCACATGTAGATTGTGTTTCTTATGCCCTTAGTGGTTCATTATCATGAGAGAGAGAATGATGCTATGGGGTGCCTTTTTGGACCATCGTTGATGTTGTGGCATCACATGGTGAGATTAGGGTTTGATTGAGTTGCCTTGTTGTTGAATGTCAACCTTGCTAGGGTTTGTTGTGTTGCAACCATAACATCACTCTTGAAAGAGTGTTGTGACCACAACACAAGCCCTAGGTGTGGTTTGATTCGACCTTGTTGACCTAGAGGTGGTTTGGTTGAAGGGGTTTGTCGTGTAGTGGTGTGTATCGACCTTGTTTGTGTGGGTGACCTAGTGTAGCAATCGCTACATGGTATACCTTGTTTTCTTATGACCACAACAAGGGTTGTAGATGACCTAGGTGGTTGCTACACTCCATAGGTTGTATCATTCTTCCATTCATGCAAGTGTTTAGTTGTTGCATGGTTGTTTTCTTGGTGTACAAGTGTCCTTTTGGTGCTCTCTTATTGTGACACCCCATAAACCACCTTACCTCCCTTCAACCTTGAGTATTAACCCCTCTCCTCTTCATGCTAGCATCCTTTTTAACCCTTCTTCTTTCCTACTCTCATGTGCTCGTACTTGAAGCTTTGTGGAGCAAGAAGAACTAATCTAGGTGCTTTGGTGGCCTATCATCCTTACATGTGATAATTTTGAGCTTGATCATCTCCTTGGTGGTGGTTCTTGGTGATCCTCTCTCTTGGTAAGTGGTTTTGAACCCTTGGTTTCATTTTTCCTTGAACCCTACCTCTATTTCGCCTTCTTGATTATGAGACTATGGTGTAACCTTGGTGGCTATATTAAATATCTTCTCCTCACAAAGTTCGAAGACTATGGTTTGACCATGGTGGTACCTATATGAGAAGAAGCTCTCTTCCTTCTTCTTCTTGTTCGGCCTAGGGTTTTTACCCTCTTTTCTTGAGCTTTCCTTTGACAATGGTGTTCTTCTCTTTTGAGGTGATATTTTGTTTGTGAAGTTGATCTTGATTGGAGTTCCTTTCTCTCTCTTAGATCTTGTGGCTTGGAGCTTGATCTCTTCATAAGGCGGGTTAAATAACTATTTTCCCTCTTCTATTATTGCACCATAATCATGCTTGCATGTTGCTGATATAATCTCTAAAACTTGATCCTAATGTTCTAGATGAAGTTATCATGATCTAGGATTTATGATTTTGTAGTATTCTCAAGTAGATTGCTCTTTCTCCTAAACCCCCGTCTTGGTACCCGATTTTGTGGTGATTATGGAATGGATGGTTTTCTCTTGCTCTTAATTATGAATTTTTATCTACATGCACATGGTTTGAGTATCTTGGAGTAGCATGAAGTTTTAGTTCTATTTTGCATGTATGAATGCGGGTTTTATCTCCCTTAAACAAGGTTCTTTCATGTTGATTTCCCTGACACATGTTTTAGGGTTTTAGTATTTATCTTGGTATAGAGTTTTCCACCTTGATGAGGATAAATTTCCTTGATATTAATCTTCTATTTTGGAGGTGGTCTTGTGTTCCTTGGAGTATCTTGACCTTTGGGTCTCTACACTCCTCTTAGTGGTTTGAGGTCACTACACATGGGCAGGGTGTTGCAGGCAACAAACCCTAACTCTAGGTGTGGTTGCTACATCTTGGAGTTCTTGGATTTTGGTCGCTACATGCATCACTGTTTTGATGAGTTTTGCTTCAATCAAAGTACCTTGGTTTAAGTTGGCTCATGTGCAGCTGGTTATGCGTTGCAGGCACTACAAAGTTAAACCTTATCACCATGGTTGCTACACATATGTGCTATGTTGGTTGCTACTCTTGTCTTGGTGGATGGGTTGCTACCCCTTAATTTTGATTCGGTGCTACAAGTAGCCTTGCGTGTTGTAGTCACTTTACATATATGTGTTGTGGTCTCAACACTATGTCTTGATGGTTTGGGTCGACACACACACATGAGTGTATGGTTGCTACATGTGCATGTACAAGTAATTGATGGTTAATGCATAGTGTTGTTTGGATGATTTTTTTATTAATCCTAATCATGTTTTTTAACCCTAATGTATTCCAAACATATGGCAGTTGAGGTATCTAGGGTTTAGTGGTAAGTAATGAAATGAAAACCCTAATCAGCTATGTGTGAGAAACCATAACCCTAATTCTAGGGTATGTTATACTTGTTGAGATTGCATGGATGAATATCATGTGAATATATTTTCTCTCTTCTACATGTGTAATCCTAACCTTGTAGGTTGAATGAATGTCATAGCTTGTGAATGCTATGGGGGCAATCATATTATACATGGTGATGGTTATGTGCCTTGATGAGGCATGTGTTGAGATCATAATGATGTGATGGGTCTTATGGCCTATCAGAGGCTTAATGCCTAGTGTGAGGTGTTATCCTCCATTGATATGATGAGGGATTAATATCCCATTGTAGTGAAATATGATGATAGCCTTGTATGGTTGTGTGATATGGTGATGCCTTTGAGTGGTAGTGATATCAAGTGATAGTATGACAAGTTTGCACCTATATGTTTTATATCTTTACCAGTTGTATTATCCCCTTATCTTTGTATAGTTTGTTTAGGATTAATACGTTGTAACTTAATTGATGCTAAAATATACTCAATTGGATTAACTAATCAAGTGTAACCCTTATCATGTAGTTTCCATGTACCATAGATACATTTTTGACATCAGCTACTTTTCTAGATGGTTAAATGGGTATTCCCAACGGAAACACGTAGTGCATACTATTGAGTATGCAAGGTGCAAGTGCGATACCTCTTCATGCTAAACGAGATTACTCAAAACACAAAACACGACCAGCTTCTAGTTAATCACATAGTCAAAATGTAGAATAATTAAAACCAATTTCAACAATGTAAACAAACTCTGGAACATTTACATAAAGTTCCATCGTTTTTATTTACATATATTATAACAGGAATTTACATTTGTGCTCAATGGCTTCAACCACCTCTTGTATACAAAAGATATTTAATAGGTACATGTCATATATTTACAAACATTGGGATACTGCCAAAATCTCATATCGATGCAAATTTATCATCTAGAAAACACATCCCATACCTGGACCTAAGAGTACAGGGACGACACTAGAACTCTATGACTAACATCTACAACTGACCAACCTTCTGAATCTATTTATCACCAGACTTGTTCTCTTCCACAGCACAACCTCGACCTCATTGCCTGCGTCCACCTAAAAGGATGGGGTGACCCACGGGTGAGACCCAGTCCCAGTGAGAGATATAACTCTCTCCAACGAATATTGATTACAACAGATTAATTAACAGTAAATAAACTGGGCAGATAGGGTATTGAATAAGAAATTGAGCAGATTGAACATTTTAAGCATACTAAGAAATTAAGCAAATAAGCTTTAGCAACAAGTACAATTACTCAAATTTCATAAGTCTGCACTCTATAAGAACTATGTAGCATAAAGATAAAACAAGGGTTACTCAACCAATGTAAAACGTATTTAACCCTAACAGATATATACTGCATGGCTTGAATTACATCTTTCATTATGTTGCCCTGAGGGATTTGAGGAATACCACTCAAGTTCTAACTGACCACTACTAAGTCAAAATCAGTGCCATACAAGATCTCGGATAACTGGATTCCTAAGATCTTCTCCACCCTCAGTCAATATGAGTCTTCCACAGTAACATATCAGGTCAAGTTGCTAACAGCCTAGTTTGTCCTTAGTATAGGTCATGACACTAGTGAAAGGAGGTGGGAATACAAACCCTACCATCTGAGGTACAACCTCAATTGTCCCCAAATCTTATCATATATACATATCTGAGACACGAGCACAACCGTTCTTATGTCGAGGTATGACCACATTCATCCTCCTAAACATTTGGAGTCTGGATGACAAGCACCCCACATACTCAATAGTATGCCTCTGAGTTACCCTTAGGAATACTCGTTTCACCATCTCGCAAGTCTTGACACTCAGATGGATCTATGGCATAGGGCACTATATGATTAGGGTTACACTTAATTACTTATTGCCAATTGGGTGAATTAAGGCTTCATCATACAAATGAACATACAAACCCTAATTTATTACTATCAAGTGTATAAGCATTGCAACTTTAGGAGATATAAAATGTTTGAAGTATAGATCTTAATCATATTACCATATGCTATCATCCATTACATTATAATGAACCACATTATCATCATATCATTTCAAGATATCCATTTCTTATCACAAGTTCCAGGGTTTCAACCCTTAATGGAACATGAAAAGGATTTCACCTCAATTAGGGCTCAAGCATGCCCAAAGGTCATTAAGACCATCACATTATTCATAGAAAGTTTATCCTCATCATTCCATGTCTTAAACAAGGCTCAAAAGATCATCAGCAAATATGTGTCCATAGGTATTATTATTATGGCAAGGCACTATGATATTCAAATACCACTACCTTGTGAATTAGACATAAGAAGAGTGTAATACATTGTCACATTAATCATGCAAGAGGGCTGATTATAACCAATCATCATCATTTAATTACATTAAAGTTAGGTATATAAAATTATATCATATTGAAGTTACACACCCATTTATTATGGTCATTTATCGAATGTAACTATAGGAGAGAAAAGGTATAACAACAATTTAATGATATTAAACCCTCAAATTCTCATCACTAGGACCCACCCATAATATCATGGGGCTCATTCTAATCCATTGGATGACGAAGCATCCAATATCATTCATTGGATCAGGTTATTGTTCAAAGTTATCAATTGAAGTATAGGTCTAATCATTACATCAATTGAACCAATGAACCATTGGTTTAAGGTTTAGTGGAATCTACAATTACATCCTTAACTCACCATATGTGGTGATGACCTAATTTAAAGTTTTTAATTCTATATTTTCAATAGATTTAGGGATGGTTTGTCATATTCAAAATGGGGAGAATGTTAACTCCATAATTTAAATTTTCCATATTTTTATGGAGACTTCACTATTCTATTCCTATGTTTCTCAAATTTCTATTGAAATCATTATATATTGATAGACACATTCCAATTGATTACATTTTCATACCATAGATTGGAGAACTAAGTCATACAAGATCAAAGTTCAGAGTTAAAACTGGCAAAAATTATGTATAGAATTTTGACATAAATCATTTGTAACTGATTGTATGACTTGCAATTAATCTCAAACAAGATATTGACTTAATGCTAACAAATTAAATTTGCATGTGTGATAAGTTAGAAAACTCACTAGGGTTCAGCTCTCGCTTCTCTCTACCCCCTCTGGTGGCTGCTGTTGGGGGGAGGGGGCAGCTCTCCGGCGCCCTCCTCCCCATGGCCCCTCATCTACAGTGGGCAGTGGCTGGAAGACCATGGCTTTCTCTGGAGTGAAGGGAGCAGGCGCTCGAGGGGAAATCACAGGGGCTTTGCCTTGGCCATTCAGTTTCAAAGGAGTGTGATGCGCTGCAAGGCTCTAATATCAGGGATCGGGGTTCGGGTTTCGGCGGTTCCTGTTGACTCCTTTCTGCTCAAGAGTGGTGGAGGGAGAGGGTCATTCCCTCTCAGATCGGGAGCTTGTGCGGCTGCTCCGTCTTCACCTGGTGTCGCTCAGGGTTGTCACCCTCACCTCATAGGCATCTTCGTCTTCTCCGTCGACCAGGGCGGGTTCTGGCTTGCCCAGGGAAGGTCCCTCGACCACAACCTCGACGCGGGGCTTCTTGGCGCGTTGACAAGGGCGTTCTCCAATTGGGCCTGGTGTCGTTTCCACCTCCACCAGGAGTTGTTCCCTGGCGACGGGTCCCTCCTCTGGGACTCTATCCATGATGCAGCAGAAGACCCAAGGGGAGCTGCAGTCGCTTGGCTGTTACTCTCAGATGTTGCATCCAAGGTGTTCGACGGAATGCCTGTGGATTGCTGCTCCATTCCGCAAGCTTACCGAGGTCTGGTTGATCTGGCTCTGGGTACGAGTTGTTGTTGAAGGCTGCTTGGTCTTCGTCTTCTCTCCTTCACTCTTTGTGTGTGGTCTAATGCTTGTGGAGGAGGATCCAAAGTTGGGCAACCTGATTCACCACCTCCTCAACCGAGTCAGTGAAATGACTATGTCATGTTTAGCTTAGACGCGCAGATGCATAGGTGTTTGGATTTTTCTTGGTTCTTTGGAGTCTTAGGACTCGTCAAGGGGTACCCTAGTGGATGGTTCATCCAGCTAGGAACCTGGTGTTAATGAGGTCGGTGAAGATCAGATGCTTTCAAGCTAAGTCCTGGCAGGCCTCCTAGAGGTTGCTTTGGTTAGAGTTGTTTTTACTTTTTGTGGGTGTGCCTAATGCATGTATTTACTGCTCTTAACTGGGTTCCTCCTAGAAGGTTTGTTTGGGCTTAGCTTGAGGCGTTAGTCTGGTCTCCTTCTTCTTTATGGTTTCTTTGTCGTGAGTTTTTTGTATATACCTCCTGCGTGGGGTATCTGGTCCTTGATTGAGCGTTTAAAGCTTTCTGGTTTGTATTGGGGTACTTTGTGCCCAAAGTTTTTTGGTATATAGTAACACGCTTTTTGGCCGACCAAAAAAGATAAGTTAGAAAACTAGAAACCATAACATGCAATCAGTCGAGTTACCCTTAGGGTAAACTTGGCCATTGACACTATGTCAGATTTCTCATTAAACCTACATTACCCAAGTTTGTCCTGGTACCACTCGTCTGACAAAAAAAGGACCAAATTCCATTGATGACCATCGGCTGATTTTTGGGAAACACAACTGAACCAAATACTTATTTGCTTTTGTCTACTAGTGCCACAAGCTGAGTTGGCCCATGAAATGTGCCCGACGACACTGAAGCTTCTAATTTTTTGTGAAGTTCATAAACAAGCATTAAGGGGTAATATAAAGTGAAATTATATACGTTGGACATATCATCAATTTTCTAAAAGTGAATGGAATTCTTCCTAACCAATTTTACATGATAGAAGGCACGCTGAACTATAAACAAGGATGATATGTAAGCAACACAAGGTTACCATTTGTGATCATATTCTATTGTTAAGAGAAAGTCCCTCTCGATCCCCCCTATCAATCCTTTGTCTTAATCACTTGTTGCATTCACTAGAGGAATAGGTTATTTGTAAGAGATCTAGTTCTACTTATTCTTTGTGCTCCTCTCCTCTCTCTTCCTGTCTCTCTCTACTAAATGCATTAAAGTTCTTCCTTTGCTAATAAAGGTAAGGTAAATGATAGTTGGACTAAAGGTAAGGGAAGGTGAGTCCTTTATAACCTATTGGCTCCCTTACCTGAAGATGAGAAACAGTGAGCCTTGATATGGAAAGGGAGGTCACTTGGTGTATCACTTGGGGTGGAATATGAGATGATCACCTCTCTAGGTAATAGAGTTGTATCCTTTCAGCCATAACCACTCTAAATTGAATGCCTTCAACTTGTGGATTGTTCAGTCTCTCTCTTGCTTGTCTTAAAAAATTGCATTACTTATTTTGGGATATATTTTGAAGGCATAACAAATTGGTTTAAGGTTTTAATAGCTCAATTCACCCCCTACTGACCCCATAGATCCGATCAGTGGTTGAAAAGACAATATGGTTCTACATAACTTTTTTTAGAAGTATGAACCATTTTTTTATCTTGTGTATATTGTGGATATTATTCTTCTTCCTCCCATTTATTGATTTGGTACTCCACCAACGTGCTAGTAATGATTGTTTGGGTTATTTTTGTTTTCTCCTAAGGGATTATCATTTGATTCAAAGCAAGATACAATTTTTTTTAAAATTATCCTTATCCTATAGTTGCTAGTTTTTATATCAATAGGTCAACAACCTTCTTTAGAGGTTGGTTAACCTTTTCAATTTAGTTTATTGTCAACATATGAGACAATCTTCTCATCCTATTAATGATTTATTTCACCCACCAAGTTGGTCAACCTTTGGAAGTCAGGCCAACACATTGGGCATCTTCTTCTACAAACAAGTTGACAATCTACTGATTCGACAGTATGACAAGTTTGTTGACCTTTTACAAGTCAGTCTAACTTGTCACTATGAGTTATGGAAAAGTCAATATCAATGATAAACCTAACCTGAGATCTATTTTGTTGTTCAATTAATTAAATGATTATCTACTTATAAATTCAAATAAAGCCAATTGTTTAAATTCATTTGAATTCATCACAATCCAAATTGAAGTGAATTGCATGCATAGTTAGGTTTATTTAACATGGATGTTTATATATGCTAAAGATGGGGTTTCATGAATCACTCAATCGTGCAATGCATTAAAATCAACTATTGAAAGCTTAAGTACTTTTAGTCAATATATGCTGAAACTAATACTTTAGGGTTTCTTTGAAACCCAAACTATGTGATGCATTCTAAATATTCCCTAATACACATATACAAGATCTCAAAATTCATAAACAAATAAAATGATATTAGGGTTTGCAAACCCCAATGTATGCACTAAGCTTGGAAAGGGTATAACACCTTTCATGGTTTCTTTATCTTTGTAAATGGTGTTATTTCCATCAAGTAATTGGTGGTTGAGTATAAGAAGCACTATATATATTATGAATCCCCAATGAATTCACGTTATTATTGGTTTCTTTATAGGTTAGTTGCATGATACTCTCTTTTGCTGGTTGTAGTAATTATGCCACAAAATTTCCTGTTCTCATTTTCCATCATGGGCATTGTACAAGGGAAATGAAACATATTTTAAAGTTGTGTCTTTGTGTTTAGCACAATGCCAACTAAAATCTAATTATAAATCCACTTATATTTATTTAAATGCCCTCACCCACATGAAATCTATCTAGATGTGTGCACAGTGTTAAAGAATCTACATAAATAATGAACAATGCAGGTCATATTTTTGTTAGAGATGCCAAAATAAATATGGAACAATATATTCTTCTTTCCTGGATCCATTGATCAAACGGTCACTCCTTTTGGTTAATTGATCCAATTTTTTTGTGGAGACCAGATTTAAGTACAATCAATGGTTTCTTTTTATATCACTAGTGTCCCTTCGATGTTTGGATGGTATATTTAATCCCCTACTGCCAATATGTGTGCTTTTGGAAGTATATATATCACTTCAAAGAAAATTTAGACATAGATGTTCAATTTCCTCTTATTGTTAGTTAGGAATGCAGATGTGAGCCCAAGCCTCCTTATAGTTGAGTGATGGATGACAAAGTCTCCCACAATAATAGATTGATTCTTATTTCTCAATGAGTGATCCACATGTCTTTTTTTTAGTTGTACTCCAAAAAGAAGTAACATTATCCAATAGATGCACATACAAGTTATACATAGATAAATATAACCAAGGCTTAGATTATTTTTCTATGCACAACTCTTACAACATACTCACGATGTACAATGTGAATGCTATGGGTTTGGAAACAAGAATGAGCTCATTGGTTTGATGATATTGGGTGATGTTGAAACAACATCATCCCCACCTCCTCCAACACACACATGTTGGGAAATATGACATCATTTATGGCAGTGAAAACAATTTTTATTGCCATATTCCCCTTAGACAACATATTCGTCAACAAATATGTAATAGGAAGGAAAGGTTGCAAGCTATATGCTTGGTCTTAGAGCAAGTTCAACGATAATCCCTTGCAGTAGTGTGCGACTATCTTCAAGTTGCACTTGGACAACAATAGTAGTGGCTTCCTAGTTAATCACCACAAGCATCGACAGTCTAGTGTCCTCCTAGCAGGTAGCAATGGTATCCTTGCCTCTATAGTACTCCACGCGGGCCATTAGGAACTCCTATTATTCTAGATGAGTTGACATGAAGGAGTTGTCCCTTCTAGCTAGCATGCTAGCACCAACTTACTCTGCCTTGCTATCCCTCCCTTTGATGGGTAGCACTTGCTCGGGCTCTCTTGGTTACCCCAACTTGAGAGGACAATAATTGTCAATTATTGTGTATCTGGAAGCCCCGAACACCCCTCTATTTATATGAGGATTGGGGTCTTGGCTTCTAGTTCATCTGGGAGTCACAGAGATGGACTTTCATAAAGTTTTTGGAACCTGCAAATGTTGAACTGATTGGTTCACCACTAACCCAGCCGGTTTACATGTGATCCTATCACTTCAACCCTTGAATCGGTTGTTTCACTATGTTTCCCAATCACAATTGTATTGGCAATTTATATTCAATTAATGCACAACATGACATCAACATCAATCTTTTATCCAATCATATTGATCAGTAAAAGGGTCAATTCACAACTTGAATCGATCGGTTCAAACATCAAAACTGATTGGGTCACTTTGTGAACTGGTCATTTCAGTGCCCTGATTGCTAATCTTGTTTAAATTGAATACCAAACACTTTACTAATCAAGTTTAAACCACATTCATGAATAAACTCATATTCCAAGTGTATTGTATGTGTTTGACCCTATTGGTCTCAAGTTACATTGGTAGTGAATGTCCATAACCAATCGATGACATCACAAGCAAAGAGTGGTATCTAGCAACACATAATTTCTATACAAGTAAATCCAAAAGTTGAAGAACAACTTCAACCTACAATCTGTGATCAGTGTTACAATGATCATATAGTTCCTATGTATCTGATATCTAGATCAAACTCAAGGTATGAAATTATCATCCTCTCAATATTCAATCTATGTTCCTTGATCTAGAGCAGACTATTTGAGATATTTGTGAACTCAATATCACATATTCATTCAGATGCGCATGACCATGGTTTTCTTTAAGGGTGTAGACGGTGCGGGTCTGGACATACCCATACCCATACCCATCTAATTTAGCAGGTCTGGTTCTGGTTCTAGACCCGCATAATACAAAACCTAGACCCCCACCATACCCGTACTCGCAATAATAGTGGGTATGCGAGTAAGCGGTTCTATAAAATATCATATTGTTTATGTAAGATAAATGACTATGTTATATATATTTAATAGAACAAGATATTGTTATTATATAGTATATTAATATGTAGTAGTTATATTAGACAATGCTATATTTATACATTAATATTAATTGAGTAATTGTTTACAAATTTTTAGTCATGATCATAGAGTTTAACTTATGTAGAAAGTAATGTAAATTAGTAGACATTTTGATTTTAAGTTTACATATGATGTTCATTATTGTAACTAGAATACTTAATTCTTAATTATATGACTAGTCTCAACCTTATTGTGGTTAGAGTAGGACATAATCTCAAGAATTATATTAGTTAGACTAGTAAAGTATGATATATATAACATATTATTTAAGTAGTTACTTATGTATAGCAGCGGGTACACGGGTCTAGCGGGTCTAGGTCCAAGCATACTGATGAATCCAAATTCATCATGATTTTCAGTCGCCATTTTGGCCCAATTCGACTAAATACATTTGATTTCATTTCCTAAAACTTACAATGAAAAAATTTTGCCTAATTAGTTGAATTATCGAGTTATTGACTAAATTCCGTATTGATTTCATGCAGGTCGCAATTGAGGTTCAACCATCAACTGGAACTCACCTTCACTCAAGATCCTCTTAGCCTCGGTCTTGACCAAACACTCTTGACCAAACGGTCTTGGCCAATCGATCTTGATCCATTCAGTTTCACCTCATTCGATCTTGGGCTTTCCCCTCACCACACGATCGCAGATCAACGCCCCTCGTTCACCTCCCCACTCAGCCCCCCTCCTATCATTCTGCCCTTACGGTTTTCCCCTTTCATATGGTCTCAAGACCGTGTGAGGCCACACAGTCTCAAGACCATGTGAAGCCTCACGGTCTCAAGACCGTGTAGCAGACCTTTCTCAAGGTCGTATGGCAGTCGTCAAATCGGGATTGGTTGCCATCACCACCAACACACTGGAGCCCTACTTCCTCTGCCTCCATCTTCTTCTTCCTTCTGCCACCTCTGCAAACCCTAGACATCCATCCAATCTGCTTCCCACGCCTCCATACTCCACCCAATCGTGAGCATGCCGCCGCTACCTACTCAACTACAACAGCGATCACCTCTGCATTGCCTTCCTCCACTGCGCTTAGCGCCCTCATCTCCTACCTGCCTCCACCCAGTGCCTCCTCATCATCCATGGCCGACGCACCGCCCGCACCTTCTACCTGCCCAAACGGTCCTCAAGACCGATGGGAACTCATCGATCTGTAGGACCGGTTGGATAGCAGGACCGATTGGCGAGAGACCATGAAGCAAGATCGATCAGTGAAGACCAGTTGGTGCACAAGGACCACATGAATGCAAGACCGATAGGGGCCTATCGGTTTCCCTAAACCGTGAAGCGGTAGAAGCGATAAGCCAGAAGGTGAGATTGTTTGGAGGTTGTGAGACCGTGAAGAACACAAATACGTGAGACCGTTAGGGCATCAAGACTATATGGACAGAACACCCAAGACTGGTTGGATGTAGAAAATCGATAGAAGTCAGAACCATTTGGAGGAAAATTAATACTGGACCATGAGGAAACTTAATCGGTCTCCAAGACCATTTGGACAAGAGTCCTAGACCAATAAGAAGACTAAACGGTCTCCAAAACTATTAATGCAAAATTGTAAAAATTGCAACTGGGCCCAAATCATGAAGACCCCAACCAGTGCTTATAAATAGGACCATTAGGGTCCTCATTTGAGGCATTGGACCCAGGGCACCGACAGGCTACCTGAACACAGGTTCAGTCCACATACATCCATGCCATTGCCACTTCACCTGCTGCTCCTACTGCAAGCAAGGAGGTCAAGACAAGAAAGAAGGTGGAAAAGAAGATCTGCCCGGCCTTCCTTGGTGGTTCTTCTTCCTCGTCCGGATCTTCTATGACACGACGTAGAAGACCGCATCATCTTCACTGAGCTGTGATTACCTTCTGCATCATGCTCATGGAAGAATCATCCCTTTCTCTTGTTCTTCTTGTTTCTCGCATCATGAGCAAGTAGTTCCTTTTTGTTGGGGTGTGGGGACTAGCCCCGCTTCCCATGCAAGCATGTTCTCTTGTTAAACATTTCATGTCAATGTATATAACTTTTCATTTCGTTGTTAATTGTTAATGTTTGTTGATTGATTACCTACTTGCTTTTATCTTGTTCTTCCCTATGTTTTGAGAATTTCTATATGTAGGGTAGAATGTCGATTAATGAGGTTGACTCCCAAACTAGAAATAGAATGGGATTCCTTGAGGTCGTAAGTGTATGATCCATGAGGGGATAAGCCATCTAGCCTACGGTGACGCTTCTGTGGCCTAAACATCCCTCAGGGAGGGTCGCAGCTTCATTTGGATATTTATATCTTCATTATTAATCGTCGATGTTTGCTTGTAGATTAATCGTTTGCTTGCTTGTCGATTAGCACAGTTGACTCCCTGACTAGAAATAGAAAGGGATTCCTTGAGGTCGTAAGTGTATGATCCATGAGGGGACTAGCCATCTAACTCATGGTGATGCTTTTGTATGCCTAACACCTGTATAGGGGGCCCACAACTTCAGTTAGATACTTGTATCTTCGGAACTGTAAGTGCATGATCTGGATGGTGACGAGACATCTGATGCCTAAGGTGATGCTTACACGAACCTAAACATCCCTCCGGGAGGGTTCGCAACAGTTCTATTTGGATAGTTATATCTTGCCTGAATGTTTGATGTTTGGATGTGTTTGCATGTGTAGTGGTGGTGAAATTTGGTACCATCCCAGTGATTCCATATCATTAATCTAGACCAACCTTAATTCTGCTCTTTACTTTCCTGCATTTAGTTTAATTAACCTCAATTCAACTAATCATTTTAAATATTAACCTTACTTGAACTAGATTGGACTAGCAACGATTCTTAAAAATGTTGTCCCTTGGGATTTGATCCTTAACTATACTTCGATAAGACACATCCGCTTGCGGGTGGTATTATTGCACAAGGTTTTGGTAAAAGCTCAGGGATTTCAACCCTGAGTGAATTTGTTAGTGCGATAATAAACTGCGTCACATACCCATTATTGGACCCACTTATATGCGGGTCCAAGGGTATACGGGTCTAAGGGTATGCGGGTATAAAAAAATTAGACTCGTGATGGGTTTTTTAAGAGTCCAGATTTGTGGGTCCGCGGGTCTACCCGTACCCATTTACAACCCTAGTTTTATTAGTCTCACTTATCAAGTGGTCTGGATATTAAACTCTTGTTGGGGTGACAAATGCCATCTACATCACTCACAATCATTCCCCATTTGTGATAATGCATTTCAATATCACCTTTATGGAAACCCTCATTCAAGGTCATGTTTGATGATGAAAAAGTACATCAAACAATATGTGATGAGTGTAGTGATTTCAGGTATAAGAACCTAAATCACCACTATAACTATGAGAGCTGATTATGACTACCATTCTATAGTTTTCATATATCACTCTCAAGGTAAGTTTGTCCAATACACTCTTCTCTAACAAGTTCCTATGTGTTTAGTTTGATATCACATATTAGGACTAATGAGATTCTTCCATCAACCAACACACACTCTAGTTTTATGTGTTATTATTGTCTGTCAGCCTTCCACAATAACATCTGAATATGGACATAACAAGAATGTATATACTCTTGACATTTGTATGATCTCACTGTTCAGGTCCTCAACCCGAAGACATACGTCACTGAGTAACATCATTCTTTAGACATTTATTATGTTACATCATTATCTCATAACTGAATAG
Source organism: Alisma plantago-aquatica (assembly GCA_963693085.1). Lineage (NCBI taxonomy): Eukaryota > Viridiplantae > Streptophyta > Magnoliopsida > Alismatales > Alismataceae > Alisma > Alisma plantago-aquatica. Next base: position 805,286,770 of record OY856413.1, on the reverse strand, counting down.
AACAAAATAAATAGAAGATTGTCTTGAATATTAATCAAATTATTTACAAGATATGACATTACAATCATCATATGATTGGATTTCTGGACATATATACGAACAACACATACATAGTGTCCTACAATATTTAGTACAATACGACTTCAGTGTTAAATAAAGTTATATATGGACCCTACTTTTTTTAATATTTTACTTATATGGGTTTCCACCAAAGGATTTGCTCTAGTCGTGCCATTGCCTATAATTTTACATGTAATCAAATCGAGTATGGAGCAAACAATATTATATCTTATAGCCGAGTCTGAAAAAAATTAATCTGATATCTGATTCAATATCTAACAAATATAATATGATAACATTTGAATCTGATATGAACGAATAATATTTGATCATAATTAATAAACATACCTTTTTTTTGCCAAAACCTTAGAGATTATGTATTCACCCTGCTCTCTAATGCAGGCAAAATCGATCTCATAAACATACATTTTATGTTAATAAACATATTATATATTTGATATATTAATATTATACTAAATATATATAATAAATCTATGCTTTATATATAATATATTTTAATACTACATGAGTAGATGTCAAATTTGAATTTATTCCAAAGATGACATAACAATATCTAATATCCGATTTCAAATATCCGGATCCGAAATCTGATGTTCGAAGTCTGATTTATATTCAATAAATGTCAGGACTTTTGTCTAAATTTCAAACTGAAATCCAGATTGAATGTACGGATTTCAGAAATTTATTTATAGGATAACTAACCATTGGTAATTAATCTAGGATATATTGGTTAGAAAAAAATAACCGCCACTGAACAGGAGTTTTCAGTTTGACGCTTACTTGATCAGCATCTGTGGTTAAGTATTAACCTCTGGTGATAAGACTCAGTCTTTAGTTTAGCTTTGCATAAATTTTTCTCCGCTGGAACTGAATGTGCAGTGTGGGGCTTTTATGATCCCATTGTTTGTTTTGATTAGAGAATTACTACACCATCAGCAAGAAAAAACCGTGGCAATTAAACCCAATTATACCTTGGGTAAGATGTCAACATTACAATGTTTGGAAAACAAGTACAACAAAACACTCCAGCCAAACTCTCACTTTCTAGCTATCCCTCTCTCATTAACAATCCAATCCATCATCCCGTCATCAACAACGTGGCGACAAAGCAGACGACTTCTGACTTCAGTATTAAGCAGACGCGCGCGACGTGTGATAACAAAATATGCATTGCTTTTTCTTCTTCTTATATAATATTTCTTTGGTCGCGGTTGACGGATGACTTTATTGTGTAATCTTTATACTCTTTTATCTTTTGAGTGTTGCACAGTCCTAATTTTTGAAATATTATTGAGCAGGGAAAACCAAATCGTTAGTAACTTATTGTAGCTATGGCCTACTACTTTCTGTGTAGTTCCACGCCTTCATGGCCCTCCTAATGATTTTTGCAGCTATTCGCCTACAATTAAAAGATGGACCATGGATCTGTTCATTCGGCTTCCTACCTTATGCTTTTTGCATCATCTACACGAGTTGATAAGAGGCTTCCCCTTACCCCACGATGCAATCAGGTCACATCAGGGACGTGTTATTAGTGAAATAGCAGCGTGAACTCACAACAAAAGAAATATATATGTATTTACTCTTTTACATCCCCGAAAAATAATAGAACTGCAATGGTTTAAAAGAAAATCAACATTGTATACATTAACCAGACAGCATACTCAAAACATATTCACATCGATAAAACTTTTTAGATAAGAACGGATACTACACTTGATCTTGGTGAAAAGTCCGAGAACTATTATTGACGGGATCAACCGCATTGTCTTTGATTTATTTTACATTTTTATTACTTCCACTGCAAAGGTCTACCGTCCCAATCTTTCCATATGGGCGATATATATATATATATATATATCGGGCGTTCATTCAATATCCGCACGGGTGGCTAATCCACCCTCTATTTTGATTACTTTTTTTGGAGTCTCTTATTTTTGACATGTAAAGGGTCATTTTACCTTATAAATTGTTGCTTTTTATGTATAGATAGTTAGATTTACAACAACTATAATAAATATATAATTATATATTCATTATGTTGTGTATTTTGTCCGATTTTTTTTTAGTCGAATAGTTACTTTTTGGTCAATATAGTTATTTTATATCCAACGAGTTACTTTTCTGACCATATAGTTACTTTTCGAGCGGGACGAGTAGAAGAATTTAGGGTGCCCGCGTGGGTACTAAAGATGAACCGTATATATATATATATATATATATATATATATATATATACACACACTCGAGTGTACATATCACACCATACACTCAATTGGTGTTTGCACACCAATACAATTTTTTGACAAATCCAAACCATTGAAGTTCATTATTGTAACAAACACATGCTACATGTAAAATTTGAGCTCATTTAAAATTTTCTAAGTCACTCTTTGATGACTAACAAGACTACACACAAAACTAATTTGAATTGTATAATTTTTGTCGTCTTTAGATGCATGACCTATAAGTGTCTAAATAATCTCAAATTTTATATGTAGTATGTTCATATGATATTTAAGAAGGCCAATAGTTTAGATTTTCAAAATAGCTATTGTATGATGGAAAATGACTTGAGTGTATTCGGTCTCCAATACACTCGAGTGTATTTTAGTCTGACGCTCTCTCTCACTATATATATATATATATACACACTATTATACCATTCTAAGAAGCAATACTCGTATAGTCACCCTAATCTGCCAACAATCATAGTAGATTAGTGCCTCCCCCGCTCCCCCACCTCGTTGTTCTTCGGCTCTTCAAAGCCTCTTCTCGGTGCCGCTGCGTTGTTGCTGCTGTCGGATCAGTCAAAAGATGCTCTTAATAGAGGTAATCAGTCAAGATGTGCACAAAAAAATATAATCTAATTTAAAATACATGTCTAACTAAAAGTAATGACACTATATCCGTCAATGGTAAGCTAGTTTAGCTTGGTGGAAAGTTTCAATAGTTTTGTTGTATGCTAGATATGAAGTATCATTGTATCAACTCCAAGACAGTGTACACGACGTTATTATCCATAGCGTTGCCAGCGCCAGTCATAGTAGCTACCCAAGGTGTTTTGGAACTGCCGCTGCAGTCCACCAGTGGTCCATGGAGGTTGTGTGTCCATAGATGATGTCTTGACACCTTAGCGACTTGTATGGTGTGGTGTGGAATACATATACTTGAGATTGGTACATAGACCTTGTTGATGATGTCTTGGCCTCCCCTTCCCCCCGTGTCCCAGGGCATTTTTTGTCTGGTAGAAGTCCTATCATGGTAGACGAAGGTGATGCCTGGATGGCCCTTGATGGATCCGTGAGGTAGTTAGATGGTGCTCAAGATTGTTCAGATGAAATGAAAGGAGAAATTTGTCAAACATTACAACCGTGTGACGTGATAGATAAGGGAAACAAACCTTGGGGTCAAAGTATAAGAAGGTATGATTGAGTTTCGTGCTTCACAACATCCACATCGTGGAGGGTCGAACTCCTTTGGTATGCAATCCATAACGAAACCATTACAGTATGGTCCAGACAAATGAATTCCTTCTATCTTCTAACTCCATTGAACCAAACATCTTTTTTGTAACAATATTGAAATATAAAATAATAGAATCGAACATGACATACATTACTTTGTCACATGGAGGATAGAAGAAACAATAGAAGTCCACTACCATAGGTGATACAGACCAAGATTAGCTAAACAGAGCAAGGAACTAGATTAAGTCAGCAAACAAATATCATAAGATCAAATCTAATAAGATCAGTAAGTAAAAGTGTGTCGGCCACAAGATTAGAAAGGCAACCCAACATGAGGTATGAAGATAACATCCCTCAATTTCATAGAGTGAATACATCATACTTTTAACTGATCATGATAAGCAATGTCAATAAAGGATGGGTTGCTAAAGTTCATTTCCACGGGTGATAAGATAGATATACCACAATGTCATTGACTTACATGTTGAATATTGTCATCTTTCTTTTACTTCTCAATTCTTACCTCGGCATAAGTATCTCTCTACAAGAAATCTTCGGAGTTGAGTTCACCTTTCCAAAAACTCATTTTCATGGATAATATGTTTCTATATATATAATCTGCAGGTAGATATCAGTCACGTGAATAATAGATATGACTATTCTTTATGATTCATTTCTTATAGGCTAAGGCCACCTCTGGAAACTCTTTGGAAGCAACATCAAGGTCCATTTCTCAAGCTTCAGTATGTGTAAACTTCTTTTGCCACATCCAACCCAATCAAGTTAAGACATGAGTACGTTTGATGAAGTCAATCACCCCCCTAGAATTATGATAATAGGACAACCTTCCATGGTTGATAATGAGAAAGAGAGACTTAAGTATGCTCCACATTATTAGTTTCAATTTGTCTCTTGTTATCATTTACTTTCACATTTCATTAGATGAATTTTGATTTGATATGTTTTTATATGCATATATCCGCGACATAAAACATTCCACTATGAACTTTGTTGGTCTTTTTACTAGATAGTTATTTTTTCATAAAAATGCCACATTGTCATACATTTTGAGAGGATGTCAAGAATATTGAATTACTTCTCTAGCATGATTGAGTTGAAAAGTCAACTTGGTTTGTTTTGATAAGCATATTCTATTGATTTTGCTGTGAGAATGAAACTATTAATTTGATTTTCGGTATTACTTTCTTTACATTCATTTACATGGAAAGGTATTTTTCTACTAGTGGTGGGTTCAAAGGAATGCTATATTTTGTATTTTATTCATCATATATATATGTGCGCCTATATGAAGCAATGCTATTGAGCCAAACACTATAAATAGAATAAGAGGAAGGCCTAAATTAACATGGGATGAGCTTATAAAGAGAGATTTTGAATCTCTACATCTCAACCAAAATATGGCCCATGACAGGGCTGAATGGAAATGAAGGATCCATGTAGCCGACCCCAACATAGTTGGGTTCAGGGATTAATGATATATATATATATATATATATATATATATATATATATATATATATATATATATATATATCCTTTCAGCCTTGTCACACAATCAAAACGTCATTCTATAAATACAAATTAGAGTATCCATATATTGAGTATGGTCCATTAGAAAATTCTTTAGAAAATGTATTGTTTCAGTAAAATGCCATCCCCACATTTTTTGCCTTTCTGGCATATTATTAATTTAGATACTTACATTTCTCGTTAAATTAGTTTTGGATTTTTAAGGGAAGATTTTTTGATGATGTGGAGTACCTCTAATAACACCTCATCCCGAGGTTGAATAACACCAAACAAAAGTTAGTTGAGTAATAATCATATATTTATTGACATGAAGCTCATTGATCAATGACCATAATAAAACTATAAGAATACACTTTTTTATCACTTGCTTTCAATGGTATAATTTATCAAAAGGTTTATTTACTTCAAGAATCCTCATGTTATAAGTTTTTTCTTTTATTATTCTATATTCAATTTCTAGAATTAACTATTCATACTTGTCACAAATATTTTTCTAAAATAACATCTTAAAAATAACAAATCAATGTCTTACTATATTATTTAGCATTTCTAATATTTTTTTCTATTTTTAAACCTATATTTTAGGTTAGTTAAAATTGACTTTTCTTCCAAGAAAATGACATGTACGTGACCAAATTACAACCCATAGATTTTGAGGTGATCCTTCAAAATATAATGACATCAAAGAAACAACTATATGATTGACTAAAATAATATTCTTCATTTATATACAATTAGAAATAGATTCTATTCAAGAAATTTAACAGTCTAGGTGGTGAAGTATGATGTTGTGGGATTGTAACATGAAATTCCTGACAATGATAGCTCAGTAGTTCTAGCTAAATCTTAATTCAACACTATTCAATGCAAACACATTAAATGAAAAGATTTAACACACAAAACCCGAGGCACAAATAAGGAACTACAACATGGGCATACTAGGAACCAATTGTTTAAAGATAACATTTGAAATCAAATAAATTTTAAATGATATCTTCATTATTAATGAATATTTATTAATTTTGTGAGTCAAAATTTGACTCATTTCAAGACACATTTAGATGTAGGTTTTAATATTGTCAGCTTATACACTTATATAGACACATATAATATTTAGTACCTATAATTATTTATACTACAATAATCAATGAGGCTAGGATTATCTTGATGCTTGAAATGTGATCCAATCATTTATATAGAGTTTACTCTGGATTGTTTAACATAGATTTGATCCGAAGATATAAATATAGGTACTCATGAAATATGAATAAAAAAATCAAGCATATTTGATTATTGTTTTTCTTTATAAAAAAAATCAAATGACTAAGAGTTTTAAAATGAGTCATCTATATACTAAATGCAACCATATCATAGTTGCTAAAATTGTTTCATTATTTTCAATATTTTTTTAAATGTATATCTTTGATGCATAGCAAGGAAAAACTGACACATAATATCTCAAACTTTAAATGTGCAAGAATAAAAGAGGAAAAGGAAAGAAATAAGAAAACGTATACATTTATATATAGTATTTAACACAACGGACTTTTATAAATAGATATATGTGTCTAGCATTTTATCAACTAATTTAATTAAGTTTCACGTACGTTGTACCAATTTAATTTTTTATATTCATTTACTTAATCAACATGGCAGACAATAAAAAAAATGGTCATAATAACATAATATATGAATTATATCATCATGCAATATACTAAGGAATTGTAGCCATACACTCAAACTACAATATTTCATCGAAAACCTATAGTAATATTAATTAATTACCTTAAATTATGGAAACAAAGTTTTTTAATTAAAGTTCATGGACGTCATAAAGCTATAAATTTATTAGCATGAATATATCAAACATAGACTTCAAGTATCTTCATTTAACATGTGCATTTTTAAACACAAAAACTCAACAAAATCTAATAGTACTTAATGTTGACAATCAAAATTATTGAAATTAAAAAATAATAATGATTATGAAGGTATGAATGTAGAAAAGCTATTATCTACCTTAAACCTAAGTTATTCATATTAATGAAGAAAATTAGTTCTCATGCTAACTTACTTTATTTGAAAAATTGTTGTCTATACTATTGGAATATTGAAAATATAAGGGTTGAAAATAATATTTTGAATATATTTCTATGTTGCAATATAAGGACAATTTTTTTAATTCTCAATAAATCTAGAATGTGAATTATTAGTCCAGTTCATGTTATGATATATCTATTATATCATCACTAAATAAGTAGTTTATCCTTCCATTGATTATTATGTGATCCAACGTATCTATGTGAGATATTGTATATACAAAACATTAAACTCAAGATCTATTTATTATGGAGGGCAAGACGAACTAACTAGGAACCAACGAGCTATTTTTGTAGTTTGTTTTTTATACACCGGTGAATTTTCTTCCTTGTCCAACCCAATTTTTTGACAAAAGGTAAACATCTCATATAATCTGAAGAGGAATATTATTCCATCTATTAAATTATTATACATATGCAAAGTACGTGCATTTATTAGCATATATATGTTTTGTTTTGTCAACTTTGATAAATTTAGTTATCATGTACATGATTGGCTAACATGGTTTCAGATCCTCATTGAAGCTGGATGTCTCCATGTTGGAGTTGACATGACTGATGATATGCAATTTTTGAATACTCTGCCATCCAGACACCATTGTCACTTAACCGTTTGGCCTTGTGGCCGTTAGTTTTGTAGAGTGCCACAATCGTCTTGGCCATTCATGTGGTTCATGTCTCTCTACACTTTTTCAATGGGGTGTCTTACGACATGTCCAACCAAATACTTATTTTTCTTCTTATGAGGATGTAGCTTGGTAAAAAAAACTAGCTACAACTGTCTTCATCGTTATAGTGTATCACAATATGCACATCCTATTGGTTTAGTTCATTCTGGTGTATGGGGCTCAACTCCATTTTTCTCAATGGGAGGCCACAAATACTATGTTCCTTCCGATGCTTTTCCTCTTGGGGAAATATTATACTTATAAAGTAAATGCCCATTCCTACCTTACCATCTTTTGGTTTGCTTAGCACTTGACCTAGGCCATTCCGGTTCATCCTGGGGAATTCATTTTCCTTTCCACTTCCATATTAAACAATCATGATAAGATATTATGTTCAACTTATTTATGACACACATGGTTCTTAGTTTCTTACCTAATTGATTATTATGATTGTTTATATATTAATCTTATCAAAAAAAAGTGTACATTTTGTCATCTATTTGATAGTCTTGAATTAAAAACACCACACGCCACCAAGCTGCTCGTTGTCAATGTCATGTGAATGCATATAAACAACGAGTCCAAATCCTCTATGCCCATATGTGTGTCCATCTGTGTGACCGGGAGTTATCATCCGTTGGATTGTGAGACTCATAGGAGAATGATGGTTTGGATTCTGTGGGCATTTGTGTGACGGGTATAGAGGATTTGAACCCGTAAACAACGGCATCGCTACCGCACGCTTAAACTTTAGCGTGTGCTACCTTCCTAGTTGTCTTGGTTTGACATACTAACTACCATATGCTGTGGTACCTAACCCTGTTTATAGATCCGTACAGCCAAAGAATCTTGGGATGTGCGAGCCTGAACCGTGAATATCATTGTGATTGTGATTAGTATATTTTTAATAAACAAAAAGTCGTCATCAAACAGGTGGGTGAGGTGCACTGGCTGGTGAAATCGTCGAGCCGGATGGCACGCAAAGACAGCTGAATGGCATAAATATAGACGACCAAGTGACACGGATCAGGTGCTAGCTGAATGAGGTTTTTGACGAAATTAAAGGACATGAACGCTGTGATGATTCAGAAAGACAAGACTTATTATAGATAACAGGTTGGCTGTGAATCGGTTAGTACTTGGGCCCAAAGCTCGGATATGATGCTAACAAGTTGCTGAACCATTAAAGCTCGAAGGCTTCAAGGCATACCAGACGTTCCTCGTATGGGGAGACTTTGCTGGCTATATAGTCTGCTACCTGGGGAGATTATCCATTCCGAATATCTTTTTTGCGCAAAGACGTCTATGTCAAGAATATTCGATGCTGCATCAACTTTTTGAAGGAATAAAATTATACGAAAAAAAAAGTAAAGAAAACAAAGTATAGACCTAAAACAGATCGTTGTCGCAGATCAAGCAGGTGCTAGAAGTGTTAAAGAGAAAATAAGAAACGCAAGACCATAGAAAGAAAGATAGCATAAGATTGGATATATTGCATGTAGGGATTTAGTTGTAAAGATTGCAAGTGTCGTCGGTTGAATAGTATAAGTTATAATAATCACGAAGTCTTGTGTATTGTTTTAGGTTAGCAGCTGTGGCGGTAACTATGGCGATTCTCGAGTGATAGCGTAGTAATATCTAGGTATCTCCTGGTTCTTGCACAATGGTGGAGCCAGCATGTCAACATTGGGGGACTAAAACTTTGGATAAAAAATATATAATTGCTAGAACCCAAAATTGAATCAAAAAAACATAAACATTGTGTACAATTGAACTGAAACTTGAAAGCTATAGGTCTAGTTGAACACAACTAACCGCTGCATCAATTCTTTTACATGTGTTGTTGCGTCGATTCTTAATATACTTTAAACGCATTTGTATACATATATAATGCGAAAAATTAGAACATGTCGATTTGTAACCCGCAAAAACAATCGTGGACCGCTACACCGAGGGTGAATTATTGTGAACTAGTCGTTCTAACTTATATATATTATATATTTATATATAAAAACACACATATATATCTATATATTTAATTTTTTTTGGGTGGCATGGCCTATACTTGCCTCCCCTTGGTTCTGCCCGTCTTACGTCTCTCAGTCTGTGGCTGTTACAGTCCTTGCCGCTACAACATAGACACTTCTTCCAGGATGACTTGATAAGATTCTAAACTTTATTCATGTTCATAGGCTCATGCATGGTATGATTGATCAACTGCATTTTCTCGGGGCACCCCTATAGCAGCAACACAGGGCGTACTCATCAACATCAATCTCTTCCACCCCGTTCGCTCCTTCCCCCTTTCATTCTTTTCCCCTCTCAGTCTCGATGAATAAAGGGGGCCTAAACCTTTCAGCCTCGTAGTAGAAAAGAGAATAGGCAAGCGATGTTAGTCATTTTCTACATGCTCAGTTGATAGGCTTAATTGCTGTTAGCGTCGCTAAGCGCCTCCTGCCGCAGCTACCCTAGGCACGTACCTGCTTAGGGAAATGGCACTACATATACCGACTCTATTGCATCCTTTGGACGGGAGAGGCTAGTACATAACATGAGAGGCCAATACATAACATCCACCCTACCACCTTCCTAAAGCACCATTGTGAACACTGAAACTAGTCTCCCTGCCACTCCTTGTTCACACAACTGCTCTTCTCTTCCATCCCCTACCAAGATCGTGAATATTGGAGACTTAATAATCTTCCTCAAGAAGAAAAGTTACTTGTTCACATGTATCACTCTCCCCATCATGTGGAAGTGCAATAGCCCGTATGTGGGTCAGGATGTATTACAATAAGACTTTGCAGTAAGTACGTCGTTGTTCTATTTCTCTAGGACCACGATCAATGTTTGTCATTGAAGATATGGGCATCCATCCTGAATGGATAATTGACCTTTGTTTGAGAGGAGACAATGAAATGTTTGCTCGCTTCATTGATTTCAAAGGTCTTCATGTCCATCTTCCTCCTCTCTATATAGGTGAGAGCCTAACACGATCCCTCCTAACTGCTTAAATGAAAGGCAGATGGGGAATATGCTCTCCTCCCTTTGTATGTACCAATATGATTAAACCATTTGTAACACCACATAACATACAAATTGTTGGGTTCTGTAACCCAATAGAGTCCAAAAGATCAATATACATCTTAATATGTGAAACCTTAGCTAACGTGGGATCATGAATGTAATTAAATGTTCAAACCCTAAATAGGGGGTGAAATGATGCAATTTATGTATATTGAGTCAGTGGAGAGTGATCTTAGTCACAATTCAAGTATATGATTCACATTGTGCTTAGTGATGGAAGCATACTAGTTCAAGTGATCACTTTATGAAAGTAATTTTGGGGTTATTCATAAGAAGATGGCTAGTTAAATGGTAGATCTATTGGTAAGAAATTGTTTCACCATAATTTACTTTAAAATCCTTTATGATTTGAACCAATATAATTAAGTGGTGAGTGATTTATGCATTGGAGGTATGTATAGGTGATCATATTATATTTACAGTATTGTGTGGACAATTTCCATGTTGTATGCTTTACTGAGAGAATTGAATCACTTAGTGACCTAGAATGATTTTTAACTCACCCAAGATGTTTATTGTAAACATCCATATTGGACATGAATATTTTCATATTTTTGATAAGTGCGCAATTAATGTTGAACTAAATAATCTTGTACCCTGGCCCTCTTTCAGTAAATATTTATGTGGTTAAACAATGTCTACTTGGGATCAACTATATTAAGAATCAATAACTACTTACCTATAAGATAGGGTTCAAATTTCATTATTTTTGAATATATTAGTTGAAGTTACTATTTTTTGAAGATTTGATTATATATATGGGATTAAAGAGAGGCATCTCCCATGCCCGTGGTGGAGGCTGAACGTCCGGGAGAGTTGTAAATCAAGGTGGTAGCTGGGATTCAAACATGGGTCCCTTTGTTAGGGGACACCATGTTTGACCACTTAAGTCATTCCTTGTCGGTCATATGATTATATATATATATATATATATATATATATATATATATATCTGTGTGTGTGTGTGTGTGTCTGTGTGTGTGTGTGTGTGTATCTGTATATTAAAATTCTTATCTTATAGGGATCTTTTTCTAGGCCATAACACACAGATGCAATGGACGTCCCACCCGGGAGATGATGGTAGAGTGGCTATTTAATAGGGAGAACTGTGTCTAAACAAACCATTATGATGATGAATAGGAAATAAGAATAAGAAGAGGATCATCTTCATGTTGGATCTAGGGCTCTAGAGGGGGGGTGAATAGAGCTTCAAAATTCTCACAAGAATAGTTAGACCTTCAAATTATATCAATTTAAACCAAATACTTAAGAACAATTTGAAGTCCAATCTAAGAAAGCATAATGAGGATGAGAGAGATTGAAACATACACTTGGACAAGGTGGTTAGAGTGGTTCCAATCTCCAAACTAGGAGACCGTCAATCCACTACCAAGAGAGGTCAACCTCTAGGACTTTACAATCCATGTATACTTATATTCCATCATAAGAGATACAAGGAGACCACCATACATCCAAGGACCTAACTATTCAATACAAGAGTCTTTCATCTACACAAGGACTGACCCACTTGATCAAGATATCTTCAGCCTTCACCAAAGACTTACCCACACTGGCATCAAGTCTTTGGCCATGAAGGAATTACCCATTCTTCGTAGATCTTTCACCTCATCTTTGTTCTTCACTTGGAGAATATCTTCACACCTTCTTCATCTTTGAAGAAGAACAACAACTCCTCCTTCACTCAAAGAAGATCACTTCAACCTTTGCTCTTTAAGAAAGGGGATTGGGAAGATGGAAGGAATGAGATCTTTATAAGATAACATGGAGGTAGCTCTCTTACAACATGCCTAACTCACTCATAATCATGAAATGCTTTGTAAATGATAGAGAGAAAGGGACTCAAAGGGTTACAACACACTCAACTATAGCAAGGACCAAGGATAGCATGAATGAGCAACCTTAGAATGAACTCCAAGAGGTCCTATTTATACCTGGGGGTTTTCCTTTGAGTGTGTGATCACTTAAGAATGAAAAATAGCCATTTTACAACTTACAACATATCTATTTTCATTTCTAAGAACTCTCCAACGGTTGGAATCACTTTATTTGTGTTTTTGTACAGTACATTCGGTCAAGTTTCAATAAAGATAACTCGACCGATCCACTAACTGACAAAGCTAATTTTCAAACTATCAGTCGAGTTTGTCTCGGGAAACTCGATCGATGAGCCAAAATCAATTTTGGTCAGTGAGTTAGTCGGTCGAGTTCTATGAGTGTAAAACTTGATCAATTGATCCATTTTCAAAAATCCATCACTGGTCGGTCGAGATCCAAACTCGACCGACAGAGTTGCTGTGACAAATTTTTCAAAATGATTTTTGAGTGACCAAACGTTGGAATTAAGTTTCTCTATTTTTTTCTCATTTTAGTTACAAGTCATATCATCAATACAAGTGATTAAAATAATATTCTAAGGTGGTTTGAATTGATTTCCCAAATTGCACACTTGCATAGCTTTTGACTTGAACTTGGACAAGCTAGGGCTTGTGTAATTTGATCCTTTTCATGTACCTAAAGCCTGAAATCAATCTTAAACAAACATATTAGATACATATGAATGGAATGGTTAAGTCATTATCAAAATATGGACAATGTATAACTCTTAAGTCAACACTTTATCCATCAAAAAGTGTGGTAGATGACATATAAGATCTATCCACTTGTTGTTGCCATGATCTTAGTGGGCTTTATTTTGTGACAACATTTTCCCAAGATTTTTGAGGATCCAGTTGACCCCTATAACAAATGATATAGTTATATAAAGAGGGATACTTACCTCCAATTTCCCTCACCCTCTATATCAGTGCTTACGAAAAAAACTAGAATCATGTCATGGATAAATGATAGTCTCAAATTTTGAGTGTTAATGAGGGTAAAATCACCATGTGATAGATAGTAGGATGGTGAGGGTTCTTAGCAATGCAATTCTTCAATCCACATCGCCTCCCCAACCTGGATCTATAGAGAAGTACAAGAACCTCAAGGATGTCTAATAAGCAAATCTATCACCTCTAAAAATCTGATTCAGGTTCAGATGAGTGGTGCACTTCTTCCATGGGTTTTTTTAGAAGAGGAAGGAGTTCCACAAAGAGAAATCCCCTTTCACCTTTGATCTATGTATTTGGAGATGGTATTGGGAGGTACAAATCCTTTTACATAGTGATGGTTGTTGGTTGTGCTCCCTTCTCTTCCATTAAGGCCATATAAGTGCCAAATGAAGGTATGATGGCGTATGGGCGGAGCATATGGTCACAAGAGTTACATACATGATTGATTTCCTTCCTTGTTCATGATCAAGTAACATATAAGAAGGGAGGGAGGATACAGTAATCATCGGGTACAACGGGACATGGACCTTACAGAGGATTCTACAACCTTACTTTTTTATTATTAAGGCAATACTTGTCCTTATTTTCGATAATTATCCATGATCTTTTATATTACCACCCATGTCAAAAAGTATGTGTAATTCATCCATCCCTTCATAAAAATATGCCATGTAATGTTATACAAATATGTCAAAGTTTTTATATTGATAAAAGACTAATTATGATATTGAAAGAAATATGTGTTAAATAATGGTCAATGTTTATTAGACTTAACATATGATGGAAACAAATTCCAAGAAAATGGTTTAAGACCCCTGGTGAGGTTAACTATGTATTTTATTGCCTCTAGTCATGATGTGTAACACAAAATTCACAGTTTATCTTAGAAACCTTAAGTAAGGTAACAGACTAATAAAACAAGTTTCGAGGAAGTAGCTTATTAACCGATAGATGATCAAAAATTTCATATAAGTTTCTTTTGGCATGCAAGACATGTGCATAAGACTAAGCCTCAATAAACATAACGCTATGGTTTGATGTTCACAAAAATGTATATATTCATGATTGTAGTTGCACTTTAGACATAACATAACTAAACATTAAATTTCTAGAATTCCACAATAAGTTCCACTTAACTTAAGAGACATAGTTATGAAATGTGAGGTCAACAATCATGAACAATTTGAAGTATCCAAGTTGAATGACCCACCCAACTAGAATATATTCTAGACACTAGTTCAATGATATGCAATCAAAGTCAATATTCAATGGGGGTCAAATGACATTAGTTAACAATTAGGGCATGCTACACACATTTTATGGTAGATAAGTAATAGACATAGAGACCATGAGATTGGTTAGGATTATACTAAATGGAGTGTAAACTCTTATCTCGTAAAAAACCGTAGTTGCTACTAAATTATAAGTCACTATAATAAACCAAATAGATAATACACACATTGTGTCTTTATACACGAAATTTAGGCTCAAGTTCAGTTTTGAACAAAAGTTAGAATTTTATGTGCACTCTAGGTAAGTGGGACATGTCTATTGAATTTGAATATTAGTAATATATTTATCTTATATACATACTCACAAGAAACTAAGGGATTAAGTTACTTTGAGATATTTATTATTTTAGATAGATAGTTCTTATATGGTCATATATTCAGTTCTTTTTGTTTTCAACTTATTTATGTTATGATAGGTTTCAAATATTTGAGATTTAAGTTACTTTAAAATACATAATATTTTTATGTACAATCAAGTCTATTTTCTCAAGTGTTTAGACTTGAATATTAGACATCATATACTTGATATCAAAAGTTAAATTAAGTTATCATTGTTAAATAAGAACTTCATATCAGGATACATCCAAATAGTAAGTCTATCATATTTTAGATACAAACTCGAATTACTCATTGTCAGGGTACTCAAATATTAGTTGTTTTACATATTTAAATCCAAATTCATTCTCATCTAATTAGTAATTAAGATTCCAATTTAGATATGATATAACTTTAGTTTAGATAAATAATAAAATTGGTTTCACTTCATATAAAAGCTTGAACACAACACTTTATGATAAGTCCTCACTAAAGATACTAGGGACATATAGAGGGCACTACATGGAAATAGAGGGTGCATCATACCAATAGAGTACACTTTGGTGTTAAAAGAGGGAATGCCATGCCAATAAAGGGTGCATCACATCAAAAGAGGACACTTTAGTGTCAGTAGTGGGAACTTCATGTAAATAGAGGATGTATTGTATAATGGTGGCCACAAACATATAAAAGACATATATAACATGTACATTTACTTTGTATAAGTTTATATATTTTAGTTTTTAGTTAGAAATTTGAGTTTTTAGTTTCAACTTCCAGTTATAATTGTTTCATGCTTCAAAATATATATTCAACACTACTTACTCACACAAGTTTCCTATTTGTGCATGGACGGGGACCAGATGTCCATAGATGTTGAAATTTAGGCATGTATCTCAATATATACTTTATTAGATTCCATAAATTCTATTACCACTCCAAGCTAGGTTAACTCGATTGTCGTTATAACATGATTTTTCACATGTTTTCACATATTTGAAATGCAAATATTTAAATAATAAGGATATACTAGAAACATGGTGTCTTTGTTTTAAAAGTATGGATTTAATTTGCAACTTCTCCTTTGCAATGATTTTCATGGATTTTACTATTTTCAATAATCCAATAAAAGATATGGGGAAAGGAAAGAGAGAAAATCCCATATTAAGTGAATTACTAAAAGTAATGGATAATTAGTATTCTACATATAGAATTTGTTACGCCCTGACGTGCCACAAAACGAGATTACCCAAAACAAAATGCAGAATTATCATTAACAACAATATTACCATAAAATAGTGTAAATTAAAATAGATATTCATGTCCACATCGAGTGGAAACATATTATCTATAAGTCCAGAAAAGCCACTTGTATTACATATCTCATGCCAAAAGATTATTACATGAGATTGTTCACTAGCTCACTGGCCACAACCTGTTACAAGAGGTAACATGTTCAGATACGTACATGCCATATCTGTACAACAATGGCATATATCCAAAACCTTGTATCAATGTACAAATTACAAAAACCTCCCCAAGGACCTGAGAGTACAGGGACGACACATAGGACTCGACTATAAAACACGAGCAACATATCCAACCTTTCAACAACTACAACTCCTCTTGCTGTTCAACTTCAACATCACGATCTCTACCTTTTCATGCATGACCACCTAAAATGATGTGGAAACCCACTAGGTGAGACCAGACATCCCAGCAAGAGATATAACTCTCTGCTAATGTCTATTATAAGCATAGGTAGATAATACTGAGCAGATTAAACATTATAAGAAGAATTATCTCAATGATATAAGAAAACTAACACTATTTAAGCAGTTTCGGTATCTACAATTGAGCATTAGAACATTTCATATTTAAAAAAGGAATATGAAGAACATGTATAACAGTTGATTTCTTGTACCACATTATAATTCAAGAAATCTGTACAAAATATAAGGAAAAGGGGTCATCCAATGTGAGTCGTATTTGACATTAAGAAATATTCTACATGGATGTATGACATCTTTGATTATGCCATGAGGATTTGAGACGTACCACTCAATTCCAACCGACCACTGCAAAGTTAAAATCAGTGCCATACAAGATCAATGGAAGAGCCGAAATCCATGATATTCTCCTACAAACCTCGGTGAGTTTCAGTCTACACCGTAGTGACATATAGTCAAAATGCAAACATCAACTTATAGTCAAAGCTATAGTCATGTAGATATAGAAACTCATAGTCAAGGCTATGGTCATATAAACACCTAGCCTACATTGATACAAGTCACAATGCTAGAAACTAGGGTATATAATCCAATCACACATGTACAATTTTAGTTTTCCTCTATCACATCATATCACATGTTCATCACTGAGACCCGACCGTAGTCATTCTCAAGACACTTGGGATCAAGATGTCAAGGACATGTAGTCACTTGTTGTAAGGACCCTGAACATGCTTAAAGTGTTGAACAAGCTTAATTACCATAATTGAGTGATTATAACCTTAATTTAACCTTGTGATATGCTTTACAATTATAATACAAGCTTAAGTTTCAAATTTGATCCAATTTGGACATTGTTTGAGCAAGTTATGAAATTTTGTGTACATTCTAGGCTTTTTTGCAATTTACCAAATTGGGAGGTTTTCTTTGTATATTTTCACAAGAATTACGATCCTCATAGGTTTCCTTATCATTCTTGACTTTTTTGGGATATGGGGCTCCTAGTTGTTCTTTGTTTGGAGGTGTTCCTCTTTAAGGACATTTTAGGGGTTCCCCCCTTTATGGATAAGGATAAGAGTAATGGTAAAGATAAGGATAAGGGTCAAGATAAGGATAAGGATAAAGATAAGGATAAGGGTATAGATAAAGGAGATAAAGTTTAGGTGACAAGTGAGGGAGGTGTTGCATGGACATAGAAGCTCTAGGCTATGGACACATGGAAATCTCATGGGCACCTCATGCTTGACCCCTTCCTTATCTATGAAGCTATATATACCCCTTTCTATCTCCAAATAGAAATCATTGATCACTCCCTCTTTCCTCAACTTAGAGAATGGACCTTTCTCTATTTATCCATAGATCAAAGTGGTCTAAGGAAGAAGACAGCCTCTTTTTCGAGAAGAAGGTCTCCAAGAGCTCCATCAAGCCCTACCTAGGGTTTCCAAGGTCATCTTCTAGGCTTTTCGACCAAGGCAAGTTGTTTTATTCCTACCTTCTCCATTTTTCTTACTCTTCTCCATCGTTAGACCTTCCTCCAGGTCATAGCTCTTCTATTCTATTATAAAAGTTTCTTTATAGCTCAAGATCCTATCTTTCTTGCTTCTTCTTCTAGGGTTTTGATTCCTTGTGAAGAAGAGTGCCTACTTGGCAGAGTTCAGAGCTTCCTCTTGGGTTTACTTCTTGGCTTGAGTTTCTTGTTTCTTGAAGTCTGTTCTTCTCATTAGAGGTGATTTTTATAACTTGATCCACGTTTATTTCTTACCATAAGCTTGTTAGCTCATGTTCTTGCTTGAAAATGGTGACCCATGCACTAAAAAGCTACGCTCGACTTGGATTTCAATTTTTACGGTGTTTCCTATTTTTTTCCAATTCTAGATGAACCTATAATCATTTACACATTCTTCCTAAGGTAGTCTATGACTTAGTTCAGGTTGGTATAACCACCTATGGTTTTTTGCACCTATCAATTGATGGTCCATATTAGGGTTTCTAGGTTATTTTCTCCTCTAAACACATGACTCGATGGTGTGGTCTTCATGACAACCAAAGGAGCTGACCAAGAGTTATGAACAATGATGTGCATTGATAGTCACACATCAGATTAATGTTAGGCTCTCTTGGAATCTCAATGAGCAATGATTTGATTCTCTAATGATGTTATCAATCAATGATGACATTAGCTTAATATTCAATGGTGTTAAATGAATATAGTGTTGATCTAACAATTGATGGTGACTTAATGATCAAAAATAATAGTGGATCAGGTCATCACCACATATGGTGAGTTAAGGATGTAATTGTAGATTCTACTAAACCTAAAACCAATGGTTCATTGGTTCAATTGATGTAATGGTTAGACCTATACTTCAATAGATAACTTTGAACAATGAACCCGATCCAATGAATGATATTGAATGCTTCAACATCAATTGGATTAGAATGAGCCACATGATATTATAGGTGGGTCCTAGTGATGAGAATTTTATGGTTTAATATCATTAAATTATTGTTATATCTTTGCTCTCTTATAGTTATGTTTGATAAATGACCATAATAAGTGGGTGTGTAACTTCAATGTGATATATTTTTCTATACCTAACCTTAATGTAATTAAATGATGATGATTGGTTATAATCAGCCCTCTTGCATGATTAATGTGACAATGTATTACACTCTTATTATGTCTAAATCACAAGGCAGTGCTATTTGAATATCATTGTGCCTTTCCATAATATAATTCCTATGGACACATATTTGTTGATGATATTTTGAGCCTTATTTAAGACATAGAATGATGAGGATAAACTTTCTATGAATAATGTGATGGTCTTAATGACCTTTGGGCATGTTTGAGCCCTAATTGAGGTGAAATCCTTTTCATGTTCCAATAAGGGTTGGAAACCTAGAACTTTTGATAAGAAATGGATATCTTGAAATGATATGATGATAATGTGGTTCATTATAATGCATGGATGATAGAATATGGTAATATTATTAAGATCTATACTTGAAACATTTTATATCTTCTAAAGTTACAATGCTTATACACTTGATAGAAATAAATTAGGGTTTGTATGTTCAGTTGTATGATGAAGCCTTAATTCACCCAATTGGAAATAACTAATCAAGTGTAACCCTAATCATGTAGTTCCCTATGCCATAGATCCATACGAGTCTCAAGACTTACCAGATGGTGAAATGAGTATTCCTAAGGGAAACTCAGAGCGCAACTGTTGAGTATGTGGGGTGCTTGTCATTCTGACTCCAAATGTTTAAGAGGATGATTGTGGTCATACCTCGGCAGCAGAACGACTATGCTCATGTCTTAGATATGTATATATGATAAGATTTGAGGACAATTGAGGTTGTACTTCAGATGGTAGGGTTTGTATTCCCACCTCCTTTCACTAGTGTCATGGCCTGTACCAAGGGAAGTCTAGGCTATTAGCAGCTTGACCTGATATGTCGTTGTGACAGACTCCTACTGACTGAGGGCGTAGAAGATCTTAGGAATCTAGTTATCCTAGATCTTGTATGACACTGATTCCAACTTAGTAGTGGTCAGTTGGGACTTGAGTGGTATTCCTCAAATCCCTCAGGGAAACATAATAAAAGATGTAATTTAATCCATGTAGTATATATCTGTTAGGGTTAAATACGTCTCACATTGGTTGAGTAACCCTTGTTTTATCTTTATGTTATGTAGTTCTTATAGAGTTTAGACTTATGAAATTTAAGTAATACTACTTGTTGCTAAGGCTTATTTTCTTAATTGCTTAGTATGCTTAAATTGTTCAATCTGCTCAATTGCTTATTCAATACCCTATTTGCCCAGTTTATTTACCGTTAGTTAATCTGTTGTGATCAATATTCGTTGGAGAGAGTATCTCTTGCTGGGACTGGGTCTCACCCGTGGGTCACCACATCCTTTTAGGTGGACGCGGGAAATGACATCGAGGTCATTTCATGGAAGCGAACTAGATTCAGAAGGTTGGTCAGTTGTAGATGTTAGTCTTAGAGTCCTAGTGTCGTCCCTATACTCTCAGGTCCGGGTATGGGATGTGTTTTCTGGATGATAAATTTGCATGGACATGAGATTTTGGCAGTATGCCAATGTTTGTAAATATATGACATGTAACAATGAAATATATTTTGTATATAGGAGGTGGATGAAGCCATTGAGCACAAATGTAAATTCCTATTATAATATATGAAAATGGAAAAGATGGACATTTATGGAAATGTTCCAGATTTTGTTTACATTGTTGAAATTGGTTTTAATTATTCCACATTCTGACTATGTGATTAATTAGTAGTTGATCGTGTTTTGTGTTTTGAGTGATCTTATTTAACGTGATGAGGTGTCACAGTTAAGTTGGTATCATAGCTCTAGGTTTGCTAAGTCTACAGGGCCATAGGACTTAAATTTGAGTCTGTTCTTATGTATCCAACATATCTGATCATAGTTTATGCTTATGCAGATATGTATAGAGGACATGAAGAACACATTGACAGTAGCTATGCTGTATTAGGAGGAGGTATTGGGAGGAAGGCACGCAATGAGAGAGTGCCAGAAGTAGGGTCGGAGTAGCCCAAAATGCCTCAGCTAGACCCGACAATGATGGAAAATCCTAAGTTGTAGTCTATGTTTGATAGATGATGGCCACAATTACACATACAGTAGACAGAACACTAGCACCTCAAGCTAGGGTAGCCATCCCTAATGTTTAATCCCAAGGTGTAGGGAAGATGTTTGAACGTCTTATACATGTTGGGCAATTGAATATGCATGTACTTTTGATCTAGAAGAGGCTGACATGTGGTTAACTAAGCTAGAAAAGGCATTCAAAATCATGAACATCCATGAAGAAGACAAAGTTAAGAATGTGGTGTACTTGTTGAAGGGTAGTGCTGGCCACTGATGGGTCATAGAAGAGGAGAAAAGGCCAGGAGTTGTGATAGGATGGGAGGAGTTTTGGCAGGAATTTGTTAGTCGATACTTTCCATATACCTATTTAGATGAGAAGATATCTTAGTTCAATAAGATTCGTCAGGGGGCTATGACTATTAATGAGTATGATTCAAAGTTTATGGAGCTTCTAAGGTTATGCTCGCACATGGAAGCCACTTGCAAAGAAAGGATCTGTAGGTTCAAAAAGGGTCTAAGTACTGAGTTAACTACAACAACATTAACCCTAGAAAATAGGAAAATGTTTTCCACCTTTGTGGAATCTATAAGTGTGAGAACTCGTTAAACTGATCAAGATTACACAAAACATAAAACACAATCAATCACTAATTAATCACATACCCAAAAATGTCAGTAAATTAAAACTGATTTCAATATCAACACCTGCTTAGAAACATTTGCATAAGAACCCAAACATCTTTCATGTATCAATACTATGCTAAGAATTCAATACAAATTATTTAGTCACCTTAGCCTCAACATATATACATAGGAAAACAATATTCATATATGCCACACAAACAAGCATTAATATACTAACAAAAGTCTGATTCATTTGAAACACCATATACAACTTTTCCTGCCTGGACCTGAGAGTACAGGGATGACCCTAGGACACACTAGACATCTAATCAACTTTATCAATGATTCATTACTATAGCTCCTCTTTGCTTCCACATGTTTGTTTTCGTCACTTCCTATTACTTGAAGGGATGTGGTGAACCACAAGGGTGAGACCCATGTCCCAGCAAGAGATATAACCTCCAAGAACGCTTATTGATTACAGCATTTTAAATAGTAGATAACTAAGCAGTTGGAGTATTTAATAATCAATTGAATATATTGAACAATTCAAGTATACTAAACAAATTAAGTAAATCATCTTAGCAACAAGTATGATCATCGATGCATATATAGATAACAAATAAATCCATTTCTCTTGATAGATATCTACTCAAATATTAAAAAATTGCATCTAATAACAATCATTATCATTAATCTGACTATCATCATATTCCTTGCTAACAGTATAAGCAATCTAGTAGCATAATCATCCCTAACATCATGAATATGTCTAGTAACATAACATGGCTACCAATATTGGCATTTCAAATAAAGGGAATAGATCTATCTCATAAGTAGAAATAACATCATAACACAATGAACTACATAGGCATGATTAACAGTTTAAGCATTTCTAATTACATAGGCATGGCAAGAAATATTAAACATAGCTAGCAACAGCATCTTAACCATCAGTGTCAATATATTTGACAACATAAGCATGTTTACAACATGAGCATAACTACATCATAAGTATATATATCATCTCTTATTGTACTATACATAGTCTTAGTGAAAAGAAAGCAAACAAGGGTTATCATCCAATATGAAGTGTTGTGTATAACCCTAAATAGATATGCTACACGATTGTCTTACATCTTTTATTATTATGCCCTAAGGAATTTGAGGATACCACTCAAAATCCAATTAACCACTGTTAAGTCGAAATCAGTGCCATACAAGATCTAGGAAGAGTCGGACTCCTAAGATCTTCTCCGCCTCGATCAGTACGGGTCTGCCACTGTGACACATAAGGTCAAGCTGCTAACAACCTAGTATGTCCTTGGTATAGGTCATGACACTAGTGAAATGAGGTGGGTACGCATACCCTACCATCTGAGGTACAACCACAATTGTCCTCAAATCTCATCACATATACAATCACTGAGACACAACTGCAACCATTTCCAATCACATCAGATGTATGAGGCACTAGGGGTGAGCATTCGGTTAATTCGGTCGGTTACGGTTAATTCGGTTCGGTTAAATGGTTAATTTGTGGTTTGAGATTTTAACCATTAACCTAACTGAATTGCGTTGGTTAACGCAGTTATTGTGCAATCGGTTAACGGTTAATTTGGTTGGTTAATTTGGTTAACCAAATAACACATGTGTAATAATGTTATTTAAAATACTCATTGAATTTTGAACAATTGTTATATTATAGTGGTATTTATGGAAATATAATGTTGTATGGCTTGTGAAAACTTGATTACTATGTATATGGGGAAGTTTTTTGAAATAAAAGTACAACTATATATGTATAAATATGTGTGTTGGATATTATTTAAGAATAAATTATAACTATTCGGTTAATTTGGTTAACCATACAAAAAATAAATTTAACCATGAAATTAACCATTTAGCCGATTAACAAAATTTAATTAACCAAATTAACCAAATAGTCTAAAAAAATTAACCATTCGAAATAACCATTCGGTTAATCAGTTATTAACCAAATTCTGCTCACCCCTATGAGGCACGACCATAGCCATCCTCCACAACCTACATTGTGGATGACAAGGATATATCCTCAACTTGCCACCCCCACATACTCAATAGTATGTGCTCTGAGCTTCCCTTAGGAATACTTGTTTCACCATCCAGCAAGTTCTAACACTGAGATGACTCTATGGCACAGGGCACTACATGATTAGAGTTTCATTTGATTAGTTATGCCAATTGGGTAAATTAAGGCTGCATCAAACAAGTGGACATACAATCCCTAATTCACTTCTAGCAAGCATATAAATATCACAACTTTTAAAAGATATAAAATGTGTGAAACATAATTTCTCATCTCATCATCACATGGTACTATTTACTTGCCATTCATTAGACCACACTAGTTATCATACTATCACAAGATATAAATTCTTTTCATAATATCACAGGGTATCAACCCTTATCAACACAAGAGGATTACACCTCATTCAGGGCTCAACCATGCCCAAAGGTCATTAAGACCATCATACTATCACATGATATAAATCCTTTTCACAATATCACAGGGTATCAACCCTTATCAACACAAGAGGATTACACCTCATTCAGGGCTCAACCATACCCAAAGGTCATTAAGATCATCATACTATTCCCTACAAGATCATCATTATCTTTCCATGCCTTATAAAAAGGCTCAACAACATGACTTACATATAATACACCAGATCAACACAATATTGCATTAATGAGCTAGGAGATATTCATAAACAATCATGGTAGGGTTATATTAACATTAAGAACATTCCTCTATTACATCAACATACAAGGAATCTAGATATGATTAACCCTCATCATATTCATAATGCACACATTTATCATAAGAAAGTATCAATCATGTGGCTATGATAACCACCAATTGGCATATTAAGGTTATGATCATATTAAGGAGGTTATTTCACCATCATTCCATCATATAAAAATATTAAACATGAATACTCTGTTGGTATGTATGCCCATAGAGCAAGTCATGTGATGATTGTAATGGGATACTTTGTAAATGATTTCAATAATAATAAAGGCAATTTCCGATCTATATGTTTTAACTATTTCTGAGATGATAGTGTAACATGATAGATGTCTAAAGAATTGTTTTACTCGATGACGTATGTTTTTAGGTTCAGGACCTAAACGATGAGATCATACGAATGTTAAGAGTATACATTCTTGTTTGGTCCCTAGTTGGTTGTTATTATGGAAATAACCATAGACATCAATAACACTAAAGACTAGATTGTGTGTTGGTTGATGATAGAATCCTATTAGTCATGATATAGTGATATCAAACCAAGCACATAGGTACTTATTAGAGAACAAGTGTACCGGACAGACCCACCGTGAGAGTGACACATGGAACCATGATTTGGTAGTCACAGTCATCTCTCACAGTGATGGTGGTGAATGTGATTCTTTGGCCTGAAATCACTACACTCAACACATGTTGTTGGGTACACTTTGACATCATCAAACGCAGTCTTGAAACATGGGTTGTTATAAAGGTGATGATTGGGTGACTTTGACACATGGGGCTTTTGAGGGATGAGTGATAGATATGGGATTTGTCCCTCCTAAGGGAGTTTAATGTCCATGGCCACTTGATGAGTAGGATTGAGAAAGGCATGCGCATGCATGTGTGAATCAATATGTGATATTGATGTCACACACATCTCACCTAGTCAGCTCTGAGATCAAGGAAATGGATGAATGTTGAAAGGATGACTGTACCATTCCTTGAATTCATTCAGGAAATTAGTGACAAAGGAATTATGCATTCACTATAACACCATTCATGGATTGTAGGATTGAAAGTTGTTCTCCAACTTTCTATTTCACTTGGGTAGCCCTGATGTGTGACTAGGCACCACTCTTTGCTTGTGAAGTCATAAGTGTTATGGACTTTCACTGCCAACGTGAAATGGACCTGTAGGGTCACACACATAGGATTTAACCTGGAAGAGGAGTTTATCCACAAATGATGTTTAGATTGATTACTAAAGGAGTTTAGTAGTTCAATTAAACACTCAGTTGATTGATAGCTCAAAATCATAGTGTTCAAGGTGTTGGACCAATTGATTAGAGTATCGGATTGATTGAAACTGTGATTGACTGATTTTGCCCAATCTGCACTTCCAACTAATCGACTCATGAGATGAACTGACCGGCTCAGGTTGGTGAACTGATCGGCTCAACTGGTGAGACGATCGACTCATGTATCAATGAGACGATCGACTCAATTTTTGAACTGGTTGGCTCATGTGACCAACGGAGATCATTTGGAAAGTTGATTTTGCAAATATAGTTTGTTTCACTTGTACAAATTCGATTTGGACAAGGATTAATATTTGATTAATCAGAAACAAATGTGAAAGTCAATTTGAGTTGGACCAGGACCACGAACCGATCGGCTCAGGTGTCCCAAATGATCGGTTCAGGTGTGAACCGATCGGTTGAGGTCACCAAACGATCGTTTCAGGGTTGAAACGATCGGTTCAGCTGGCGCAGTTGGTTGTTTTGTGGAAAATTCTGAACCCTTCTACTCCTGCTTTAATCATGCATTGCCCGGGATAGAGAACCCTATCCCATGACCCTACTATATATAGGGGTATTGGGGTCTTCTCAAAGTACAACTCAGAACACCAGTTGCTCTGCAAAGTTGTCGTTCTCTTTGGTTTTGGTAACCAAGAGAGCCCGAGCAAGTGTTACCTGATAAGGGAGGCACAGCAAGGGAAAGACCACTACAGAAAGGCAACTGGTTGTAGGAGAGTGTGTCGGTGACTAGTACGCTGATAGGAGGGTGCAACTCCTTCCAATTCCTTGTTGATAAGGAGATCAGAGTTCCAAACAGTCTATGTGGACAACTGCATAGGCGGGAGACTTCTACTGCTCGGAGGACATCTGTCAATCACGTCAGTCCTGGTGTGACCAGGAGTTGCACATACACCGTCCAAGACAGGAGGTGAAGACCGCACAAGCCACGAGGTAACGTCGTCGAGCAAGCCTCGGGACAAGGTACGCCTCTACAAACCATCCTTCCTATTTTATAGACGTTGATGTGATTCTTTTATTCTGGGTCGGGGAGAAGAAAATTTTTGTTTCTGATACCTTCTCTGTCTCCCCTAAAACCCAATAGTGGTATTAGAGCCACGCCAATTGTTCTATGCTTTAGGATTATCGATATGATCGATTTTGGTTTGTTGCCTTTATTTATTGCATACGATGCGAATAAAATTGGCTTTATGCATGTCCAATCCTAAATCCACAAATCCCTATATACATATATGATATGTAATATGAATGCACTCGATATGTGTCATCCTTAAATGAGTTTTGTGGTGGATGTATAACATGGTTATGGCCAATAAACCCTATGTATCTGTGCTTGGTTGTATGTGGTTTCTTGCATCTCGGTCTGCACACCAATTCTCTATCTCCTATTCCTGATGTAACTCGAGATAACTCGAGATTTCTTTACCACCTTTGCTCCCCCCGAATGTAACTTGGGGTTTCCTTTTTCAAATGTAAAATAGGATAGATTTTATTTCATGTTATGTCAATGAACGACATACATCTTGACGACCAGTTTGAGGAGTGAGACGAGTGGGTGGCGGCCTGAGGAGATACACTGATCGGGTGGAGGCTCCAGTTGATCGGCTGGTGGCACCCAACCGACCGGCCTGATGGCGAGCTGATCAATCATGGAGATGAGTTGATCAAACCCAGAAAGGCAAAGCACAGATTTCATCTTGTGTACAGGTTGCATGTGATGTGAACCTAGATGACCATGATTCCTCTTGGCTCGAGGAATTACATTAGGATGGCCATAATCATTGCTTTTATCATTTTGAATGTTTTCTGTGGGATATAGCATGTAAATGATACTTACTATATTGTGGTGATTGGATATGTATATGTACCTATAAAAATCAAATCCCTTATTAAATATTAAAGTTTTAGATGCCTTCCAAATGCGACACATGTGGAAAGCTTGATTGGCCAAGTGTGGGCACGCCCTAGCGTGGTACACCATTTATCTTGTGGAAGTGTGAAGGATGGATATGTGGGTCTGCCCTAGAAGGGTGCATATTCATCGTGTTGGCTTTGGATCGGACTTAACAAGGTGACCTAGATAGGATCTAGCACCTTGAGGCATGGAGGTGATCATGGCAAGGAGTTGCACAAGACATCTTTCAAGAGTTGCATATGATGCAATTGGAAAAAGTTCCCTACCTGGAAGATCTGAGTTGTGGGTGACAGCCCTAGCTGGTCCAGGACTCAGAGGATTTTTAGGATCTTGATCCATTAGAAGATTGTATGCCGCAATCTTCCAAATTGATAGTGAGGGTTGTCAATTTGAATCAAAATAGTGATAGAGGAAATTAATTAAAGGCCTAATTAACTATTGTCAAATTTTTATTCAAATCAAATCAAAAGGAGTTTTGACCAATGCAATTTTCTCTTGTAGAATGGAAAAAGAATCATCTTTTAAAATGGGCAAATTAATTGAGAATAAATTCCATAACTGGTTGGGGATTGTGAGAAGTGTTCTGCACAATCCAAAAATACTGGTAGCCTTTGAGTCCACTCTATGAGCGCTTAAGAAGAAGGATAGTTCATTGATGGAGATCAATGGAACAAAATCTAAGAACAAAGGTGAGGGAGAGAAGGGTTCTCTCGCCAAACCAATGACAGAATCTTCTGCGCTCAAAACATGGAGAGGATGGAAGGAACGATGGAAGAAGAAGCAAGAGATAGAGATCTCTACTTCTGGTGTATACATGATAGAGATTAACTTCACTACTTCCTTGTCATGGGTACTTGATACCAGATTTGGATCTCACATTTGTTCAAATGTTAAGGATCTTAAGAGAAGTAAGCCTTTGGGGAAAGGCGAGGTTGAACTATGTGTTGCCAATGGGGCAAGAGTTGCTGCCGGTGCCGTAGGAACCTATGAGTTAACTCTACCTAGTAGGCTAATAATAGAGTTAAAGAACTGCTATTATGTACCTACCATAAATAGGAATATCATTTCCGTCTCTTGTTTGGACAAGGATGGGTTTGAATTTCTTATTAAGAATGGAAAGTGTTCTATTTCTAAAGATGGGATCTTTTATGGCAGTGCCCCAATGTCTTATGGTCTATACTTGATAGATCTAGAGATAAGTGTATACAACGTAAACACCAAAAGGCAAAAAATCAACAACTCAAACAAAACATATCTTTGGCATTGTCGTCTAGGGCACATAAATGAGAAGTGCATCTCTAGACTCCATAAAGATGGTTATCTAGACTCTTTTGATTATGAATCAATAGAGACATGTGAATCTTATTTATTGGGCAAGATGACCAAGACTCCCTTTTCAGGTAAAGGTGACAGAGCTAGTGATCTATTAGGACTCATACATATTGATGTATGTGGGCCTTTTAGAACTAATGCCAAAAATGGGTGTTAGTACTTCATTACCTTCACTGATGACTTCAGTAGGTATGGCTATGTGTACCTGATGAAACATAAGTCAGAAACCCTTGAAAGGTTTAAGGATTTCATGAATGAAATACATAACCAACTTGGTAAAAGTATTAAAGCACTTCGATCCAATCGAGGTGGAGAATACTTAAGCCAAGAGTTTGAGGACCTTCTGCGAGCTTGTGGTATCGTATCATAATGAACTCCGCCTGGAACACCACAGCATAATGGTGTGTCTGAAAGAAGGAATCGCACATTACTGGATATGGTGCGATCAATGATCAATTTTGCAGATCTTCCAATTTCCTTCTGGGGTAATGCTCTTGAAACTGCCGTATTTACACTTGACCAAGTACCATCTAAATCGGTTCAAAAGACACCATATGAGAGATGGCACAGGAAGCATCCCAATTTGTATTTTATGAAGATTTGGGATTGTGAGGCTTACGTCAGGAAAATGTTTCCTGATAAGCTTGGACCCAAGTCCAATAAATGTTATTTTATTGGATACCCCAAGGAAATGAGGGGATACTATTTATACCACCCTACTGACAACAAAGTGTTTGTTGCTAGGACAACTGAGTTCCTAGAAAAGGAATTTATTTCCAAAGGAAGCAGTGGGAGGAAAATAGAGCTTGAAGAGGTTCAAGCCCAACAAGAAAACATTGAACTAGTAGATGTACAATAGGAACATAGAGATTCACAAGGTGTTGTGGAATCGCAGTCTCCTCAAGTAACACAAGGACCTTGTAGATCTAGTAGGACACGGCGTGAACCTGAGAGGTTTGGATACCTTGTGACTCAGGAAGGCGGTGAGTTGATCATAGATGATGATCCAACTACCTATCTAGAGGCTATGGAGGGACCAGATTCTAAGAAGTGTCTTGAGGCCATGAAATCCGAGATGGAATCCATGTACTCCAACAAAGTATGGACTTTGGTGGAACCACCTGAAGGGGTAAAATCCATAGGGTGCAAGTGGGTCTTCAAGAAGAAGACCGACATGGACGGCAATGTGCAAACTTATAAAGGCAGATTGGTTGCAAAGGGTTTTCGACAAGTTCAAGGTGTTGACTATGATGAAACTTTTTCTCCAATTGCCATGATTAAGTCCATCAGGATTATGATTGCTATTACGGCCTACTATGACTACGAGATTTGGCAAGTGGATGTTAAAACCACATTCCTTAATGGGAATATAAATGAGGATGTGTACATGAAACAACCTGAAGGTTTTATAGATCCAAAGAATGCCAATAAAGTTTGTAAGCTACAAAGGTCAATCTATGGATTGAAGCAAGCATCTCGGAGTTGGAATCTTCGATTTGATGAGGAAGTCAAAGTGTTTGGCTTTATTCAAAATGAATATGAACCTCGTTTGTATAAGAAGGTTAGTGGGAGCACGACCACATTCCTCATATTGTATGTGGATGACATACTATTGATGGGGAATGATGTCTCAGCCTTAGAGAAGGTAAAGACATGGCTTGGGAATACTTTCTCAATGAAGGACTTAGGAGAAGCATCCTACATTCTAGGAATAAAGATCTATAGAGATAGATCTAAAAGGCTTCTCAGACTAAGTCAAAGCATGTACATTGACAAAGTGTTGAAGCGGTTCAGCATGGAGAACTCAAAGAGAGACAACGTCCCCATGCTACATGGAGTCACCATCTCTGGAGCTCAGTGTCCCCAATCTTATGAAGATGGGGAGCATATGAATGGGATCCCATATGCATCAGCCATTGAATCCATCATGTACCCTATGTTGTGCACACACCCAGATGTCCCGTATGCCCTCAGCATGATGAGCAGAAACCAATCAGATCGTGGGGATGCTCACCGGACAACCGTAAAGAACATCCTCAAGTACTTGTGAAGGACTAAGGATTAGTTCCTTGTATACGGTGGTGAGGAAGAACTGGTTGTAAAGGGTTACACCGATGCGAGCTTCCAAACTGAAAAAGATGATTACAGATCGCAATCAGGATTTTTGTTTTGCCTAAACAATGGAGTTGTGAGCTGGAAGAGTTCCAAGCAAGAAATAGTTGCCAATTCTACTACAGAGGCCTAGTATATTGCTGCTTTACATGCAGCAAAGGAGGCTATGTGGATCAGGAAGTTCATCTCTGAACTTGGTGTAGTTCCCAGTAGCTGTGATGCAATTGAGCTTTATTGTGACAATAATGGAGCTATTGCTCAAGCTAAGGAGCCCAGATCACATCAGCAGTCCAAGCACATGCTACGGCGCTCCCATCTCATACGAGAGAACGTACAGTGAGGAGATGTGAAGATTTCCAAATTACCAACTGAAGACAACATAGACGATCCACTGACTAAGGCATTTTCTCAACAGAAGCATGATGGTCATGCTAGGTCACAAGGACTGAGGTTCCTAGGTGACTGGATCTAAGTGCAAGTGGGAGTTTGTTGGTATGTATGCCCATAGCGCAAGTCATGTGATGATTATAATGGGATATTTTGTAAATGATTTGAATAATAATAAAGGCAATTTCTGATCTATATGTTTTAACTATTTCTGAGATGATAGTGTAACGTGATAGATGTCTAAAGAATTGTTTTACTCGATGACGTATGCTTTTAGGTTCAGGACCTAAACAATGAGATCATGCAGATGTTAAGAGTATACATTCTTGTTTGGTCCCTAGTCATTTGTTATTGTGGAAATAACCATAGACATCAATAACACTAAAGACTAGATTGTGTGTTGGTTGATGATAGAATCTCATTAGTCATGATATATTGATATCAAACCAAGCACATAGGTACTTGTTAGAAAACAAGTGTACCGGACAGACCCACCGTGAGAGTGACACATGGAACCATGATTTGGTAGTCACAGTCATCTCTAACAGTGATGGTGGTGAATGTGATTCTTTGACCTGAAATCACTACACTCAACGCATGTCGTTGGGTACACTTTGACATCATCAAACGCAGTCCTGAAACATGGGTTGTTATAAAGGTGATGATTGGGTGACTTTGACAGATGGGGCTTTTGAGGGGTGAGTGATAGATATGGGATTTGTCCCTCCTAAGGGAGTTTAATGTCCATGGCCACTTGATGAGTAGGATTGAGAAAGGCATGCACATGCATGTGTGAATCAATATGTGATATTGATGTCACACACATCTCACCTAGTCTACTCTGAGATAAAGGAAATGGATGAACATTGAAAGGATGATTGTACCATGCCTTGAGTTCATTCAGGACAATAGTTACAAAGGAATTATACATTCACTGTAACACCATTCACAGATTCTAGGATTGAAAGTTGTTCTCCAACTTTCTATTTCACTTGGGTAGCACTGATGTGTGACTAGGCACCACTCTTTGCTTGTGAAGTCATAAGTGTTATGGACTTTCACTACCAACGTGATATGGACATGCAAGGTCACACACATAGGATTTAACCTGGAAGAGGAGTTTATCCACAAATGATGTTTATATTGATTACTAAAGGAGTTTAGTAGTTCAATTAAACACTCAGTTGATTGATAGCTCAAAATCATAGTGTTCAAGGTGTTGGACCAATTGATTAGAGTATTAGATTGATTGAAACTGCGATTGACTAATTTTGCACAATCTGCACTTCCAACTGATCGGCTCATGAGATGATCCGATCGGCTCAGGATGGTGAACCGATCGACTCAACTGGTGAGATGATCGGCTCATGTATCAATGATACGATCGACTAATGTATCAATGAGACGATCAACTCAATTTTTGAACCGGTCGGCTCATGTGACCAACGGAGATCGTTTGGAAATTCGATTTTGCAAATACAATTTGTTTCACTTGTACAAATTCGATTTGGACAAGGATTAATATTTGATTAATCGGAAACAAATGTGAAATTCAATTTGAGTTGGATCAGGACCACGAACCAATCAGCTCAGAAGTGAACTGATCAGCTCAGGTGGTTGAGGTCACCAAACGATCGTTTCAGGGTTGAAACGATCGGTTCAGCTGGCGCAGTTGGTTGTTTTGTGGAAAATGTTGAACCCTTCTACTCCTGCTTTAATCCTGCATTGCCTGGGATAGAGAACCCTGTCCCATGACCCTACTATATATAGGGGTATTGGGGGCTTCTCAAAGTACAACTCAGAATACCAATTGCTCTGCAAAGTTGTCATTCTCTCTGGTTTTGGTAACCGAGAGAGCCCGAGCAAGTGCTACCCGATAAGGGAGGCACAGTAAGGGAAAGACAATTACAGGAAGGCAACTGGTTGCAGGAGAGTGTGTCGGTGACTAGTACACCGACAGGAGGGTGTGAATCCTTCTGATTCCTTGTGGGACAAGGAGATCGGAGTTCCAGGCAGTCTGTGTGGACGACTGTAGAGGCGGGAGACTTCTGCTGCTTGGAGGATAGCTGTCAATCCCGGCAGTCCCGATGTGACCAAGAGTTGCACAGACACCATCTAAGACTGAAGGTGAAGACCACACAAGCCGTGAGGTAACATCGCCAAGCAAGCCTCGGGATAAGGTACACCTCTACAAACCATCCTTCCTATTGTATAGACATTGATGTGATTCCTTTATTCTGGGTTTGGGAGAAGATTTTTTTGTTTCCGCTGCCTTCTCTGTCTCCCCTAAAACCCAACATAATCATCTTTATCTATTTCTATTTTAGTTATATCCACAAGATAAATTACATTAATGTTACTAATCAGCACTTATACCCAAACCCTAACTCACAACATCCCCATTGGATCATGGATGCATAAGGTGAAGCATCACCATAACATTCAGTACTATTCTAAAATATCAACCGAAACATAAATCAAGGTGTAACCATTGGGTTATACCATACTAAGGTTTCAACAATAATAAGAGAGTATTCCATGATTGTATTAGTCATTCACTAACTATTCATACCCAATTACCATCATTTAGTTATATTAAAGCTAGGTATAACAAGCTATACCTCATTAGGGTTACATATCAACACAATATGGTTATCATCCTTTCTATTCATATGAGTGAATAGTTAAGATTACCTTATTAAGGGTAATCCTCCATTTATTCCATCATCATTCAACCCATATCACCATACCACAATGTCACTCAGAACCATTCGATGTTTAAAAGGTAAGACCATTGGTCGTTTACATAAGCAAACACCTTGAATGAATCATCTATGATGTTATTGAGTTTTGATCTATAAAATTCACCATTTAACCCTAGACATCCTTTGGTTAACAACAATAAGGTTTTATTGAGAGTACGATAAAACCCACAATCGACTGTTCATTTAAAACAATCCATCCATTGTCAACTAGTAAGCTCCTTAAGTTGATCATATAAAGGAAACCATCTAACTCACATTATTAGTACCAAAATATTACATTATCCATCATTCCACTTTATTGGAGGAATAAACATTAGATCTTGACCATTGGGTCAAGTTCATATGTTAAAACCATCAATTACAGTATAGGTCCGACCATTGCATCAAGTGACCCAAGAAACCATTGGTCTAAGGATTAATTCATGCTACAACTATATGATTAACTCACCATAGGTTTTGCAGACCTGATCCACCATCATTAGTGACCATTAAGTCACCATAGGTTGTTAGATCAACACTATATTCATTAATCAACATCAAATCTCAAACTAATATCACAATTGATTGATAGCATCATTAGGGTACTTAGTTGTTAATCAATAGGCTTCTAATTAGGCCAAAACATGACCTAAGGGATGAAAGTAAGTTGACACCCTTGATTACCACCATCATTTGTCATGAAGACAACACCATCGGTTGTTGCAATGGTACCACCATCAAGTCACGTGTTTATAGAAGAAATCAACTTTAAACCCTAAAATTGACCATTGGTTGATAGGTGCTTAGCACCATAGGTTGTCAAACCAACCTGATTCAAGTCATATTATACATTAGGAATAATGTATACATGATCAAATATTCATCTAGAACTGAAATATGAACAGGGAACAATATAAAAATCAAAATCTAAGTCAAGCATAGCTTTTTAGTGCATGGATCATCATTTTCAAGCAAGAACATGAGCTAGCAAGCTTATGGTAAGCAATAAACGTGGAGCAAGTTATAAAAACTTGCCTCTAATGAGAATATGAAATCCAAAATAGAAGATCACTTGAGTAGGTAGGGTAGAAAATTCAAGTATAAGTTGTGAACTCGTCCATCTAGCACATTTCTTCATCAAATGAGCAAACCCTAAGCATACAGAGCAAGAAAGGTAGGGTTTTAGAGCTTTAAAGCAATTTCTACCTTGGAACAGCAAGGTTCCGACCTGGAGAAAGGTAAGAGGAAGGATATAAAAGAAAAAAATGAAGTAAATAAAGAGATTCTTACTCTTTTGGGTCACTATCACTAGAAGGAAGCTTTGCAAACCCTACAAGGTAGTCAATTGTAACCCTAGATTCTTTTTCCAAGAAGATCCCCTCTTTCTTCTTCCTTGGATAGGAAATTCAATGTAGCATAGAGGGAGAATGAGGTTCATCAAAGGAGGGAATTTGTGTAGAGAAAATGGATCGTTTTGGTGCTTAGGGATAAATATATGAAACTTTAAGATAAAGAAAAGAAAAGGTTGAAGTTCTATTATCTTTCCAGGTGTCCATGGCCTTAAACTATTAAGAATATACAAGAACACACACAAGAAGCTCCCCCTCCATCCATAGACACATGATTATCCCTCGTTTCTTGAATTTCAAAGAAAAACAAATAATTCATTAGTTGAAAGCTACTAAAGGTAGCTCATCCATGAAGGGGTAAACCCTAAAATACACTTGGAGAAAACACCTTCAAACCAAGGATTAAATAGGTGCCCCATGGAACAATAAGCTCAAGAATGATGAGATAATATCCAAGTAACACAATGCAAGTGATAAATTGCAAAGAAAACTTGTTAATTGGGTAAATTGTAGAAAAATCCAAAATGTGCATATAATTGCATAACTTGCTCAAACAGTGTCCAAAATGGACCAAATTTGAAACTTAAGATTATATAATGATTTCAAAGAATATAAAAATGTTATATTAGGGTTATATGAGTTAAATTATGATAATTAATCTTATTCAACTCATTAAGCAAGTTTAGGGGCCTTATAACTATAAACCCCTAACGGGGATTTCACCCCTGAAATCCAAGGTAAACACAGATGGGTACTTCCTTTTCACCTCATCCTATTACCTTCAAATGGTTACTTGCATATCATGGTGATGTCACATCATTCATACATATCTCATCTTGGGTCAGCACAAAAACCCCCTCATAAGAAGACATTTGCAAATATGGAACAGAGAAACTTGTTGTGCCACCTGTACAAATACAATAGTAACTTTCAACTTTAAATTCTAGTTATCATCTAAAATTATATCTATTATATCAACAAACCATGTATACTTGATAGTAGGCTTGCCCAGCTATCACTAGACCATACACAACATTATAGAGTCACTTTTGTTTTTCCTTCCAAACTACATTTATAGGATCACCATCAACTCTCTCTCTCTATGGGAGAGGAATTGTAACAACCCACACTTTTGAGTGTCGAAAAGACCTTAAAGTCATAGATCGTCACTCATAAATTCCATGATCAGATTAATGAAATAATACAAAATAGTAAACAATTTCTATTAATGATCAAATATTTACATGTTTACATAAAAAGCTCCTCTAAGGAATTATATAGCTTTTAAACGGAATCAACTTTTACATGTGTGAAGATTAACCATTAAGACTAAACCTTCATGATTAAACTATAGTTTCTTCAGCATCTCTATATGTACCCTCATGTCCACGAATCAAGTATATCTGATACCTAAAACACCGACAAACAAATATGTGGTCAGTATATTGTTATACTGGTACATGGATTCAAACAATAATCACAGGTAAAATATAAGCAAACATCTTTATCTTGCATATAAGAACATAAACTTGTTTTCATATTCTAACCCTAGTTCATGTTATTACACATTCAATGTAGGATATTCATCCTCGTTATCTCAATTTTAAGCATAATGTGTGTCTATCCAATATCCCTCCCTTATAATGAAATGAAATAAGCATTTTGTTGTATCCCAAACACAAAGTTCAATCCATGCCAAGAGCGGAGATGGTACATCCACACATTACCTTTCAATTCCACATATTAAGTTGAATCATACTCTATATGACTCTAAACTTTCTTTCTCTTGATTTTGTAGCATTCTTATATCCCATGAAGTCAAGTGTCCCTTTTCTTACTCTTAAATTAGGGCACAAGTCCTCTTAAATTTTCATGACTTCCTTATATCTTTATATTTACATCTCATGTATCATTATGAGCCTTAGCCAAATCCTTGAGGGCTCTAGGGTTATAGGTACTTTTGGAGTGATCTCATCCTTATGCATCAAGAGAGTGCCTTTCACATTCACCCATTATTCTACATGATCCTCATGGGGGTAGCTAATCTCCAGAGTCATGTACCTTGGATAAACCTAGTTGTTACCTCCCGACCACATGGTCATGTGCATTCAGGGCATATCAACTCCCAACCCATCGGTCCTATGTACCTCTAATACACCCTACTTGACCCTAGGATTGCATTAGGACTCTACCCTCCCTAGGGTTTCTTTTAATATGTCACATATTTTAAGCACATCATTCTCTTATTTAATTCTTTAACCCAGATTGACTTCATCTCTCTCTTTTGAGTACACATAATGCAGTATCGTCCCGTCATTGGGCTCGGGCCACCTTCCCTCTAGGGCTTGGTTCCATGTCAATCTTCCCTCCTAGGCTTGACCTCTGTGATCTTCCCCTCCAGGGGCTTGATCCAAAACAATTGCATTGTGGACTTAGGCCACCTTCCCTCCTGGGCTTGGTGCCTACCTAGTCTTCCCTCTAGGGCTTGACCATTTCATGACCTTCCCTCTTGGGCTTGGTCGTCCACTTAGGCTACCTTCCCTCCTGGGCTTGACCAGTTGTGTCACTCAGAGATGGCATCCTTGGGTTCAAAGAATTTAAGTGCTTTCATTTTTATATCTTTAACTCTTTACCCCCCCCCAGGTGAGGATTAAGGTTATCTTAATACTTAAACATGTTTATTCACTTACCTTTTTAAGAGAAAGTCCTAGCCTAGGGTGCCTCCTTGGCTAATAGGAGGGGGTTAGGCTCTCTAGCCACAACCTGATCCTAAGATCTAGGTTTTGCCTCCATCATAGGTCATCTTCCCACTCTTTGGGTTGACCCACCCCAGGTTGGCACACTAACCCTAAAGGTTTCAAAGATATCCCCCTTTTTTTAATCATTAGGCATAACTTTTATAATTATAATATATCAACCCATGTTTGCTCAATTTCTAGAATAACCCCCTCATGGTCTCTGTCCATTAAATGAACTTGGGTCACCTTCCCTCCAGGGGCTTGGTGCTACCTTAACCTTCCCCTCTAGGGGCTTGGCCACCATCACCAAACTTCTAGAGACAACACTAGGGTTTGAGAAAGTTATATTCATGTTTTTATTTTTATACATACATAACTATTGTGTTCATCTATTTCTTAAGACCTCCTATACAAGTTTTATGCTCCTCATGCACACATGCATGGGAGACTGGGTTACCTAAACCCATCCCTTCATCTTTCTTATTCTGGTTTCAAGTTTCACATGGGTAGTATCCCATACCACCACACCATGTTCATTATTTAAGATTAAGGTTTTAGGGTTAGGGTTAGGGACTATACTCTACCTCTCAGAGTTTCCCTGTCCCTTGACTCACTAGAGTTTTCATACCCTAAAGAAAGTCCTTCCTCTTAGAAAGGGCTTACCAAAACATGTATCTTTCTAGTGTCTACCCTCTCTAGAGGTACCCACATGAAAGGTTACATATTTTCACATCTTACTTCTCTTATTAACATTTTCTTTTCAAAGCTTGTAAGCAAGAGATAAGAAGTAGACAAAATTGTGAGATGAGAAACCTAAAATATACTCTATGCTTTATTAACTTTTCTCTTAAATTTTTAAGGATGATTGGAAATTATAGACTATTAGGTATTAGTTGATGAATCTATGCTCTGATACCAAATGTAACGACCCGCACTTTTGAGTGTCTAAAAGACATTAAAGTCACAGATCGTCACTCATAAATTCCAGGATTAGATTCATGAAATAATACAAAATAGTAAACAATTTTCATTAATGATCAAATATTTACATGTTTACATAAAAAGCTCCTTTAAGGAATTACATAGCTTTTATATAGAATTAACTTTTACATGTGTGAAGATAAACCATTAAGACTAAACCTTCATGATTAAACTGTAGTGTCTTCAACATCTCTATCTATACCCTCATGTCCACAAATCAAGTATATCTGATACCTAAAACACCGACAAATAAATATGTGGTCAGTATATTGCTATACTGGTATATGGATTCAAACAATAATCATAGGTAACATATAAGCAAACATATTTATCTTGCATATAAGAACATAAACTTGTTTTCATATTCTAACCCATATCTGGTCAACTACCTCATGTATAATCAATGTCCCTCTGAGGCTCGTGTGCATTACCCTTAAGATCAATCTAATCTAGGGTTCAGAATACTATTATTTACTTTACATGATACTCATAAGAACTTTATATTTCACAATAAGTAAATATACAAGCAAGTAGTTTATTTTTCATTCCATCTCATCGAGAAACATCGGCAATCTTGGAATTTGATACATGTATATTCATAAGCATAACCATGTACCTTATGCCATCATAGAAACCATGCAGGACATCATATACTTTACGAGTGTATCCAAACATCCAAGCAACCAAGCATATAATCAACAAGTATCTGAAACAAAGAATACTACATATGGGTCACCATGTATTCACATTGTTCTACACAGATCTAGATGCGCTCCTAAACTAGGGTTTAGGAATATCTCATGTTTGGACTAGGTATTAGGGTTACAAACCCTAATTCCATCATATTATGGTTTCTAAGCTTACAATTTCAATTATGCATATTAGGTGAAACCCTAATCATCAACTTAAGCATAATAGGTTACCCATGACACCTAAATCATATTACTAACATTATGATCATAGCAAGATGTCCATATTGGTTTCAAAACCCTAAATAGCATGAATAAGATTATAAATCTAGAATCGTCCATTATTCATCATTATTACAGATTTCCTTATTATACTTGGCAAGATCAGGTGCTAGCCTATCATGAACGGATCTATTCAATTAAGCATCAGATTAAGATGAATCTAGGTTTTCCCTTTATACTTA
Source organism: Alisma plantago-aquatica (assembly GCA_963693085.1). Lineage (NCBI taxonomy): Eukaryota > Viridiplantae > Streptophyta > Magnoliopsida > Alismatales > Alismataceae > Alisma > Alisma plantago-aquatica. Next base: position 805,245,556 of record OY856413.1, on the reverse strand, counting down.
ATCAAACTATGTCTACTTTTAGAATAGGAAACATAATCAAGTGATGATAATATTTTATTTGGATTCCTATTGTTCTTCTGATCAATTTTCATATATTATATGTTGCAATCTGAGTTACCAATAATTAATTACATATTTTGAAAGCCAATTAGATTCGAACCAATCACACGCTAACACATCAGCGTTTTCTAGCCTCTTATTTGTCATGCGAGCAGGTTACTTAAAAACATAACTAAAGGACTAATTTACACTTACCTGGTAAGCAGAAACTCAGGGCTATGCGGGTAATTTTCACTCAACTCCTTCCCCAACCTCGCGTCGCCTCCCTCTCCGCGACGCAGCACTGCGCGTCGATCCCGCTGGCCAAGGGCGTCTGCCCTCCTCGTCCTTCTTCCTCCCAGCTCAACTCACTCCTTCCTCCAGCGGCAAGGGTAGTGAGATAGAGCCCTAGTGCCTTCCACCACCATCCTCCTCGACTATCATCCTCTCTCCTCGCGGAATCCTGCGTGGGAGCGAGCGTAAGACCGGCGCCCATTCCAGGCACACATCCGCACCGCCCCGACGAAAACTACTCCCTCGAGCATCGATGCTGATGTGTGTATGCCACCGGCGCTTGCAGCCAGTGCCCAAGAGGCAACTCTGCACCTGTGCTTGCTACGGAGAGGTCAATGATGCAGACAGGTGTTGTCTTGGTTCTCCCCTCCTGGTGGCGTGAGATCTGCAGCTGGTGCTTGCCACTGATTTTCAATGTTGACAGGGAATCGTCCCTTGGCCACGAGCGGCGGCGGTGCCTGATTCCCTCTCTCTCAGGAATACTAAGTCCATGACCCTCAGCCATGGTGAGACAGACTAGCAAGGAAAGAGAAAGGAACCCTCATACTAAGCTACGGAAAGAGTCAAAACCGAAAGGCAGGAAGAGAAACGAGGGTGGTTCCTCTTATGTGCCTACCACCATATCTATATACCATGCCAGGTTTGTTGATTGGTAATCTTATTTCCCTTAGCCCCTGTTTGGTTCCGGACTGAAACCGGATCGGCGGCTATCGCGTAGCGACAGGTCAGCGTTTGGTTCAACATCCCGGAACAGTCCCATTTCGGGGTTCTGTAATCTAAAAACCCAGACCAACTCAGTCCCGGTCTGAGTGGGATTTCATTTGCAACCTGGTTTCAATCTCGCTCCCGTCTTTCCCATCCCGACACTCCCCCACCCCCCGCGCCACCTGATACCCCTCTTTACTCCATCTGAGCATTGCTGCTCGAGGAAGATGATAATTGGGTCTAGGAGTAGGTGTAGATCGGCTTTACTTGTTCCCCGTCCACTCGGCTCTGTCCCGATGCCGGTGTGTGGGAGTAGTAGGTGTTTTGAGAATGCAACCGGTAGGGTGTCGCCATGGCAGTGCAACTGGGAGGCGGTTCACGGGGCAAACAGGAGGGTGTAGTAGACGGTGAATTGAAAGCAGGTAAGGGCATTATGTTGTCCAATCTCTTCTTCCCCCTACTGCTGTCACGGTGCTCATCAATTTTGCAGGACATTGACCATCGTCGAGCATCCCCAGTCGAAAAGGCAGCTCTGCTATAAATTTGGGGCAGTGTTCGTCCAACTCCACCTGTTTCACCTTGTGAGTGTCGTCAACCTCCTCGCACACGCCTTCGGTTCCGGCAATTTTTGTAGCTGCTCGACAACCTGCTCGGATCCAACACCAGTCCTTACATGGTAAGTGCATTGTGTTCTTCTGTTGTTCTTCCGTAGTTATTCATTTGTAGTTGTGTCTGTGTTTCTTGTTGTTCCAGTTATTAACCATTGTGTTTACTTTGTGTTTATGTTTTTTTGCTGCTGTGGTGTGCGTGGATGACAACGACACTGTGGTGTGCGGGGACGGCGACGACACTTCCGGTGTTCATGTATGCTCTCTGACCCTCTCACACCATGATCATTGCCACTTTTTGTTGTTGTGGTGTCCGTTTGAGGGGCACGACATCCCTTCCTTCTTCTCTTTTTGATCCTATCCCATTCCACCTTAGTTTGAACGGTGCTTTTTTTCATTGTTGTGAGCTTTGTTCAAACTGAAATACAATTCAACCTTGATAATTTGATTGTCCATTGGTTTCTGTTTAATCATATATACTATTTTGGATCCGTGCAATAGTGTTTATCTGAAATGAATTCCCTGTAAAATGTAAATGTAACAAGATTGGAAAAGCAAATACAAAGTAACACCATGTTTGAGTCAAAACAATATCTTCCTAGCTTGGGCAGTCAGTTGACATCTATTCATTTTTTACTTTATCATATTTCTTGGATAACTATTTCGGTGTATGTATCAGCCGGCTGTCATTGATATGTAGTCGAAAAATTTATGTGTGTTCCCCTATTTGAATATGATCTCATTGAATGTGAATATATAATTACTTCTCACAATAGTATTCATGCATTTTGTTTTTATACAAATATGCTTAAATGATATCATCATCATTTTCGACAAAGACTAAAGTCTACAAGGACCGTTACTTGTCCTTGACAGGGCCTCCTTGAGAGGGCCTTATGATCCATGTCTGCTATGTGTTCTAAGGAAGAACAAGAGTGACTATTTTTTGTTGTGGGAGAAAACTAGGGTTTAATTTGGGTACTTGAGTCTTGATTCTGTTGGGATTGGTATCACTTGTCGATTCGTATAATAATTTGGGGTAAACATGAGAAATCAAGGAAAGGAAAAATTACAAATGATTTGTATAATAATTTGGGGTAAACATGATCCATTCCCTATAGTTCGTACTCACAATAATAATTACATATGTTTGATTTGTTGAAACAATGACACCATTATATATCAATCCATTCCCAATAACAATGACACCATTATATAATTATAGCATGTGATTATTAATATTACATGTTCTTGCTTATTAATTGCTAACATATAGTTCGTACTCACAATAATAATAACAGATCTTATTAAAGAGTCAACTCAATTAACTTCTTCAGACTTGTAGCACATGATTATTCAAATTACATATGTTTCTTATTCTACACATGTATTTGTTGATGTGTATGTATAAGTATAAGTACTACAAAATTTACATGCAACTTGCTAAAAACTCGATTGAATAATCACTTGACTCCCTTCAATGCTTGTCGATTGTTAATATATAATCAATAGTCACAATATATTAAAAGAATTTGGTCTCGTGCCTTATAGGTAAGTAAGATAATATACAACTAAAATAGTTTAATTAGCTATTCAGTAAGCTTGGGAATTGAATTGACATGTGTAGAATAATATTTGAATTGTACAATGAGTTAGACGTCTGTATTGTACTATTGTTCAATCTTTTTGAAATTGAGTATGATATATACATAATGATTAATATGAGGTGGTTACATGCTATGATTAGGGAAAAGGTGAGAATGAGTAGATGAATATAAGAACCTAACTATAACACTGAAATGATAAGGTAGATGATGCTAATAAATGCTAACTCAATTCAGTGATCAGAATGTGGTACATTTATGCTTTGTAATTTGTATGTGGGTTGTCATATTTTGTCATAGTAGGATGCATGCTATATAAAATGCATCTTAATTAAGCCAATAATGTAATGAAGCTATACTTGCATAGGCCCGTGTTGTTGCAATTAGGACATTCCCCAAGTCTGAAACATAAATTTTAGACATTTTTTATTCCATTTACAGAATGTCTGGACATAATTGACCAAATGTAAATAGGTAAATGTATAAGTTAACATTGATGGTAGAAAATCCTGCTTGGATGTGTATGGAATATTTATATATTACTTATTATATATTTATACATGCTATAAACACCACTCACATTATTTATATATTGCAGCACATACGGGAGTATGTCTTCCACTGACCCGAAGTTGTGTTTTATATGGTCGAGAGACAGTGACGACGGTTTAGTTTCAACAGTGAGGAGGCATTATGATATGGGTAGGTGTATCGATGGATAGTTTACTAGGGATGCATGGAGGGAGATGGTCTGTGAGATGCAAAATAGGATGTCGAGGCCGGACTTAATGATGGACCAGGTCAAAACTAGGTGGAAGAACCTCAAGAGGGACTATGTCAAACTTAAGCTTGTAATCAATAAGAGTGGCATCGGATGGGATGAAGTTAGGAACAAGCCAAGGCTGCCCGACACCCCTGAGTGGAAGGAGAGCCTTACGGATAGACAAATACCATCTGACGTCGCCTCTGAGGAAGAAGTTGATGCCGACCTAGATTCATCTAATACACCAATGCCCTCAGAAACGCCCATTGCGGAACCGAACTTAGGCGCACCCAGGATGCAAAGTGAGGCCGACACCGGGGGAGGTGGCACAGATTCCCAGGGTGTTGAGGGAAGGACTCCTCATAGCCACAGGCACAGGAAGTGGACATCCTTGCCACACGAACGATGTGCCCTTTCTAATGAAGTGTTATCTGAATTCACACAAGTGTACACAAAGGTACACAAGTTGGGCACAGGTGTCGCCAGTAGAGCCATTGAAAAAGAGGAGTTTGCAACAATTTTACAACATTTCAATGACAATTTTCCTAAAGCCCCTACACAAGTGTTTACAACCCTTATGAACACCATCAAGGATTCGACGAACTGTACAATCTACCTCAGCCTCACTGACACCCCACAGAAACTAACTATATGGTTGCATGATCTTTGGGAAAGGTCCCACATAGGTAGTGCACCAGCCTGACCTTCAATGGCATCCGGTTATGTGCCATCTCAGCAGGGATATGCTTCGCAGTCGCCATCATCAAACTTTAATGGCACAACAAGTATACCATATATGTGGTATACTTGTAGCAATGTTGGTGGCAATAGTGGGAATAACACAGGTCCTTCGGCATCATAACTTATAGGAGGGTTCGGGTTGTGGTTTGCTTTCCAGTATCGTTTATCAATGAACTTCAAGATTTTAGTTTGTGATGATGGTTTATTTGTTTACGAATAGGAAAACCATTTCGTTGTTGTAATAAATATGATGCATCAGTACATTTGTAGCGCGTCAATTTTATTCGTATTTAATGTTCATGTTGTTCAATTTCATTCACATATATCATATTATGATCATGTTGCTACTCTTTTTAATGTACGAATCATGAAAGTTTGAAATCGTTTTGGTTGTAGGCATCATGTCTAGTAGTGGGCATACAGAACCAATAGATCTCCTACTACAAATTATAGATATCGTGACTAGTACAGCAAATCATGTTGCTGATGCAATAGTTGAGTCAATAGCTAACTCCATCATGGATGATATTTCTGATGATGATGACGTACCTCCTTCAATACCTAGATCAGTTAGTATTAGGAGTGGGCACCAAAAGGTGCTAGAAATAATGTTTGGTCATGAATAGAGGGCTTATGACCTATTCCGAATGCATCCACAAACTATAAATACCCTTGTAGACAAGCTTGAGGATCGTGGCTTGTTAAAGAGTAGTAGAGGAGTCTCATCAGTTGAGGTTGTATGCTACTTCCTTCAGATGGTTGGCCATGGCCATACCAATCATGCTTTGGCGGAGGACTACATCCACTCTGGTGAAACCATCACCAGAAAGTTCAACGAAGTATTGGACGCGGTGTGCGCGTTGTGCAATGACTATATTGTCATGCAAACCACAAACACAAACACACATCGTCATATATCGGAGAACCCAATGTTCTACCCTTATTTCAAGGTAGTAACAGTCATCCCTTGTAGTATTTATTATTGTTCAGTTTTTTTGTATGTTGAAACTCGATTATGGTATTGTAGAATGCCATCGGTGCTATTGATGAGACATACATCCCAGTCTTGGTAAGACGTGACAAGCAAAATCATTACCGAGATAGAAAAGGGAATGTCTCCCTGAATGTCATGGCTGTTGTAGACTTCTCAATGGAGTTTACATATGTACTCACTGGCTGGGAGGGCTTGGCCACTGACCAAAGGGTCCTACAAACAACAACGACTACAGGCAGTTTTAAAGTCCCTCCAGGAAAGTATTACTTAGTGGATGCAGGATACGCAAACACTCGGCAATTTCTTGCACCGTATCGCAACACAGCTTACCACATATCTGAGTATCGGGGTAACAGACATTCCTACAACAACAAGAAGGAAATGTTCAACCACAGCCACGCTCCGTTGTGTAATGTCATCGAAAGAGCATTCAGAGTGCTTAAGAGGCAGTTTGCCTACCTTAAAAAGGGGGCGACATATCCTATTCATTCGCAGTGTCACCTCGTAATGGTTTTTTGTATCCTCCACAATTTCATACATCGCAAAAATGATGGTGATTCTATTATGGAAGAAATACCAGACAATAGTACAACATATCTCGTCCCACCCAATGGCGTCGATCTAAGTTTGCTACACCGAAACAAATGCGACAGATGCAAGGGAGGGTGATGTACAATGTGAGACTATTTCCACTTTTATTTGGGATACTCGTTGAACTGACTTTGTAGTTATCCTCATTTCTATACAATATGAAAACTCATGTATGAGTTGACATGTGTTGTGCCCCTCTTTGTTTAATAACAATGTTAGCGTTTGACTACTGATGTATGTTTCACATGTGTTCTCTAATTATTCTAGCCCCTCAACATTTTATATGCCCCATAATAAAAAAATTCACATTTTGTTTGATTAGGTTGTCAGTCTTGAAATAGAGAATGGAATGTCGCAGTGTACATGTGGGCTCCAGTGCATCGTACGAGTGTACATGGATGCCACAGATGTGGCAAATGGCCGGATTGAAGACAACAACCCCCACAGGCCATATTTTATATGTGGTAGGGGAGTTGTTCCAAACAGATGTCACATGGTGTTGCTCGTGCACCGCGTACATCATACACTTTCCACGTTAACTGCAGTTAGGGATGCGTTGGTAACACAACTTACATATGCATGCAATGAACGCAAGTCATGGTTAGAACAATGTGACTTTGTAAGTTCCACTAGAGCAGACACAGACTGGCTAAGAGAAGAAATTGAAGTGTTGCGGGGGAGGCATCTATATCTACGCGAACGACTCCACCTCTCGAGTGATAATGACTCTTCAACGGAGGAAGAGGGATACAATACATCATAGATGTAATATAATTATATGTAATTAAGTGTGGCTTCACTACATGTTACAACATTCAAATGTGACTAACAAACTACTTTCAAACCTAAGTCTCATATAGAGACATATGTTTTGAATCCAAGTTTATGTTACTAATTATTAATCGTGTTTTAGATGTCGATCAATCTATCTGAAGTTTCAAGGTGTGATTGTGGTCTGGTTGCAGCATTGCGAGTTAACACAGAGGATGTGGGGTTATATGATTTTGACATTCTGAGTCAAAGGCCGGGATAAATGTATTATATATGTCCTTCTAGAGAGGTGCGCTAGTACAACCACAAATACTCAGTTGCACTAGCTAAGTAAATGGTGAATTTGTTGTTTTTAACTCGAATTTGGGAAATATTTTTAGGGAAAAGACCGATGCAAATATTTTCATTGGGCAGTCGATTTCCCCCCAACAACTGATTCGCTGAAGGCTGAAATTACGTTACTAACTAATTACGAGTGCAAGTCGGTATGGGGGCAGGTGATGAACATGAAGGACTTTGTTGAAATCCATCACGACCTCCAACATGTTTACACCTCTAAACAGTATGAGTATGAAGTTTTACAAGCCTCCGTTTGGAGGTTGGAGGACAGTCGTACTCTACTTTTGGATACTCCTTCACCCCCGATGACTCCATAAAGTTGTTGTTAAACTTACATCGCAAACTTTGTATTTTTCTTAATTCTGTTCGATTCTTATGGATGTATCACATTTTATGCCATATATTATTTGATCACAAAATCGTAACATTCGAATTATATCCGCAATTATGTTATTTTCTTAATTCTATTAAATTCTTATGGATGTTAATTGTAATATTATATACATACAGAATTTTGTAATATGGCTGCACAACAAACTACGACATATGTTATATGGTGTAGAGAGCTTGATATGGTTCTCAGAGGTTTGATGAGAACCCAATATCACATGGGGAGATGTGTGAATGGAGTATATACTGCTCAGGCTTGGAGGGAGGTGTGGCGTCAATTTCTGCACATAACAGGGGGTCTTACATTTCTTTGAGCGAGCTGCAACTGCGGTGGCAGCACATCATGAGAGAGTTCATAACAGATAATATTTTCATTTTAGGAGATTTAGTGTCTCCCCCACCATTGGTCGTGCAACACGGCGTTCAACGCAACTTTGTGACTACTCGTCGCACCTATCCACCAGCACTTGTTGAGTATCTTACGAATGACGAAAACAACAATAATGCATGAAGTTGTAACATAGTAGCTCAAATTTGTATTTGTTTATGTTTGGTTGTCTCTAATTTCTATTTCTTTATGTTGTACAACTTATGGGCACAATCAGTTTTTTTCCATCGTTTGATAAAACATCTACTTTACGCTTTTGATTACAAAACTTACATCGCGTTAAAACTTGCATTTGTGTATGTTTGCTTGACAACTTATATTTCTATACATTAGTATAAGTATTACTTTTCTAGTGTCATTGTGTGCTCATATTTTTAATTTTTTTATTAAATATAGATGCCGCCATCGAGATCAAAGTCACCGGCAAAGTACGAAAAGATATTGATGTCTCCATCAAAGATAAAAAAATATGTTAAAGAAAACCTTATATGTAAAAAAAAATGTTGCGAGACTTCACTTAATGGGGGCAAATCTGGGAGATAGGAACAAGGAAAGGAAGGTGTCAATCACCATGTTTGTCATCTGCCATTGTTGTTTGACTGGCCAAAAGACGATGTCAAACAACCCATTCATCCTGTGCAGGAAGAATGTCCCGTTTCATGGGACGAATATGATGAGGCCCTGAAGTGGGTCAACTTGGATGGTCCTACCTGGGATCAACATAAATCATTGTTCACACCGCCATCTTAACATGTATTTATGGATATGTAGAAGTAGGCCTAGGCAATGCCGCTCATGTTTTTTCCGCTCTTCCTTCGTTCATGATGCATTTGTCTAGGACCAAAGTATGCTATTATCCCTTATTTTGGGCGTTATTTAAGTTCAAATGAAAACTTCTTCACTTTGTCATTTATTTTATTATTATGGAAGAATTATATGTAACTATGGTATGGACATGTTTATATTCAAATGGTTATGCTACATGTGTGTGATTTTATGTTCTATCATGACAATTTCAATTATCTTTTCAGTTACAAATTATTGGATCGAATACGCATAACTATATACATAAATACAAGATGCCACACAAGACAAGATAGATGTATATTATTTATTTAAAATAAACATATAAAAGGAGCATACTCATCTTATATCCATACCACTAAACAACAAATAATATCATCCACATTGTGTATGGATAATTTTGTTTTCCAAAAATTTTACTTGTATTGTAGTGCCATCACAGCTTCATATATTGTGTAACTATTAAGTCATTCATGTTAGAAGAGGACAGAATAGACAGATCCTGACTAGGTTGCCAAACAAAATCAGACTGCAGTCAGACTGATAATCAGACTGCAGTCAGACTGATAACCAAACAGAATCAGACTAAAACCAGACTCAAATCAGATCAGCTGACCATAATCAGACTGGGTTACCAAACAGAATCAGACTGGATCCAGACTACACCAATCCAGATCTACTGACTAACCCTGCCCAATCCAGTCCAGACTACGGAATCCCAGTCCCGAACCAAACAGGGACTTAGGACTTATACAGTGATGGGTAAAGAAAAGGTAGGCATTATCTACATGCCTCCCTTCTTTCTATAAAAACCATAGGTCTCGTAGGAAACCCCAACCCTTAAGGCTTATCAAAACCATTTTACCTCTTGCCATGTATACAATTTCATGGTTTAATCATATACTCCTTGTACGGGTGGGTTTAAAGGCAAGACACCCACCAACTTTCTTGTTTGGATTTAAGAAATTTTAAGTAACCGAGGAATCCTATTAAAGCCTTTCATATCATTAGGCACAAGATAATTTCTAGAACCGTGTACTTGTTATCCAAAGTCATCTCTTTCCATAGATATAAATTTTAAATCAATTATCTTCATATCATGGAAATATGTCAAACTCCTTTCCTAATGTAATGGGACTCCTTTCCTATCGAGAGTCCCAAAAGCCATGTAATAACCCCTATTTATCTCAAGTTTCGGGACAATAAACCGCTATATATTATCCAACCTTAGGAAGAAGATAAGGTTTTAACTCATCCATGAACTATCCAGATCTTGGATATCTATTATGATCATGAATATCCATAATATCAAAATTCATGTCCCAATGACCCATATGCAAACCATGATTATCCCAATTGGGTCGAGATGCATCCCAAAGGCACAAGAACCACATCTAGGGCCTTATAAAGGCTCCATGAGCTTAGTCACATTCCTAAATACCAAACTTGAGGCTTTGGTAACTATTGCATCTTATATTAGCCTCATATGATCGCATATTCCCAACATTCATTATTAACTTAAATTGAACCTTTATTATGAGTCAAGGGTTTGGAATCATCAACCAAGATCCCTCAAAACTCATCATCGATATATGTTCCTTAATTTCATAAAGGCTTGAAATCTACAAATTTCAAGGATGTAATAGGAATACTTGGAATGTTCATTTAATAAACATCTCCAATCTTCACATATTTCTCATACTGTTGATACATCTTGGATACCAAGATTCATTACCTTGGTATCCACCTCATGTGCTATAAGGAACTTACATCATTATTTCATCCACTTTTACCAACATAACAAATATCTAGACATATAAGAGGAGTCTTCCTAATTATTGGAAGGCTCAAAATAAAAATCATCACAAACTTTATGATCTTGGAACCATAGTCCAAACAACCTTATGCTATAATAAGCTATTCACCCTCATGTTTACATCTAATCCATACATACCAAGTGACAATGATCCACTTGAAAGATGTGCCCTAGAAATAAAAGACACAAACGGAAACACACTTCCCACATCATCACAACATAGTCTAAGGGTCACTAGAAAAAAGGTAAGCAATTCTATTTTCATTATGCAGGTTACAACTTCTTGTGTATCATTTTACCTTTTTCATTTCAGGTTCCTTGCCATTAGCATAGGATTCATCATGATTAACATATCTCATTACTACTTCCTTCTTGAATATTTATCACATTTGGGTATGTTCTCTTATTTTATTATGTTTGTCAACCACTTATCAAAAAGTAAATCATCATATTCCACATTTTCTTCATTAAACATGGATAACCTACCTTAATTTCTTTCACACGCTATGTTGATTTTATGTTAACACTTTCTTACAGACATAGGTTGGTCTGAGATTAACTCAGGTTCCACCTTATTCATTTGTCATTGTTCACATTTATCTTCTCATTTTGTACATGTTATAGGAGTTCTTTCCATCTTATGTGGGTTTCATACATTGATTCACTTTATAAGAATAGATTTATCTGTCTTTTACTTTATTATCTTCTTGAATCACATCTTCAAGAACTCCTCTTTTTCTAATTTGTATTTGTATTTAGATTTCATGGTGTTATATCTTTCTCTTATAGTTACCAAACTTCAAGTTTTGATAGATTATGATGAAATTCTCACCTTCTTTAAGGTAGGATTTAGATATTTATACCATGATTCCTTATTCATTATGCTCTTTAGATTGTCTCAAAATGACTACTTGATCAGAGTAATTAGAAAGATAACAATCTAAGAGTTCCATACTTACCTTTCTTCCATAATTGAATACCTAGCTAGGGCACCCAAATTTTGAGATTAGACAGTATGCACCATATTTTTATGTCATATTCTTAATTTTGACATCATCCTAGTCCTAAGTCCTAGTGTCCCTGTAGACTTAATGAACCTAAAGCTCTGATATCAACTTGTGAGAAAATGTTACACTAAACGAGATTACTCAAAACATAAAACATAATCAATCACTAATTAATCACATACCCAAAAATGTTGGTAAATTAAAACCAATTTCAACATCAACACCTGCTTAGCAACATTTGCATAAGAAACCAAACATCGTTCTTGTATCAATACTATGCCAAGAATTCAATACAAATTATTTAATCACCTTAGCCTCAACATATATACACAGGAAAATAATATTCATATATGCCACACAGACAAGCATTAATATGCTAACAAAAGTCTGATTCGTTTGAAACACCATATATAACTTTTCCTGCCCAGACCTGAGAGTACATTGATGACTCTAGGACACACTAGACATCTAATCAACTTTATCAAAGACTCATCACTATAGCTCCTCTTTCCTGTCACATGTTTGTTTTTGTCACCTCTGATTACATAAAAAGATGTGGCGAACCACAAGGGCAAGACCCATGTCCCATCAAGAGATATAACCTTCAACAACGCTTATTAATTACAACATTTTAAATAGTAGATAACTAAGCAGTTGGAGTATTTAATAATCAATTGAACAGATTGAACAGTTCAAGTATACTAAACATATTAAGTAAATCATCTTAGAAACAAGTATGATCATCAATGCATATATAGATAACAAATAAATCCATTTCTCTGGTTAGATATCTACTCAAATATCATCAAATTGAATCTAATAACAACCATTATCATTAATGTGACTATCATCATATTCCTTGCTAACAGTACAAGCAATCTAGTAGCATAAGCATCCCTGACATCATGAATATGTCTAGTAGCATAACATGGCTATCAATATTGGCATCTCAAATAAAGGGAACTGATCTATATCATAAGTAGAAATAACATCATAACACAATGAACTACATAGGCAAGATTAGCAGTTTAAGCATTTATAATTACATAGGCATGACTAGCAATATTAAACATAGCTAGCAGTAGCATATTAACCATCAGTGTCAGTATATTTGACAACATAAGCATGTTTACAACATGAGCATAACTACATCATAAGCATATCTATTATCTCTTATTATACTATACATGTTTTAATGAAAAGAAAGAAAATAAGGGTTATCATCCAATATGAAGTGTTGTGCATAACCCTAAATAGATATGCTACATGACTGTCTTACATCTTTTATTATTATGCCCTAAAGAATTTGAGGATACCACTCAAAATCCAACTGACCACTGCTAAGTCAAAATCAGTGCCATACAAGATCTAGGAAGAGTCAGACTCCTAAGATCTTCTCCACCCCCGGTTAGTACAGGTCTGCCACAGTGACACATAAGGTCAATCTGCTAGCAGCCTAGTTCGTCCTTTGTACATGTCACAACACTAGTGAAAGGAGGTGGGTACGCATACCCTACCATCCGAGGTACAACCACAACTATCTTCCAATCTCTTCACATATATAATCACTAAGACATGACCACAACCATTCTCAATCACATCAGATGTATGAGGCATGACCATAGCCATCCTCCACAACCTGCATTGTGGATGACCAGGATATATCCTCAACTTGCCTCCCCCACATACTCAACATTATGGGCTTTGAGTTTCCCTTAGGAATACTCATTTCACCATCCAGCAAGTTCTGACACTGGATAGCTCTATGACATAGGGCACTACATGATTAGAGTTTCACTTGATTAGTTATGCCAATTGTTTGAATTAAGGTTGCATCAAACAAGTGGACATACAAACCCTTATTCACTTCTAGCAAGCACATAAATATCACAACTTTTAAAAGATATAAAATGTGTGAAACATAATATCTCATCTCATCATCACATGGTACTGTTCACTTGCCATTCATGAGACCACACTAGTCATCATACTATCACAAGATATAAATTCTTTTCCCAATATCACAGGGTATGAACCCTTATCAACATAAGAGGATTACACCTCATTTAGGGCTCAACCATGCCCAAAGGTCATTAAGACCATCATACTATCACATGATATAAATCCTTTTCACAATATCACAGGGTATCAACCCTTATCAACATAAGAGGATTACACCTCATTTAGGGCTCAACCATGCCCAAAGGTCAATAAGACCATCATACTATTCCATGCAAGATCATCATTATCTTTCCATGCCTTATAACAACGCTCAACAACATCACTTACATATAATACACCAGATCAACACAATATTGCATTAATGAGCTAGGAGATATTCATAAACAATCATAGCAGGATTATATTAAAATTAAGAACATTCCTTCATTACATCAACAAGCAAGGAATCTAGATATGATTAACCCTCATCATGTTCATAATGCACATGTTTATCATAAGAAAGTATCAATCATGTGGCTATGATAACCAACAATTAACATATTAAGGTTATGATCATATTAAGGAGGTTATTTCACCATCATTCCATCATATAAGAATGTTAAACATGAATACTCATCTTTATAGTTAGGTTCAACAAGATAAAATATATTAATGTTACTAATCAACACTTATACCCAAACCCTAACTCACGGTATCCCCATTGGATCATGGATGTATAAGGTGAAGCATCACCATCACATTCCATACTATTCTAAATTATGAACCCACACGTTAATAAAGGTGTAACCTTTAGGTTATAGCATATTAAGGTTTCAACAACAATAAGAGAGTACTACATGATTGTATTAATCATTCAAGGACTATTCATACCCAATTACCATCATTTAGTTATATTAAAGCTAGGTATAACAAGCTATACCTAATTAGGGTTGCATATGAACACAATATGGTTATCATCCCTTCTATTCATATGAGTGAATAGGTAAGACTACCTTATTTAGGGTAACCCTCCATTTGTTCCATCATCATACAACCCATATCACCATACCACAATGTCACCCAGAACCATTGGATGTTTAAAAGGTAAGACCATAGGTTGTTTACATAATTAAACACCTTGAATGAATCATCAATGATGTTATTGAGTTTTGATCTATAAAATTCACCATTTATCCCTAGACATCCTTTGGTTAACAACAACAAAGGTTCTGTTGAGAGTAGGATAAAACCCACAATCAATAGCTCATTTAAAACAAGCCATCCATTGTCAACAAGTAAGCTCCTTAAATTGATCATATAAACAAAACCATTTAAATCACATTATGAGGACCAACATATTACATTATCCATCATTCCACTTTATTGGAGGAATAACCATTAGACCTTGACCATTGGGTCAAGTTCATATGTTAAAACCATCAATTACAGTATAGGTCCGACCATTGCATCAAGTGACCCAAGAAACCATTGGTCTAAGGCTTAATTGATGCTACAACTATATGATTAACTCATCATTGGTTTTGGAGACCTGATCCACCATTATTAGTGACCATTAAGTCACCGTAGGTTGTTAGATCAACACTATATTCATTTATCAACATCAAACATCAAACTAATATCACCATTGATTGATAGCATCATTAGGGTACTTAGTTGTTAATCACTACGCTTCTAATTAGGCCAAATTATGACCTAAGGGGTGAAAGTTAGTTGAAACCCTTGATTACCACCATCACTTTTCATCAAGACAACACCAACGGTTGTTGCAATTGTACCACCATCGACTCATGTATTTATAGAAGAAATCAACTTTAAACCCTAAAATTGACCATTGGTTGATAGGTGCTTAGCACCATAGGTTGTCAAACCAACCTGATCCAAGTCATATTATACCTTAGTAATAACATACACATGATCACAGGTTCTTCTAGAACTAAAATCAGAAAGGGAACATTATAAAAATCGAAATCCAAGTCAAGCATAGCTTGTTAGTGCATGGATCATCATTTTCAAGCAAGAATATGAGCTAGTAAGCTTATGGTAAGCAATAAACGTGGAGAAAGTTATAAAACTTGCCTCTAATGAGAATATGAAATCCCAAACAGAAGAAAACTCGAGCAAGTAGGGTAGAAAATTCAAGTGTAAGTTGTGAACTCGTCCATCTAGCACCTTTCTTTGTCAAATGAGCAAACCCTAAGCATAAGGAGCAAGAAAGGTAGGGTTTTAGAGCTTTAGAGAAATTTCTACCATGGAACAACAAGGTTCCGACCTGGAGAAAGGTAAGAGGAAGGATAACAAATAAATAAATGGATGAAAGAAGGGGGTTCTTACTATTTTAGGTCAAGATCACTAGAAGGAAGCTTTTCAAACCCTAAAAGGAAGTCAATTGCAACCCTAGATTCTTTTTCCAAGAAGATCCCTTCTTTCTTCTTCCTTGGATAGGAAATTCACAAAAGCACAAAGGGAGAATGAGGCTCATAGAAGGAGGGAAGTGGTGGACAACAAATGGCTCATTTTGGTTCTAAGGGATAAGTATATGAAACTTTAAGATAAAGAAAAACAAAAAGTTAAAGTTCTAGTATCTTTCCAAGTGTCCATGGCCTTAAACTATTAAGAATATACAATCACACATACAAGAAGCAATCTAGTAGCATAAGCATCCCTGACATCATGAATATGTCTAGTAACATAACATGGCTATCAATATTGGCATCTTAAATAAAGGGAACATATCTATATCATAAGTAGAAATAACATCATAACACAATGAACTACATAGGCAAGATTAGCAGTTTAAGCATTTATAATTACATAGACATGACTAGCAATGTTAAACATAGCTAGCAGTAGCATCTTAACCATAAGTGGCAGTATATTTGACAACATAAGCATGTTTACAACATGAGCATAACTACATCATAAGCATATCTATTATCTCTTATTGTACTATACATGTTCTTAATGAAAAGAAAGAAAAAAGGGTTATCATCCAATATGAAGTGTTATGTATAACCCTAAATAGATATGCTACACGACTGTCTTACATCTTTTATTATTATGCCCTGAAGAATTTGAGGATACCACTCAAAATCAAACTGACCACTGCTAAGTCAAAATCAGTGCCATACAAGATCTAGGAAGAGTCAGACTCCTAAGATCTCCCCCCCATTAGTACAGGTCCGCCACAATGACACATAAGGTCAATCTTCTAGCAGCCTAGTTCGTCCTTGGTATAGGTCACAACACTAGTGAAAGGATGTGGGTATGCATACCCTACCATCTGAGGTAAAACCACAATTGTCTTCCAATCTTGTCACATATATAATCACGGAGACATGACCACAACCATTCTCAATCACATTAGATGTATGAGGCATGACCATAGCCATCCTCCACAACCTACATTGTAGATGACCAGGATATATCCTCAACTTGCCACCCTCACTACTCAACAGTATGCGCTTTGAGTTTCCCTTAGGAATACTCATTTCACCATCTAGCAAGTTGTGACACTGGATGGCTCTTTGACATAGGGCACTACATGATTAGAATTTCACTTGATCAGTTATGCCAGTTGTTTGAATTAAGGTTGCAACAAACAAGTGGACATACAAACCCTAATTCACTTCTAGAAAGCATATAAATATCACAAATTTTAAAAGATATAAAATGTGTGAAACATAATATCTCATCTCATCATCACATGGTACTATTCACTTGCAATTCATGAGACCACACTAGTCATCATACTATCACAAGATATAAATTATTTTCACAATATCGTAGGGTATGAACCCTTATCAAAACAAGAGGATTACACCTCATTTAGGGCTCAACCATGCCCAAAGGTCATTAAGACCATCATACTATCACTGGATATAAATCCTTTTCACAATATCACAGGGTATCAACCCTTATCAACACAAGAGGATTACACCTCATTCAGGGCTCAACCATGCCCAAAGGTCAATAAGACCATCATACTATTCCCTACAAGATCATCATTATCTTTCCATGCCTTATAACAAGGCTCAACAACAACACTTACATGTAATACACCAGATCAGCACAATATTGTATTGATGAGCTAGGAGATATTCATAAACAAACATAGCAGGGTTATATTAAAATTAAGAACATTCCTTCATTACATCAATAGGCAACGAATCTAGATATGATTAACCCTCATCATGTTCATAATGCACATGTTTATCATAGGAAAGTATCAATCATGTGGCTATGATAACCAACAATTAACATATTAAGTTTATGATCATATTAAGGAGATTATTTCACCATCATTCCATCATATAAGAATGTTAAACATGAATACTCATCTTTATCTATTTGCATTATAGTTAGGTTCAACAAGATAAAATATATTAATGTTACTAATAAACACTTATACCCAAACCCTAACTCATGGTATCCCCATTGGATCATGGATGCATAAGGTGGAGCATCACCATCACATTCCATACTATTCTAAAGTATGAACCCACACATTAATCAAGGTGTAACCTTCAGGTTATAGCATACTAAGGTTTCAACAACAATAAGAGAGTACTACATGATTGTATTAATCATTCAAGGACTATTCATACCCAATTACCATCATTTAGTTATATTAAAGCTAGGTATAACAAGCTATACCTAATTAGGGTTTCATATGAACACAATATGGTTATCATACCATCTATTCATATGAGTGAATAGGTAAGACTACCTTATTAAGGGTAACCCTCTATTTGTTCCATCATCATTCAACCCATATCACCATACCACAATGTCACCCAGAACCATTGGATGTTTAAAAGGTAAGACCATTGGTTGTTTACATAAGTAAACACCTTGAATGAATCATCTATGACATTATTGAGTTGTGATATATAAAATTCACCATTTAACCCTAGACATCCTTTGATTAACAACAATAAAGGTTCTATTGAGAGTAGGATAAAACCCACAATCGACAGTTCATTTAAAACACGCCATCCATTGTCAACAAGTAAGCTCCTTAAATTGATCATATAAACGAAACCATCTAAATCACATTATGAGGACCAAAATATTACATTATGCATCATTCCACTTTATTGGAGGAATAACCATTAGTTGACCATTGGGTCAAGTTCATATGTTAAAACCATCAATTACAGTATAGGTCCGACCATTGCATCAAGTGACCCAAGAAACCATTGTTCTATGGCTTAATTGATGCTACAACTATATGATTAACTCATCATAGGTTTTGGAGACCTGATCCACCACTATTAGTGACGATTAAGTCATCGTAGGTTGTTAGATCAACACTATATTCATTTATCAACATCAAATATCAAACTAATATCACCATTTATTGATAGCATCATTAGGGTACTTAGTTGTTAATCACTAGGCTTCTAATTAGGCCAAAACATGACCTAAGGGATGAAAGTTAGTTGAAACCCTTGATTACCACCATCAATTGTCATGAAGACAACACCAACAGTTGTTGCAATTGTACCACCATCAAGTCATGTATTTATAGAAGAAATCAGCTTTAAACCCTAAAATTGACCATTGGTTGATAGGTGCTTAGCACCATAGGTTGTCAAACCAACCTGATCCAAGTCATATTATACCTTAGTAATAACATACACATGATCACAGGTTCATCTAGAACTGAAATTAGAAAGGGAACATTATAAAAATCGAAATCCAAGTCAAGCATAACCTTTTAGTGCATGGATCATCATTTTCAAGCAAGAACATGAGCTAGCAAGCTTATGGTAAGCAATAAACGTGGAGAAAGTTATAAAACTTTCCGATAATGAGAAGATGAAATCCCAAACAGAAGAAAGCTCGAGCAGGTAGGGTAGAAAATTCAAGTGTAAGTTGTGAACTCGTCCATCTAGCACATTTCTTCGTCAAATGAGCAAACCCTAAGCATAAGGAGCAAGAAAGGTAGGGTTTTAGAACTTTAGAGCAATTTCTACCATGGAACAGTAAGGTTCCGACCTGGAGAAAGGTATGAGGAAGGATAAAAAAGTAATAAATGGATGAAAGAAGGGGGTTCTTACTATTTTAGGTCAAGATCTCTAGAAGGAAGCTTTTCAAACCCTAAAAGGAAGTCAATTGCAAGCCTAGATTCTTTTTCCAAGAAGATCTCTTCTTTCTTCTTCCTTGGATAGGAAATTTGCAGAAGCACAAAGGGAGAATGAGGTTCACAGAAGGAGGGAAGTGGTGGACAACAAATGGCTCGTTTTGGTGCTAAGGGATAATTATATGAAACTTTAAGATAAAGAAAAAGAAAAAGTTAAAGTTCTAGTATCTTTCCAAGTGTCCATGGCCTTAAACTATTAAGAATATACAAGCACACACACAAGAAGCTCCCCCACCATCCATAGAGACATGCTTATCCCTCATTTCTTGAATTTCCAAGCAAAATAAATAATTCATTAGTTGATAGCTACTAAAGGTAGCTCATCCATGAAGGGGTAAACCCTAAAATACCCTTGGAGAACACCTTCAAACCAAGGATTAAATAGGTTCCCCATGTCTCAACAAGCTCAAAAACAATGAGAGAATATCAAAGTACCATAATGAAAGTGATAAATTGCAAATAAAACCTCTCAATTGTGTAAATTGTAGAAAAGTCCAAAATGTGCATAAAATTGCATAACTTGCTCAAACATTGTCCAAACTGGACCAAACTTGAAACTTAAGCTTATATTATGATTTCAAAGCATATAAAAGGTTATATTAGGGTTATAAGAATTCAATTATGATAATTAAGCTTATTCAACTCATTAAGCAAGTTTAGGGGTCTTATAGTAAGGAGGATTGAGATGTCTGCCATAGAAAAGCGTGAAGCTAATGCTAAGAAGCGACCAATTCAATTCCAAGGAAAATAATCTGGAGGCTTAAAAAATCCAAGGTTTTTCCCATCGCATTCGTAACCAAGGTCAACCTTCAGTGAAGCAAGATCACATGCACCTCTACAGTGGACCCCTAGTAGGGGTAGAAGTCATATTTTTTCACCAATAAGAGCTGGAAACTCATCATCAGTCTCATTTATAGGGTTGTTTAGACCACAAAGTGATAATAGGGTGTGTCACCAATGTGGATAGATAGGACATGTTAAATGGAATTATCCTATGAAGGTTGAGGAAGTGACCTAGCAGCCAAGGTAGAGTCAGCAAGGATCACAACATAGACAGTTCAGTAGTGGTAGTGGTAGAGGATGCAATCAAGCATTGTAGATAGGATCCCCTGGATAGGCTATCCGAGGACATGGACGACCACAGGAGACGGCGAGGCTCTATGCCATGAGCCAGTCAGAAGTAGTAGTCAACCCACAAGTTGTGATAGGTCAGATGGAGTTATTTCATTCTGATTTGTCTACTTCTTGTTTAATATATGTGCTAGTAGATCTAGGTACAACACACTCTTTTATCACTAGAGAGGTGATAGATAGTTGTTATCTACCTATTAGTCATAGATTTGATAGCCTACGACTAGAGACTCCTTTGGTTGGTTCCATCGAGTTGCAGGAAGTATGCTCTTCTTGTGTTCTTCGTTTTTATGGACATAACATTCAAGTGGATCTTTTGCCACTTGACATGCATGGTTTTGATGTGATCCTAGGTATGGATACCTTGGAAAAGTACAAGGTAATCTTGGACTGTAGCACTAAGGTAGCAACGTTCCATGATGGAGAGGTACAGTGGGTTTTCCAAGGTAATAGGAAGATTCTTCCTACCTATTTGATGTCAGCTATGACAGTGGAGTGATTGATGAAACAAGGATATGAAGCTTTCTTAGCCCATGTTGTGGATACCCAGGCGAGAGGTACTAGTATCCAAGAGATACCAGTGGTACGGGAGTTTGAATATCTTTCTCCTGATGAGTTTCTTGGAGTTCCCTCTCCTAGAGAGATTGACTTTGAGATCAATCTTGCTCCTGGAACACAAACCATAGCACAGTCACTATATAGAATGGTGCCAGTAGAGATGTAGGAGTTAAATAAAAAGTTACAGGAACTATTAGAGAAGGGTTTTATCAGGACGAGCACTTCCCCTTGGGGTGCTCTCATTGTTTGTCAAGAAGAAAGATGGTTCCATGAGGTTGTGTATAGACTATTGATAGTTAAACAAAGTGACGATAAAGAATAAGTATCCTTTTCCAAGGATTGATGATCATTTTGATCAATTGAGAGGTGCCACTGTGTTTTCAAAGATAGACCTCAGGTCAACTTACCATCAGTTGAGGATTAAGGCAGATGACATACCTAAGTCAACCTTTACCACTAGGTATGGTCATTATGAGTTCATGGTGATGCCATTTGGGCTAACCAATGCACCTGCAACTTTTATGGATATGATGAACAGGGTGTTTAGACCTTATCTTGATCAGTGTGTGGTCATGTTCATAGATGATATCCTAATATACTCCAAGGATAGTCAACAGCATGAGCAACACATTCGCCAGGCATTGACTTTGTTGAGGCAACATCATCTATATGCTAAGTTTAGTAAGTACGAATACTGGTTATCTGAAGTGTCCTTTCTAGGCCATGTTATATCTTCTAAAGTAGTTTATGTTGACCCTAAGAAAGTGGAGTATGTACTAGAATGGGAACAACCAAAGACATCGATAAAAATTCACAGTTTCCTAGGTTTGGTAGGCTACTATAGAAGATTCATCAAGGATTTCAGTTTTGTAGCATTGCCCCTAACTAGGTTAACAAGGAATGATGTTCCTTTTGCTTGGAGTGACAAGTGTTAATGTTCTTTTTAGCTGTTGAAAGAAAATTTGACCAGTGCACCGGTGTTAGTTCTTCCAAATCAAGGGAAAGGCTATGTTGTCTTTTGTGATGCTCCAAAAATTGGGTTGGGATGCGTGTTGATGCATGATAAAAATGTGATTTCTTTTGCTTCACGACGACTTAAGAAACATGAGGAGAATTACCCAACACATGATCTGGAGCTTGCAGCGGTGGTCCATGCCTTAAAGATTTGAAGACACTACCTTTATGGAGAAAAGTGTCAGATCTTCACTGACCATAAGAATCTACAATATATCTTCTCAAAACAAGAACTGAATATGAGGCAAAGGAGATGGATGGAGTTGATTAAGGATTATGATTGCACAATATACTACCATCCAGGGAAGGTGAATGTGGTAGTTGATGCTTTGAGTAGGAAATCATCTTCATCCTCATCTACAAATAATGCACAAATGTTTTCCTTGGTTTGCCACAAGAGGGATATGCTAGTATCTCTTCTCCAGATGAATGTACATCTGGAAGTTTCCTTGTTGGTAGGTGTGTTGATCCAATCAGGAATTGGTAGTGAAAAGTATGATGGCTTCCATGAGGTAGATGACGGTAGAATTTGTTTCCATAATAGGACAATAATTCCTAATGCTAAGGGGTTGAGGAAGATGGTACTTGAGGAGGCTCACTCCTCGATGTATGCAATGCATCCTGGAAGTGCCAAGATTACCAGAACGTGAAGGACTTGTATTGGTGGCTAGGTCTAAAGCGTGATGTGGCACAATTTGTTGCTAGATGTTCAGTTTGTCAGCATGTGAAGGCTGAGCACCAAAAACCTACAGGAACATTAGAACCTTTTCCAATATGGCAGTGTAAATGGGATCATATTACCATGGACTTTGTGGTTGGTATTCCTAGGACAACCAAGGGTCATGATTCCATATGGGTGGTAGTGGAAAAATTGACTAAGTCAGCTCACTTTCTTCTAGTCAAGATGACATTTACAACAGAGAAGTTGGCACAAGTATATGTTGATAAGATAGTCTATCTACATGGCATTCCAATAACTATAGTTTCTAACAGAGGTCCACAATTTACAAGTCATTTTTGGGAACGTTTACATTCAACAATGGGAACACAGCTGAGGTTCAACACAAATTTCCATCCGCAGACAGATGGCCAGTCTGAAAGGACTTTTTAGACCATAGAGGATCTCTTGAGGGCATGTGTCTTGTAGTTTCTGGGTAGTTGGGATATACATCTCAGTTTGATAGAGTTTGCTTATAACAATAGCTACCAGACAAGCATAGGTATGGCTCCTTATGAGGCTCTATGTGGGATACATTGTCGGTCTCCTCTTTGTTAGTATGAGATCAGTGAATATTAACTTTTGGGCCCTGAGCTAGTACAACAGACTACAAAAAAGATTAGAGTGATACAACAACAATTGGAAGCAGCCCAGGATAGGAAGACATCTTATGTAGATAACCAACATAGATCGCTAGAGTTCCAAGTGGGAAATAGAGTATATCTCAAAGTATCTCCTTGGAAAGGTGTGCTAAGATTTGGAAAGAAGGGTAAGTTGGGTCCTAGATTTATGGGACCATACCCTATCTTAGCTCATGTTGGAAAAGTGACATACAAGTTGGAGTTACCACCAGAGCTATATAGGTTACATAATGTTTTTCACATCTCCATACTAAGGAAATGCCATCCAGATACAGAGCAGACAATCCAACCAGTAGAGTTTGAGTTACATGAGGATATCTCTTATGTTAAAGGTCCAGTGTTGATCCTAGACAGGAGAGTGAAGAAGCTGAAGAAGAAAGATATACTGTTAGTAAAGGTTTTTTGGAATCATCATGGCATAGAGGAATCCACATGGGAACTAGAGAATGAGATGCACATAAAGTACCCATCTCTCTTTGTGTAGGATTTCGGGGCAAAATCCTTGTTAGAGGTTTATAGTTGTAAGGTCCCTAAACTTGATTAAAGTGTTGAACAAGATTATTTACCATAATTGAATGCTTAGAAACTTATATAACCTTGTGATATTCTTTGGAATCATAAGACAAGCTTAAGTTTCAAATTTGGTCCAATTTGGACATTGTTTGAGTAAGTTATGAAATTTTATGTGCATTCTAGACTTTTTTACAATTGACCCAATTGGGAGGTTTTCTTTGTATATTTTCACAATAATTACGACCCTCATAGATTTCCTTATCATTAATGACTTTTTTGAGCTATGGGGCTCCTATTTGTTCTTGGTTTGGAGGTGTTCCTCTTTAAGGACATTTTAGGGGTTTCCAACTTTATGGATAAGGATAAGAGTAATGGTA
Source organism: Alisma plantago-aquatica (assembly GCA_963693085.1). Lineage (NCBI taxonomy): Eukaryota > Viridiplantae > Streptophyta > Magnoliopsida > Alismatales > Alismataceae > Alisma > Alisma plantago-aquatica. The sequence goes on along the minus strand of OY856413.1, from coordinate 805,220,643 downwards.
AAGATAAGGATAAGGATAAGGGTAAAGATAAGGATAAGGATAAAGATAAGAATAAGGGTATAGATAAAGGAGAGAAAGTGCAGGTGGCAAGTGAGGGAGGTGTTGCAAGGACATAGAATCTCTAGACTATGGACACATGGAAAGCTCATGGACACCTCATGCTTGACCCCTTCCTTATCCATGAAGCTATATATACCCCTTCCTATCTCCAAATCAAAATCATTTCTCACTCCCTCTTTCCTCTGTCTTAGAGAATAGACCTTTCTCTTTTTTTCTACATAACAAAGTGCTCTAAGGTAGAAGACAACCTCTTTTTGGAGAAGAAGGTCTCCTAGAGCTCCATCTAGCCCTACCTAGGGTTTCCAAGGTCATCTTCTAGGGTTTTCGACCAAGGAAAGTTTTTTTATTCCTTCCTTCTCCATTTTTCTTGCTCTTATCCTTCCTTAGACCTTGATCCAGGTCAAAACTCTACTATTCCATGGTAAAAGTTTCTTTAGATCTCAAGATCCTATCGTTCTTACTTTTTCTTCTAGGGTTTTGATTCCTTGTGAAGAAGAGTGCCTGCTTGGTCGAGCTCAGAGCTTCCTCTTGGGTTTTCTACCTTCTTGACTCAAGTTTCTTGCTTCTATAAGTATGTTCTTCACAGTAGACATGAGTTTTATAACTTGATCTATGTTTATTTATTATTATAAGCTTGATAGCACATGTTCTTGTTTTAAAATAATGATCCATGCACTAAAAATCTATGCTCGACTTGGATTTCAATTTTTATGGTGTTTCCTATTTTTTTCCAGTTCTAGATGAACCTGTAATCATGTAGACATTCTTCCTAAGGAAATATATGACTTAGTTCAGGTTGGTATCACCACTTATGGTGCTATCACCACTTATGGCGCTAAGCACCTATCAACCGATGGTCCATATTAGGGTTTCTAGTTTATTTTCTCCTCTAAACACATGACTCGATGGTGTGGTCTTCATGATAACCAAAGGAGATAACAAAGGGTTATGAATTATGTGAATTGATAGTCACACCTTAGGTCAATGTTATGCCCTCTTGGAATCTCAATGAGAAATGGCTTGATTATCTAATGATGTTATCAATCAATGATGACATTAGCTTAATATCTGATGGTGTTAAATGAGTATAGTGTTGAGCTAACAATTGATGGCGACTTAATTATCACAACTAATAGTGAATCCTATGGGGATTTACATACTGAATTAATAAGATCCCTCGCAATTAAAATTACATAACATGTTTGTTAGTCTTGTCAAAGACAACACAACAACTAGAAAATTATATATATTTACACAATAAAATTTCATAGACATTTTATTCATTCACAAGCTTTCCAAAAAGATATATAGTTCAGAATCATTTCAATATAGTGGTGTGTTCTTCCCCTTTTTCATGTAAAAATTTGGGGTCACAATAAAAGTCTTATCCAGAGTAGCATATCAAATTATGAAAATTACATGAATAAAACCAAGAAGCAATTTCAACAAGTTAGCATGGAAATATGCACAAATAGGCTCAAACTTCAAGTGAACTTAATTTAGTAACAAGGTTTGAGTACATAATATGAAAAAATGGTAAAATAAGAAGAAATAGGAAATCTCACAACTAATATTAACATATAACTAGATGAAGAGAGATAAAGAAAATATACAACCTCATTATACAAGTGTCATACATGATACATGATGAGCTCACAAAATGCAATTTGTAGGACACTCTAAAAACTAGACCTTATAGTCCTTGAAAGGATGATAGTGATAACCATATCCTTCACCATAAAGAGTTACAATAAAACAATGGGAATCTTCTTTATACATCCTCATAGATTCAACTAACCATTTTCAAATCCTCAAAAATTTAGTTGGAGGACCATCTCTCATGAATTTGAGGATAACAAAAAATCCCACATTACGCTATGGCATGAGCTTGATGGTAAGTAGGCTTAGATATCCAGTCAAAACAAATAGAGCTACAATGCAATACTAGCTATGAGAGACAAGTACTTATAAGATGAGGAAGCAATAGGAGGTGGAGTGGAGTGTGGGAGAACACTCATATGAGGGGAAGAGTGGGTATGATCAATAGTAGTAGGGGAAACAAATGAGGTTTAGTGGGTGGTAGGGTAGACTACTCAATATGCATAGGTTGCAAAGTTAACAGAGGTTAAGGATGGTTGGTAGGGACTAGGGCTAGAGAATGGGCATGAAAGTCTCTTCTGATTGGTGAGGTAGGAGATGTATTCATGAGGTAGGTAGTCTCATGGTGAAGGTAGTCAATGACCTAGAAAAATAAGCATTTTGATGCATCATGTAACCCTTTCATCACTCATTTGGCATAGAAAATGAATCACAACTAGGGTGATGGCATGGGTGGTGGTGGAGTGAGCTAGGTAGGATGGAGGGAGGGGTTCATGAGAAATGGAGGCACTAAGGTGGGGAAAGGGGAGGCTCAGTTGATCAAGAAGGATTTCTTAATAGAAGTCTCATTGGTTATAGTCCATCCATGCTTTGTGGTGTAATTAGAGTCAGTAAAAAGGGACTTCTTAATGGGATTCTCAAAGAGAAAACAAATAATGGTAGGGTAGTATGGTTGGGTATCTAGGTGTTTTTCTCTGAGTGAAATCAAGTCATCCGATGTTGGAAGTAGTAAGCCCACTTCACCAAACATCTGTGTGATACTAAAAATGCCAAATTCTCTCATTTTAACTTTTATTTGGTTCATTATTTTTGCATTGGATTCATAATTGAGATCTCTTGAATTCCACATTAAAATTTTGACAAATTTACAAATAATTGTTTTGTTTTATTTCCTCAAATATTCATAAATATCTTTCTACCAACATATGTGGGTTATTACTATATCAACTAAGGTCCAAATATCATAGTATGATCAAAACATGATTTTTAACTTATCAAAGAATAAGTTTAAGATAAAATAAAACATAAATAAACTAGTTAATAGTGCCAACTATTAACAAAGCTATAATTAACACCAGAATAACTCTCAAATTATTAGTAAAGAAAGATAAAAGTTGCAACATTTTCGGACTCCTTTTGTAGATGTCACCTTCTTCTCCTGAAAAAGAGTAACAAAGTGGTCTTTGGACTTAATGTTCTTTCCAAGAGCTAAAAGATCATTGATATTTGGAGAGTCTTCAATATACTTTGTCGACTCGTAGCCTTGTTCATCTAAAAGAGCTCAAACTAGTGAGTGAGCTTGTTGATACTTGACTCTTTATTCAGATCATTCATTCATGAGTAAGAGAGAGATTCTTCTAAATATCTTTTTCTTTCTCATAAGAAGAGAAGTTCAATTTAGATGGAGAGAGGTGGTATAGAGGATTCTAATAGATTTAATATTTTGTTGTGTGTTCTTTAGTCCATGTGGTCATCTCTCCAACTTGTGGCGTTGAGGGTAGAGATACAATTTTCCACATGTCAAAGCTCAAGACTTACATGTAAAGTCAACATTGATAGTTGGTGACTTTAAAGACTAGAATTTGGGTGGAGAAGCCTTCCTCAAGGCAGAGCAAGTTGTTTGATGTCTTTTTTTACTCATTGGAGTAGTTTCTCATATAAGACCTTACTCTAATACCACTTGTTCGATATATGGGTTCAAGAAGGGGGGTTGAATAAAGATGTTAAAAATTTAAAACAAAATTGGTATACCTTAATTTATATCCCAAAATAAGTAATGCAAATGCAAAAAGAAAAAAGAGAGACATTGAACAATCCACAAGTTGAATGCAACAAATTTATAATGTTCATGTCTCAAAGGATGCATGTCCACTTCCTAAAAAGGTCAACCTCTTAGATTTCCAACATTTGAGTATCACCTTGTATTCAACCATAAGAGTTGCAACAAAAGACTACCCTTTGCATACAAGGTCTACCCAACTTCCCTTTTTTGGTAAGGGAGCCATCAACTTTAGATGGGAATCATCTTCCCATACCTTGGGATAATTATCATTTACCTTCACCTTCCTTAGTCAAGGAAGAACTTCAACTTATCTTCTTTTGGTAGAGAAAGATTAGGTGAGAGAGAAGAGCTTCATAAAGAACAAGTAGGACTATATCTCTTACAAATGACCTACCCACTCTAATGAATGCAACTGGCGACTAAGATAAAGAAGTTATTAGGGGGTCTAGAGGCACTTACTCTCAACTATAGAATAAGATCATAAAAAGTAACCTTGGGGAACATGCATATAGTCCCTTTATGGTTTAGGATGCCCATTTGCTACTAGACTCGGTTAGGACAAATCCTAGCTATTTTTTAGGGTTGATGGGGTGGAAAATGAATATAATTCCACTTTTTATCCCCATATAACTATTACTTTTGTATTATACAAAAAGGATAGTTACAATGCATTTTACTAGATTTTGTTCCAAATCTCAGTTGATGTCACTAGTTGACAAAAACCAATTCGGTTAGTTATCCAGGAAAACTCAAACGATAGTCATCATTGGATTTTGTACTTTTGTTCATCAATCAATTTGTAACAATACAAACTCGTCTGATGTAGGTATAATGAGAAACCCAACATGGCATCACTAAATGAGTTTGATATAAGGAGTGGGCCTGAGAGGGTATCGACTCCCTACTTAAGTTGAGGAATAAATTCATCTCATCCAAACACACTAACACATATGTCGGAATAGGTGTATTTTTCATGTCTCAAATAATGGTATACAAAAATGACCAAAGCAAAGAAGCATAATAATAAATTATGAATATATTCAATTCAAAGAATTACATATTATTCTCCTACTTGGGGTTTCCATGAAAGTAACAACTTTATGATCTAAGTAGAGGGATATATAAACTATCTCAAGTCTATCTCCAAAGAGTCAGCCCCATAAGCCAAGTCTACATCATCATTTCAAGTCTTCTATCTCTTTCACCTAGGGGTTTGAATCATAGCACACAAAACAAGACAAAGTAGATGCTGTCATCATAAAAGTCGATGTGTGCATATAAATATGAATTCAGAAACTTTATCAAAAAAGACATCAAATATAACAAGTCTTCCCATCCAAAAGGAAAAGTACCATCCAAGTGGATATCAAGGAGAATATAAATTCAAATAAGATGATAATCAAGAGTAACACTTTCCATTAAATAAAACTAAAGATATGCCACAAAAGAACACATAAATATATTAGGACACATAACCCATAAACAATATAAATCAACTTACATGAAATTGAGATAAACATAGCACTAGTGAAAATATAAAGTTAGTGGCAGTTAGGGGGAAAAACCTATAGACTGATACATAATGAAGTTCTTCTAGACTCCTAAAAATATATTATCAAGTGGAAAGACAAACCCTGGGTGGAAAGGCATGCCCATGTATATAATACGACTGGAAAGGCGCACTTGACAAGGAATAAAATCCAACAAAACCAAGTCATTATGTAACTCTAGGGATAATAAATTACAAATAATACATCAACGTAGTTTCAAGTGAAAGTTCAATCATTGGAATAGAATTAATGAGATTTCCATCACATAAATGGACAATATGAAATAGACACCACATAAGTGGGTAAAATAGTTCATATCCACAACTAGGGTGTTATCGTGAAGTAAAGTATAATTTAGAATGAATAAGAATATCTAGCTAAAGATTCACATCATCTAATTCACATGAGTCAACCTCTCAGATGAGAGAGAGAGTAAAGTGTATAGGGTATCATGTCCTAAAGGCCAAGAGAGAGGGTAAATATAGATGATTGCTCAATATGAATAATAAGGAATGCAATATACCTCATATGTGTATTAAAAGTTAGGGTCAAACACTAGATCCACATTAGGGCCACACGCCACCTATTAAAGGCATATATGAAATTAGGTTTAGGTTTACATTAATCATACCAACCCTAAAAATTGCCTTTTGATTATTGTTTAATTATGTTATCAAACCATGTGATCTTATATATTATATTTTTTTGAGTTCATAGTAGATTTTACTTTGTTTTTCTAGTTTATAGCTTGTTAGTTATGAATTTTTAGATATTCTAACCAATTATGAAAACTCTTAAAGATCTTATATTTATCATGTTGGAATTAGGTTAAGAAAGTTATACCTTTAGCTGGAGAATAATCATAGACTTCAAAACATATTTGATTTTTTTTATGGATTATGGTTGATGTATAGCGGGTTTTTTTTAATCTGGTAGATTAGAAAACATGGAAATTCCATCTATAAAATTGTTATCATTTTACAAATGTGTCCATCAATATGGATTCATTAATCTTTTGATGTCATGTGAATTTCTAATTCCAAGATATCTTAATTTACTCTCACATTCATTGAGTACTCTCAATTTTCATACTAGTGTCTTGGAATAAAGGGAAAATATCAATTTTATTAGAAGATATGATACAATAATTACATTGTGATCATGACCCACATAGTCAAAGCTATAAATTTGATTATAGGTGTTGATATTTTTAGAAATAATCTTACAAGAAGTTAAACATAGGGTCAAATTATCATTGCCATCGAATGTATAATTTGGTAGTTATGCAAATTAGAAATAAATATAAAGATAAGGATTATAGTATTAATTGGATTTAGTGTACTACTGTATTAGCCTTGAAGGAGAGATCTCATCTCCCTGTAACACTGCATAAGTCGGTAGCTATAACCAATGAGGGGATCATGCAATCCCACCATCTCTGACCTCTCTTCATTCTAGTCTACAAATGGCCACATTACATCCATCTTTGACTTCTCTAACTCATTGAATTTGAATGGTGATAGGTGCCTTCTCAACAAACGTAAGAAATGGCAAACTACCGTTACTCATTGATACTAGATCACATGGTGTCCACCTCTGCCACCGCCCTCTTAATCATCAAATCCCTCCCTCTGTGGAGTATTCCTCTAAACCTAGAACACTTTTCTCGACATTATATAAACTCCTCTTCTATCATCAATAGGACACCCCCTCCCCAATAAAACTGGCAACATGTTTGTAACATGGCCTCCTAGTAGCAAACTCATCTCCTATCCTAAAGATTTTCACACCACCAAGTTCATATGCCACATGACCTCCTTCATCTTGGGTAGGAGGAAGCCTTATACTACATTCCTCCCTTACAAACCCATTGCATAAGGATCTCTATTGAACTACTCATTGTAGAAATGTAGACCCAAAGCATCACTCTCTATCAACACCTAACAGACTGAAGACGACAATTCTTCAGGCCATGTGATCAGCTTCCAGACACGTAGATGCATATGGATCATAAAGCGTCAAGAGACTACATCATCTATAATCTTTAGATGTCGTAGGTCATCACCTCTTCCACCACCTTGCCTCTTCATTGTCATCACAGACCTTCAACAACATTGCAAGTCATTCACCATTGCTCAACTCAACCATGGAACCCTCTAACCCTTTGTGTCGTCTACCACCAGTCGAAGAACAACAGACCTACAATGCAACTTTCACATCCTATCATTCCACCACCAACATCAATCTCTACACTCCCATGCTAATCCATCACAATCAACTATCAATCCATGACAACCTACAAAATCCATCACCATCCTTGCAGCCAACACAACTTTCTCTCCTCTGTTGAAGTCAGCTCCAGCAATTATAATACAACTATCTTGAGTCCTCGAAGTGGAAGGACTCCTCTCTGTGTCTTTTAATGAAACTTGGCGCATTAGGATAGATAACCTTGGATGATTGTGATTAAAAAATTGATCCTCTAATGATCATTCAAGCTAAACCTTACACACTATAAGTTAATAGTATAATCTTTCCTATATATATCACAGTTGTCCACATAATATTTTAGAATTATTGACAATATAAGAGATTAGATGATAATAATGATGTCCCAATATAACATTTAGTTATGATGGTGACCTAGATCAATTGACTGACAACCTAACATTTAGCATATTAGTACATATGTATCCATGCACTTATATCGTTAATAAGTAAGACCCTTACACAAACTCGACCATGTTATGAAATTATTCCCTTGAAACATATGTTATAAATATATGGATGTAGGATACAAATTCTTGAAATGTTTAGATTCAAGTTAGTCCAGTTTGATTTACGTACAGTTTGAATGATAGATAAAATATAAGGAAGAATATGTTTAGGATGATGCTAACAAGAATGTCATTATGCATGAAAAGAATTCTAGAAAATCACTATGGAGTATATTATGCTATGAACTATATGAGACAATACTCTATTATCTTTCATCTGGAAATATTGTTAGGTACAAATTTTAGACCTAGATATAAGATTTTGACTTATGTACCACTTTAATTGAAGACAACATTACCCTATGGGAACTTTGAGAGAGATTATATGGATGAGAACCTATCTAAATAACGTCATGTCTCTAAACAAAATCTTAGTTAACACTTCTCAATTTATTATATGAGGATTCCTTCATTCACATAATGGTATAATTGTGTCTGTATGCAACTTGAGACCTAAATATGAGTGTATAACTAGTATGCATTGAACTATATATGATTTAAGCCCTAAATATTCCTAGTGAGGTTAATGAACATCTTTGAGTCTAGTAACTAAGTAGAATTATATTGCACATAAGATAGAAAAATATTCTAGGATCTAGACTATAGAAAATGTTACAAAACCATTGAGTATGTAGTATTGAGTATGTGTAGATATAACCTAGATAGAAACCCTAGAAAATGAGAATAATGGAAAATATGAATAGCACTCTAGATAGAAAACCCTAGTCACGAGTAACAAGATAAAAACTTAATATTAGTAGATTCTAAGCCAATAATAACCATATTGTTCCAAGTTGTAGATACCTTTGTTCATCAAGTCATGGAGACGTTTGAATCTCGACCATGAAAAGTTTCGAGCTTTACATTTTGAATGTATGGATTTTATTCAAGTATGAAATTACTATCTCTATTTTGAAACTTATTTTTCTCATTGATTGCATGCATGATTAGATTGGTTGGTTGGCTGAATATTGTTATAAATCTTAGCCCTCCTTTTTGAAAGCCACCAAAAATAAATCTTGAAAATAGTAGCACATTGTTTAAACATCAAAAAGGGCATGATAGTGCCCCTAGTTTAGTGGAATTGTGCTTCCATGACTCTATGCAAGGATAAGGACATTGTCATTGGTGTGTTGTCATTATCTGTAGGAGAGAACAGATGGATTCTCCAACAACTAGACATTGACATGTGCCATCTATTTGAAAATTTGAATTACTACTTTTAAAAATTGATATTGAATCGTATTGAATTCGAAAACCAATTTCTACCTTTTGATACTTGCCTATATTGTTTGTTTAATTTTACATTTTGTCATTCTTTGTAGATAGGTTCCAATTAATAATTTTATATCGTTCATTTGATTGAACCATATTTCCCTTCTTGGGGTCCATGTATGGTTTGTTCCTTAGAGAATTCATGGACTGGTGATCAAAGAAGACCTAGAAGAGATGTGCAAGAGTTTTCCTCTATTAAAGAGTAGATAGGAATAAATTCCTAATTTTGTAATCTTATGTAAAGCTTCTACAATTGTGATGTAATGAATGATTGTATAAAGATTTGTTTATATTTTCTGATGCAATTCTGTATATATTTGATAATAAGGAATGGATCTTTACACTTATATTTTCTTTCCTAACTAAAATTAGGATAGTTAGGATTGTTTGAATAATGTGAAACTTGGCACTTAAGCTAAATTGGAACCCACGTATCAAGATTCTTTCATTAGAGTTGGGTTTTGAGGTTTTCTTTTGTGAATTCTATTATAATTCGGGTTTAGGCTCTTCTCCATTACATTTATTATAATATCTCATCATTATTCATAACTTCCATTAAAGTGAGTTCTTTTATCTTCAAATGCTTACCAAAAGAGTTTTCTTATATCATTATGCATGAATCTCCAAATTTAACTAATTTAACCTATTTAGTCCATTAACTAAATATTTATTTAAATAATGCACATAGAAATTCACTTTGTTATTCCTATTCATGTGTTCAGCACATTATGCCTCTCATTAGACATTTCTTAGTCATTATATGCATATAAGTGAACCATGAAGTATGTTTGGAAAAATTTATAAGTTTTTTTACATATTAACATCTTTGGGTTATTAGGTCATACATTTTTATCATCATTTGAGGGTTTATAAGAGTCAGGATGTTAGTTTTCGATATGTTACAAAAGTCTGCCCCTTAAAGAGGATTTCATCCTTAAAATCCATCCATTCTTACTCTACTAAATAACTACTCTCCAACCCTTAAACGTTTTAACCTAGTAAGCCTAACTAAGCAACACCAAGGTATTAGGGTTACATATACTTTTGTATGTGAGTGAAAACTTTGTATTTTTACGTTATTCATGCATCCAAATAACATGTTTCATCCACCTAGGATTGAATTTTAAGTCCTTGTATTTCTAATCTAACAACCCTAAAGGTTCATATAAGCATCTAACAAGTCACTTGGTAAAACTTTTTACAACCTAGAGGTGAGAAGGGGTAGGTCCACTAAACCTTTATCATAGGACGTACTTTTCTTAGTCATCACCCCACACAAAACTAGGGTTTGAAAAGTCTACATGATGTAGTTCTAGGGTTTCACTTCCAAACTTTATACATTCCTTCATTGTGACTTTTTTCAAGAAGCATTGATAAAATTCATAGAAAAAATTCTTTTATACATATGGTATCATAATGAAGAATATTTTGATGACAAAACTTTATGATATAAAATTGAATATAGGGCCCAAAATCAATGTGGGAACAAAGTCATTGTTTTCCATATAGTATCTCCTTATCAACTACTTTTGTGATCGTCGTTGCATATATACATCCTATAGATAATATTTGAAGAGTATGTCATCACCAATCCATATTTTAGTGTAAGATCACACAAATCCTCATCACATTAGGTTACTATACCTAATTCTTATGTGTCCTCATATGATTCTAAATCAACCTTTCATTATCCCATGAATAACATAGGTAAATACTACGATGAAAACCTCATCAAGGGTTTCTACTAAGGTTTAGGGTTCTAACTAGGGAGACAAAATTGAAATGGTCACAATATGACTACTATAGCTCTGATACCATCTTATGAAGAGTGGGACCCAAGAGGGGATCCACTCCCTACCTAATTTGAGGAATAAATCCATCTAACCCAAAATAACTAACACATGTGTCAGAGTAGGTGTATTTTTTCATTTCTCAAGTAATGGTATACAAAAATGAACAAAGTATAGTAGTGAATTAATAAATAATGACTATATTCAGCTCAAAATATTATATATTATTCTATCACTTGGGTTTACATGAAAGAAACAACTTTAATATCTAATTAGAGGGATATCCAATGTAACGTCCCAGGATTTGAGGCATCGGATAACATGATCTTAAAAGGAATGATTGGACTACCCATATCACCAAGGTATGCCTCCTTTTCTGGGAGCCCATCACTAAGAACTCCATAGTTAAGCGTGCTCAACTTGGAGTAGTACTAGGATGGGTGACCTGTCGGGAAGTTGATCATGGCATGCGCGTGAGTGAGGACAAAGCGCGCAATTAAGGATAGTGGTGGTCTGTGGAGACGGTCGTCATTCCTAAAACTCTACTAGAGCCTAGGGTAGTAGGCTCGGGTGTTACAAATGATATCATAGCCAATTCCCCTCCAGTAGGTGGGGCCCACATGGGCATGTGGCATGCCAGTCTTGAGTTGTACGGTCCAAGCATGTAGCAAAGGGCTATCCATGGTGATGTAGCCACCCTTGTGCTGGTATTCCGTGATCAGGAGCTGGGTTTCCATGGGCCATTGTGGGTCTACACTGAAATGGGGTCAGATTATGAGACCATATAGTTGAACCTAGACGAGGACGTCAAGAGTCTAAGTGGGGGAGATTGTAACGTCCCAAGATTTGAGGCCTCAGATAACATGATCTTAAAAGGAATGATTGGACTACCCATATCACCAAGGTGTGCCTCCTTTTCCGCGAGCCCATCACTGAGAACTCCATAGTTAAGCGTGCTCAGCTTGGAGTAGTACTAGGATGGGTGACCTGTCGGGAAGCTGATCCTGGCATTAGCGTGAGTAAGGACAAAGTGCGTAGTTAAGGCTAGTGGTGGTATGTGGGGACATTTGTCATTCCCAAAACTCTGCTAGAGCCTAGGGCAGTGGGCTCGGGTGTTACATCCAAACTATCTCAAGTCTATCTACCAAGAGTCAACTCCATAAGCCAGGTCCACATCATCATGTTAAGTCTTCTATGTCTTTCACTTAGGGGTAGAAGCATACCCCAGAAGATAAGACAAAGTACATGTTGTCAGCATAAAAGTCCATATGAGCATATAAATATGAATTAAAAATTTTTGGAAAAAGGACATCAAAATTTAACAAGGTTTTTCATCCAAGAGGAAAAGTACCATCCAAGTGGGTATCAAGGATAATATGAATTCAAATAAGATGATAATCAAGAGTAATACTCACCATTAAACAAAATTAGGATGTGTCACAAAAGCACACATAAAGATATTAGGGCACATAACCCATCAACAATATAAATCAATGTGCATGCATGTTAGATAAACATAGCACTAGTGAAAAATATAAAGTCATTGGCAATTAGGAAAAACAACTATAACCTAATAGAGAATGGCATACTTCCAGACTCCCAAAAATATAATCATGTTGGAAAAGAGGACCCTAGGTGGAAATGTGTGCATGTATATATAATACAAGTGGAAAGGTGCATTCAATAAGGAAAAAATTCAACAAAACCAAAGAATTACATAACTCTAGGGCTACTGAATCACAAAGCATGCATAAACGTAGTGGCAAATGAAAGTTTAGTCATGTGAATAGAATTAATGAGATTTCTATCACATAAATGGACAATACGAAACATACACCACATCAGTGGGTAAAATAGTTCATATCCACCATTAGGGTTTCATCATGAGGTAAAGTACAATTTAAAGTCAATAAGAATATCCAACAAAGATTCATAACATATAATTTACATGAGTCAACCTCTCATGGGAGAGAGAGAAAAGTGTATAGGGTATCATGTCCTAATGGACCAAGAGAGAGGGTAAATATAGATGATCACTTAGTATGAATAATAATGAGTGCAACATACCCCATATGTGTATTAGCAAGTCAGGATAAAACCCTAGATCCACATTAGGGCCACGATCCACCTATAAAGGGTACTTACGAAATTTTTCTTAGGTTTATATTGATTATATAAACCCTAAAACTTACCTTTTATCATTATTGAATTAGGTTAATTAATTGATGTGATCTTAAAGATTATATTTTTCTAAGTTCATAACATATTTTACTTTATTTTTATAACTTATAGATTTATAGTTATGAATTTTTAGATATTCTAACCAATTAGGAAAACTTCAAAAAATCTTGTATTTATTATGATTGAAGTAGGTCAAGAAAGTTATATCTTTGTATGAGAATAATCAATGATTTCAAAACATATTTTATTTTATTTTTCTGGAGTATGATTGAATTATAATGGTTTTTATCAAACTTGGCCAATCAAAAAACACAAAAAGTCCATCTATAAAATCATTATCCTTTTAGAGGGGCATGAGCCAATTGACTTAGCCCTATAGAGCCTTGATACATGGCCTAGGCCCTTCAAATAAAAATGTGACCATACTAAGAAATGACCTATAAAAATACCAAAATACTCCCACATTCTTTTGCATGATAAAAATTCATACAAGGGTGTCATGGGAAAAAAGGCATTGTTTCTTCCAAAAACACACCAAAAGTTCAACTCTAGCAATTAACAGAGTTGTTGTTAGCAAGACCAAGCAGATCCAAGAGAGAAGGACCCAACAAATTTAGCATATGGAAATGTGATGGTTTCCATTGTGATATATAGTTGTCATCGATTCCAGTGAACCCGACATTAGGCCCCAAAGAGCTCATATATAGAAAGAGGCATGCCTCTATTATTGCTTCAAGGTCAAACACATATAAACCAAAACAAAATTGCCTCAGATGCAACCAAGATGTTGAGGGTGTGCAGGAACTTAACATGAAGTAGAAGCTGAGAAACCCAAAGAAAAGCAAGGCTAGTCGAAGGAAAAAAAAAACAAATTTGGGAAACAATAAATCATAAGCCAAAATGGTGAAAATGAATTACTTGCCTTCAGAATCAACTGACATGGCCAAAAGGTTCATGAGGGAGAAGGAAGGGGTTTTATCTCTTCTCCATTGACAACGATGACCAGATGTATCACCATGAGACTTGAGTAGCCGTAGGAGGAATCAAGATATTAGTGAAGGTATACAAGGCTATTTGGGGTGACGGAAGGGTTGAGAAACATTACCACCAATCTCACAATGGTAGAGGATCAGTTTTATAGGGCTCTGAAGGTTTAAGGAGGCAATAAGATGGAAAGGGAGGGGGAATAGGGGAGAAATAGAGGAAAATGAGAGGTGGAACTAGATAGGGTTTTATTGTGCATGAAACCCTACCAAAAATAGGATTAGAAGGTGTGGAAATATGAGAGAAAAACTATGGAGAAGAAATTATAGACAGATGATGAAAGTAGAGGGAGGGATACGCAAGAAAATTAGGGAAGGGAAAAAGATACATCGTGCATGGTTTCCTCTTTGGGACAGAGGTAGAATAAACACCATAGTCAATCGATTTAGATTTGATGAAGGAGAGGAAACCTAAGATTTAGAAATCCGGCATGACCACCCAGTAGTAGGAAAGCACGGAATCAAAGAAAAGTGCATTATAATCTAGATTAGGGTTTATTCATTATTACTTTCCTACAATAAAATTGAGGGCCCAAACAAATTCCAATTAATACCAAATTTTGCACCTAGCCTTATTTTGACATGTAGAAACTAATTTTGTCATCTATTTCCACTTTTAGAGTCATTAAGTACATTATTTAATATTTTTTAGTTTATAATATATTTTCTTTCCTAATTGGAATTATGATGGTTAGGATGGTTCAAATAATGTGAAATTTGGCAGCCAAGCTGATTGGGACCCGTGAATCATAATTCTTTCATTATATTCAGTATTTTAGGTTTCCTTTATGAGTTCTATTATAGGAAGGGTCTAGTCTCTTCTTCCTTATATGTATTATAATATCACATCATTATTATCAAGTTTCATTAAAGTGAGTTCTTTTATCTTCACATGGTTACCAAAAGAGTTTCCTTATATTATTATGCAAAAATTTCCATATTTTACTTGTTTAACATATTTAGTCCATTAATTATGTATTTATTTAGATACTGGAACGTATTCATATTTTTGGACATTGAAATTCATATGGTTATTCATGTTCATCTGTTAAGTACATTATACCTCTCATTAGAAATATCATAGTCATTATGTGTATATAAGTAAACCATGAAGTATGTTTGGCTCATTTAATAAGTTTTCTTACATATTAAGCATCTTTGGGTAGTTAGGTTATCTTCATTTCATCATCATTTGAGGGTTTATAAGATTCACGATGCTAGTATTTGGTGTGTTACATTTACACTTGGGTAAACAGGATAGTGGGTTAGTTTTGCTTACTAATTTTCTAATTAATCCCACATGCACCTTAATTTATTCTAAATAAATCTACTACATATTTGAGTTTAATTATAATTTTTACAGTCAATAGAAATATTTTATTCCAAACTTCTACAATAAATTCTACCTAATCGTCAACTTTGAACTTGTATGTCTTGATTTTCTCCCATCTAGGGTTTGTGAAATTGATTGATTGGAGTGTGTCTATCAATCTAAAGTGATCTAGATATGATTATATGAATGAAATGGTGAATCCATCATCAAAATATGGGAAATGCAAACTATGGATTCCAAACCATCATAATTTGGAAAATATTATTTATTTACTTAAAGGATAATACTATACAAATTTGAAATATACACTTAAATCAAATTGTGTCATCTTTAGATATTGGATGTGGGAGATCAGCTATTGGTTCCTTTACACTGACCAAAGTTAAACTATCAATCTCTTTTTTCTTGTGGCTGAGAGAGATCATCACAAATCCTCTTTTGTTGTCCTATCCATAGCTTGAGGATGCCTTCTTCAACTTATAACATGTTGATGCTTCCTTAACTTGAAACAACTCTCTAAAAATATCACAAAAAGGCAATTGGATTTGGGAAAATGATTATAATATATACACAAGATGTTGATGATGATCCTCTATGATAGATATTATAAATCAATATTAGGATAAGTTATTACTTGTGTGATATGAAAGTTCTAAAATAACAAAGAAAACTATAACAATTCTCAATACAATTTATGGCTCATGTATCTTTATATTGGACCTAGATAGTTTCTATCTATATGGATAGGCTAGGTTAACACATGGGAGCTTTTAGGATCATCTATCTATCATAGTGGAAGACCTCTGACCTATCCTTGTGCTCAATTGTAATATTCTTGTGTAATAAGATGTTTAAACTTTAAATTAATCTTTTAAGATGTTTTAATATCATGTTACATGCTTGCATTTTCAATTGGGTTCAATTAAAATAATGTTCCAACTATCCTTGTTATAATTGTATATGTTTTGGACCATCTTGCAAATTACCCAAAAATGAAGGTTACTTTGCAAATTTTCACATGAAGAGAGTGTTTCTTATACTCTATCATCAAGAGAAAACATTTTGATATGGGGCACCTTGACTGAATCATAGTTATATATGTGACGCCATCAAGTGACATTATGGTTTCTAGGGTTGCTTACTTGATATGGTGACTACCCTAGGGTTTGATGTTGTGACCATTACATCACTTTTGGTGAGGGTCGCAAATGAGACACTCTAGAGTAAGTATAGTCACGATAGTTGTCTTTTGGAGTAAGTGTCTCGACCATGAGATGGTGATTAGGGTTTTGGGTCGAGACAAGGTGTGCATGGGAATGTCTCGACCATGGCATGGGGCTAACCGACCCTACATGTCATGACACACCTACTAGATAAACATGGTTATTTAATATTTTTGCATGTGTAGGAAAAAAGGTTAACCCTTTGAAGAACAAGTTTCCATTGGTGATGTATAGTGTTGGCACCTCAAAGACCCCTACTTCCCACCTCCTTTGGATATATAATCCCTTCTTTTCTTTCAAGCTAATCTTTTTGGCTCTAGACACCTTCGTCTACCTTTAGACCGTCTTTGGAGCTTCAGGAGCAAGAAAAAGTAGAACTTGATCCTTAGGTGGCCGATCCTTGGTACATGATTGAAGGTTTTGTGGTAGGGATAGCCTATAGTGGTGAATCTTGGTGAATCGTCTCTTGGTAAGTGATCCTTCCTTCTAGATCACATTTCCTTATGAAACTCTTCATCTTCTTCTTTCTCTTTGGCCATGGATCATCCATGGTAGTTCTTCTTGAAGATCTCTTCTTTACAAAGATCATAAGTTAGGGTTATCATGGTGAACTCAAGTGAAAGAGGATCCTTTCTTTTTTCTCTTTTCTTTTTGGTTATCATGGTGAACTTTCTTCTGATCATGACTTTTCTTCTTCTTGGAGGTGATTCCTTAGTTGAAGTGTTGGAGTTTAGTTAAAGTTTTTGGAGCTTGAGTCTTGGGAGGTTGTTTCTCATCAAATCAGGTGGGTTTTATAATTTTTCTCTTCATCTATTACATGCATCCTAAACCTGATTAGATCTTGCTGCTCTAAGTTTCATAGATGTGTTCTTAATGATGGATGAGATGATTTTGTTTAAATGTTTTATCTTTGTATTATCCAAGAAAGTATTACACTTTCTCAAACTCTAAATCGTTATATTGTTCTTTCTTATAATTGATATGTCTTACTTTTGATCTTTATGTCTTGCTGACTGACACATTGTTGTTGCTTAAGGTATTACCAATAGCGTTGCGGTCGAGTTGGTTAGTTATGCAGGTCATGACACCAGTTTAGGTCGAACCATTAACTTAATAGGTTAGGTTTAGTTTTCTATGACCATGATACCAATAGGCTTAGAGTAATAATGCCACACGACCCATGGGTTGACACCCTATTGCATTTCAATTGCGACACCCCCTTGGTGTTGCACATGTTATGACTCTACATGTGTCGCGGTCGTGACATTGTGCTGGGGTGCGTTGTGGCCAAGTGAGTTGAGTATTTCATGGGTGAGTGAGTGGGGGTGCGTCTCGGGTCAAGGTGAGTTGAGTGTTGCGGTCTGTGACACCCTTATTCTCTACATGTGTTATAATAGAGAGAGGGAGTTGCATGCATTACGGGCCATGGCACAGGCCTTGCATGTGTTGCAGCGTGATGTCTTTTGTTGCGCACGTTGCAGTTAGAGTTAGCTTACACATGTTGCAAGTCATGAACCCATAATATGCGAGTGAGCAATACTAGTGCACTTAAGTATGTACTTGGATGTTATATAGTATAATGGTAATATGAGATGAAATAATTATGCTGCAAAGCTAATTAATAATGATGATGATTAGCCTTAGTGCCCTTGCATCATATAGGAGGAAATGAATTAGGAATTAGGGGTTGAATTGTATTCTGGAACCCTAATTTTTTGAAAATGAACCCTAACCCTAATCATGTGATTATGAGACTTATGCACTCCCTTTACTTGATGGATTGTATTTCATAATAGTGTTTCTCTCCCTTGAGTATGTAAACCTAAGCTTGCAGGTAAGACAAATAGCATAAACATGTTAGTGCTATGTTGAACATGGTATAATAGAGAGTAGTGATGATGAGTATTGTTGAGATATACTATGTTGTCATTTATGCAGGAATTATAGGAATGGGTCTAATAACCTAGCAAGTACCTTGAGCACAGTTTGAAGTGAAATTCTATAGTAATGTGAATAAGGGATCGATGTCCCATAGTGATGTAACATTGATGATGACATAATGAATTCCAGTAATACAAATGCAATATAATGATGAGACAAGTTCTCACTTCATACATTGTATATCTTCTGAAGTTGCATCCTACTTCAATTCTATAGAATTTGTTTAGGGTTAATATGTTGTAACTTGATTGATGCATTAAAAGATACCAAATTAGCATTTTTAATCAAGTGAAACCCTAATCTTGTAGTTTCCATGTACCATAGACCCATTTTAGCATCAATATTCAGATGGATGGTCAAACGAGTGACTCCTACAGGAAACTTGGAGCATATATTATTGAATATGTGAGGTCTAGTGGATATAACTCCTTGTATCCTTAAATTGTTGAAAAAGTGATATATTGTTTTATTAAAAGAGAGGCCATTTATGAGCCTATTCTCTAGTGTTGTGCCATGTACCAAGGCACACTAGTTGTTTTATAGAACCATAGCTATAACTATGAGTTCTTGTCTCTACAAGACTATATCTATGACTATAAGTTGTTGTTTAACAGTTATACTACAAAGTCATAGTATTGCATACTCAAACTGACTAAGTAGTCCTGGAGATGATCATGGAGTCTGGATCTTCCATTGATCTTGTATGGTACTGATTTTGACTTAGTAGTGGTCAGTTGGATTTGAGTGATATGCCTCAAATCCTTAGGGCATTAATTAATAAAAAGGATTAATACAGTCGTGTAGTATAATTGTTTAGGGTCAAATATGAATCACATTGAATGACCTGAAGCCTTATCTTTATACTGATTTCTTCAATTATAATATGGTAATAGAAATCAACTATTATACATGTTCTTCATATTCCTTCTCAATATACTAATTGATCTACTTCTTTGTGACAGCTTCTTAGTTTATTAATTTGCACTAACTTTGGAATATATATTATTTAATTGAATCTACTCAGTTTGTTAGGTATCGAATCAACTTAAACTATTAATTCTATTTATAATAGATGTTGGCAAAGAGTTATAACTCTCTCTGGGATGTTTGGTCTCACCCCGTGGGTTCCATAACTTTTTAGGTGATCGTGGATGAGGAAGTCGAGGTTGTGGTGTTGGAGCTGAGCAGCAAGGAGAACAGTAGCTGTCAGAAGGTTGGACATGATACTGGTGTAGAGTCTTAGTAGAAGTCCAATGTGTTATCCATGTACTCTTGGGTCTTTGGGAGAGATGTTTTTGTTTCGTTTATCGGCACGAGGATTTTTTCTTTATGCCATGAATGTATAGAAAGGGATTGTACATATGAACATGTTACAATATGTATCAGATATGGGTTGATAGCCTTTGAACTTAACATGTAACATCTTCTGGCATATGTGAAATGCAGTTGACCTATGTTGAAGGCTTGTTTACAAGATACTTCCGCTTGAGATATTAAATTTTAATTAGTTTTAATTTACTCCATTTTGTGGTAATGTCATGATTAGTGATAATTTTTTGATTTGTTTTGAGTAATCTCATTTATTGCGATGGTCATCACAATTTAGTGGTATCAGAGTTATAGGTTTACTAAGTCTACAGGGACATAGGACTAGGGTTTGAGTCTATTATAGTATCCTCCAATATATCTTACAGTAGCTTCTGTTGTTGTAGAAGTAGAAGAAGATAGAAAATATGTCTGGAGAGCATGATGAACATGTTGCAGAAAGCAACATTGTTGCACCATGGGATGTTGTTAGGAGGCAAGAGAGAGCAGAAGTTGTGCCCGAGATGCCTCAAATCAATCCATCTAATGTAGTAAACCCTACTTTAGAGTTCATGGTTGGACAGTTTATGACTACAATGAACCATATGATGGATAGGATTCCTAAAATTCAACCTAGGGTAACAGTTCCCGGTACAGAAACTCAAGGGTCTGGAAAGACTTTTGAGAGACTCTGACATGTAGGAGCATTGGAATATGTAGGTACCTATGATCTAGCTGGCGCAGATATGTGGCTGACTAAGATGGAAAAGGCTTTTTAAATCCTCAACATCCCTGAGGAGGATAAGGTAAAGCATTTGGTGTACTTGTTGAAGGGGAGTGCCAACCACTGGTGGGCCATTGAGGAGGAGAAAAGGCCAGGAGTCATGATCACATGGGAGGAATTTAGACAGAAGCTAGTTTATAAGTCAATACTTTCCCTAGACTTACTTAGATAAGAAAATTGTACAATTTGAGAAGATCCAATAGGGATCTATGTCGATCAGTGCCCATGAAGCTAAGTTTAAGGAGCTTCTATGGTTTTATCCACATATGGATGTAATAGACAAGGAGAGGATTTGACATTTTGAAAATGGACTAGGTACTAAGCTGACAACCCCAGTGTCATCTTTGGAGAATAGAAAAAGGTTTGCCACATTTGTGGAGTCTGTTAGGAGGTTATAACGGTCAGTTTTAGAGAAACGAGAGGCAAAGTCCTTGAAGAGGCATGCACAATACCAGGGATAATCTTCTAGAGGCTTCAAGAAGCCTAAGTACTCAGCACAACAATCTCATTAAAGGTCAGTAACTCAGTCACAGTGGACACAGAGTAGAGGCAGAGGTCATAGTTTGCCACATGTAGGAGCTCAGAATGTGATGTCAGTATCTAGATAGGGTCGTCTAGGATGTGGTATGAGGGCAAAACATGTTTCAAGTGTGGATAGATGGGGCATACTAAGTGGTACTTCCCTGTGAAGGATGAAGAGGTGAATCAGCAGCCTAGGCAGAGTCATCCGAGTTTGCAGGTACAACAACAACACAATGGCAGAGGACGCAGACAGGTGTCACAAGCTAGTTCATCAGGACATGATAGAAAAGGGCGAGGGTTACAATAGGAAACGGATTGATTCTATGTGATGAGTCAGTCAGAGGGAGTCATTAACCTGAGGGTCGTGATAGGTCATATGGAATTATATCATTTTGATTTTTCTTCTTCATGTTCTATATATTCTCTAGTTGACCTGGGTGCAAAACATTCTTTCATCACTAGAGAAGTGATAGCTAATTGTTTCTTGCTTGTTAGTCATAGACATGATAGTCTTCAACTAGAGACTCCCTTAGTTGGTTTTGCAAAGCTGTGAGAAGTATTTTTGTCCTATATTCTTTCCTTTTCAGGACACGGTATACAAGTGGATCTCTTACCACTTGATATGCATGGATTCAACGTAATCCTTGGGATGGATACTTTGGAAAATTATTAGGTGATATTGGATTGTAGTGCCAAGATGACAATGTTTGTAGAAGATAATGCCTCATGGGTTTTCCCTGGTGATAGGAAAATCCTTCTGACATGTCTAGTTTCTGCTATGACAATAGAGAAGTGGATGAGACAGGGATGTGATGTGTTCTTGGCACATGTGATGGATACAAAGGCAAATGATCCTAGTATTCAAAAAGTGTCAGTTGTACAGGAGTTTGAGGATGTATTTCCTGATGAGTTTCTAGGTGTACCTCCTCTTAGAGAGATTAATTTTGAAATCAATCTAATTCTAGGGACTCAACCTATAGCATATATATTGTATATATTGGCACCAACAGAGATGCGGGAACTAAAGAAGTTGTTGCAGGAGTTACTTGATAAAGGTTTCATTAGGCTGAGCATGTCACCTTGGGGTGCTCCTATTCTGTTTGTAAAGAAGAAGGATGGATCAATGAGGTTGTGTATTAATTACCGACAGTTGAATAAAATTACAATTAAGAATAAGTATACATTGTCTCGTATAGATGACTTGTTTGATCAGTTACTAGTGACACTATATTTTCTAAAATAGATTTGAGGTTGGGTTATCAGCAGTTTTAGATTAAGGCCGATGGCATACCCAAGTCAGCCTTTAGGACAAGATATGGTCATTACAAGTTTGTAGTTATATCTTTTGGGATAACCAATGCACCGACAACATTTATGGATCAGATGAATGGAGTGTTCATGCCATATTTAGATCATTTTGTAGTTGTGTTCATAGATGATATCCTGATCTACTCCAAAGATGATTAGCAACATGAGAAACATTTACATCAGGCTTTGTCTTTAATGGGGCAGCACCAGTTATATGCAAAGTTCAGTAAGTGTGAGTTCTGGTTAAAGGAAGTGGCTTTCCTAGGACATGTAATATTTGCCAAAGGAGTTTCTATAGACCCAAAGAAGGTGAAATCAATGTTGGAGTGGGATCAGCCAAAGACACCTATGGAGGTTCATAACTTTCTAGGTTTGGCAGGATATTACATGAGGTTCATTAAGAACTTCAGTGTAGTGGCATTACCCCTAACAAAGTTAACAAGGAAGGATGTTCCATTTGTTTGGGATGATAGATGTCAATGTTCCTTTCAACTTCTGAATGAGAAGTTGACTAGAGCACCAGTGTTTGTGCTACTAGAGTAAGGGAAAGGTTATAGTTTTTTGTGATGCATCCAAGAACGGTCTAAGTTGTGTGTTGATACAGGATAAGAACAAGATTTCTTTCACATCATGACAGCTTAAGTAACATGAGGAGAATTATCTGAAGAATGATTTGGAGTTAGTCATGGTGGTCCATGCTTTGACGATATGGAGACACTACTTGTATGGGGAGAAGTGTCAGATCTTCACCGACTACAAGAACATGCAGTATATCTTTTTGAAGCAGAAGTTGAGCATGCGAAAATGATGTTGGATGGAATTGATTAAGCATTATGACTGTACTATCATCCAAGAAAGGCAGATGTAGTGGATAATGCCTTACGTAGGAAGTCTTCCTCATCATCATCTTTTGAGATAGCACAGCTAAGTGCTTTGGTGTGTCACAAGAGAGATATGTTGGTTTCTCTTTGACAAATGAATGCACAGTTAGAAGTATCACTATTAGTAGGCCCATTAACACAGTTACACGTGAAGCCAATGTTGAGTCAACAGATCAAAGATTCACAGTAGAATGATAATATGACAAAGCATATTCAAGCAGAGATGGGCAGTGAGAAATGTGATGGCTTCCATGAATTTGGTGATGGGACAATGTGTTATCATGGTAGATCAGTTGTGCTAGATATAGATAATCTGAGGACTTTAGTTCTAGAAGAAGCTCACTCTTCTATGTACACTATGCATCTAGGTAGAGCTAAAATGTATCAGAATCTAAAAGATTTGTATTAGTGTCCAGGATTAAAGTGTGATGTAGCTGAGTTTGTGTCTAAGTGCACAATATGTCAGTAGGTTAAAGCCTAACATCAGAAACATGTAGGGACTTCGTAACCAATTCATATATCTCAGTGGAAATGGGATGATATCACAATGGACTTTGTGGTTGGACTTCCAAGGATAGCCAAAGGTCATGCTTCCATCTTGGTAATAGTGGATAGGTTGGCTAATTCAGCACATTTTCTGCTAGTGAAGAAGACACATACAATTGAAAATATTGCTCAAGTGTATGTATATGAGATAGTATGTTTACATGGTATTCCAGATATTATAGTATCAGACAGATGTCCATAGTTTACTAGTCAGTTTTGGGGTGTCTACATACAATGATCGGTACACAGTTGAGGTTTAACATTGTGTTCCATCCACAAACATATGGATAAATGAGAGGACGTTACAGACCTCATAGGATCTATTAAGAGCATGTGTGTTGTAATTTTTGGGGAGTTGGGATATACATCTTATCTTGATAAAGTTTTCCTACAATGATAGCTATCAGAGGAGTATCGACATGGCACCATATGAGGAATTATATGGGAGACATTGTAGATTTCCTTTATGTTGGTATGTGACAGGGGAGTATTAGCTTCTGGGTCCTGAGTTAGTACAGTAGATGCAACATACCAAATCTTGGACCCTACCCTAGAACTTGACCTTTTGGACTTAGTCAAAAAAGGTTAAGGTTTTAGACCTAAAGGATGTTTAGTATAAACTAATGAACTAATGCATGTATAAATAAATCACCCTAATGTAACCTAATGTTTTCACATTATTTTTAGGCCAATAATGAACACATAAAATATGTCATAATAATTCCTTTAATGCTAATATGAAAATAAGGAACATAACTGGATGGATAATTGGATTAATGGTAAAATAATATAGTAATGACCATAATAATATATGTGGCATATCTCCTAAAAAGAAATCTCAAAAGTAGAATCTAAGTTAAGAATCATGTTTCATGGTCCCAAACTTGGGAATCAAGTTTCAGCTTATTTGTATAATAATAATTCTTGTAATTTCTAGGAAAGAAAATATAAGTTTCTATCTAAATAGAAAATAAAATATTAAATGACTCCAAAAGTGGAACATAATCTTAGAATCGTAATCTATAAATTAAAATATGCCTTTGGGTGAATTTTCATATTTTAGATAATATTTAATATATATGGGAAGTTAGGAGAGAGAAAGTGTTTAGAACCTTCAAATTATTAAATAAATTAACAAATAACTCCAAAATGTAAAATTGATGGCAAATTCATATCCAAGGCACTTAATGTGACTTGTGGGTGAAGTTTCATCAAATTTGGAGAATCTTGTAACTATTAATGGAGGAAAGAGAAATTAAGATTTGATTTATTTAACACATTAATGTTTACAAAAGACAAAACTAATTGCATATTCAGATTCTTCATGTCCAAAATAGGTTGGCTGTCAAATTTCATTAAATTTGGGATTCGTTTGCACCCTTAAAAGAGGACAGAGAAAAAGAGAAATAATTTCATTCACACTTTGGTCGAATTGACTTGGGAATTAAATTAATTGTCACGCCTGTATGGTTTTCGCATGCAATCTAGACTGTTGGATCCATGATCTAATGGCTCCCAGTCATCCTCTTCCTTAGTCCAGAAAGGAAATAAGCCACAGAGTTTCCTAATCCTTTTCTCTTCAATTTATCTCTCTTTGATTCATGATTTCCAGAGATGTTTTCTCTAATAGATTCCTCACATTTTTTCACATCTGAACATCCCCATTTTGTTAGGGTTTCCTATCTTATAAAATTCCAACCACCACAACCACCCTTTCCCCTGTGTTCTTCCCTTGTATCCATTGTCCAGTAGTTGTTCTCACCTCTTTCGGTTATTGGACTACAAGGAAACTGACCATTGATCTTGTTTTTGTCTCCTCCTACCTGCCTGGGGTCTTAGTACAATGAGTTTGGTTCCTATTCTATCTTTCCCAAGCCCGACCTACCTCCGACGGAGCTTTGAAGATGGGGTGAGTTCGTTGGCCTTCGTGGAGTCTGTTGGCTTTCGAGATACCTTCCTTTGGACCCCTATGAGGTTTGCAGCCTTTCAATTTGGCCCCAGGGTAAGTTTGCATATTTTCCCTCTTTTGGATTATTCACTTCACTACCTATGAGTTTTCTGGAAATCAAACATTTCGTAATGGTTTCACCGCATTTTCTTGACTAATCCCCTTTGGCTGGACTTGGTGAACTCAGTTTGTATGTTGGTCTCATTTATAGAAGCCTTTTGGTTTGCTTCTGATAACTCCTTCCTGCTGACTTGGCTGGAGGAGATGTCATTGTTCCCAACCTCCTTGCAGGGACTTTTCTTGGGGTCTCTATGATCGGAGGACCTCGAGGGATCAATATATGATGTTTCAGGTCATGTTTTTAGCACTTAGGCAACATATGTGTGTGTCTGGATTGAAGACGATGTTGCTTGTCGTGCTTGGTGTCGTGAGGTGGGTGACGACTGGCAAGGTTGTGGTGCTCAAAACACCAAGAACACCCTTGTTTTTGTTTTGTTTTTGTCTCTCATGAGAGGGGTATTATGGTCTTTTCACCCTCAGTTTTCTTTGTTTAGATGAGTTAGACTAAGCCTTGGACCACTGACACGACTGCCATTGATTGGGCCAAGTTTGTTGTGCCTCGCTCCCTCTCTCTCTCTCTCTCTCGCCAATATTTTGATGACGTGGCTTTTGTTATTGGCCAAATATTGTAAAAATTGTATCTTTTGCTATGGATGTCCTAAAATTAAAGTAAAATATGTTTTGGAATTAGAAAATGTGATCTTTCCAATAAAAATAGTTTTGAGGCTTGGTTTTGAGTTTTGTCAAGAGCTGGTTTCTAAAAATGATTTTAATACATAAAAATCACCAAAAATACACTTTAATCGCCATAACTCCAAAATATGCAAAATTATATGTTTTATTAATCAAGAGAACCTAACTAGATCAATGGTGGTGATTTTAGAGTCTAAATTAGAGTTTTGTGCAAAAAGTCCAAAACTAGCATTTTCTTTACATTAATGCATATGACAAAGCGTAATACATGTGAATAATTATAATTAGGTAAAGTTGATATTGGAAATAACTAGATTCATGACAAGTGCTTCTAGGACTCTGTTATAAGGTATGATTGCATTCCACATTATTTTTATATTGAGAAATTTCTTTCTTCTCCCTAAATGTATGTTTGCATCCCCTATTATTCTTGATGAGCAATAAAACAATCAGGGGTATTCAGAATACGCACAACCCCCAATTGAGATCATGTATCTCTTAGTTACTGACTTGTGTAATGGTAGTAGTACTACCATGTTAACATTTTCAAGCTTAATTAGTGAGTGTAATATGTTTAATTTAGCTCACAAGGGGAGGGTGGGATGAATAAGATTGCCTCCCAACTTCTTTAAAATTCACTCTCTTGGTCCTATGGACATTAGCCTACACCATATCATGTTCCTTTGAAAATTATGGTTCATGTGAACTACTTTATTTGTTACTGATCTTCTGATCATGACATCTGATTTGATATTCTCTTTGACTCTATCTTATACTTTTGTTCTAGTTGGAATACTACTTGATGGCATGTGATATCATTTTCCCACTTGTATGGTGTATGTTTATATTGTCCATTAATATAATGGCAATCTTGTATCATCTGAATATACATTCTACTTGCCTCTACATTAAACATGCTATGTTATTCAGTAGTACTAGAGTAGTGTAATTTCATTTGTTTTAGGCGGATGTGTATTTCCTGCTCCAGGCAGTATGCTCCTATTATTTTTGGGATGGAGGTGGCCCCATACCTGGGTTTTCAAGTTTGTGAGGCTTGGTCCATGTTATATATTTGGAAGTTTGGCAGTACGTCATTCTCTATCAGGTTTCAAGTTTATGAGACTTGGTCGACTTTGTCTTTATATTGTTCTAGGTCTATGTTTGTCTCACGTGCATGCAAGTTGTTATGGGTTTTATGCCCAAAAATATTATGTGTGCTTATGTGGCACAATTTTATTATTTTAATGGCAAGCATCTCTTTTGTTAAAATCATATTTTTTTTATTCCCTCTTTGGGTAGTAATTTTATTTTCTATGGGAAGCCTTTTATTTTGATGTCCTTTATTCTTTATAATTTTCTCAATTCCTTATTTAGTTTGCACATACCAGCCTTTGTTGATGTCATCTATTTTTCTCTTCTTACCAGGGTATGCTTCCAACCCTAGGTGAAGGACTTGGATGATATGGCATGAAGACTTGGACTTAGCTTAAGGAGTTAAAGCTTGGAGACAATATTGATATGGTTTAGATTTCCCTCTACATAGATCCATATGTTGTACCTTTTATATAAACCATGCATGGGAGATTATGAATGAATTTTTGTAATCATTTGGAAAGTTAATACTAGTCATGTTTTATATTCCGTTGCTAAACTTTGGTTGTTTTGAATACCATTAATAATATTTGAAAATTTTACACCCACCCCATCATACCTTTTTGGGTGTGTTTGGATTGGAGGTTTTATTCTTCAAATTTTTTTTAGTAGGGAGTGGATCCCCTTTGAGTCCCACTCCTTACAGCATGGTATCTGAGCCCATGGTAGTTAGAATCTGACTATTTCAATTTTGTCTCCCTTATTAGAACCCTTGACTTAGATAGTTACCTCTAGGTGAGATGTTTTCCCCAGATCTTACCTAGCATATATTTTATGATGAAAGGTTGATATGAGCTTTACATTAGAATCATGATGTATACTAAACCCCAATGTGAAGAGGTTTTCGGTGATCTTACCCTACCATATAGGTTAATGATGAAATATATAAAGTTAAGAGGTGTTTTCTTAAGGAAGGAGTCATGTTTTTTAGGAGCATGTACTACTAGAATGAAGAGATCTTATTATGGAAATTGTGACTTGATTTATCGCATTGATTTTGGTACCATCTTTGTTTTATCTCCAATGTTTCTTATCGAAGAAAAAAAATATTTTCAATTATACTACTATATGTATAAACTTTTCTAGATTTTATCGAAGTTTTTCTTAAACTAAGTCACAATGAAGATTTTATAATGTATGGATAGTGAAACCCTAATATTAGTTGGAATATGATCTTAACCCTAGTTTTTGCTATGAAGTAATGACTAGGAATATAATATAAAGGTGTAGTGGACCTACCCTTTGTACCCTATGACTTTTTGGTTGTTTATGTAGGGTTGTTAGGTTAGAGACACAAGGACCTAAAACTCAACCCTATATGGTTTTGACTTATTAGTTGGATACATGAACAACATAAATCTCTAAAACATTCACAACTAACATGTATGTGGTCAACCCTAAAATTTGGTTCATTTGACTTGATAAGTTAAACCTTTTACGGGGTGGAGAGTAGTTGGTTGTTGATGTTTGGATCAATAGTTTCGAGGACAAAATCCTTTAAAGGGGTGGAGTGTTGCAACATACCTGATCTTGGACCCTACCCTAGAACTTTGACCTTTTAGACTTAGCCAAACAAGGTTAAGGTTTTAGACCTAAAAGATGTTTAGTATAAACTAATGAACTAATTCATGTATAAATCACCCTAATGTAACCTAATGTTTTCACATTAGTTGTAGGCCAATAATGAACATAAAATATGTCATAATAATTCCTTCAGTGCTAATATGAAAATAAGGAACATAATTGGATGGATAATTGGATTAATGGTGAAATAATATAACAATGACCATAATAATATATGTGACATGTCTCCTAAAAAGAAATCTCAAAAGTGGAATCTAAGTTAATAATCATGTTCCTTGGGTCCCAATTAACTTGAGAGTCAAGTTTTACCTTGTTTTCATAATAATAATAATTCTTGTAATTTCTAGGAAAGCAAATATAAGTTTCTATCCAAATAACAAATAAAATATTAAATGACTCCAAAAATACATAATTGGATGGATAATTGGATTAATGGTGAAATAATATAATAATTACCATGATAATATATGTGTCAGATCTCCTAGAAATAAATCTCAAAAGTGTAATCTCAGTTAAGAATCATTTTCCTTGGGTCCCAATTAACTTGGGAGTCAAGTTTCACCTTATTTGCATAATAATAATAATTCTTATAATTTCTAGGAAAGCAAGTATAAGTTTCTATCCAAATAACAAATAAAATATTAAATGACTCCAAAAATGGAAAATAATCTTAGATTTGTAATGTACACATTAAAATATTCCCTTGGGTGAATTTTCATGTAATTTGGATAATCTTTAATATATATGGGAAGTTAGGAGAGAGAAAGTGTGTAGAACCTTCAAATTATAAAATAAATGTACAAATAACTCCAAAATGTAACATTGATGGCAAATTTGTATCCAAGGCACTTAATGTGACTTGTGGGTGCAGTTCATCAAATTTGGAGAATCTTATAACCATTAATGAAGGAGGAAAGAGAAAATAAGATTTGATTTATTTAACACATCAAACTTCTCAAAAGGCAAATTTAATTGAATATCTAGATTCCTCATATCAAAAATAGGTTAGGTGTCAAATTTCACTTAATTTTGGGATTTGTTTGCACCCTCAAAAGAGGAGAGAGAAAAAGAGAAATAATTTCATTCACACTTTGCTCAAACTGATTTGGGAATTAAATTTAATGTCATGCATGTATGGTTTTTGCATGCAATCTGGATCGTTGGATCCACAAGCCAATGCCTCCTAGTCATATCCTTCCTTGGTCAAGAAAGGAAACAAGCCACACATTTTCCTTATCCTTTTCTCTTTGATTTATCTCTCTCCAGTTCATGATATCTAGAGATGTTTTCTCCAATAGATTCCTCGCAGGTTTCCACATCTAGGCATCCCCACTTTGTTAGGGTTTCCTCTCTTACAATGTTCCAACCACCACGGCCACCCTTTCCCCTTTGCTCTTCCCCTGTTTCTGGCATCGGGTAGTTGTTCTCACCTCTTGGGGTCATTTTACCACTAGGAAACCGACCATTAATCTCGGTTGGGTCTCCTCCTACCTGCCAGAGGTCCTGGTTCAATGAGTTTGGTTCTTGTTCTGTCTTCCCCAAGCCTAGCCTGCCTCCGGTAGATCTTTGAAGATGGGGTGAGTTTGCTGGCCTTCGTGGAGTATGCTAGCTTTTAAGATACCTTCCTTTGGACCCATGTGAGGTTTCCAGCCTTTCAATTTGGCCCCAGGGTAAGCGTACATATTTTCCCTATTTTAGACAATTAACTTCTCTACATGTAAGTTTTCTGGCAATCAAACATTTCACAATTGTTTCACCACATTTTCTTGACTATTCCCCTCTGAATGGACTTGGTGAACTCAGTTTGTATGTTGGTCTCATCATATAAGCCTTTTGGTTTGGTTCCTAACAACTCCTTCCTACTGACTTGGCCGGGGGAGCTGTCGTCGTTCCCAACCTCCCCGCATGGACTTTTTCTTGGGGTCTCTATGATCGAAGGACCTCGAGAGATCTATATATGATGCTTTTAGGTCATCTTTTTGAGCACTTAAGCAAAAGATGTGTGTGTCTGGATTGAAGAGGATGTTGCTTGTCGTGCTTGGTTCAGCGAGGTGGGTGACGATGGGCAAGGTTGTGGTGCTCAAAACACCAAGAACACCCTTGTTCTCGTCTTATTTTTGTCTCTCATGGGAGGGGTATTATGGTTTTTCCTCATCAGTTTTCTTTGTTTAGATGAGTCGGGTTGAGCCTTGGACTGTTAACACGGCCGCCAATGATTGGGCTAAGTCATTTGGGCCCCTCTCCCTCTCTCTCCCTCTCTTGCTCTATTTTGTTGATGTGGTGATTTCTAATTGATCAGTATTGCAAAATCGTATCTTTTGCTCTGGTTGTGCAAAAATTAAAGTAAAATATGTTTTGGAATTAGAAAAATATAAGCTTTCTAATAAAAACATTTTTTAGACTTGGTTTTGAGTTTTGTTGAGAGGTGTTTTTTAAAAATGATTTTAATGCTTAAAATCACCAAAAATACACTTTAATCGTCATAACTCCAAAATATTCAAAATATGTTTTCTTAATCAGGAGAGCCTAACTAGATCAATTGTGATTATTTCATAATGCAATGGCGAATAGGGCTGACCCAATGACAGGCGGCGGCGGTGGCCGCCATAGCGACCATGGCGTCCCTGATGAAGAGGGAGATGGGGACCCTACATTGAGGCAGAATACCATCCCATTGGGAACTAACAGACTCAATCTCAGTTATGCATCGAACAGTCAAAGCAAGATCTAGCCACAAGGAATGAGAAAAAACAATACAGCTGGGTGTTCCATGGACGTGGATGTTGAGAACGATGCTCTACTATTTCCCCCACTATCCAGCAGAGAGAACGAAATCCATGATCCTACCCACCTCTCCTATAAGGACTCCATGGGGAAAAGAATGGAAGACAATCCTCATAACTTCATTCATATCGACACTGATACATGTGGTGTCTCGCTACAGCCTTCTAACATAGAAGTGTCCGGCGATCAGAGCTGTATGGCCTTTTGTCTCTAAAAAGAAGCTCTAGACGAATTGTTAAAACCCTAGAAATATATTGTCATGGTTAAGCTTCTGTCATGCGAGATCAGATACCTCACCTTGCGTGATAGACTAATAGCCCTATGGAGGCCACTAGGGGGTTTCAACCTAATCGACATCGCCAATGATTACTACATTGTGCAGCTTCAAGCCAAAGAGGACTACATCAATGCCTTGGCAGGGGGACTGAGGCCCATCTTCAGTTCATATCTCATAGTTCAAAGGTGGCTCCCAGGCTTCTCCCTAGACATGAGTTCACCCCCCCCATGAGGTGGCCTGGGTCCGCATCCCGAACTTACCAATCCATATATATTAAGAGGTCCTCCTAAAAGAGATTGGTGATCGGCTGGGGAAGACCATCAAGGTTAATATGAACACTAAAATGCATAGAAGAGGACAGTTTGCGTGAATAGTTGTTGAAATAAACATGGTGAATACACTACTCCCTACCATCATGATAGATGGATTAAAGTATACAAT
This sequence comes from Alisma plantago-aquatica, assembly GCA_963693085.1. NCBI lineage: Eukaryota > Viridiplantae > Streptophyta > Magnoliopsida > Alismatales > Alismataceae > Alisma > Alisma plantago-aquatica. The sequence goes on along the minus strand of OY856413.1, from coordinate 805,187,524 downwards.
AGAGTACAAGAATATCCCATACATCTATCTACACTATGAAAAAGCTAGACACAATGAAAAAGATTGCAAGATCAGGCTTGATGCTGAAACTGAAGCCAGGAAAGCAAGTGTGGAAACTGGCAATCTCATCCCAGAGATCCCGTAGAGGCAGGAAGGTTTCTCTGAGTCCATCCATGAAAAGCCCATACCGAGGAAGCCATGGAAGGTGGTTGCTACATCTATGACTCAGAAAAAAGGCCAACCAGGGCTCCAACAGATTTCAAGGCCTTGAAGACGTAGAGGAAGAAGATGAAGTCCACGAAGTAATTGACGCAGACAATGTGGCAGCTAGAATCACAGGAAGCATCAATTGGAACCAAAGGAAGAAACAAGGGAAAAACTCAAAGAAAGGAGGGGACACGATCACCTCCCAGGCACCACTGTAGATGGCCCAAGCACCACCGTGCACCACTACAACACAAGAGCATCCATCGAGGGCCGCTCAAGGATCCAAAGCCACACATGACCACACAGTTATCAACCCAGCAGGAGACAAGGTGTTACAAGTTACAGGCGATCAATCCCATCCCTTCGTCACGTCCACCTTCCATATGGGCACCCAAGCATTGGAGGGAGGCAATTATGTGAAGTACAGGAGTCCTATAAGACCTTCTGTGGGGATTCATCTTCGTAATAGGAAGGTAACAATTGCAGGCAATCCAGGTCGTGCTTTAACATGAAAGAGAGGAAAACCTTCTTTACTCCAGGCTCTGGAGAAGGAGGCGTAGGAGATGGGTCCATCCACCATTAACGAAGTTAGCCAATGAAGTTCATGTGTTGGAATGTTCAGGGGGTCTGTGACAAAGACACCCAAAACACTGTGAATGATCTAGTCGGTAGATCTCAAACTTCTATGTTTGGGTTGTTTGAAACTCGGTGTAGCGGTTCGCGAGCCAATACAATCATCAAGAATCTTAGTTTCACCCAATCCCATAGAGTGGAAGTTGTTGGCTTAGCTGGGGGAATTTGGGTGCTATGGAAGGCAAATGTAGATCTTGAAATCATTCTATCCCATAAATAGTTCATTCACTGCCACATTAACAATTTCTTCTTCACTTTTGTGTATGGGGGAACCACTATGGGCTCCAGGAAATTCCTATGGCACCACCTTTCTATTCTTTCCACCTCCATAACCTCTCTGTGGGTGGTAGCAGGAGATTTCAATGTTGTTATGTTCCAATTAGAGAAATTCAGAAGCAACACTTTTGACAAGGAAAATAGCAAGGATTTTGTTGATGACATGCATTCATGTGAGCTCTACGACCTTGGAGCCAATGGAGCTTGCACTACTTTCAGAAGGGGACTTTTACACAAGCATATGGACCGTGCCTTAGGAAACTCTTTCTGGCTGGACTCTCCTCTTGTTGGTCTGATCACAGTCCTAGAGAAGAATCACTCTGACCACGCCCCCTCTTAATCTCCACCACCAGCCCAACCCTAAGGAGACATAAGATTCCCAAAACTCTTGCTAGTTGGGAGGTGACAGATGACTTCAAATCCTTCCTTAAACAACATTGGGACACCAACATATCTCTATGCAAATCTGGATCAACATTTCTCAGGCATGCATCTATTTGGGCTTCACGTAAGAAAACCAAAGAAAGAAGAAAGAAAGACCATCTAGGCAATAAAATCTGTTGGAACCAGATCCAACTATCCCTTGATTTTGATTAGTCTATTGTGAATGAAACTATGGATCTCAAATTAGAATTAGACTCGATCCTAAGACATGAAGAAATGGACTGGCAGCAGTGGGTGTGATGTGAATGGGTGGCACTTGGCAATAATAACACAAAATTCAATTCTTCAGCTAAACAAAGACAAAGATGCAAAAAAATCACCAAGTTGAAAGACAACAGTGGTGACAGGGTGGAAGAAGGTGCAAATCTAAATAGCCTTGTTCTTAATTTTTTTGCTAATGTGTATCAGGAACTACCCTCTGAGGAACGACACAAAGCGTGCACATCATTCATTTGGGCCCTTCCTATCCTCTCACCTCATGAAGCTGAGGCAATGGCCCATGCACCCACCTGTGATGAAATTTGGCAATCACTACGTGCTATGGAACCTCTCAAGGATCCTAGGACAGATGACATCGACGCTTCTTTTCTCTAGAAAAATTGGCAACTTCTTCAACACCAAACTAGCATGTTCATCCAAGCACCCTTCAATGGGTCTCCAATTCAAGCTAGATGCACAGACTCAACTCTGGTTCTTATCTCAAAAGTACCTCAGTCGAAAATATGTAGCCAACTCAGACGGATATCATTGAACAACGTCTGTACCAAGATCCTATCTAAAGTCATTGCAACTAGAATTAAGCATCATCTACCTTTGTGGATATCCCCTTTCAAGTTGAGTTTCGTCCCAGGAAGGAAGATAGATGACAATGTGGTTCTTATTCAAGAAATTATTAGCTCCATGGAATCGAAACAATGCAAGAAGAAGCACCTTTCCATCAAGATCGATCTAATAAAGGCTTTTGATAAGATGAGTTGGACATTTGTCAATGACACTCTGCAATGAACCTCAATACTCCAGAACGTAATTGACATCATAATGCAATTAATCAGCGCTGGAGAAACATATGTCCTCTTGAATGGGGAAATTATTGGCTCCTTTAAACCCTTGTGTGGGGTAAAACAAAGGTATCCTCTATCCCCCTATCTCTTTGTCTTGTGCTTAGACCATTTCAGTCATCTTATAAATGAGGAGGTCACCAAAGGATCTTGGAAACCCATTCGCCTTACTAGACAACAGCTTCCCTGTTTACATGTCAGCTTTGCTGATGACATTATCTGTAACATCCCTGACCTGGCTTATGGTATAAACCTAGAAGTTTTCTTAAGTTATTTATAAACTTTTTTTAATCTTTTGAAAAGTAATTAAGACTCTCTTTGAGTTTAATTTTCAAGTTTGATCTTATTTGCAAACTATTTGAGCATTATATGATAGTTTGAGTATAAATTGCAATTTACCCAAGATGAGGGGTTATATTGAAATATGTCACATTTTGAACATGCTTCAAATGCTTTAGCATCATAAGAGAGAGAATGATGCTAATGGGTGGCTTATGGAAAGCCTAAGTTCCAAGTTAGAACTTGTTTGAATAATGTTTGTGCCTTGTGTACCAGTTTTGGTGCAATTTGTAATTTACCCAAAATGTATGGTTGATATGCAAATTACCACCTCTAGAGTGTCCCTACTATCTCTTGGAATCATCTAGAGGATAGAGGAAGAAAGAGGAACCATGTTTGAATCATATTTGAGTGGTAGCATTCTTGGTGATGAAAAGACCAAGAAGAGTTGTATAATTGAAACCCTAATTTGAGTTGTATCAAGTTGTAGAGCTTATATGGGGATGCCTATCGGCCAAGGATCCATAGAGGAGGTGCCATATAGTTTTTTCAACTCTTGGACTTTTCCATGATGGGTTAATCACCTCAAGGAGGTTATGGATATCGGTTTGCAACTTTCCTTAGAAAAAGTGTATCGGTTTGTGAATAAAGTGATGTGGAGTTGAAATATCTAGCTCAATAAGATAACTAATGGCCGAAATATTATCCCTAGATTATCCTCAAGATTTTTCATGTCAAGATAAATATGTGTTCATGTACATGTCTCAACCATTCATGGACACATGGCACCTGGTAGTGTAAAATGATGAAACCTCTTATACACCCTCTCTCATGAACCTCAATTATATATACCACTCCTTTCACCTAGTGACTCTTTTCAAACCCTATCACTCCATTTCTCTTAGATATTGTGAAAAGAGTTGAGGATCAAGGAGGAGTTCGAGCCATTAAGCTTAAAGGGAAGCCATGGTCACCTTCAACCTTGGATAAAGCATGATCTCAGGTTGTGAATTCTTCCTTTCTTTTCTTCTTCACCAAGCTTTAACTATGGTGATTCCTTGCATATAGAGTAGTGAACGAGTCTTGGAACTGAGATAAGTTCATCTTCAACCTTGGGAACGTGAAGCTTTGAAGCTTGGATCTTTGAAGTTGTTCTTGAGGCAGGTTATATAACTTGAACCCAATTATGTTATTATTCACCATCAATCTTGCTATACTTGATGGTCTACTTTTAATTTCGAGTTTTCTTGAATAATTGATGAATCCATGAGTTCTAATAGTTGCATATACCTATTGTCCATGAACTAGAATAGTAAGAACGAAGGTATTGAGCTTGAGGATGATGACATCATCATGGTCCAACCTGATTTTGGGTTGATGCACCTCTAACCCGATATGGTGATGTGAACACACCACTAGCACGATATTGTGATGAGTATGCACCTTATGCACGACATGATGATGAAGCATATACCTTATGCATGATATAACGATGAAGCACACACCTTATTAATGATATGATGATGAAGCATACACCTTATACACGATATGGTGTCAAGTACTCTAACCCGATATGGTGATGACACCCTAGCTGGTGATATCAAATCTGATATACCATAGAACCCCATACCCCTATTGGTTTGTACACTTGGTTTGGTTCAGACTAACATGTTTTCTAGTTTTTCACTTAACCCATGGTGAAGGGTAGTCCAATACCATGAAGGTTTGAAGAGGTATGAGCATAAGGGTCTAACTTGACATACCAAAACCCTAATTTTGAGCAACCCGATATGAGTGACACACACATACACCTCATGCATGATATGGTGATGAACCTACACCTCATGCATGATATGGTGATGAACCTACACCTCATGCATGATATGGTGATGAGCCTACACCACATGCACGATATGGTGATCAAGAATACACCTCTTGGGCAATATGGATGCACACATACACCTCTTGGGCGATATGGATGCCCACATACACCTCTTAGGCAATATGGAAGCACGCACACACCTCTTGCTTGATATGGAAGCAAACATAAACCTCTTGGGCGATATGGTAAGCATACACACACCTCTTTCCCGATATGGAATCAAGCACACACCTCATGCCCGATATGGTGGAAGCACCTCAATCCAATATACTTGATGGAGTAACACATGAAGTGTGTTATGTCAAATGATACCTTAAGAGGTATAAAGTGTCAAATGATACCTTAAGAGGTATAGAGTTTAATGCATTTTGATAAATGTAGGCCAATGTACCTTGATAAAAGGATTGAGCCAACTTGATAAAGTATGATTAAATCTATTTCCTAGTGAGTATGAGAGAGAAACTCATACTTTGTGTGATAATCATTTAATGAGCATACATTGATATGAGCATACATTGATACTCCTAATATATGTGGAGCTAAGAATCAAGGTTTTGATTCTTGACAATATGAACTTGAAACCCTAATTTGTTAAATAGGAAAACCCTGACCCTAATCAGTAAAAAGGGAAACCCTAACCCTAATCAATGAAAAGGGAAACCCTAACCCTAATAGTGGAAAGGTTGTATTTCTCTTATGTTGCATGGTAATGATATGTACTTGATATTGCTTCTATCATGAAATACTAACCATGCAAGTATCATGAGATGATGAGCATATCCAGGTATGAGCTATGATGTTTCATATGATACAGATTAAATGGGCCTTGTGATCCATGTGAAATATGTGTGCAACAAGTATTATGTATACCTGGGTCTGAGGACCTAGAGGTAATAGTTACATGATAAGAGGTAACAATGTTAGTTATGAACTAAGGGTTTGAATACCTAGATCTAGCAATCATGATGATGATAATGTTAAGGGATGAGAATTCCCAGTAATGTGATAAGGGACTGAGATCCCGAGTGTTATGCAATCAATGTGTTCCAAAGATTATAAAAGTACTTGATAAATGTATTACACCTTTCTTTGTAGCATCTATTATAATTCTTGCTTGTAACTTGATTGATACTAAAAGATACCGTAATACACCTAATTAATCAAGTGGAATCTTATCATGTAGTTGCCCAAGGAGATCCATTTGGTGTCAGGATTTACTGAATGGTGAAACAAATTTAACTTAAAGTGCATATTTTTTAATATGTGGGGTGAAGGATGAACATATCCTTACGTCCAGATGGGGATTGATGTGTTATATCCCCAATGAATGCCAGGGTTGCAGTGTGATCACCCTGATGAAATGTATCGGGGATTGATGTGTGATCTCCCTTAATAGAGTACATGTTGTGGTTGTATCTCTTTAGCGAAGATGTCGCTATACCCCAGCAAGCTAGTTGTAGTTTGACATGTGGTCACTGCCAGTGGTCTCGTACTAACTGAGACATATGAGGTTTCGGCATCCGGCTCTTCCATTGACCTTTTATGGTACTAATTTTGACTAAGCGGTGGTCGGTTGGAGCATGAGCGGTATACCTCATCTCCTCTGGTCATAAGTGTGATTGTGAATATGTAATAAATTGTGTAGTGTATTTGCTTAAGGTATGAATATGGAAACATTGGTTGATGCTTCATTACTTTTAGACATCTTAGATTGATAGATGTTATACATGTTCTTCATATTCCTTATAAAGCAAATAGATGATCTATATCTCTATCATGGATAGTTGAACTACTTTAACATTTCTATTGCTTTGCACTGTAATTAAACAATGATTAAACATGGTTATTTACATAAAAATATCCTTTGATTAGTTTTATATTATTTACCTGTGATATTTATATTGTTGGCGAAGAGTTATATCTCTCATTGGTACAATTGCCTCACCCCGTGGGTTCCACAATTTTTAGGTGGACGTGTACAAGGAGGTAGAGATTGTACTATAGAGGAAGGACAATAATAGCAAGGACAGCAGTAACAACTCAAGTTGAATGTACTGTCTGTCGTGTCTTATAGATTGAAGTCATATGTGTCATCTCTGTACTCTCAAGTCCTTGGGAGTTGGTACGTGATGGTTTTATAAATGATCTGATATTTTGGCTTGTATGCCTCGAGGTTTTATGTTGCTTATGTATATGTACTGGTATATGATATCCTCAAGATGAGATGGTACAATGTTTGTACAATATGAACCATGATGTATATATTGCTTTGGTTCTTTCTTTAAGAGTTTCCTGGCAATGGATCTCTTTGCAAAAAATAGTTTTAATTTTTAGTTATTTTTGTTAATCTGCTGCTAATGGCTATTCTATGTAATTATCTTGCATTGTGGCAGCTCGGTTGGCATCGGGTCGTCACAAAGTTTTGGTATCAGAGCCTAAGGTTCGCTGAGTCTACAAAGACATAGGATTATGGTTTTTGAGTCTGTTCTAGTGTCCTCCAATTTATCTTATAGTGACTCCTGCCCATATAGGATAAGAAGTAAAGTTGAAAGATGGATGGAGCACACGAAGAACATGTTGCTAAGAGCAGTGTTGTTGCACTAGGAGGAGATGTAAGGGAATAGGCTAGAGAGGAATCAGCGCTTGAGAATCCCCGACTTGATCAAGCCATGCTGGAAAATCCAGCCTTTCATGCTCTTTTCGGGCAGTGCATGACCATAATGACACATATGGCAGATCGGATACCAACACCAGCACCTAGGGCACTAGTTTCCAATGAGGGACATGGATCTGGTAACATCTTTGAGCTGTTACGCCAGGTAGGAGCCACCGAATATGCATGTACAGTTGACCCAGCAGACGTAGATTCATGGCTCACTAAGCTGGAGAAAGCCTTTAGAATCCTTAGCATTCCAGAAATTGATAAGGTTAGGCATGATGTGGACCTATTAAAAGGAAGTGTTGGCCATTGGTGGGCCATTGAAGAAGAGAAAAGACATGGTGTTGAGGTATTCTTACATGAGTTTGTTAGTAGATACTTTCCCAAGACTTATCTAGATGAGAAAATCTCATAGTTTGAGTGAATTAAACAAGGACCGATGAAAATTAGTGAGTATGAAGCTAAGTTTATGGAGCTTCTGTGGTTTTTTCCACACATGGCTACTACGGATTAGGAGAGGATTCATAATTTTGAGAAGGGTATGAACGTTGAATCAACCACGCTTGTATATTCTCTAGAAAATAAAGATATGTTTGCCACCTTTGTGGAGTCAGTTAAGCAGATAGAGAGGTCTGTGACTGAGAAATGTGAGGCTAACAGTGGGAATGTGCATGCCCAATTCTAGGGACAGAGGTCTGGAAGTTTCAAGAAACTGAGGTTTCTTGCACTAGTAGCACCATAGAGGTTCAGTGCTCAGATACAGTGGACATCAAGCAAGGCTAGAGGCTGTCGTTTTCTGCCAAGTGGAGCCCATAGCATAGCATCAATGTCAGTAATAGGACCATCTAGACCACAGCGGGACATAAAATGCTTCAAGTGTGGATGAAAAGGACATATGATGAGAGAATGTCCAGTTAGAGACATGGAGGTAACCCAACCATCGAGGCAGAGTCAACAAGGCTCTCAGAGGCAACAGTTTAGTAGTGGCACACGAGGACATGGACAAGCATTCCAAGTAGGATCATATGCACCAAACCACAGAGCACGGAGTTGACAATAGGCAATGGCAAGATTCTATGCTATGAATCAGCCAGAGGCAGTAGTCAATCCACGAGTCATGATAGGTCATATGGAATTATTTCATTCTGATATGTCTTCATCCTAATTTGTCTTTATTTTTATTGATTTGGGTGCTACACATTCATGTATCACTCAAGAAGTGATTCATGACTGCAACATGATTGTCAGTCATAGAGCAGATAATTTGTTATTAGAAACTCTGTTAGTCACATCTGTAGTTTTGTGGGAGGTATGTTCTCCTTGTGTTTTTTCTTTTTCAAAACACAGAATTCAGGTGGATCTTATACGACATGACATGTACGAGTTTGATGTAATTCTTGGAATGGATGCCCTATAAAAGTCTAAGGTTGTCTTGGATTGTGGTTCCAAGCAAGCTATGTCCGCAGACAGTGATGAGACATGGGTCTTTCAGGGGGACAGAAAGATTCTTCCAACCTATCTAGTGTTAGCAATGGTAGTTGAGAGATTGAGGCGACAAGGATGTGAATCATTCTTAGCACATGTGGTAGACACCAAAGTAGAGAGTACTAGTCTTTTTGAAGTTGTTGTTGTCAAGGATTTCAAGGATGTGTTTCCAGAAGAATTTCCAGATATTCCTCCACCTCGAGAGATTTATTTTGAGATTAATCTAATTTCGGGTACACAACCCATAGCACAAACATCTTATAGGATGGTGCCTGTTGAGATAGCAGAATTCAAGAAATAGTTACAGTAGTTTCTTGAGAAAGGTTTCATTCAACCGAGTACTTCACCATGGGGTGCTCCAGTTCTTTTTGTTAAAAAGAAGGATGAGTCTATGAGATTATGCATAGACTATAGACATCTTAACAAGGTTACTATAAAGAATAAATATCATTTTCCAAGGATAGATGATCTGTTTGACCAGTTGTGTGGTTCAATAGTGTTTTCTAAGATAGATCTAAGGTCAAGATATCATCAGTTATGTATCAAGGAGGATGGAATACCTAAGTTAGCATTTAGGATAAGATATGGTCATTATGAGTTTGTAGTTATGTCATTTGGACTAAATAATGCACCAGCTGCATTAATGGAACTGATGAGTAGAATCTTCTGACCATTCCTTGATCAGTTCATAGTAGATTTCATAGATGACACATTAATATATAGTAGAGATGGTCAACAACATGAACAACACCTTCATCAAGCCTTGACTTTGTTGAGACAGCATAAGCTATATGCTAAGTATATCAAGTGTGAGTTTTAGTTGTCAGAAGTGACCTTCCTAGGACATGTTATATCTACTTCCAGTATTCATGTTTATCCTAAGAAAGTGGAGTCTATTGTAGACTGGGAACATCCCAAGACACCAACTGAGATTTGCAGTTTCCTAGGTTTGGTAGGTCACTACAGAAGGTTTATTAAAAACTTCAGTTCTATAGCATTACCCTTAACTAGGTTGACTAGGAAGGAGGTTCCTTTTGTCTAGAATGATAAGTGTTAGTGTTCTTTCCAGTTGTTGAAAGAAAGGTTGACTAGTACATCTGTGTTGGTTTTACCTGAGCAGGGAAAGGGATACATTGTTTTCTGTGACACCTCTAAGAATGATCTAGGATGTGTGATGTAGAGTGATCATGTAGTTTCTTTTGCTTCCCAACAACTTAAGAAATATGGGGAGAACTATCTGACATATGATCTAGAATTAGTTGCAGTGGTACACACGTTGAAGATCTGGAGGCATTATCTCTATGGAGAAACATGTCAGATTTTCACAGACCATAAAAACTTGAGGTATATGTTCTCACAGCATGAGTTGAACATGAGACAACATCGCTGGATGGAATTAATCAAGGACTATGATTGTACAATCGATTATCATCTAGGAAAAGCTAATGTAGTGGCAAATGCACTAAGTAGAAAATCTTCATCTCCACCCATAGATAAAGCACATTTGAATTCTTTAATGTGCTTTAAACGGGACATGTTTGTCTCTTTGAGACAAATGAATGTACAATTATAAGTATCTTTGTTAGCAAGATTACTGGCCAAGATGCATGTAAAACCTACTCTAAAACAACAGATTAAAGAGGCACAACAGGCTGATATTATGATTCAGCAGATCAGGTAAGAGTATGGTAGTGAGAAACGGGATGGTTTCCATGAGTCAGAGGATGAGGTAGTATGTTACCATGGTAGGATGGTAGTACATGATGCCAATGACTTAAGAAAGATATTTATGGAGGAAGCTCACTCATTCATGTATGCAATGCATCCAGGGAGTACTAAAAGGTATCATAATTTAAAAGATATGTATTGGTAGCCTGGTTTGAAGAAGGATGTAGCTGAGTTTTTCATGCGGTGTCCAATGTGTCAGCAAGTTAAAGTAGAACACCAGAAGCCTGCAGGAACATTGCAACCCTTATCTATACCGCAGTGGAAATGGGATCACGTGACAATGGGCTTTGTGGTTGGTCTACCTAGAACAGCCAAAAGTCATGATTCCATTTGGGTGATAGTTGATAGGTTGACTAAGTCAGCACATTTTCTTCCTATTAAAATAACCTATACTGTTGAAAAACTTGCACATATCTACATAGATGAGATAGTGTGGTTGCATGGAGTTCCAACCACAATTGTGTCTGATAGAGGTCCCCAGTTTACAAGTCATTTTTTGGGAACGACTACATAAAGCCTTGGGTACGCAGTTAAATTTTAGCACAGCTTTCCACCCTCAGACAGATGGACAATCTGAAAGGACTATACATACTTTGGAGGATTTACTTAGGGCATGTGTTCTTCAGTTTGTAGGAAGTTGGGACTTACACTTGATCTTAATAGAGATTGCCTACAATAATAGTTATCATACTAGTATTGATATGGCACCATATGAAGCATTATATGGTACATGTTTTAGATCTCTATTATACTGTTATGAGGCAGAAGAATACCAACTTCTGGGTCCTGAATTAGTGCAATAGACAACTGAAAAGATTAAAGTAATACAACAATAGTTTAAGGCCGTACATGATAGACAAAAGTCATATATTGATAAACATCATAGACCTTTAGAGTTCCAAGTTGGAGATAGAGTGTATCTCAAGGTCTCTCCTTGGAAAGGTGTTCTCATATTTGGGAAGAAGGGTAAGTTAGCTCCTAGATTTATGGGACCTTACCCAGTGACAGAACAAATTGGAAAGGTAGCCTATAGGTTGGAGTTGCTACCTAAGCTACATACACTACATCTAGTATTTCATATATCTATGCTGAGAAAGTTTCATCCTGATATAGAGTTGGTGTTACAACCTATAGAGGTAGAATTGAATGAAGATATATCCTATGTAGAAGGTCCAATGATGATTCTTGATAGAAGAATCAAGAAGTTGAAAAAGAAAGACATAGTTCTTATGAAAGTTCTCTGGCATCACCGTGGCATTGAAGAAGCCACATGGGAGCTGGAGGAAGAAATGAGGAGGAAGTACCCTTCTCTTTTCTCTTGAGATTTTGGGGATGAAATCCCTTTTAGAGGTTGATAATTATAACATCCCTGACCTGGCTTATGGTATCAACCTAGAAGTTTGCTTAAGTAAGTAATTTATAAATTTGTTTTAATCTTTTGAAAAGTAATTATGACTCTATTTGAGTTTAATTTTCAAGTTTGAGCTTATTTGCAAACTATTTGGGCATTATATGATAGTTTGAGAATAAATTGCAATTTACCCAAGATGAGGGGTTATATTATAATATGTCACATTTTGAACATACTTCATGTGCTTTAGCATCATAAGAGAGAGTATGATGCTAAGGGGTGGCTTGTGGAAAGCCTAAGTTCCAAGTTAGAACTTGTTTGAATAATGCATGTGCCTTGTGTACCAATTTTGGTGCAATTTGCAATTTACCCAAAATGTAGGGTTGATATGAAAATTATCACCTTTAGAGTGTCCCTACTATCTCTTGGCATCATCTATAGGATATAGGAATAAAGAGGCACCATGTTTGAATCATATTTGAGTGGTAGCATTCTTGGTGATGAAAAGACCAAGAAGAGTTGTATAATTGAAACCCTAATTTGAGTTGTATCGAGTTGTAGAGCTTATATGGGGATGCCTATCGGCCAAGGAGCCATACAGGATGTCCCATATAATTTTTTCAACTCTTGTCCTTTGTCATGATGGGTTAAGCACCTCAAGGAGGTGATGGATATTGGTTTGCAACTTTCCTTAGAAAAAGTGCATCAGTTTGTGAATAAAGTGATGTGGAGTTTAAATATCTTGCTCAATAAGATAACTAATGGCCGAAATCTTATCCCTAGATTATCCTCAAGAGTTTTTCATGCCAAGATAAATATGTGTGTATGGACACTTTTCAACCATGCATGGACATGTGGCACCTAGTAGTGTAAAATGATGACACCTCTTATACACCCTCTCTCATGAACTTCAATTATATATAATACTCCTTTCACCTACCAGTGAATCTTTTCAAACCCTATCACTCCATTCCTCTTAGATATCATGCAAAGAGTTGAGGAGAAAGGAGGAGCTCGAGCCATTAAGTTTAAAGGTGAATCCATGGTCACCTTCAACCTTGGATAAAGCATGATCTCAAGTTGTGAATTCTTCCTTTCTTTTCTTCTTCACTAAGTTCTTAACAATGGTGAATCCTTGCATATAGAGGAGTTGTGAATGAGTCTGGTATATGTGATAAGTTCATCTTCAACCTTAGAAATGCAAAGGTTTGGAACTTGGATCTGTGAAGTTGTTCTTGAGGTGGGTTATATAACTTGAACCCAATTATGTTATTATTCACCATCAATCTTGCTATACTTGATGATCTACTTTTAATTTCAAGTTTTCTTGAATAATTGATGAATCCATGAGTTCTACTAGTTGCATAGACATATTGTCCATGAACTATAACAGTAATAATGAAGGTCTTGAGCTTGAGGATGATGACATCATCTTAGTCCAACTCGATATGGGGTTGAAGCACCTCTAACCCGATATGGTGATGTGAACACACCACTAGCACGATATGTTGATGAGTATGCATGATATGATGATGAAGCATATACCTTATGCACTATATGATGATGAAGAACACACCTTATGAATGATATGATGATGAAGCATACACCTTATGCACAATATGGTGTCCAGTACTCAAACCCGATATGGTGATGAAACCCTAGATGTTGATATCAAATCTGATATGCCTTGGAACCCCATAACCTTATCAGTTTGTACACTTAGTTTGGTTTAGACTAACATGTTTTCTAGTTTGTCACTTAACCCATGGTGAAGGGTAAGCCGATACCATGAAGGTTTGAAGAGGTATGAGCATAAGGGTCTAACCTGACATACCAAAACCCTAATTTTGAGCAACCCGATATGAGTGACACACACATACACCTCATGCACGATATGGTGATGAACCTACACCTCAAGAACGATATGGTGATGAACCTACACCTCATGCATGATATGGTGATGAACCTACACCACATGCACGATATGGTGATCAAGAATACACCTCTTGGGTGATATGGATGCACACATACACCTCTTGGGCAATATGGATGCACACATACACCTCTTGGGAGATATGGAAGCAAGCACACACCTCTTGCCTGATATGGAAGCACACATACACCTCTTGGGCAATATGGTAAGCATACACACACATCTTGCCTGATATGGAAGCAAGAACACACCTCATTCCCGATATGGTGGAAGCACCTCAACCCAATATACTTGATGGAGTAACACATGAAGTGTGTAATGTCAAATGATACCTTAAGAGGTATAGAGTTTAATGCATTTTGAAAAATGTAGGCCAATGTACCTTGAGAAAAGGATTAAGCTAACTCAATAAATTATTCTGAAATCTATTACCTAGTGAGGATGAGAGAGAAACTCATACTTTGTGTGATAATCATTTAATGAGCATACATTGATACTCCTAATATATGTGGAGCTAAAAATTAGTGTTTTGATTCTTGACAATATGAACTTGAAACCCTGATCTATTAAAGAGGGAAACTCTAACCCTAATCAGTGAAAAGGGAAACCCTAACCCTAATCAGTGAAAAGGGAATCCCTAACCCTAATAGTGGAAAGGTTGTATTTCTCTTATGTTGCATGCTAATGATATGTGCTTGATATTGGTTCTATCATGAAATACTAACCATACAGGTCTCATGAGATGATGAGCATAGCTAGGTATGAGCTATGATGTTTCATATGATACAAATTAAATGGGCCTTGTGAGCCATGTGAAATACTTGTGCAACAAGTATTATGTATACATGGGTCTAAGGACCTAGAGGTAATAGTTACCTAATAATAGGTAACAATGTTCAGTGATGAACTAAGGGTTTGAATACCCAAATCTAGCAATCATGATGATAATGTTAAGTGATGAGAATTCCCAGTAATGTGATAAGGGACTGAGATCCTGAGTGTTATGCATTCAATGTGTTCCAAAGATTATAAAAGTACTTGATTAATGTTATGCATTCAATGTGTTCCAAAGATTATAAAAGTACTTGATAAATGTATTACACCTTTCTTTGTAGCATATGTTATAATTCTTGCTTGTAACTTGATTGATGATAAAAGATATTGTAATACACCTAATTAATCAAGTGGAATCTTATCATGTAGTTGCCCAGGCTATAGATCCATTCGGTGTCAAGATTTGCTGAACGGTGAAATGATTTTAACTCAGAGTGCATATTTTTTAATATGTAGGGGTGAAGGATGAACATATACTTACGTCCAGATGTGTATTGATGTGTTATCTCCCCAATGAATGCCAGGGATGCCATTTGATCGCCCTGATGAAATGTATTGGGGATTGATGTCTAATCTCCCCGAAAAGAGTGCATGCTACGGTTGTAGCTCTTTAGCAAAGATATCACTATACCCCAGAAAGCTAGTTGTAGTTTGACATGTGGTCACTGTCAATGGTCTCATACTGACCGAGACGGATGAGGTCTTGGCAGCTGGCTCTTCCATTGACCTTGTATGGTACCGATTTCGACTAAGTGGTGGTCGGTTGGAGCATGAGCGGTATACCTCATCTCCTCTGGGCATAAGTGTGATTGTGAATATGTAATCAGTCATGTAGCATATTTGCTTAAGGTATGAATACGGAAATATGGGTTGATGCATATCTTGTTCTTTTGGAAAATATACTTCATGTGAAGTATCTTATATTGTCAGTGATCATATGATCATATCTGACATTCTCTTAGACTCTTTCTTATACAATGCTCATGGTGGGACATGCTATGGTGTAATAAAATAGAATGTTCTTTTTCCCACTTTTATGGTGGATGTTGATTAGGATCATCTGATCCCACTTAGTGTATTTGTTGAATGTTCTCATCTTTCTTATTTTATTTAGTTATTGCTTATTCTTTTTTTGTGCATCATGTGATGACTGCTAGTATAACGTTACATGTTCTTTTATGTGGATGTGAAAATTCCCACATATGCAAGTAGATGTGGAAATTCCTACATATGAAAATATTTAAGGCAGACGTGCCTAGGCAGATGTGGACAGACCCTGCCACCCCATATTTTAGAGCAGATGTATACAAGACCATGCTCACCCCACATTATTTTTGGTAGATGTGTTATTTCCTACCTATATGTTTATATTGTCTAGTATTGTCGCAGGTGAAAACATGGATACTTTGTTTTTCTACTTTGTTCTTATTTGTCTATTTTTTTGCGATTCTTTTGTTTTATGTTCAATTGGGTATTCATTTACTTTTCTATGGGAATCCTTATATATTTGTTATCCTTTATTTCATATATTGCTCAATTCGTTATTTAGTGTGCACATACCATCCTTTGCTGATGTCATCTATTTTTCTCTTCTTATCGGGGTTTGCTTCAAACCCTAGATGAAGGACTTGGATGATATGGCATGAAGACTTGGACTTAGCTTAACGAGTTAAAGCTTGGAGACAATATTGATATGGTTTAGATTTCCATCTGCATAGATCCATATTTTGTACCTTATATGTAAACCTTGCATGGGAGATTATGAATGAATTTTTGTAATCATTTAGAAAGTTGATAATAGTCATGTTTGATATTCCACTGCTAACCTTTGGTTGTTTTGAATACCATTAATAAGATTTGAAAATTTTATGCCCACTCCATCATACCTTTTTGGGTGTGTTTGGATTGGAGGTTTTGTTCTTCAAATTTTTAGTAAGGAGTGGTTCCCCTCTAGGATCCCACTCCTTACAGCATGTTATCAGAGCCCATGGTAGTCAAAATCTGACTATTTCAATTTGGTCTCCCTTATTAGAACCCTTGAATTGGATAGTGACCTCTAGGTGTGATGCTTCTCTAGATCTTGCCTAAGTTTTTCATCTCATGAAAAACTTAGGCAAGATCTTGGGAAACATCACACCTATAGGCAAGAAATCCCCTCTGGGTCCCACTCCTTATAGTAGATAATAGAAAAGATCAAATTCATTCGACAACAACTCAAGGCAGCTCGGGATAGTCATAAGTCTTATGTTGATAACTGGCGTAGACCTTTAGAGTTCTAGGTGGGAGACAAGGTGTACCTTAAAGTCTCTCCTTAGAAAGGAGTTCTAAGGTTTGGGAAAAAGGGTAAGTTGGCTCCCAGATATATGGGACCTTATCCTTTTATTGCATGTGTTGGGAAGGTCGCCTATAAGCTACAGTTGCCACCTGAGTTACATAAGTTACATCTTGTATTTCATATCTCTATGTTGAGGAAGTGTCACCCCTAATATGGTGTTGACACTTCAACATGTTGAGGTAGAACTTGATAATGATATATCCTATGTAGAAGGTCATGTTCTGATACTGGATAGAAAGATCAAGAAGTTGAAGAAAAAGGACATTGTGTTGGTCAAGGTTTCGTGGCATCATCATGATGTTAAAGAATCCAAATGGGAACTTGAAGCCGAGATGCAGAAGAAATATCCATCTCTTTTTGCATAGGATTTCAGGAGTGAAATCCCTGTTAGGTGTTTATAGTTGTAAGAAACCTAACCTAGCCTTGTGCTCAATTGTAATTTTCTTGTGTACTAAGATGTTTGAACTTTGAATTAATCTTTTGAGAATGTTTTAATATCATGTTACATGCTTGCATTTTCAATTGGGTTCAACTTAAATAATGTTTGAACTATCCTTGTTATAATTTTATATGTTTTGGACCATCTTGCAAATTACCCAAAAGTGAAGGCTACTTTGCAAGTTTTCACATGAAGAGAGTGTTTCTTATACTCTAGCATCAAGAGAGAGAAGATTGTAATGTGGGATGCCTTGATTGAATCATAGTTTATATATATATATATATATATATATATATATATATATATATATATATATATATATGGGCCCATCTTTATTGCCCGCGCGGGTAGCTACCCGCCCACCCTTCCCATCACTTTTTTTCAAATATTTTTTTTCGCAATTGTAGAGGACTATTTTTTCTAGCTCTCCAAAAAGTTTTGGCCAAAAATAATATCATTTACCCCTCCAAAATCAAAAAACCCGTCCTTATATATATCTGTTGTATATTTTGTATAGAGTTACTTTTGTTGCCATCAGAGTTACTTTTTTGGCCACCATAGTTACTTTTTTGACAGTAGACTTACTTTTTTGGCTAGGAGAGTTACTTTTTTGGCTGCAGGGTAGCGAAAATCCAAGTTACCCACGCGGGCCACGAATGAACGCCCTATATATATATATATATATATATATATATATATATATATATATATATATATATATATATATTTGTGTGTGTGTGACATCATCAAGTGAAATTAGGGTTTCTAGGGTTTCTTAGTTGATATGGTGACTACCCTAGGGTTTGATGTTGTGACCATTACATCACGTTTGGTGAGGTTCACAACCGAGACACCCTAGAGTAAGTATGGTTGTGACAGTTGTCTTTTAGAGTAAGCATCTTGACCATGAGACAGTGATTAGGGTTTTGGGTCAAGACAAGGTGTGCATGGGAAAGTATTGATCGATTCAAGGGGGCTAACCAACCCTAGAGGTCGTGAAAAACCTACTGGATAAACATGGATATTTCATATTTTTGCATGTGAAGGAAATAAGGTTAACCCTTTGAAGATCAAGTGCCCTTTGGTGATCTATAGTGTTGACACCTCAAAGGCCCATACTTCCCTCCTCCTTTGGATATATAATCCCTTCTTTTCTTGCAAGCTAATATTTTCAGCTCTAAACACCTTCGTCTACCTTGTGATCACCTTTGGAGCTTTAGGAGCAAGAAGAAGCAGAGCTTGATCCTTGGGTGGCTGATCCTTGGGACATGATTGACGGTTTTGTTCTAGGGATAGCCTTTGGTGGTGAATCTTGGTGGATTTTCTCCTAGTAAGTGATCCTTCCTTCTAGATCACAGTGCTTTCTTGAACTCTTCATCTTCTTCTTCCTCTTTGGTCATAGATCATCTGTGGTAGTTCTTCTTAAATATCGCTTCTTTACAAATATCATAAGTTAGGGTTATCATGGTGAACTCGAGTGAAAGATGATCCTTTCTTTTTTCTTTTCTTTTTGGTTCAGAAAAGATCTATTTTCCTTTCTCTAAACTTGCTTCTGATCATGGACTTTTCTTCTTCTTACAGGTGATTCCTTGGCCAAAGTGTTGGAGCTCACTTGAAGGTTTTGGAGCTTGAGTCTTGGGAGGTTGTTTCTCATCAAATCAGGTGGGTTTTATAACTTTTATCTTCATCTATTACACGCATCCTAAACCTAATTAGATCCTACTATTCTAAGTTTCAAAATGTGTTCTTAATGATGGAAGAGATGATTTTGTTTATAGGTTTTATCTATGTGTTATCCAAGAAAGGATTACACTTGTTCTAACTCTAAATCATTATATTGTTCTTGCTTATAGAATTGATCTGCCTAGCTTCTAATCTTTACGTCTTGCTCATTGATGCAGCGTTGCTTCTTAAGGTGATACTGCCAATGTTGTGGTCGAGTTGGTTAGTTATGCAGGTTGCGACACCAGTTTAGGTCGATCCATGAACTTATTAGGTTAGGTTTTGTTTCTATGACCATGTTACCAATGAGATAGAGTAATAATTCCATGCAACTAGTGGGTTGACACCCTATTGCATTTCGATCGCGACACCCCCTTGGTGATGTACAAGTTATGACTCTACGCACGTCACATTCGTGACATTGTGTTGAGGTGTGTTGTACCAAGTGAGTTGAGTATGTCATGGGAGAGTGAGTAGGGTGTGTCGCGGGTCTAGGTGAGTTGAGCATTGCAATCTGTGACACCCTTATTCTCTACATGTGTTATGACAGAGAGAGGGATTTGCACGCATTATGAGCCACAACACATGCCTTGCACGCATTGCAGGGTGATGTCTTTTGATGCACACATTGTAGTTAGAGTTATCTTACACGTGTTGCAAGTCATAAACCCATAATGTGCGAGTGAGAAATACTAGTGAACTTAAGTGTGTACTTGGATGTTATATAGTATAATAGTAATATAAGATGAAATAATTATGCAAGGCTAATTAATAATGATGGTGCATAGCCTTAATACCTTTGCATCATATGGTAGGAAATGAATTAGGGTTTAGGGGTTGAATTATATTCTGAAACCCTAATTGCTTGAAGATGAACCCTAGCCTTAATCATGTGATTATGAGACTTATGCACTCACTTTACTTAATGGATTGTATTCATAACAATGTTTCTCTCCCTTGAGTATGTAAACCTAATCTTGTAGGTGAGACAAATAGCATAATCATGTTAGTGCTATGTTGAACATGGTATAATACATAGTAGTGATGATGAGTATTGTTCAGATATAATGTGTTATCATTTATGAAGGATTTGCAGGAATGGGTCTAATGACCTAGCAAGTACCTTGAGCACGGTTTGAAGTGAAATTCTATAGTAATGTGAATAAGGGATTGATGTCCCATAGTTATGTAAATTGATGATGACATAATGAATGGAAGTAATATAAATGGCATATAATGATGAGACAAGGTCTCACTTAATACATTTTATATCTCCTGAAGTTGCATCCTACTTCAATTTTAATTTATTTAAGGTTAATATGTTGTAACTTGATTGATGCATTAAAAGATATCCAATTGGCATGATTAATCAAGTGAAACCCTAATCATGTAGTTGTCATGTACCATAGACCCATCTTCAGCATCAGTATTTGGCTGGATGGTGAAATGAGTAACTCCTATGGGAAACTCAGAGTGCATATTATTGAATATGTTGGGTCCAATGGAGGTAACTCCCTATATCCTTAAATTGTCAAAATAGTAGTATATTTTTTATTAGAAGAGTGGCCATTTATGAGCCTATTCTCTAGTTGTGTTCCATGTACCAAGGTAGAGTAGTTTTTTTACAGAACCATAGCTATAACTATGAGTTGTTGTCTCTCTGCATGACTATAGCTATGAATATAAGTTGTTATTTAGCAGTTAGACTACAAAGTCAATGCATTACAGACTCAAAATGACTGAGTAGTGATAGTGATGATCATGGAGTCTGGCTCTTCCATGGATCTTTATGGTACTGATTTCAACTTAGCAACGGTTAGTTGGATTTGGGTGGTACACCTCAAATCCTCAGGGCATTAATAAAAAGGAGTAATATAGTTGTGTAGTATAATTGTTTAGGCTCAAATATGAATCACATTGAATTACCCCATGCCTTATCTTTATACTGATTTCTTGAATTATAATACGGTAAGAGAAATAAACTATATACATGTTCTTCATATTCCTTCTCAGTATACTAATTGATCTACTTCTAAATGATAGATTCTTAGTTTATTAATTTTCACTATCTGTGGAATATATATTATTTAAATAAATATGCTCAATTTGTTAGGTACTTAATCTACTTACACTATTAATTATGTTTGTAATAGATGTTGTCAAAGAGTTATAACTCTCGTTGGGACGTTTGGTCTCACCATGTGGGTTCTACAACTTTTTAGGTGGTTGTGGGCAAGGAAGTCAAGGTTGTGGTGTTGAAGTAGAGCATCAAGGAGATCAGTAGCTATCAGAAGGTTGGGCATGCTACTGGTGTAGACTCCTAGTAGAAGTCCTATGTGTTGTCCATGTACTCTCAGGTCTTTGGGAGAGATGTTGTTGTTTTATTTATCGACACAAGGATTTTGTCTTTATACGATGAATGTATAGAAAGGGCTTGTACATATGAACAGGTTGCAATATGTATCAGATATGGGTTGATAGCCTTTGAACTTAATATGTAACATCTTTTGGCATATGTGAAATAAAGATGGCCTATGTTAAAGGCTTGTTTACAAGATACTTTCACTTGAGATATTAAATTGTAATTGGTTTTAATTTACTCAGTTTTGTGGTAATGTTATGATTAGTGATATTTCTATGAATTTTTTTAGTAATCTCGTTTATTGTGGTGATGGTCATCACACATAAAGTTGTAGACATAGTAAGAACATGTCATCTAGCGATCCATTGTGCACTCAATTGTATTTCTCAATGGAAACTATATTGTGGATTGAGAGGCACTTTATTCATTTTGTGAGGTCAACATAAGGTATATAAAATGGATTGTCACATGCAAAATGGCAAAGATTCAATTTCAAAGTTGGTTTTACTATCCATCAATTGGATAGAGAGTTTGGCCTTAGTGGTGCTCGGTCCAACTAAAAGTCTGATTGAAAGTTCACTCTGAGTCCCAATGACTCTATAATTATCTCCTAAGATGAATTTAGAGTTCGACAGACCATCATCTACTCTAGCTAAAACTGAAGTTCTATCATTTATCCATTAGATCATTCTTTAAAAAAAAATACTTGTTAGTTCTAAGCAATTTCCAAATAAAACATTACATAGACAATGCCTCTTTAGTAACCTAAGTTAGGGTGAGAACTAATTTGACTAAAAATTACACAAGAAATTTATATATAATTCTTAGAAGAACAATTATATTTGGAGGAATTTTTTTTAATAAGAAGAATTACTTTACTTAAAGCAAAGCAATTGTTTTAGAAGAAAAAAATAGTTAATTAAATGAAAAGCAAAAGTGTAACACCCAGAATTTTATATCACATGAGCGGAAGCAAAAAAAATTCCTGGGAGTGTCACAAACATGATAACTGTTGCAATAAAAGTAAATGAAACACTTTGCAAAACTGTAAAACTGATTCATACATAGCTTTTTGTCAACATAAAACTACATCATGTTTATGCATAAGTTAATAATAAAAAGATGCCAATACTCAGGATCATCTAGGTATATGGCACCCTACTAGGCAAGCTTGAAAGTCTCTTAGGCCTTTGTTGGTCCCTTTATTCTTCAATCGCTCCAAAAATCTGCGGACATCGCGTCCCCAGCCATGCATTGGGAAAAATAGTCATTAGATTAAGTGGCATGAGTATTCTAAAATATACATTGCTATAGAACTGAAATTGAATTTTATAAACATAAAGTTAACTTCAAGCTCTGAGTAAAATTTGTAACATATTCTCTCTTATTACTTAATCTAAATTCTTATCTTTCTACCATATCTTTCTCTGGAGACGTGTACCCCGGTACATGGATCTCAAGACCTACACCAAAGTGTCAAGGTCATACTTATGTTATATAATTCCCTCTCATCCTACTCATGGATGAGATTGTGGGATGCTCTAAACTAAGGTATATTTTACTTATGAAATTTATCTGATTGTGGCCACCATTATACAATAAGTCCTCCTCTGTGATACAAAAGTGTCCTCTATGGTGCAACACACCCTTTGTTGGCACAATGTGCCCTCTGTTGTCACCTAAGTGTCCTCTATGGTGCAACGCACCCTCTGTTGGCACAACGTACCCTATGTTGACACCGAAGTGTCCTCTATGGTGCAATGCACCCTCTGTTGGAATAACATGCCCTCTGTGACACCCGTAGTGTCTGGAGCAGTGTGCCCTCTGAATCGTCCTGGGACTCTCTGGTGAGGACTTATTATATAATGTATTATGCGAAGGTTTTTGAATTAATTATCTTAAGTCTATCTTTACTAAACTCTGAATCTGAACTTATCTGAAACTGAGTACTAAACATGTACAGAATCTTGAATCTGAATATGAATCTCTACTCTTAAATTTTGAATTGAATCTATTACTGAAATGTGAATATGTATCACAAATTACTACGTAATTGAGATTTGTCCTACAACCCTTATCATGTATCTTTATTCAAAATCAGGCTACTCATATAGTGAGTAGTCTAAGTATGAATCTAAATTTCTTATTCTTAAGTTCTAAACTGAATTCATTGTTGGATTTGAGCATATATCTCATTATCTGGGTAAACTTTGTTCTAACACTCTTATTTGGTAAGATTACTTCATTATACCAATTATATCATAAATGAGTCTAATGTCTTATGAGAAAGGATCTGACATGTATATAGAAATACTAAGTATACAAAGTATCTTAAGTCAACCTTATGAAAGTATCATAAGTACAACATATCTAAAAATATCAATTCTGACAAGATGGTTCAATCCTTCTTATAAAATATGATGTTACCCTAAAACTTTGCATATGAACTTACATATTAAACCTTAAATATCAAAATAGAAATCTTATAAAATATTGTATTGCAACCTAATCATAACTTAATGTGTCATTATCTTATAATTACATCATGAACACATTTTTACAATACATTGTGATCCCAAAAGTACCTTTATTTCTAAAAGTAGACCATGTCTTAATATTCTGAAATTCATATTCTTATATTGTAATTAAATTCTAGATATTATTCATTATAAGGAATCTAGTTGTTATATCTATACATATGTATGAAATCTTAATGGCATGTTTCTACTTAAAATCGTAATACATAGTTATGCCTATAAATATGAGAAATCATGATAACATATGTGTACTTAAATTCTCAATACAAAGCTATCCCAAACCACCAACGAAGTATGCCTACATTACTTGCATATCTTATCTTACAATCTTATTCATTAATTTCAAACATTTCTAAGAAATCTTATAGGAACATGATTCTATAACTTTCTCATGGACTTGGTCCATGGGTCACAACTATTTTGAGCAACATGTCTCAATTTGAGGTTTTGTATATCTGAACTTACATAATGATGGAGATATAAGAATATTCTTGTTTGCATTAAAATCTTAGAACATTGAACCATATAAATTATAAAAGTCTTATCAGGATACATGTAAACATACTGAACTTAAAACATGAGTACTCATGGGCATGGACCACTTACCTCTTGTACATATGGCATCGGTAAGGAAGTCTCGATTCTAAGTTCCATAACTTTCATAACCTAGATATCATCATAGTTTTATCAGTCCAAGCCTATATTCCCTCTTTCTATTTCTAAATCTCAAAACCCCATCATCCTAACTTTATATACCAACTTAGGGTTCTTATTTAGACTAAACATAACTTTAACCTAATATCACCATAAAATCTTGGCATTGAAATAAAATAAAACTCATACTATATAATAAATATTATCTTTATACTCAAATAAGACATAAATCGTCTTATGCACTAATATGAACATATACTTCATATAATGAGAACAATTCTCAAACATAGTTACATATTCTAAAATTATTGACTCAAATAGGAAATCAAAGTATAATACCATCACGTTACTAATATCAAACCTAATTAGGCATACATATATCACTTATTGTGTTAGGATAATCATTTATTATTCTTTCATAATGGCTACTCATCTAAAACTAAATACTAATATAATAGCACAAGAAACTTCATCAAATATCCAAAAAAGTATTCACATAATGTAGGAATGATCATGTATTAAAATATCAGGTCATTTAAAAATCATATCATGGGTGAAATACCCAAAATACCCTTATTAGAGTTTATATCAAAAACCTTAATAAAACTTTATATAATAGAGATCAGGATTTGAAATCATGTTAAGAATATCATAATACACATTTAGTAAAATTTGCATGAATTTCTAAATTCATTTGCTATTTTTAATTGACAAAACATCAAAATCATATAGTTTTGGCTACCCAACATATAATAAATAATAGACATCTAAATCATATTCTAGAGATATTTTTAGAATGTAGTGCATTCAAAGAGCTTTTCATGGGTACCTTATTTGATAAAATTTGAGTTCCCAATCTCAAGATATGAATTTTAGAAGAACTACTTTAACAAAACAGTGCTAACCATTCAAGATTGATCTGATGGCTGAGAGGAATAAACGCCCAGCTTCCCAGATATGGGTGGAGTCTTCTTCACCCGATGAAAAAAGGGGGGTTTCTCCCCTATTTTTCTACAAGAACAGGACACCACGTCTGGTGCTTCTAACGGTGAACATGCTCGTGCCTCCGGTTGGCGATGAACCCGGCAAAGTCTGACCTGGCCTCCGATCCTCCTCCCCTTCATCTCCGTCGATGTTATGCTACCTTGATGGCTGCCAAACCAAGCCTCATCTGAACCCTAGCGCTACTGCCATCATGGTCCTCTTCCATGTCCCCTCTCTCTCGTTCTCTCTCGATCTGTGTCAAAACCCTAACATAGGGTCCGGCCGCCACCAAGCATCCAAGATGGAGGGGTTTTATACCTCACTCTGACCCGATCTTGGGCTACGGCCGCCTATCATGGATGCTCTATTTGGACCCAGAAAATAGGGGTCACAGACTCCAGTCCGCACGGACTAGGGTCGCCCCCTTTTTTATTTTCTTTTTCTTTTTTCTATTTGATAGAAGTCCAATTTCTAAAATTAATTATCTAGATCATATCTTAATCTCGTTAAATTCCAAATTTTATAATTAACACTATCTTTTTATTATCTTTCCTTGGACAAGAGATTTGGTCAAAATCAAATATATAAAGACTTTAAGTTTACCTTCTAAGCAAGACTTGGATAATTACCAAATTAATTACCCATATCACTAAATAATCAAGAATTATCTAAAATTTCTCCTACGATCTTATGTTTTAGTTCTTCATCTATTAAAAATACTAAAAGTACTTATCATGTGTAAGAATACTAGATATCCAAATTTATACTCCAAGGATCTACTTATAAAACTTAATTGGCCCAAATGAGCTAGAATTGGGCTCTAGGGAACATGGTGCATTCCATAGTCTTGCAAAGGGCCCATGAGTTTAATCATGTTCTAAATCATGAAAATAAAGGTTGAATAAATATAATTTCCCAATCAAAACTTCCTAATGATACTTTTGCTCAAAATTACATAGATTTCTAAATATTAAGATCATAACTAGGTCTAGGCTCAAACCATTATCGAGTTACATGTGAAAACATCAAACTTCATAAGGACATTACAAAACTATCCAAATTGCATAAAAAGACCCTCTCTACACTCTGTTTCCCCTTACATCCAAAGATCATGCAAAATGGATGGAGCCTTATATTAAACATAAATAGATCATAAATTGATCATATTAATAACTTAATCATGTACTTTCTAGGTTCCAAAGATTAGGGTGTGACAAAAAGCTCCGGTAGAAATCAAGTTTTTTTTGGAAGGGAATTTTTAGTTGGAAGAACAATATGATATTTTTTCAAGAGGAGGAGTATTTATTAAGATGGAACCATATTTTTAAATAATATTGTTAGTATGGAGTTCCTTAGTAAAAAGGAAATGCTCTCAGTTGAGAAAGTTTTGACTTTATAAAATAATAAAAAAATTGAGTGAGAAAACAAAATCTGGAGAATAGAAAAAAAGTTATACAGCTATAGAGGGATTTTTTTAAGTAATCTAATGATTATTGGTAAAATACCTTACAAATAAACATATGTGCATGCTCAAAGGAGTGTGTACAGTAACAAAAAGAGCCATGAGACATTTTCTGATTTTTCTGCATAACCAATAGATGGAGAACCAAATTGCTCCGATCAATTTTTTTTCCTTTTCTCCCCAACCTTTTCGTCTTTTCTATACATGAGAAACTAAACCAAAATTCATTTTGAGAATATTCATAGAAGATTTTTTCCCTTCATCTATATCAATGTATTAATCGAACAATACTTTTAATTTTCTCACTTATTTACTACATACCTAAGACAATTTATAGATATTTTTTCTATACAAGTCCCCACATGCTTGAAATCTCAATGGAGTGCCCCAAGAAGATACACAATGTCTCTGTAGTGCTAGGAAGCCTTAGGGCTGCTCTGTAGGGCCGAGTCTATGGTCCAAATCTAGTTTTACAAGGCAAAGAGCAGTCGGCGGGATTTGGGGTTTCGCATGATCTGAGATACCCTAACCTTGCTTAAAATGTAGAAAACATTAGTTATCATAATAGAATGTTTATAACCCTAATATAACCTTGTGATATGTTTTGGAATCAAAGGACAAGCTTAAGTTTCAAATTTGGTCCAATTTGGACAATGTTTGTGTAGGTTATGTAATTTTATGCACATTTTGGACTTTAATGCAGTTTATCCAAATATGAGGTTTTATTTGCAATTTGTCACTTACATTATTTTCCTTATATGTTATCTTATCATTCTTGATCTTTTTGATAGATGTGGCACCTAGTTGAACCTTAGTTTGGAGGTGTTTTCTTCAAGGGTATTTTAGGGTTTACCCCTTTATGGATGAGCTACCTTTAGAAGCTATCAACCAATGGTTTATTTGATTGGCTTTGAGATTAAACAAACGGTGTATAAGCAGTTATCCATGAATGGTGGGGCATATTCTTATGTGGATGCTTGTATATCCTTCATAGTTTAAGGCCATGGACACATGGAAAGCTACTAGGACACCTCAAGTTTTTGTTTTTCTTTATCATAAAGATCTATATACCTGTCCTTAACCACCCAAAAGAAACCTTTGGTTTCTTATCTGTTCTTATTCCTCCATATATCTTCTTTCCCCTGCTGGTAGGAGGAGGATCTTCCCAAGGAAGAAGAAGGTGTTGATCTACTTGGTGGAAGCACCTAGGGTTTTGTTTTGCTTCCTTTAGGGTTTCTAAAGCTTCCTTTTTGGTGATCTTGACCTAAACGAGTAAGTATCTCCTTTATTTCCTTCGTTTCTTTCTATTTTATTATTCCTCTTACCTTTATCCAGGTCAGAACTCTGTTGTTCCATGGTAGAAGTTTCTCTAGAACTCAAGTATCTACCTTTCTTGCTTCTTGCTTCTTCTTCTTCTAGGGTTTTGCTTCTTTGTGGAGAAAAGTGCCTACTTGGCCAAATTTAGATCTATATATTGGGTTTCTTACCATCTTTTCTAGAATCTTTCTTTTTAGGATCTGAACTACTCTCTAGATGTGATTTTTATAACCCTCTTTACTTATATTGCTTACTATAAGCTTGTTAGCTCATGTTCTTGCTTAAAAATGGTGATATAAGCCTTAAGAAGCTAAGATTGCTTGAGATTTCGACTTTTTGTGGTGCTCCCTATTTTTTTATAGTCCTATATGAACCTATAAATATGTGTACGTCCTTTCTAAGGTATAGGATGATCTAGTACAGGTTGATAGCACAATCGATGGTGGTAAGCACCTTACAATCGATGGTCCAAATTAGGATTTTCAAGCTATTTCCTTCACTACTACACAACCAATGGTGATACCATGTAACAACCGATGGTGTGCTATCTTGACAATTGATGGTGGGGATCAAGGGTTTCAATCTATGGTGACAACCAATGGTCTCCCCTTAGGTTAGGTTTTTGCTTAATTAGAAGCTTAATGATCAACCACTAAGTACCCTAATGATGTTGTCAATCAATGATGACATTAGCTTAATATCTGATGGTGTTAAATGAATATAGTAATGAGACTTAATGATGACAATCGATGGTGGATAAGGTCACACAACAGATGGTAAGTTAAGACTTAAAATATAGCTTCAATTAAGCCCTAACCCAATAGTTTCTTAGGTCAACTGATTCAAGGGTTAGACCAATACTCCAATGGATGGTTTTGAAATATGAACCTGATCTAATGGTTAGGATCTAACACTTATTCATCTAATAGTTTTGAATAATGGACTTTATCCAATAGTTGAGATTTAATTCTAAAACATCCAATGGTTTGGATTGAAACCTATATTATTACATGTGATTTCTAATCATCAAAATTTGGTGGTTTCCCTTATTTGAACAATTTAAGGAGCTTAATGGTTGAGATGAGGTCTTGCTTAAATGTACAACCAATGATGGGTTTTTAATCCCACAACCTATGGTGCCCCTTCATGTTATTAATCAAGTGATGTCTATAGTTAGATGGTTACTCTTTCTAGGTCACAACTCAATGACTTCATTGGTGGCTTATTCAAGGTGTTTACTTATGAAAATAACCAATGGTCTTACCTTTTCAACATCCAATGATTCTGGGTGATGTTGTGGTATGGTGATATGGGTTGAATTATGTTGGAATTAATGGATTTTTGCCCTTAATAAGGTAGTCTTACCTTTTCCCTAATATGAATAGAATGAATAATGAACATATTGTGCTGATATGTGACCCTAATGGGTTATAGTTTTTTACACTTAATCCTAATGAACTCAAGTGATGGTGATTAACGATGATCGACCTTCCTGAGTGTAATAATAGAACAATGGAGTACTCTCTTATTGTTTTGGAACACTAATATACTAGAATCTAAGGGTAACATCCTGAGTTATGTATGGATCCATGCTTGAGAATAGTATGGAATGTGATGGAGATGCTTTGTCTTATGCATCCAGTTTATAAATGGGGATGCTATGGGTGATTGTTTGTGAATGAATGTTGAACTATAATTTCAATGTAACCTACCTTGCCAAACCTAACCCTAATGCAAGTAGAGAATGGTGGCTAATCATGTTATCCTTTCTTGAATGATTAATATGATGATGGAATATCCTTCCTAATGATTGATTGAAACTCGAATGTGTTAATTGGTGGTCATATTAGCTTTATGATCTATGATCTCTTATGTTAAACTTGTACACTATAAGTGTGATGATGTTCGATCATACCTGACTTCCTTATATGTCGATATAATAAAGGAATGTTCTTAAATGCTAAGATAATCCTGCAATATCATCTTGTGAACATCTTTTAGTTCTTTAATGCCAATTATGTTGAGCATGTGAATCACATGTCTAATGATGTTTGTTGAGCTTTGTAGTAAGGCATAAAAAGATAATGATGAACTTACAGGAAATTATATGATGGTCTTAGTGATCTTTGGGCACGGTTGAGCCCTGAATGAGGTATAATCTTCTTATGTTGATAAGGGTTGATATCTTGTGATGTCGTGCAAAGGATTTATATTCTATGATAATATTATGGCAAGTGTAGTTTCATGAATGGCAAGTGAATAGTACCATGTGATGATGAGATGAGTAAAAATATGTCTCATATGTTTTATATATTTCGAAGTTTTTATATAGCAATGTTTTCTAGAGATGAATTAGGGTTTGTATGTCCACTTGTTTGATGCATCCTTAATTCACCCAATTGACAATAACTAATCAAGTGAAATTCTAGTCATGTAGTGCCATGTGTCATAGAACTAGCTTCAGTGTCAGAACTTGCTGGATGGTGAAACAAGCATTCCTAAAGGAAACTCAGAGCACATATTGTTGAGTATGTGGGGGTGACAAGTTGAGGGAATATTCTTGTCATCCATAATTGCAGGTAAGGGAGGATGATTTTGGTCATGCCTTGGATATTGTGAAATGTGAAAGCCAACAATATAACTACAACGGCCGGCCATGTGTGAGCTTGTTCTCTAGTGTCATGACAATATCAAGGGCGGAGTAGTTGTTAGCAGCTTGACTATATGTCGATGTAGTGGAAGCATTGACTGATATGTCACTGCTTTTTTACTCATACTGAGTGAGGGGAAGAGATTTTATGATACTGGCTCTCCTAGATCTTGTACGAAACCGTCAGTAGCCCTTCGCAGGGGGTGGTTGGACTTTGGGTGGTATGACTCAAAGTCCCCAGAGCGTAATAAAAGATGTAATATAGCTATGTAGCATCTTTGTTTACGGTTATACAAAACTCTCCATATTGGATGATAACCCTTGTTTGCTTTCCTCACATAGATATAATATATTTTCTTATGATGTAGATGTGCTTATGTTGTAAACATGCTTATGTTGTCAAATATACTGACAACTGATAGCTAAGATTGTGCTACTAGCTATGTCTAATACTCCTAGCCATGCTTTTATAGTTAAATATTCTTAAACTTCTAATAATGCTTATGCAATTAGTTTTGCTTATGATGATAGCTCTACTTATGATGTAGATATGTTCCCTTTATTAGACATGTCAATATTCATAGACATATTATTCTACTAGACATATTTATGATGTTGGAAATGGTTATGCTACTAGATTATTGTTAGCAAGGCAGGTGATGATAGTCAGACTAATGATGATGATTGTTATTAGATGCAATCTTATGAAACTTGAGTAGATATCTGATAGAAGAAATGAACTT
Organism: Alisma plantago-aquatica; assembly: GCA_963693085.1. Classification (NCBI taxonomy): domain Eukaryota; kingdom Viridiplantae; phylum Streptophyta; class Magnoliopsida; order Alismatales; family Alismataceae; genus Alisma; species Alisma plantago-aquatica. Next base: position 805,155,550 of record OY856413.1, on the reverse strand, counting down.
ATCTGTTACCTGCATATAAATTGATAATCATACGTGTTTCTAAGATTATTTGCTTAACCTATTTAGCACACTTAAACTGTTCAATCTGCTCAATTGACTATTAAATACTCCAATTGCTCAAATATTTACTATTTAATTTGATGGAATCAATACCTATTGGAGAGAGTTATATCTCTCACTGGGACTGGGTCTCACCTCGTGGATCACGACATCTTTTTAGGTGATCAACAACAATGACAGCAAAACCATGGATGGCAACAAGGAGAAACTGAGGTGTTGAACCCTAGAGATGGTTGTTTAGTTATCTAGTGCGTTCTAGAGTTTTCCCTTTACTATCAAGTCCAAGTGAAAAGTTTATATATGATGTTTCGTTTGAATCGAGTTTCCAATAGCATGTTGATGCTTTTATATGTGGAATATGTGGATAGTGTTCCTTTGTAAGGTTTATGTTGTAGCAGAGGCTACAGAGCATTTGTAAAGGATATTGAGCATTATACAAAATAAAGCAAGTTGTTGGGGCTTTATGTAAATGTTTTTGAGCAAGTGGGAAATGTTGAAATCGGTTTTAATTCACCCTATTTTATGGGTTTGTGTTTAATTCATGTGTAATTGTGTTTTATGTTTTGAGTAATCTCATTTAGTGTAATGGGTTCTAACATGATCGACCTTCTATTGCTTGCCTGAGGTACCTAAAACTTCAGTAGGGTTCCATAAAATTGATGATCTAAGAGTTTGGGCATGAAAAAAGCCATAACCCATCCTTATGGAATTGACTCCATGTCCTCCTCTTCTCGCATCTTCGTAGGGTCACGTCTACTATGATCTAGATCTTCATCACTGTAACATACTAGATCTTGAACCCTACCCTAGAAGTTTGATCTTTTAGACGTAGTGAAACAAGGTTGAGGTTAGATTTAATAGATGTTTAGTATAACCCTAATGAGCTAATACATGTATAAATCACCCTAATGTAACCTAATGTTCTCACATCAGTCTTAGGCTAATAATGGACACATAAAATATGTCACATGTGGTAATAATGAATTATATAAAATTTGTTCAAATAATCACACATAATTCTTTTGGTGATAATATTAAGTTATAGAACATAATGGAATAAGCAATAATGAGAATAGTGGAATAATATGATAACCTAAGTAATAATGTGATATTAATGGCCACAAATATTGCATGTGACATAACTCAATAAAAGAAATCTCGAAAGTTGGATCTAAGTTAATAATCGTGTTCCTTGGTTTCCAATCTCCTTGGGAGTCAAGTTTTACATTATTCACATAATAAAAATTAATTTAATTCATTTTGGAAAGAGAAGATCTACGTTTTCCCAAAATGCCAAATAAAATATTAAATGACTCAAAAAGAGGAAAATAATATTGGATTCGTAATCTACATAATAAATATAATATATGGGTGAACTTTCATCCAATTTGTATGATGTTTAAAAGATGAACTCTGGAGAGAGAAAGTTTGTAGAACCTTCAAATTATTAAATAATTGCACAAACAACTCCAACATGTAAAATTAATGGCAAATTGGTATCCAACACATTAAATATAACTTGTATGTGAAGTTTCATAAAATTTGGAGAATCTTATGACCATTGATGAAGGAGGAAAGAGAAAATAAGATTTGATTTATTTAACACATTTAAAGTTCTCAAAAGGCAAAACTAATTGCATATATTCAAATTCTTCGTATCAAAAATAGGTTGTGTGTCAATTTTCATTTAGGTTGGGTTTCGTTTGCACCCTCAAATAAGGAGAGAGAAAAAGGGAAATAAATTTAATGTGTACATTAGTTTGAATCCGATTTGGAATGTATTTAATCTAGATCTGATGTGCACCCCACCCATGGTTGTTGGATCCGCATCATGCGGTCCATAACTCATCTCATTCCTTCAGTAGGAGACAGGCCAACAGGTGTACAGTGTCGCAAATGTGATGGATCTAAACATGATTTTCTCGGTCATCTCTCCACATTTTCGCCTGATTCTTTTTGCAATGAGTTTGTCAGTAAATTCTATACAAGTTGAGCCATTATTTATAGTCTCTTGTTGTGCATATGAGTTTTTTCCAACCTGGCCACCACGATTCTCGAAGCTCCTATGACCCTATGGTCATATACCCATTCCCACCTATATAAATACTCATATATGGCTTCTTCTCACCACAAGCAACCTCTTCCTCCAGTTAATTTCTTAGTTTGTTACATTATGTGCTACTATAGGGCCTCTTTTTCTTGTTTCTTTGCGGCACCCTTCATGGGTGAGTCACTCCACCAGCCCTCAATTCCACCAGGAGGTAAGTTCCTTGACCCATGATCTTCAATTTTGCACGATTAGATTTATGTTTGGCTGGCATCCAGTGTTTTGCTCAATTTTGGGCATGGCTAGTAGTAGATCGACTCGCATCCATGGTAGAGGACTGAGGAAGGGGATGACGTCCCCTGTTGTTTTCTGATTTTACCCCTTCGTGCTTCTTCTTTCTTTCATTATCTCGGTAAGGGCATTTAAGTCTTTTGACACATGTTTCCTTCTTGACTTGGTCGTAGTGACTCAGCGTTACCAATGACTTGGACGGTCTTAATTGGGCCAAATCACCCGACTGGGCCCTCTTTTCCTCTCTCTCGCAAGTTTTCTCTGCTTACATGGATTTTTGGAATTTTCTAACTAGTCATATTTACAAAAATCATAACTAATTATTTACTAAGCCAAAAATTAGAAATAAATACTTGTTTGAATCAAAAAAAGATTTTGTAGCTAGTGGTATGAGTTTTATTTCCTAATTCCAAACTAATTAACATGTGAATTTTAATAGAATTTCCTAATTGGTTATAACTTGTAAAATTCGTAATTAAATATATATATGTTAGAAAAACATACTAAAATATGTTTCAGATTTAGAAAAATTTAACCTAAAATATGGTATGTTTTTATAACCTAAATCATTTGTAAGGAAAAAGATAATTTTTAGGGTCTGAATAATCAATGTGCGATTGATCTAAAATCTACATATATTCTTAATAGGTATTTTGGAGGCCTATATTTGGATCTAGAAGTGGCTTCATCTTGTATAGACTCTTAAGTGAGGTATGTTGGCATCTCCTATTTTTCCCTTCAGCAATTAGCCTAAGTTTCTTCTTTCTCTTGGTCCTATGGACATTAGCCTATACACAATGTCTTTTTCTTTTGGAAAATATGCTTCATGTGAAGTACTTTTTATTTATTGTTGGTCTTTGGACATTCTTTTGGTCTCTTATTAATGCTTATTTCATGTTGTAACTCTATATGATGACATGTGATGTCTTTTTCCCACTTGTGAGGTGGATGTATATGTTGGTCACTTTTGTGGTGACTAGTTTGTATATTCTGACTATACTTTTTACTTGCCTCTCTATTAAACATGCTCTGTGATTCAGTAGCACTGGAGTAGTGTAATTGCATTGATTTTTGGATAGTATGCCCTTGTTATTATTGGGACGGAGGTGGTCATGCCCCATACCCGGGTTTTAAGATTGTGATGCTTGGACCAAGTTATATATATTGGGAGTTTGGCAGTACGTCACTCTTTGTCAGGTTTCAAGTTTGTGAGGCTTGGTTGCCTTTGTATTTATATTGTTCTAGGGCTATGTTTATCTAACATGCATGCAGGTTGATGATTAAGGGGTGTGTGCCCTACTTTCTTTAGATGTGCTAGTATGGCACAACTTTATTGCTTTAGTTATGGCAAGTATCTCTTTTATCATGAGATGGTGATTCTTTTCCTTTTATTCCCTTTACATGAAGTCCTTGTCCTTTCATGGGAAGCCTTTTATATTTGTTCTCCTTTTTTCCATATATTGCTCAAATTTGTTTTTAGTATGCACATACCAGCCTTTGCTGATGTCATCTATTTTTCTCTTGTTGCTAGGGTATGCTTCCAACCCTAGGTGAAGGACATGGAGGACATGGCATAAAGATATGGACCTAGCTTAAGGAGTTAAAGCTTGGAGACAAAGTTGTTATGGTTTAGATTTCCCTCTATCTTAGATCCTTATGTTGTATCATACATGTAACTCTATGTGGGAGGTTCAGATATACTTTTGTAACCTTTTATGAAGAATTGATAATAGTTGTGTTTTATATTCTGCTACTATACTTTAGTTGTTTTGAATACCATTAATAAGATTGAAAATTTTACACCCACTCCATCATACCTTTTTGGGTGTGTTTGGATTGGAGGTTTTATTCTTCAAATTTTTAGTAGGGAGTGGTTTCCCTCTGGGATCCTACTCCTTACAGCATGGTATAAGAGCCCATGATAGTCAGAATCTGACTGTTTCAATTTTGTCTCCCATATTAGAAATCTTGACTTACATAGTCACCCTTTAGGTGAGATGTTTCCCTAGATGTTGCCCAAGTTTTCCATGAGATGATGAAAGGTTGATGTTTAGTGAACCCTAATGTGATTAGGATTAGATGATCATACCCTACCAAAAATTTAGGTGACATAGATCTTTATATGCTATGGGGCTTGACTTGAGGATGAGATTAGGTTTTATGGATGAATAATAAGTAGGATGAGGAGATCTTATTATGGAAAGTTGTGACTTGGTTTTGCAATTGATTTTGGATCCATATTTTGTTTCACTCAAATAGATTTCATCACCAAAAATTATTTTCAATTATACTACTATATGTACCAAATTTCTGGATTTTATAGAAGATTTCTTGAACTAAGTCACAATAAAGATTTTCAAAAGTTTAGGTAGTGAAACCCTATACCTAGTGCTAACCCTAGATTGGCTTTGTGATGTGACTAGGAATATGTGGAATTATATAAAGGTGTAGTTGACCTACCTTTGTACCCTATGGATTTTTGGATGTTTGTTAGGGTTGTTACGTTAGAGATGCTAGGAACTAAAACTCAACCCTAGTTGGTTCTGACTTTTAGATCGATACATGAACAACTTAAATCTTTAAAACATTCACAATTAAAAGATATGTGGGTAACCCCAAAAGTTGTTGGCTTGACTTGTTAGGTTAAACCTTTTGAGGGGTGGAGAGTAGTTGGTTGTTGACGTTTGGATCAATAGATTTTGAAGATGAAATCCTATTAAGAAGTGGATTGTTGTAACATACTAGATCTTGAACCCAACCCTAGAAGTTTGATATTTTGTATGTAGCCAAACATGGTTGATGTTTAGTATAACCCTAATGAGATAATGCATGTATAAATCACCCTAATGTAACCTAATGTTCTCACATTAGTCTTAGGCTAATAATAGACACAAAATATGTCACATGAGGTAATAATTGATTATATAAATTCGTTCAAATAATCACACATAATTCTTTTGGTGATAATATTAAGTTATGGAATAAGAAATAATGATAATAGTGAAATAATATGATAACTTATATAATAATGTGATATTGATGGCCACAAATTTACATGTGACATAACTCATTAAAAGAAATCTCAAAAGTGGACTCTAAGTTAATAATTGTGTTCCTTGGGTCCCAATTTCCTTGGGAGTCAAGTTTCACATTATTCACATAATAATTAATTTAATTCATTTTAGAAAGAGAAGATCTAATTTTCCCCAAAATACCAAATAAAAGATTAAATGACTCTAAAAGAGGAAAATAATATTGGATTCGTAATCTACATACTAAATATAGTATATGAGTGAATTTTCATCTAATTTGGAAGATGTTTGATTAAAAGATGAACTCTAGAGGGAAAAAGTGTGTAGAACCTTCAAAATATTAAATAATTGTACAAATAACTCCAGCATGTAAATTAATGGTAAATCCATATCCAACACATTAAATATAACTTGTGTGTGAAGTTCCATAAAATTTTGGAGAATCTTATGACCATTAATGAAGGAGGAAAGAGAAAATAAGATTTGATTTATTTAACACATTAAAAATTCTCAAAAGGCAAAACAAATTGCATATTCGAATTCCCCGTATCCAAAATAGGCTATATGTCAATTTTCATTTAGTTTGGGTTTCATTTGTACCCTCAAATAAGGAGAGATAAAAAGGGAAATAAATTTAATGTGTACTTTAGTTTGAATCCAATTTGGAATATATTTAATCTAGATCTGATGCGCGCCCCACCCGTGGCCATTGGATCTGCATCGTGCGGTCCACGACTCGTCTCCTACCTCGGGTAGATATAACATACTGAATCTTGGATAAATTGCTAACTTAACCCTTAGTCTAAGTTCTTCTTATCCTCTATATCATGTCTATGCCTTGATGTATAATTTGTGGAAATAATAATAGTTTGGAATGAAATTGAACACTAATTATGTCAATGTAAGGTCATATGCATAAATATCTTAATGGATGCTACAGTGATGGACTAAAATGCAATTTCACCACTTAAGGGGGATAAAATTAAATATTTCATACTAGAACCTTCTAAGGCCTTTTGGAATAACAAAGAGAAAAAGAAATAAAATGGAAAAGGCTTAAGTTAAGAAAATAATGCATTAAATGCTCTAATGTGATAAATAGTGGAAATATGAGTAAAATTGCCTAAAATTCATAAAAGGGAATCTTTAAAATAATTCTAAGCCCAAATTCATTTTCCTTGAGTTTAAATTTACTTGAATGACAAGTTTCACAATTTTGGAAAATTAATCATTATCTCTTAATTAACTGGAATTGGAAAATATTAATTTTCTCCAAATTATTAAATAAATTATTAAACAACTTGAAAAGTGGAAACAAGCCTTAAATTCGTATTCTACATGTCAAAACGAGTTTGTGCATATTTTCATCTAATTTGGACAATCTTAAATATTTTATTTTATCCAGGAGAGAGAAAATCATTTAAAGACCAAAAATATTAAATAATATGTGGAAAAGAATTAATTAATGTCAAAATCATGTTCCTCACATTTAGTATTGCTTATAGGCCAAGTTTCATATTTTTAGAAAGTTTCTAGATGCCTCTAATATATTAAAAGGATAAAATAAGTGATAAGATTTAAATATATAAAATAAAATAATAAAAGTATTCAAAAAAATAAATTAATACCAAATTTGTGTTCTAAATGTTAAAAGATGCCTTTGGGTGAATGTTCACTCAATTTGGAAAATATTTGATGAGAAGGTGAATTTAGGAGAGAGAAGTGTGCAAAACCTTCAAATCATTAATTAAAATAATAAACAATAATAACAAATGCAAATAATGATAAATTCATATCCAACACACTTAATATGACTTATGAGTGAAGTTTTATTAATTTTGGAGAATCATAGATTCATTAATGCATGAGGAAAGAGAAAAAAGATTTGCTTAAATTAATAAATCAAAAGTCTTCTAAAGGCAAAAATAATTATATTTTCGGATTCTACATACTCAAATTAGTCTAGATGTAATATTTCATTTAATTTGGAGATTATTTGAACCCACAAATAAGGAAAGAGAAAAAGTTAAATGATTAAATGAGAACTATAGTTCGAATTGGATTGGCAGTCACATAAATATCATCTTCCTTGAGTCAGATGCATATTGTAGCACCGCAAAAGCTATTTTTTGATTCATGATTTCTCGGTCATTTCTCAATAAAATCGAATGATTTCTTCACCCACATGTTGCATTTAATATTCCTCATCTTTTGATCTATTACTTGTTCCGTTTTGGCATGTATCTTGGAAACGCCCAATCCTTGGTCTACAAGTTTCTTTGGTAGACTTGGCCTTTACTCATATACAAGACCTCACATATATATGAGGGTACCTCTAGATCCACCGTCTCATGCTCTATCTTTATCTACTCTCAATTTCTGCACACAAGTGTGTCTTATCCATTAACAATCAAGGTTGTTCTTATTAGTTTACGGCTCACTTTTCTTCACCTCGGCGGCATCAACACCAAAATAAACTAGTGTGGTGAGTTTGTCTATTGTTCCTCTTTCTTTTAGTATCTTCAGATTTGCAAATCATCATCATTTGTATTTTCGCCCAAATCTCATTTGCGAGAAGAAGCTTCTTCTCGCTTTTTGTGGCGTCGGGTGAGAGGGGGAGCAAATTCCATGGTTAAATCCATGTTCTGCCCCTCCTTTGTTCTTTCTTTGCTTCTGCGGGCAAGGGCTGTTTGGTAATACGATTTTGTTCTCTCTTAACTTTGGACACCGTTGACCAACTTTGACCGAGTGACTTGGTCGTATCCTATTGGGCCAAGTCACAGGTCATCCCCTCTCTTTCTTACTCTCTCTCTCTCTCTCTCTCTCTCTCGCACATATAGGCTATTTGGCTTTTTCGACTATTCTGATTGGTCGATATTGTAAAAATCGGATCTTTTAAACCGTTCATCCAAAATTAAGAAATAAATATGTTTTAGAATCAGAAAAATATTTTCTATCTAATAAAAATACTTTAAGAGCCTGATTTTAATGTTTGTAGAAGGATTATTTTTATAGAATGAAATATATGTATAAAATCATAATAATTATAACTTAATCATATAACTCCAAATTGGACAAAAAGATATATTTTCTTAATCATGAGAATCTAACTAATTGTCTGGTGAAGTTTTTAGAGTCTAATTATAATTTGATAAAAAGGTGATATTTTAGGGTTTATATACTCATTAATTAATGGTTTATATATAATATGATATTAGGTGAAGATCAACTCTGATTGGATATAGGGTGTGGATCCTAACATGATATACACATCAATAAGGTATGTTTCATCCTCTTATGAATCATATTGGACAATTGATTATTTCCTCTCTCTCTCTCTTAGACTTGATGGTGACACATTATTTCGATGTCACATATTTGCTCATAGTTGTATTAATTATTTCCTAATCTTGAAATTGGACTTGTGCACTATGATAATTGTTACTTGGATCCTATCCTTGTATCTTGTGGCTATGTCATATAGATTGTATCTTGTTGGTGTTGACAATCTATAATTAATGGAAATCCTAATTTGGCTATCTTATACTTCTCTTTGATGACTTTGGAATTTGGACACCTTTATGGTGATGTGACTATATCTCTACTTGCCTCTCTATTTATAATGCATATTTGGTTTGGGTAATTTGTTTATTTTCACATTGGATGGTGTATCCCAATTATGTGTAATACCAACAGAGGAAGCATATGGTGATTCTTGTCCCTGGGTAATTGTGTGGTGATGCCATTATTCCCCCGAAGATTATGGTGTATATGGTTATGGTGGTTATGTCATATACCCCCAATTGTTATTAATATGATTATTGTTTAGTTTACCCACATGCATACTTATTATTATTAATTTTATTCTCTTCTTGAGATTTTAAAGGCAAGATTTGATTAATGTGATCTTTATTATTTTCTTCATATACTCTCTCTCTTATATTACTATATGAAGAATTCCTTTCTAATATCCAATTGGATGCTTCTTCCTTATTCTATAGGAAGCCTTGAGATTTGTTTTCCTTATTTCCTTTATATTGTCCAATCCCTATTATATGCACATACCAGCTTTGATAGCTGACAATTTCCATCGTTTTCTTCTTTTTGGGGTATGCTTCCAAACCCTAGGTAGTGAGAAAGGAGAAGCTACCTAAAGTTGACCAAGGCTATCTAGGAGTTACCTTATCTAGCTTTTGGAGGTAGATTGAGATAGTGGGACGGCCCTCTACTTAATAGTTCCTTTTGTTTCCTTCTATGTACACCTTGTGTGATTAAGAAGTTTCATAGACACTCAATAGTAATAGTTACATATATTTCTCTTCTGCTGCTACATTATTGGTTTACTAATACATACATGTGAATGAATTGGTTATCATCCCTTTGTGAAAAAAATATGATGGTTTTGGTTTTTGAGGGATGTTGCTTTTTTATTTTAATAGGGAGTGGATCCTTATGGGATGTCACTCCTTATAGTAGGAGACAGTCCAGCGAACGTATAGTGTAATGGATGTGAGGGATCAAAACACAATTTTCTCATATATCTCTCCACCTTTTCACCTGATTCTTTTTGTAATGAGTTCATGAGTAAATTATACACAAACTAAGCCATTATTTATAGTTTCTCATGGTGTATACAAGTTTTACCCAACATGGCCTCCATGGTTCTGAAGCTCCTATGACCCTATGGTCATACACCCATCCCCACCTATATAAATACTCATATATGGTCTCTCCTCACTGCGAGAAACCTCTTCCTCTAGTTAATTTATTAGTTCGATACATTTTGCATTACTACGGGGCCTCTTTCCCTTGCTTCTTTATGGCACCCTTCATGGGCGGCTCGCTCCACCCGCCCTCAATTCCACCAGGAGGTAAGTTCCTTGACCCATGATCTTCAATTTTACATGATTAGATTTTCGTTTGATCGCCACTCCACATTTTTTTTCCAATTTCAGGCATGGCTAGCAGCAGAGCTGCTTGCATCCATAGTGGAGGACCGATGAAGGGGATGACTTCGCCTATTATTTTCCAGTTTTACCCCTTCGTGCTTCTTCTTTCTTTCATTATCTCAGTAAGGGCATTTAAGTCTTTTGACACATGTTTCCTTCTTGACTTGGTCATGATGGCTTAGCGTTGACCAATGACTTGGTCGGCCCTTATTAGGCCAAGTCACTCAGTTGGGTCCTCTTTTCCTCTCTCTCGCAAGTTTTCTCTACTTACGTGGATTTTTTGAATTTTCTAACTAGTCAAATTTACAAAAATCATAACTAATTATTTATTGAGACAAAATTTAAATATAAATACACATTGGATTTAGAAAAAGATTCTTTGGCTAGTGATATGAGTTTTATTGCCTAATTCCAAACTAATTAACATGTTAATAGACTTTACTAATTGGTTATAACTTGTAAAATTCATAACTAAATATATATACATATTAGAAAAATATACTAAAATATGGTTGGATTCAGAAAAAGGTAACCTAAAATATGGTGTGGTTTAGATAACCTAAATCACATGTAAGGAAAAATGTAATTTTTAGGGTTTGAATAATCAATGTGAAATTGATCTAAAATCTATATATGTGCTTAATAGGTTCTTTGGAGGCCTAGATTTGGATATAGAAGTGGCTTAGTCTTGTATAAACTCTAAAGTGAGGTATGTTGGCATCTCCTATTTTTCATTTAAGCAGTTATCCTATGTTTTTTCTTTCTCTTGGTCCTATGGACATTAGCCTATACACATTGTCTTTTTCTTTTGGATTATATGCTTCATGTGAAGTACCTTTTATTTATTGTTGGCCTTTGGACATTCTTTTAGTCTCTTACTTATTCTTAGATCATGTTGGAACTCTATATTATGACATGTGATGTATTTTTCTCACTTGTGAGGTGGATGTATATGTTGGTCACTTTTGTGGTGACTAGTTTGTATATTCTAACTATACTTTTTACTTGCTTCTCTATTAAACGTGCTATGTGATTCAGTAGGACTAGAGTAGTGTAATTGTAATAGTTTTTGGGTAGTATGCCCTTGTTATTATTGGGATGGAGGTTCTAGTGCCCCATACCCGGGTTTCAAGTTTGTGAGGCTTGGCCTAACATATATATATTGGGAGTTTTGTAGTACATCATTCTCTATCAAGTTTCAAGTTTGTGAGGCTTGGCCGCCTTTATATTTATATTGTTCTAGGGCAATGTTTATCTCACATGCAGGCAGGTTGATGATTATGGAGTGTGTGCTTTACTTTCTTTACATGTGCTAGCATGGCACAACTTTATTTCTTTATTTATGGCAAGTATCTCTTTTATCATGAGATGGTGATTCTTTTCCTTTTATGCCCTTTTTGGGTAGTCCTTGTCCTTTCATGGGAAGTCTTTTATATTTTTTGTCCTTTATTCCATATTGCTCAAATTTCTTTTGAGTATGCACATACCAGCCTTTGTTGATGCCATCTATTTTTCTCTTCTTGCTGGGGTATGCTTCCAACCCTAAGTGAAGGACATGGAGGACATGTCATAAAGATATGGACCTAGCTTAAGGAGTTAAAGCTTGGAGAGAAAGTTGTTATGGTTTAGCTTTCCCTCTATCTTAGATCCTTATGTTGTATCATACATGTATCCCCATGTGGGAGGTTTAGATATACTTTTGTAACCTTTTGTGAAAAAATGATAATAGTCACGTTTTATATTTTGCTTCTATACTTTGGTTGTTCTGAATACCATTAATAAGATTTGAAAATTTTACACCCACTCCATCATACCTTTTTGGGTGTGTTTGGATTGGAGGTCTTATTCTTTAAATTTTTAGTAGGGAGTGGTTCCCCTCTAGGATCCTACTCCTTACATCATGGCATTAGAGTGCATAGTAGTCAGAATCTAACTGTTTCAATTTTGCCTCCCATATAAGAAACCTTGACTTATATAGTCACCCTTTACGTGAGATGTTTCCCTAGATGTTTCCTAAGTTGTCCACGAGATGATGAAAAGTTGATGTTTAGTGAACCCTAATGTGATGAGGATTAGATGATCATACCCTACCAAAATAATTTAGTGACATACATATTTATATGCTATGGGGCTTGACTTGAGTATGAAATTAGGTTTTATGGATGAATAATAAGTGGGATGAGGATATCTTATTATGGAAAGTTGTTACTTGGTTTTGCATTGATTTTGGATCCATATTTGGTTTCATTCGAATAGATTTCATTGCCAAAAATTATTTTCAAATATACTACTATATGTACAAAATTTCTAGATTTTATCGAAGATTTCTTGAACTAGTCACAATAAAGATTTGAAAAGTTTTGATATTAAAACCCTAAACCTAGTGCTAACCCTATATTGGCTTTGTGATGTGACTAGGAATATGTGGAATTATATAAAGGTGTAGTTGACCTACCTTTGTACCCAATGGCTTTTTCAAAGTTTGTTAGGGTTGTTAGGTTAGAGACACTAGGACCTAAAACTCAACCCTAGTTGGTTCTGACTTTTAGATAGATACATGAACAACATAAATCTCTAAAACATTCACAATTAAAAGATATGTGGGTAACCCCAAAAGTTGTTGGTTTGACTTGTTAGGTTAAACCATTAAGAGGTGGAGAGTAGTTCGTTGTTGATGTTTGGATTAATAGATTTTGAGGATGAAATCCTATTAAGGGTTAGAGTGTTGTAACTGTTGGATCCTAAATGGGTGATTAGATGCTCTAGAGGGGGGTGAATAGAGTTGAATGCACTTAAACAAAATTCATTAGACCTTCAAGACATATCATAAGATGAGGTTGCTAAATAGGTAATTTGAGTGCAACTAAAACATGCATATCAAGGATGAGAGAGATTGAACAAACACAAGAGACAAGCTATTTAGAGTGGTTCCCCACTTCAAACTAGAAGTGAGTCAGTCCGCTTACCTAGAGAGGTCAGCCTCTAGGATTTCCTAACCATTGCATTCTTATATTCATTCATAAGACTTACAATACATGACCAACCAAAGGACTTTCCTATCTAATACAAAGAGTCTTCAACCTTACCAAGGACTTACCCACTTTGCAAGAGTCTTTCGCCTTCTTCCAAGGACTTACCTACTCTTGCACAAGTCTTCAGCCTTCAAGGAATTACCCACTCTTCTTGGATCTTCCGTCTTTGACTTCACCTTCACTCGGAGAATCTTTCACCAAGGACTTACCCACTTGAGCAAGGAGTCTTCTGCCTTCACCAAGGGCTTACCCACTCTTGCTCCAAGTCTTCAGCCTTGATCTTCACCAAGGGACACCTTCCCTTGTTCTTCTTCACCTCTCTTAGTCAAGAGAGAGAACCTTCATCTTCATGGTTGAAATGAGAGATAGGAAGGTGGTGGAAGTGAGAGCCTCACAAGATATACATGTAGGACTACCTCTCTTACAGATTTCCTACTCACTCTAATGGATGTAGCAAGTGATTAAGCTTAAAGAGAGAGAGGAGGTTGTAGGGAGCACTCAACTATAGAATAGGAACCTCACATAGAGTTTGCATTGAATGCTCAACCTTGGAATGAAACCCAAGGAGTCCTATTTATAGTTGGGGATGCTTCTTAGGCTTTGGGAACACTTGAGAACAAAAACTATCCGTTTTGTGGCTTGCAACGGATATATTTTCACTTGTTGCAACTCCACAACGGCTAGAAGAACTTTTCTGCACTTTTTCGTACAGTGCAATCGGTCGAGTTTCTATAAGGGTAACACGACCGATAGAGTAAAAGGCAAAGCCGATATTCAGACCATCGGTCGAGTTTGCCCTGGGGAAACTCGATTGACCAATGAAAATCAAATTGGTCAGTTACTCCATCGGTCGAGTTCTGTGTAGCGTAAACTCGACTGATCGAAAGTCATTTTCAAGATCCAATCAGGATCGATCGAGTTTGCAACTCACAAAACTCGACCGATGAACAACCTGATGCGAATTTTGGAAAATGACTTTTGAATGCTTAAACATTCAACCTAAGTGCTCCTGGTTTTTTCTAAGCTTAATTACAAGTCATGCAATCATTACAAGTGATTTAAAACATGATTCTAATGGATTTACATCATATTACAAAAACGTGCACTTGTATTGACTTTGACTTGTCTTTTCTCCAATTTGATATGTGCAAGTTAGGGCATTCGGAGTGTGTCTATACCTAATCTGAAATCACTCAAGTAGAGACATTATCAATATGTGGAATGGTTAGTCATCATCAAAACACAGGTTTAGTCAATTTAGATGTGAGTCAACATTGACCTAATTGACCTTGAGTCAACATTCTCCCCCTTTTTGAAGATGCCAAACCATTCCATGAATGTATTGAAAGCTTTTAAGTAAAATCATACCTAGGGGTTTTAATAGGATTGAGTTCATATGCTCACCCTCAATTGATGCGCATGGAGTTCTCATACTCCCCCTCAATTGATGCTATTTCTCCTACATGGTTAGATTTCATAACATTTATAGAATACTACGTATTCTACTCATATATATTCGACACATATATGTCTTCTCCCATTTACCTTCTCCCCTTTACATGGACATACTTCTCCTCTTCATGTAAGACATGCCTTCTTCCTCTTTTAAAAGAAGACATACCTTTCTCCCCCTTTGTCATTTCAAAAAGTGGGGTTATGAAGAAAACATCACTTGTTAAAGAGAAAGGAGATAACACAAAGTTATATGAGGAGAGTATAAGAGCACAGATAGGGGCTTGTCCAAGCATAGAAAGAAAAGCAAGTTAAACCCAAAATGCAAGATGAAGTGCTGCAGAAAAACAATACATCACAATTTTGACCCTCAAGATGACATAATTTTCCCAAAAAGTATCAGGGCTCATGGCAAAGCGATGAGTCTTTCTTAGAAGGCTATTTCTGCATGAAAAACACTAGTCTTGCATCAAAAACTGAAACTGGAGCATAATCTGCATAAAACCTAAAAATACTCCAATTTCTACATATAATGTAGATCTATGTACCCTACATCACAATGTTATGCAAGCTACTCAAGATAGTAGATATACAATTTAAGGAACAAGCTTGAGCATGTATGAGGCAAGATACAAGCATAGCATATAGATGAGCAAAGATGCCAATTATAAACAAGGCTAGAACTACATGTATATGAACTACTAGTAGATGTTATCACAAGTTAGGACTACTAGTAGGATCTAGATCATAGAAAAAGATGCACAAGTTAAAGAGAAAGCTATGAGTAGATGTAGAGATATATCCAAACAAAGAGATAAGCAATTTTAGAAGCATGAAAGGATATAACTCACTAGATATGCATCCTTACCATAAGATGATTACCCCTAAGAACCTCAAGGTTGTATCAAAACAATATATACACCTAGAAAGATATAGCAAGTTAGAGTACAATGGAAGCAATTTTAGACACAACCAAGAGATCCAAAAAGATCATCATCAAAACCTGCAAAATAACTCACAACAAGTAATTGAAAGATATAGATATACCAATTTAGAGCAATTAGAGAGATAGAGTTGTAAGCAAGATAGGAAATTTAAAGCATGGCAATATGCATATATAAAGGTACCAAATGAGAGTGCCAAAGAATAAGGCTATTGGTTGAGAAAAATCTAGTTGAGAGGGAAATTCTCATTCAATAAGCCAACTGTGTATTCTGTGCACAGTGTTATCGGTTGAGTTATGTGCATTAACAACTCGACCGATGACAGCTGTTGGCAATACCCATTGGTGCCTATCGGTTGAGTTTCTATCAGGACAAACTCAATCGACAGAGCAGCTGTCAAAAAAACACATATATTTCATAAAAACATATTTAGAGGCATGCTAAAAATACAAACCATGTCCAAACATGTGTAAGCAAGTTAGTAATGCACTATAGAAGCATTAGAAATAGTTTTTGAGCAAGAGTGTGAAGAGAAACACAAAATACCACTTTTGACTCAAAAAACCATATGTATAGTGCACACTATATTGACAAAAACAAGTTAGAAATGGTTATAAGCAAGAAAATTTTACCTTTGTTCTTACCATTCCTTTTTCTACTTTTTGTCACCCTCTACACATCTCACCTTTCTTCTTTCATGTGGATTGAGAAGTCAATTTGCAATTCAATAGCTCAAGTCAATCCATTTGTAAGTACCTACAAGAAGAAAGATGATATGGTCCCCAATCATGTTTTTGGGTCCGGAGGGGTTAGTTTAGCAACCCAAGTCCAATTGCTCTTGGGTAATTTCCTAAAAGCACAATAAGTAGAATAATGACCAAAATCATTGCAATAGTTGCATGTGCCCATAGTCTTGGAACTAGAGGAATCTCCATGGAATATTGGAGGTCCTTTATCTTTGTTGTTCCTTTAACTACTATCATACCCTAAACCATGTCTACCAATTTTTTTAGTAGTATGGTGTAGGATATCATTAAGACTCTTCTTACCAAGTAAGAATCTTTGCAAAGAATATCTCAAACCATCATTATCATGCATAAGAGAAGTAATAGTAGAAGACAAATGATTGATATTATCTCTAGCATACAAAAGATCATTTTCTAAGCAAAGAGCTTTAGTTAAATAAGAATCTCTATCAATATGAAGAGCAGCAACATCATTCTCTCTACTAGTAGAATTAGAACAAGATCTATGCACATTGATTTTAGCAAGCAAGGAGGCATTTTCTATTTCTAATTCTTGCAAAACAAAATCTTTGTCCTTGTTTTCATATTTAAGAACATCAATATCATGCATGAGAGAATCAACAATTAAAGTATGCTCTTCATTAGAACTAGGCATAAGAGGTTGAGCTTCTAGAAATCTAATCTTATCAAGCAAACTAGCATTTTCAAGTTTAAGAGAGTCTAGTTGGCTAAGACAAGCATTTTTGTCATCAAGCAAGTAAGAATTAGCATGTTCAAGATCATCTAGTTCTACATGCAAATTATCAACAATTGTAGCAAGCTTTTTCTTTTTCCTTTTAGAAGACTTAAGAGAGGCACAAGTATCATGAATAATAGCAATCAAAGATTCTTTATCTAAAGAGTTTAGATTTACCTCACTTGAGTCCTTACTTATTGATGCCATAAGAGCAAAATGTCATTCTCCATCATCACTAGAGCTTGAGCTTGATCCTTCACTTGAATCTTCACTTGAACTTGAGTTGGAGGAGCCACTTGAGCTTGAGTGCCATTTCTCCTTCTTTTTGTGAAGATGGGTCTTTTTTCCTTGTGTGCAATCTTCCTTATAGTGACCCTTCTTTCCACATGTGAAGCACCAGATGGGGGAGGACTTGCCTTTGTAGAGTTTACCCTTGGAGTACATGGCATCTTATTCAACTTGAGAGGATGGCGAGGCTTGATCAACAATATCCTTGATTTGAGCTTTGATTTCAGCCTTCTTCATACTCTTGAGTTCTTTCTCCTCTTATCTTTCTACTTCCTCCCTCTTGTCAAGTGTGGCTTCATGTGCTTGTAGATTTCCAATGAGCTCTTTGATAGGGACATCCTTAAGGGACCTTGCTTCTTCAATGGAAGTCACCTTGGGTTCCTACCTCTTGGGGAGAGCTCTAAGGATCTTTGAGTTGATCTCTCCACTAGACATAGGATGTCCTAGAACAGCAAGACCATTCACAATGGTGTTGAGCCTTGAGTACATGTTGTCTATCTTCTCCTCCTTTCCCATCTTGAAGTTCTCAAGCAGCCCTTTGAGCATGTAGATTTTGCTTTCCTTCACTTGATATGTCCCTTCATAAGTGATGCATAGCTTTCTCCATACCTCATAGGTTATTTCACATGAAGATATCTGGTTGAACTCAGTGGGGGTCATGGAGGCATAGAGGATGTGCATGGCTCTAGCATTCAAGGTTGCTTTCTTCAAGGTAGCTTCATCCCATTCTTCAATCTTTATCTTTTGTGGCATGTATGGGATGTTCACCATTTGCCACATCTCTAGACTTGATCCTTGGATGTAAAATTGAAGCCTTCTTATCTAATAGAGGAAATTGCTCCCATCAAAGATTGGTAGGCTGATCAAGTATCTCCCTCCTTGGTAGTCACCCATCTTCTCCTACTTGTAGAAGTGTGCTTGGAGAAGACCCGCTCTGATACCAATTGTTGGATCCTAGATGGGTGATTAGATGCCATAGAAGGGGGGTGAATAGAGTTGAATGCACTTAAACAAAATTCATTAGACCTTCAAGATATATCATATGATGAGGTTGCTAAATAGGTAATTTGAGTGCAACTAAAACATGCATATCAAGGATGAGAGAGATTGAACAAACATAAGAGACAAGCTATTTAGAGTGGTTCCTCACTTCAAACTAGAAGTGAGTCAGTCCACTTACCTAGAGAGGTCAGCCTCTAGGATTTCCTAACCATTGCATTCTTATATTCATTCATAAGACTTACAATACATGACCAACCAAAGGACTTACCTATCCAATACAAAGAGTCTTCAACCTTACCAAGGACTTACCCACTTTGCAAGAGTCTTCCGCCTTCTTCCAAGGACTTACCTACTCTTGCACAAGTCTTCAGCCTTCAAGGAATTACCCACTCTTCTTGGATCTTCTGCCTTTGACTTCACCTTCACTCGAAGAAGCTTTCACCAAGGACTTACCCACTTGAGCAAGGAGTCTTCTGCCTTCACCAAGGGCTTACCCACTCTTGCTCCAAGTCTTCAGCCTTGATCTTCACCAAGGGACGCCTTCCCTTATTCTTCTTCACCTCTCTTATCCAAGAGAGAGAACCTTCATCTTCATGGTTGAAATGAGAGATAGGAAGGTGGTGGAAGTGAGAGCCTCACAAGATATACATGTAGGACTAGCTCTCTTACAGATTTCCTACTCACTCTAATAGATGTAGTAAGTGATTAATCTTAGAGAGAGAGAGAGGAGGCTGTAGGAAGCACTCAACTATAGAATAGGAACCTCACATAGAGTTTGCATTGAATGCTCAACCTTAAAATGAATCCCAAGGGGTCCTATTTATAGCTGGGGATGCCTCTTAGCCTTTGGGAACATTTGAGAACGAAAACTAGCTTTTTTTGGCTTGCAACTGATATATTTTCACTTGTTGCAACTTCACAACGGCTAGAAGCACTTTTATGCACTTTTCCGTACAGTGCAATTGGTCGAGTTTCTATAAGGGAACTCGACCGATACAGTAAAAGACAAAGTCGATATTCAGACCATCGGTCGAGTTTGTCCTGGGGAAACTTGACCGACCAATGAAAATCAAATTGGTCAGTTCCTCCATTGGTCGAGTTTTGTGTAGTGTAAACTCGATCGATCAAAAGTCATTTTCAAGATCCAATCAGGATCGGTCGAGTTTGTAACTCACAGATTTCGACCGATGAACAGCCTGATGTGAATTTTGAAAAATGGCTTTTGAGTGCTTAAACATTCAATCTAAGTGCTCCTGATTTTTTCTAATCTTAATTACAAGTCATACAATCATTACAAGTGATTTACAACATGATTCTAATGGATTTACATCATATTACAAAAATGTGCACTTGTATTGACTTTGACTTGTCTTTTCTCCAATTTGATATGTACAAGTTAGGGCATTCGGAGTGTGTATATACCTAATCTGAAATCACTCAAGTAGAGACATTAGACACCAATATGTGAAATAGTTAGTCATCATGAAAACACAGGTTTAGTCAATTTAGAAGCGAGTCAACATTAACCTAATTGACCTTGAGTCAACAGTAACTTACTAGATCTTGAACCATACCCTAGAAGTTTGATCTTTTGGACGTAGCCAAACAAGGTTGAGGTTAGATCTAATAGATGTTTAGTATAACCCTAATGAGATAATGCATGTATAAATCACCCTAATGTAACCTAATGTTCTCACATTAGTCTTAGGCTAATAACAGACACATAAAATATGTCACATGAGGTAATAATGAATTATATAAAATTTGTTCAAATAATTACACATAATTCTTTTGGTGATAATATTAAGTTATGGAACATAATGGAATAAGCAATAATGATAATAGTGAAATAATATGATAACCTAAGTAATAATGTGATATTAATGGCCAAAAATATTACATGTGACATAACTCATTAAAAGAAATCCCAAAAGTGGACTCTAAGTTAATAATCATGTTCCTTGTGTCCCAATTTCCTTGGGAGTCTTTAAATTATTCACATAATAATAATTAATTTAATTCATTTTGGAAAGAGAAGATCGAAGTTTTCCCAAAATACCAAATAAAATATTAAATGACTCCAAAAGAGGAATATTGGATTCGTAATCTACATACTAAATATAGTCTATGGGTGAATTTTCATCCAATTTGAAAGATGTTTGATTAAAAGATGAACTTTGGAGAGAGAGTGTGTGTAGAACCTTCAAAATATTAAATAATAATACAAACAACTCCAACATGTAAAATTAATGGCAAATTCGTATCCTACATATTAAATATGACTTGTGTGTGAAGTATCATAGAATTGGGAGAATCTTATGACCATTAATGAAGGAGGAAAGAGAAAATAAGATTTAATTTATTGAACACATTAAAAGTTCACAAAAGGCAAAACTAATTGCATATTCGTATTTCTCGTATCAAAAATAGGCTATGTGTTAATTTTCATTTAGTTTGGGTTTTGTTTGTACCCTCAAATAAGGAGAGAGAAAAAGGAAAATAAATTTAATGTGTAATTTAGTTTGAATCTGATTTAGAATGTATTTAATCAAGATCTGAGGCATGCCCCACCCATGGTTGTTGAATCTTCATTGTGTAGTCCATGACTCGTCTCCTACCTCAGGTAGGAGACAGGCCAGTGGGTGTACAGTGACGCGGATGTGGGGGATCAAAACACGATTTTCTCGGTCATCTCTCCACCTTTACGCCCAATTGTTTTTGCAATGATTTTGTGAGTAAATTCTACACAAACCAAGCCATTATTTATAGTCTCTCATGGTGTATATGAGTTTTTTCCAACCTAGACGCCATGGTTCTCGAAGATCCTATGACCCTATGGTTATACACCCATCCCCACCAATATAAATACTCATATATGGTTTCTCCTCACCGCAAGCAACCTCTTCCTCCAGTTGATTTCTTAGTTCGTTATGTTTTGTGCTACTATCATACCTCTTTCCCTTGCTTCTTTGTGTCATCCTTCATGGGTGGCTCGCTCCACCAGCCCTCAATTCCACCAGAAGGTAAGTTCCTTGTCCCACTATCTTCAATTTCACACAATTAGATTTTCATTTGGTTGCCATACCGCATTTTGCCCAATTTTGGGCATGGCTAGCAATAGAGTTGCTCGCATCCATGGTGGAGGACCGAGGAAAGGGATGACTTCCCTTGTTGTTTTTTTATTTTACCCCTTCGTGCTACTTCTTTCTTTTGTTATCTCAGTAAGGGTATTTAAGTCTTTTGACACATGTTTCCTTCTTGACTTGGTCACGGTGACTTAGCATTGACTAGTGACTTGGCCGGCCCTAATTGGGTCAAGTCACCCGACTGGGCCCTCTTTTCCTCTCTCTCACAAGTTTTATCTGCTTACGTGGATTTTTGGAATTTTCTAACTTGTCGGATTTACAAAAATCATAACTAATTATTTACTGAGTCAAAAATTAAAATAAATATTTGTTGTATATAGAAAAAGATTCTCTAGCTAGTGGTATGAGTTTTATTGCCTAATTCCAAATTAATTAACATGTGAATTTTAATAGACTTTCCTAATTGGTTATAACTTGTAAAATTTATAATTAAATATTTATATATATATGTTAGAAAAAAAATACTACAATATTTTTTGGATTTTGAAAAAGGTAACCTAAAATATGGCGTAGTTTTGATAACCTAATCGCGTGTAAGGAAAAAGGTAATTTTTAGGGTTTGAATAATCAATGTGAAATTGATCGAAAATCTACATATATGCTTAATAGGTTCTTTGGAGGCCTAGATTCGGATCTAGAAGTGGCCTGGTCTTGTATAGACTCTGAAGTGAGGTATGTTGGCATCTCCTATTTTTTCCTTAAGCAATTAGCCTATATTTCTTCTTTCTCTTGGTCCTATAGACATTATCCTATACACAATGTCTTTTTCTTTTAGAAAATATGCTTCATGTGAAGTACTTTTTATTTATTGTTGGTCTTTGGACATTCTTTTGGTCTCTTATTTATTCTTAGTTCATGTTGGAACTCTATATGATGACATGTGATGTCTTTTTCCCACTTGTGAGGTGGATGTATATGTTGGTCACTTTTGTGGTGACTAGTTTGTATATTCTTACTATACTTTTTACTTGCCTCTCTATTAAACATGTTATGTGATTCAGTAGCACTAGAGTAGTGTAATTGCATTGGTTTTTGGGCAGTATGCCCTTGTTATAATTGGGATGGAGGTGGTGGTGCCCCATACATAGGTTTCAAGACTGTGAGGCTTGGCCCAACTTATATATATTGGGAGTTTGGCAATATGTCATTCTCTATCAGGTTTCAAGTTTGTGAGGCTTGGCTGCCTTTATATATATATATATATATATATATATATATATATATATATATATATATATATATATATATATATATTGTTATAGGGCTATGTTTATCTCACATGCATGCAGGTTGATGATTATGGGGTGTGTGCCCTACTTTCTTTACATGTGCTAGTATGGTACAACTTTATTGCTTTATTTATGGCAAGTATCTCTTTTATCATTAGATGGTGATTCTTTTCCTTTTATGCCCTTTTCGGCTAGTCCTTGTCCTTTCATGGGAAGCCTTTTATATTTGTTGTCCTTTATTCCATATATTGCTCAAATTTATTTTTAGTATACACATACTAGCCTTTGTTGATGTCATCTATTTTTCTCTTCTTGTTGGGGTATGGTTTCAACTCTAGGTGAAGGACATGGAGGACATGGCATAAATATATGGACCTAGCTTAAGGAGTTAAAACTTGGAAATAAAGTTGGTATGGTTTAGCTTTCCCTCTATATTAGATCCTTATGTTGTATCATACATGTAACCCTATGTGGGAGGCTAAGATATACTTTTGTAACCTTTTGTGAATAATTAATAATAATCATGTTTTATATTCCACAGCTAAACTTTGGTTATTTTGAATACCATTAATAAGATTTGAAAATTTTACACCCACTCCATCATACCTTTTTGGGTGTGTTTGGATTGGAGTTTTTATTCTTCAAAATTTTAGTAGGGAGTGGTTCCCCTCTAGGATCCTACTCCTTACATCATGGTATAAGAGCCCATGGTAGTCGAAATCTGACTGTTTCAAATTTGTTTCCCATATTTGAAACGTTGACTTACATAGTCACCCTTTAGGTGAGATGTTTCCCTAGATGTTGACTAAGTAGTCCATGAGATGATTAAAGGTTGATGTTTAGTGAACCGTAATGTGATGAGGATTAGATAATCATACCCTACCAAAATGTTTTGGTGACATAAATCTTTATATGTTATGGGGCTTGACTTGAGGATGAAATTAGGTTTTATGGATGAATAATATGTAGAATGAGGAGATCTTATTATGCAAACTTGTGACTTGGTTCCACAATCAATTGTGGATCCATATTTTGTTTCACTCGAATAGATTTCATCGCCAAAAATTATTTTCAATTATACTACTATATGTACAAAATTTCTGGATTTTATCAAAGATTTCTTAAACTAAGTCACAATAAAGATTTTGAAAAGTTTTGGTCGTGAAATCCTAAACCTATTGCTAACCCTATATTGGCTTTGTTATGTGACTAGGAATATGTGGAATTATATAAAGGTGTAGTTGACCTACCATTATACCCAATGGCTTTTTGGATGTTTGTTAAGGTTGTTAGGTTAGAGACACTAGGACCTAAAACTCAACCCTAGTTGGTTCTGACTTTTAGATGGATACATTAACAACATAAATCTCTAAAACATTCACAATTAAAAGATATGTGGGTAACCCCAAAAGTTGTTGGTTTGACTTGTTAGGTTAAACCTTGTAATGGGTGGAGAGTAGTTGGTTGTGATGTTTGGATCAATAGATTTTGAGGACAAAATCCTATTATGGGGTGGAGTGTTGTAACATACTAGATCCTGAACCCTACCCTAGAAGTTTGATCTTTTAGACGTAGCCAAACAAGGTTGAGGTTAGATCTAATAGATGTTTAGTATAACCCTAATGAGATAATGCATGTATAAATCACCCTAATGTAACCTAATGTTCTCACGTTAGTCTTAGGCTAATAATGGACACATAAAGTATGTCACATGAGGTAATAATGAATTATATAAAATTCATTCAAATAATCACACATAATTATTTTGGTGATAATATTAAGTTATGGAACATAATGGAATAAGCAATAATGATAATAGAGAAATAATTTGATAACCTAAGTGATAATATGATATTAATGGCCACAAATATTACATGTGAGATAATTCATTAAAAGAAATCCCAAAAGTGGAATCTAAGTTAATAATCGTGTTCCTTGGGTCCCAAATTCCTTGGGAGTCAAGTTTCACATTATTCACATAATAATAATTAATTTAATTCATTTTGGAAAGAGAAGACCTAAGTTTTCCCAAAATACCAAATAAAATATTAAATGACTATAAAAGAGGAAAATAATATTGGATTCATAATCTACATAATAAATATAGTCTATGGGTGAATTTTCATCAAATTTGGAAGATTTTTTTATTAAAAGATGAACTCTGGAAAGAGAAAGTGTGTAGAACCTTCAAAATATTAAATAATTGTACAAACAACTCCAACATGTAAAATTATTAGCAAATTCATATCCAACACATAAAATATGACTTGTGTGTGAAGTTTCATAAAATTTGAAATCTTATGACCATTAATAAAGGAGGAAAGAGAAAATAAGATTTGATTGATTTAAGATATTAAAAATTCTAAAAAAGGCAAAACGAATTCCAAATTCGAATTCCTCGTGTCAAAAGTAGTCTATGTGTCAATTTTCATTTAGTTTGGGTTTTGTTTGCACCCTCAAATAAGGAGAGAGAAAAAGGGAAATAAATTTAATGTGTTTTTTAGTTTGAATCTGATTTGGAATGTATTAAATCTATATCTTATGTACGCCCCACCCATGGTTGTTAGATCTGCATCATGTGGTTCATGACTCATCTCCGACCTCAGGTAGGAGACAGGCCAACGGGAGTACAGTGTCGCAGATGTGAGGGATCAAAACACAGTTTTCTCAGTCATCTCTCCACCTTTTCGCCCGATTCTTTTTGCAATTATTTCATGAGTAAATTTTGCATAAATCGAGCCATTATTTATAGTCTCATAGGTGTATACGAGTTTTTCCCAACTTGGCCTCCATGATTCTTGAAACTCCTATGACCCTATGGTCATACAACCATCCCCACCTATATAAATACTCATATATGGTTTCTCCTCACTACAAGCAACCTCTTCCTCCAATTAATTTCTTAGTTCGTTATAGTTTGCGCTACTACTGGATCTCTTTCCCTTGCTTCTTTGTGGCACCCTTCATGGGAACCTCACTCCACCAGCCCTCAATTCCACCAGGAGGTAAGTTCCTTGACCCATGATCTTCAATTTCACACTTGTTTGGTCACCATCACGTGTTTTGCCTAATTTTGGGCATGGCTAGCAGTAGAACTTCTCACATCCATGGTAGAGGACCGAGGAAGGGATGACTTCCCTTGTTGTTTTTTTATTTTACCCCTTCGTGCTTCTTCTTTCTTTCATTATCTCGGTAAGGGCATTTAAGTCTTTTGACACATGTTTCCTTCTTGACTTGGTCACGGTGACTTGGAGTTGACCAGTGACTTGGCCGGCCCTTCATTGATTACTATTACTAACAATCATTGGATCATTAGAACAATCATTACCTTCAATATCCACATGATTGAATCACATTCAACCTCCATTCGGTTTCAAGGTTTTATTACCAAACGGTTTTGAAACCGTTTGCCCTCAAATGGTTTTGAAACCGTTTGACCACCAAACGGTTTTGAAACCATTTGCCCCCAAATGGTTTCAAGACCGTTTGGGCCAAATCAGTCCCAAAACCGCAAGGGTTCATTAGGTACCTTCATCAATTGGTTGATCAGGATTAGCAACATTGAAACCTTCAATCAATTTAGTTATTGAGGTGCAACAATTATTGACCTTTGGATCTTTAATCCTTAAAATCACCACCTTTGACCCTACATTCGGTCTTGAGGTGCTTGACCTCTAAACGGTTTTGAAATTGTTTGCTCATCTCAACATCAAAATCCATGACATCCAATTAGGGTTTGGATCATTGGATTGATCATCAAATCAGCAATTGATTACATTTCAATTTGGTATCATTGGATCTTCAAATACCAAACCATACTCAACCCTAGACCTCCAAATAGTCTTGGTTGACCCTCAAATGGTTTTGAAACCGTTTGGGTCAATCAACCCAAAAACTCAACACAAACAATTACAATTCAGCACCTGACCCGATTAGGGTTTGCTACTTGGTGATTAACTATGCATTGAATTAATCAATTGGATCATTTAGATTATCATTCAACATGTATTAGGGTTCTGACCTCAAACAATCAACCCTCTCAAACGGTCAACTCCCTCAAACGGTTTGGGTCTCAAGTCACCAAATGGTTTTGAAACTGTTTGGTCTCCAAACGGATTGGTGAAACCATTTGGACCAACAAGTTGAAAATGTTTGCCTTGGATATTTTGGAGAGGTGTGTGCTTATGATGATTCCATCATCATCAAGCTCTAAACTCACAAAACCTGCTATGATTTCCATGGTGATTGCATCCATCAACCACATCAATTATCGTGAATGAAGAAAGAATCATTATTTGATAAGGAAATGAATGCAGTAACAATAATAAGGGTTCAAGTTATAAAAGCCGCCTCCAATTGAGCTCCAAAGCTCCAAGCTCACGGAAACAATGGTGGATGCAACTCCTTTCACCATTCCAAGGCTCGTCCTCAAGGTTTGAGTGAAAAGGAATGGTTAGAATTGAAGAGGGGATCGAATTAGGAAGGATTCATGCATTGATTTGTGATTTCTACCATAAAATCGAGGTGAACCAAGGTCAAGAAGCTTACCAAAAGGTTGGGGGTCGTCCTCCTGATCCTACCAAGCTCCCTTGGTCGTTTCCCAAGCAAGGAGAAGAAGTGGGGTCGAAAAAGCCTTTCATTTGGCTTGTAAAAGGCCTTTTTATAAAAATTCAATGAGAGAGAATATGCTTTATAAAAAAATTCATTTAATCCCAAAAATAGAGCCGCCTCTTCCCCCTCATATTCCTTGAATCCGAGGTTATCTTTTTTGCCTCTTATTCCTCTCAATTATCCATATGTGAGTGGATATTTCTTTTTCTTATAAAATTGTGAGTTAGTTATCCATTCCCTTGGATATTTTCTTGGTCCTTGCAAAGGTCAAGGATGTCCACACACACATCTGAATCCAACCATTTTAATTTTGGTTGAAGGCCCTTTAATTAATACATTTATTTTTGCACTAAATTGAATTAGGGTTTCAATTAGGATTAAATCTTGATTATTTTAATATCAAGATTCTCTCTCCTCCAACTTAATTCAAATGAGGCGCCCCCTCTCATTTTATTTTCTCTACATGATGCCAAGAAACATTAGGGACCCTATTGAAGTGGTAATTTTCATATTGAACCCTAGGTTTTGGGTAAATTGCACATTACACCAAAACTAGGTTTTAATGCACATACATTGCTTTATCAGCTCTTTCTTGGTGCTCAGGCTTCCATAATCCATAACTCTGCATCATATTCACTCTCATGATACTTCAACACATGATGAACATATTATCGTGCACAATTTGCACTTAAACCCCTCAACTTGGGTAATTTGCACTTTAGTCCAAAACAAGCAAAACATTGATTTCAACAATGTTCAAAAAGGACTAGAATTGCAACATAAGTTCCTCTTGAGTCCTAATTACTTTTCACAAGATAATATTAAGCATATAATCATCTTTCTCAATCAAAACACCTAGGGTTAAAGCATAACCCAGGTCATGGATGTTACAAATTATAAACCCCTAACAAGGATTTCGTCCCCGAAATCCAGATAAAGGAAGATAGATATTATTCAATCATCATACTATCTAGTCTTCACATAACATCTCCTTATTGTGGAGACACCATAAAGCTTTGATCATCACAAAGTGTTTCCATACAAGATTTTCATAGAATCAACACACAAGGCACATGATCCATTGTTCCTCATCATTGACTGTGGAATCAATTTTGTGTCAAGTAACACTTTTCTTATTTAGAGAAACATCATACATTTTTTATTAATATCATGTTTATGTAGGGCATAAACCCCTAACATATGATGTTCATATTATGCTATATAATCAGACTAATTTCATAGTTGACCACTCCAGGTAGCCAACATAAACCATCTGATATTTCTCAGATACCAGAATTTTTCACCTTGGTATCTATTACATGTGTTGAGAACACATCACATTTTATCTTCCTTTCATCTTGGAACATTAATTGTTACATTTTTCTTTACCTTGGAACTAAAGTCCAAGATAAACTGACACTTTTTTAAGTATCCATCACTTGAACATATTTATCTTATGCACATCATGTAACAACCCTAATCTGGGTTATGAGGTAACCCTATTTGTTTTGGCTAATAAAGTTGCTTATAACTTTAATGAAATCCTATAATGTGATTTGTTATCATGTGAAACACTTATGTTTCAAGTTTGGTCCCGATTGAATGCTGTTTGAGCAATTTTCCTTTATTTTGGACCAAAGTGCAATTTACCCAAATTGAGGGGCTATAATGCAAAATGTCACATGTTTAATGTGCCTAATATGTATTAGCATCATAAGAGAGAGAATGATGCTAAATGGTGGCTTGTGGAAAGCCTAAATTCCAAGTTTGAACTTGTTTGAACAATGCTGGAGCATTGTGCATCAATTTTGGTACAAATTGTAATTTACCCAAAATGTGGGGTTGATATGCAAATTACCACCTCCAGAGTGTTCCTACTTCCTCTATATATTATTTAGAGGAGAGAGAATGAATGAGACACCATGTTTGAATCACTTATGAGTGATGGTAATGTTGGTGATGAAATGACCAAGAAAGAGGGTTGAATTTGAAGGCTTAACTTGAGTTGTATCAAACTTGAAAAGCTTATATATGAGAGCCTATCGGCCATGGGGCCCAAGGAGGTGTCCCATATCGTTCTATGAACTCTTGGAAAAGGCCATATCGTGCAAATCACCTCAAGGAGGTGAGGTGTGACGTCCAACAAGTTTCCTTAGGAAAAGTGTATCGGCTTGACTTAAAGTGATGATTTAATTGATATACCTTACCCAAATGGGTAAGTGATGGACGAATTTGCATCTCTAGATGATCCTCAACCTTTTTGCACGTCAATATAAATGTTGATGCATGCTTGGACACGTGTCACCCATGCATGACACGTGGCACCTACTAGCTCAAAATGTTGACACCTCATTTTTGTTCTCCTTCATGATCAGCAAGTATATATACCCCTAGTTTGACCCCTTAATGGAATTTTACTACCCTTACCACCCTCCTACCTTGTGGTATCGTGCACATAGCTCCCATGTCGTGAAGGGAGGCTATGGTATCGTGCATGGGTCATGGGATATCGCCCATGGCATGATCATATCGCCCAAGTAGGTGATTTTGGTCATATTGGGTGATATCGGCCATGGAGTGAAGTGTTTTGATCCCATGTGAGTACCATATCGTCCAAGTGAGTGTCATATCGTGAAAGAGGGGTGGCATATCGTGCAAGAGCACAAGGGTATCGTGCATAGGCCTTGGGTATCGGCCATAGCAAGCATATCGGCCATATTATGTTGATATTGCCCATAGCAAGTTGATATCGGCCAATTGAAGTAGTTTGGGCCACAAGTGAGAGGGTATCGGCCACAAGCAAAGTTGTGTCGGCCAAGAAGAAGTCCATATCGCCCAAGAGTGGTAGGGTGTCGGCCAAGGAGCTAAGGATCTCAAAACTTAACCCTAAGGTAAGCTATAGTTGTCTTCAAGCTTGAATTGAAGCATGGAATTAGGGTTATGATCTACCTTTCTTTTGTCCTTCACCAATTGCTTATCCATGGTGATTCCTTGTATATGAAGGAGTTGTGAACGAGCCTTGGACCTTTGATAAAGTCATCTTCAACCTTAGGAACATGGAGCTTTGGAGCTTGGAGCTTTGAAGTGGTTCTTAAGGCGGGTTATATAACTTGAACTCAACCATGTTATTATTCTTCACCTAAATTGCTATAATTTGTGAAGTACTTTTAATTCCAAAGTTTCCTGAAATCGTTGATGAAATTATGAGTTTTAGTAGTTGCTTAGACCTATTACCATGAACTATAACAGTTAGAACTAATGTCTAGAGCTTGAAGATGATGGTATCACTTTATAAAAGTGATATCGGGTGCAAGCACCTCTAACCCGATATGAGTAAAGAATGGCTTATGCTATTACACGATATGGAAGCCCGATACACAATCCTAGATGATGTATAGCCCGACATGGTGATGGCTCAATACCTAATGCACGACATGGGTAACATATATACATACCTCTAGCCCGATATGAATAGTGAGTATATACTTCTAGCCGACATGGGGAGTGCTCATATACATATAACCCAATATGGTGAACACATGTATATTTCTAAACTGAGATGCCTTGTAAAGGTGAGGGTAAGACACTCTTAAGAGTAATGAGTGAAACACCAAATAATGGTGTGGCTAATACATTCATAGGTGAAACACCTAAAGTGGTTGGTATTGGTTAATCCTATATCAATAATGCTTCAACCAGAGATGGGTCCATATTAATTGATGATGGTTGGACAATTCAAATGTGTTTGAATAAGTTGTTGCCTAGTGAGAGGTGACAAGATGTGTAATGGCCGTGTGAGCCATGTGTTTGAATAAGTTGTTGCCTATTGAGAGGCGACAAGATGTGTAATGGCCTTGTGAGCCATGTGTTTGAATAAGTTGTTGCCTAGTGAGAGGTGACAAGATGTGTAATGGCCTTGTGAGCCATGTGTTTGAATAAGTTGTTGCCTAGTGAGAGGTGACAAGATGTGTAATGGCCTTGTGATCCATGTGATGAATTAAGTAATTGTGATATCAAAGTTCTCAGTGTGAGATATGGTGATGCTTAACAGTTCAATTGCATGATTTTAGTGTATGAAGTGTGTCATGCCAATTGTTACGATATGGCAGGCCGTGTGAGCCTTGTGAGAAATGTAAATTGAGTAATGATTTCTGTTTTAAATGTATCTATAATGCTAATGTTAGACTTAGGTTCCCTGAACACCGTAGAACCCCTTTGAGAGGTCTGCACCTTAGGGGTGAAACTCGTGTCCAACATCAACCGGTTGAGTAATTCTGGTGGCACGAGGGTTGATAGACAGTGTCCAACACCAACCGATTGAGTAATTTCGGTGGCACTGAAGTAAAGGGTTATCCAACACCAACCGGTTGA
Organism: Alisma plantago-aquatica; assembly: GCA_963693085.1. Taxonomy (NCBI): domain Eukaryota; kingdom Viridiplantae; phylum Streptophyta; class Magnoliopsida; order Alismatales; family Alismataceae; genus Alisma; species Alisma plantago-aquatica. Next base: position 805,123,614 of record OY856413.1, on the reverse strand, counting down.
GTAATTTTGGTGGTAACCCAGTGTTGACTCCCTGCGCGTGTGTGCTCAGGTTAGAGGAGGAGTCCAGAGCACTCATGGTGAGTGCAGAGGAGGCCAGAGAGCCTGTGGGTCCTGTAGCAGACCAGGACGAGAAGTCAGACTTAGCATTTCCCAGGTGTGTCGCTAAGTCTTGTACGGTGTGGTCGTAGTGCACTGCGAATCTCATATGTAGAGTACACTGCATATGATCAGGGCATAAGTGTGATTGTAAAATGTAATCAGCCGCCTAGCATGTTTGCTTAAATACGAAAATCATTTGGCTGATGTTACATTTCTTTTATGCATCCTTAGTGGATAGGTGTGATTTATGTTTCTTTACATTCCTTGCAAAGCAAGTAGTTAATTACTAATTCTACCATGGGTAGATGCAATGTTCTCCTTAAAGAAAGGAGACTACTTCATTATGTTCATACAATGATTAATCCTGCCTGTTAATATAATAAGAACCTCTGCTCAGTTTATAAATGATTAACTATGATAATAATATGGTCGGCGGAGAGTTATATCTCTCGCTGGGGCAATTTTCAATTATCTCACCCCCGTGGGGCCCAAATTTTTAGGTGAACGTGCACGAGGAGGTGAAGACCTTTTTGCAGAGGAAGAACAATAGCTGAGGCAGCCGTGACAGCTCCGGTTGAGTGTACTGTATGTCATGTCTTGTAGATATGAGTCCTATGTGTCGTCTCTGTACTCTCAGGTCCTTGGAGTTGGTTCGTACTGGTTTTATGATCAATAAGAGATTTTGGTTTATGCGCCTCGAGGTTTTATGTTGCTCATGTATAGTTTGGTAAAGCAACTGATATATGTTATCCTCGAGAAAAGATGGTAAAGTGTATGTACAATGTGAGCAATGATGTACATAAAGTTTTGGTTCTGCCTTAAAGAGTTTTCCTAGAAATGGATCTCTTTGTAAATTGGTTTTAATTTTTAGTGATTTTTGTTAATCTGTTGTTTATGTTTAAATTCCGCTTAATAAGTAACGATTTGATTGTCGGTCGCGACAGTTTTGGTATCAGAGCTTAAGGTTCGCTGAGTCTACAGAGACATAGGACTAAGGTGTTGAGTCTGTGTTAGTGTCCTCCAGTATACCCTATAGTGACTTCTGCTTGGGTAGAAGAAAGGGTGAAGTTTATAAATGACTGGAGAACACGAGGAACACATTGCTGAGAGCAACGGTGTGGCACCAGGAGAGGGTGTAAGGGATCAGGTAAGGAAAGGATGAGTGCCTGAGAACTCCCATCATGATCTGATTAGGATAGAAAATCATATGATTATGCTCTTGTTGGAAAGGTTAAGACAACACTTATGCATATAGTAGACTGGATATTAGCATCATAACCTAGTTTATTAGTCCTTGATACGGAAACTTTGGGCTTTGAAAGGGTTCCTGAATGAGAGAGTCATGTTGAAACAGTGGAAAGTGTGGGAAAGATTAACATATGGTAAGAAAGTAGACTCTGCCATAAGTTTAGACAGATAGTATATCTATGATGGAAGTGCCCAAGGAGGAGCAATAAGATGAGAATTTAAGAAAGGTTTCTACAATTCTAGAGATATGTGCCTAGTTGTCCTAAAAGGACAAAGTTTTTGGTACCACCAGTGCAATAAGTGCCTAGTGTACTAGGGGAGTAGCCACTAAGTAAAAGCAATAAGTAATCATGTGAAACAGCTCGACTCTATGTGTTGAGTCAACCTGAAGCGGTATATGAGGGGTAACAATTAGATAGAGCTTTTTCATTTTGATATGCCCTATCTTGATGTTATTTGATAATCATAAAAAGGATTGCTGTTATGGACTTTCCCTATTGATTGCCCTATGGGGATATAGGGAAGAAATGATGAGAACTAGAATCTATATTTTGTTCAGTATTCTTTTAAATGCTTTATAACTACTCTTATCCGTGTGAAAGAGGACAAAGTGTAGAGGTAATGCCTAGAGAAAATCCAGGGATGCTAAATCCTATGCTTGTGATGACATAAAAAGTAAGGAATAAGAAATTACATAAAATGCATACTATCTAATCTCAATACTTGTATACCCTGGCCAGGTATATAATTATTGGAGATAAGGTGAGTATGAAACTCTTAGATTGTTATCTTTTTTATTACTCTGATCAAGTAGTCATTTTGAGACAATCTAGTGAGTATAATGAAACTGAAAATATGGTATGGATAATTGTATCACATCCTAAATACAAGAAAGAGGAATCTAAGATAATCTCATATCAGTATGCGTGTATGAGGAAGTAAAGAGTATAATCCTTATAAGATGAGAATGAGAACATGGGAAATGATGTCTGTCTGATAAAGCATGTGAGAATAATAAAGATCTTTTCCCATAATGTGGAAATGGGAAATGTGATGAAATCACAAATGTTCATGAACATGTTAGATAATAATGAAGAAAGGAGTAATGACATATAATCATCCTTATAATTCCTAAGCTGATGGCAAGGAACTTAGGATGAGACAAGAGTAAATGACTCATGAATAGTTGAAAGTTCATGCTACAAATAGAGGAGATGATAATATTTTCTCTTAATAAACAACCTTGGGTAGTAATGGGATGATGAAAGAAATATGTTTCTTTATGTTCTTTTATTTCAAGGACATGGCAATCAAGTGAGTCTTATGACGCTTGATGTGCATGAGATAAAAATGCTCAATTAATGAATACTTAGAAAAAGTGTCAGTTCATCTTGAACTTTGGTTCCAAGATAAAGATACGCGTAACAAGTAATGTTTCAAGATGAAGGTGTGATGTGTTTTTGACACATGTGACGGTTACCGAGGCAAGGAATTTTGGTATCCATGAAGTGACAGATGTTGTGAGAAAGTAAAAGCATAACTCCTAATCAGATGATTTATGTTGAAATGGCTAAACTGTGAAATCAGTTTAGTATGGACATATTTTGTTAGGGGTTTATTCCTTGCATAAACAAAACATCAATAAATATGTATTAATTGAAGGAACAATTGTAAAATCATTGTGGGAAATGCTTACCAAGCAAAAAAAATAATTTCTTAGAATACCCCTATCTAGATCTGTAAAAGAGAATGTACAATTAATGAGATAGTTGGTACAAGTAGTAAGGAAGTTTAGTGTAGTTTCAACAGACTGGATGGCACAGTTGATATATGATAAGACTTGTAGTCACAAATGGGTAACAAAAATGTAACTCTGGTCTTTCCTTGTAAATGAAATGTTAAACTGAATGAGATATATGGGAAACGTTCCAAAATCAAGAATCTTGTCACATAAAGTTATAAGTTAAGAAAAGTGACAAATCAATGAGAATATATGAAAGAACTTTGTGTTGATCAAAGTTATATGGTGTCTCCATGACATTAAGATGTTATATGAAGATTTGATGATATGATGAATGAATAATATCTGTTCCCCTTTTTACCTGGGATTTCGGGGACGAAATCTTTGTTAGGGGTTTATAATTTGTAACAACCCTAATCTGGGTTATGAGGTAACCCTATTTGTTTTGGCTAATAAAGTTGCTTAGAACTTTAATGAAATCCTATAATGTGATTTGTTATCATGTGACACACTTATGTTTCAAGTTTGGTCCCGATTGAATGTTGTTTGAGCAATTTTCCTTTATTTTGGACCAAAGTGCAATTTACCCAAATTGAGGGGCTATAATGCAAAATGTCACATGTTGAATGTGCCTAATATGTATTAGCATCATAAGAGAGAGAATGATGCTAAATGGTGGCTTGTGGAAAGCCTAAATTCCAAGTTTGAACTTGTTTGAACAATGCTGGAGCATTGTGCATCAATTTTGGTACAAATTGTAATTTACCCAAAATGTGGGGTTGATATGCAAATTACCACCTCCAGAGTGTTCCTACTTTCTCTATATATTATTTAGAGGAGAGAGAATGAATGAGACACCATGTTTGAATCACTTATGAGTGATGGTAATGTTGGTGATGAAATGACCAAGAAAGAGGGTTGAATTTGAAGGCTTAACTTGAGTTGTATCAAACTTGAAAAGCTTATATATGAGAGCCTATCGGCCATGGGGCCCAAGGAGGTGTCCCATATCGTTCTATGAACTCTTGGAAAAGGCCATATCGTGCAAATCACCTCAAGGAGGTGAGGTGTGACGTCCAACAAGTTTCCTTAGGAAAAGTGTATCGGCTTGACTTAAAGTGATGATTTAATTGATATACCTTACCCAAATGGGTAAGTGATGGACGAATTTGCATCTCTAGATGATCCTCAACCTTTTTGCACGTCAATATAAATGTTGATGCATGCTTGGACACGTGTCACCCATGCATGACACGTGGCACCTACTAGCTCAAAATGTTGACACCTCATTTTTGTTCTCCTTCATGATCAGCAAGTATATATACCCCTAGTTTGACCCCTTAATGGAATTTTACGACCCTTACCACCCTCCTACCTTGTGGTATCGTGCACATAGCTCCCATGTCGTGAAGGGAGGCTATGGTATCGTGCATGGGTCATGGGATATCGCCCATGGCATGATCATATCGCCCAAGTAGGTGATTTTGGTCATATTGGGTGATATCGGCCATGGAGTGAAGTGTTTTGATCCCAAGTGAGTACCATATCGTCCAAGTGAGTGTCATATCGTGCAAGAGGGGTGGCATATCGTGCAAGAGCACAAGGGTATCGTGCATAGGCCTTGGGTATCGTCCATAGCAAGCATATCGGCCATACTATGTTGATATTGCCCATAGCAAGTTGATATCGGCCAATTGAAGTAGTTTGGGCCACAAGTGAGAGGGTATCGGCCACAAGCAAAGTTGTGTCGGCCAAGAAGAAGTCCATATCGCCCAAGAGTGGTAGGGTGTCGGCCAAGGAGCTAAGGAGCTCAAAACTTAACCCTAAGGTAAGCTATAGTTGTCTTCAAGCTTGAATTGAAGCATGGAATTAGGGTTATGATCTACCTTTCTTTTGTCCTTCACCAATTGCTTATCCATGGTGATTCCTTGTATATGAAGGAGTTGTGAACGAGCCTTGGACCTTTGATAAAGTCATCTTCAACCTTAGGAACATGGAGCTTTGGAGCTTGGAGCTTTGAAGTGGTTCTTAAGGCGGGTTATATAACTTGAACTCAACCATGTTATTATTCTTCACCTAAATTGCTATAATTAGTGAAGTACTTTTAATTCCAAAGTTTCCTGAAATAGTTGATGAAATTATGAGTTTTAGTAGTTGCTTAGACCTATTACCATGAACTATAACAGTTAGAACTAAGGTCTAGAGCTTGAAGATGATGGTATCACTTTATAAAAGTGATATCGGGTGCAAGCACCTCTAACCCGATATGAGTAAAGAATGGCTTATGCTATTACACGATATGGAAGCCCGATACACAACCCTAGATGATGTATAGCCCGACATGGTGATGGCTTAATACCTAATGCACGACATGGGTAACATATATACATACCTCTAGCCCGATATGAATAGTGTGTATATACTTCTAGCCGACATGGGGAGTGCTCATATACATATAACCCAATATGGTGAACACATGTATATTTCTAAACTGAGATGCCTTGTAAATGTGAGGGTAAGACACTCTTAAGATTAATGAGTGAAACACCAAATAATGGTGTGGCTAATACATTGATAGGTGAAACACCTAAAGTGGTTGGTAATGGTTAATCCTATATCAATAATGCTTCAACCAGAGATGGGTCCATATTAATTGATGATGGTTGGACAATTCAAATGTGTTTGAATAAGTTGTTGCCTAGTGAGAGGTGACAAGATGTGTAATGGCCTTGTGAGCCATGTGTTTGAATAAGTTGTTGCCTAGTGAGAGGCGACAAGATGTGTAATGGCCTTGTGAGCCATGTGTTTGAATAAGTTGTTGCCTAGTGAGAGGTGACAAGATGTGTAATGGCCTTGTGAGCCATGTGTTTGAATACGTTGTTGCCTAGTGAGAGGTGACAAGATGTGTAATGGCCTTGTGATCCATGTGATGAATTAAGTAATTGTGATATCAAAGTTCTCAGTGTGAGATATGGTGATGCTTAACAGTTCAATTGCATGATTTTAGTGTATGAAGTGTGTCATGCCAATTGTTACGATATGGCAGGCCGTGTGAGCCTTGTGAGAAATGTAAATTGAGTAATGATTTCTATTTTAAATGTATCTATAATGCTAATGTTAGACTTTGGTGCCCTGAACACCGTAGAACCCCTTTGAGAGGTCTGCACCTTAGGGGTGAAACTTGTGTCCAACATCAACCGGTTGAGTAATTCTGGTGGCACGAGGGTTGATAGACAGTGTCCAACACCAACCGATTGAGTAATTTCGGTGGCACTGAAGTAAAGGGTTATCCAACACCAACCGGTTGAGTAATTTTGGTGGTAACCCAGTGTTGACTCCCTGCGCCTGTGTGCTCAGGTTAGAGGAGGAGTCCAGAGCACTCATGGTGAGTGCAGAGGAGGCCAGAGAGCCTGTGGGTCCTGTAGCAAACCAAGATGAGAAGTCAGACTTAGCATTTCCCGAGTGTGTCGCTAAGTCTTATACGGTGTGGTCGTAGTGCACTGCGAATCTCATATGTAGAGTACACTGCATATGATCAGGGCATAAGTGTGATTGTAAAATGTAATCAACCGCCTAGCATGTTTGCTTAAATACGAAAATCATTTGGCTGATGTTACATTTCTTTTATGCATCCTTAGTGGATAGGTGTGATTTATGTTTCTTTACATACCTTGCAAAGCAAGTAGTTAATTACTAATTCTACCATGGGTAGATGCAATGTTCTCCTTAAATAAAGGAGACTACTTCATTATGTTCATACAATGATTAATCCTGCCTGTTAATATAATAAGAACCTCTGATCAGTTTATAAATGATTAACTATGATAATAATATGGTCGGCGGAGAGTTATATCTCTCGCTGGGGCAATTTTCAATTGTCTCACCCCCGTGGGGCCCAAATTTTTAGGTGAACGTGCACGAGGAGGTGAAGACCTTTTTGCAGAGGAAGAACAACAGCTGAGGCAGCAGTGACAGCTCCGGTTGAGTGTACTGTCTGTCATGTCTTGTAGATATGAGTCCTATGTGTCGTCTCTGTACTCTCAGGTCCTTGGAGTTGGTTCGTACTGGTTTTATGATCAATAAGAGATTTTGGTTTACGCGCCTCGAGGTTTTATGTTACTCATGTATAGTTTGGTAAAGCAACTGATATATGTTATCCTCGAGAAAAGATGGTAAAGTGTATGTACAATGTGAGCAATGATGTACATAAAGTTTTGGTTCTGCCTTAAAGAGTTTTCCTAAAAATGGATCTCTTTGTAAATTGGTTTTAATTTTTAGTGATTTTTGTTAATCTGTTGTTTATGTTTAAATTCCGCTTAATAAGTAATGATTTGATTGTCGGTCGCGACACATCAAGTATCCTAAGACCCACTTGATTGCCATGTCCCTGAAAGGAAAGAAAACAAGGATTCATATTCCTCTTATTAATTCATGTATTTTCAACTATTCATGAACCATTTATTTTTTGTCTCATCCTAGGTTCCCTGCCTTCAACATGGGAATTTATAAGGATGGTTGCATGTCATTATCCCTTTCTTTATTATCATCTAGCATGTTTATGATCATCTCATGATCTCATCACATTTCCCATTTTCTCATTATGGGAAAGATCTTTATTATGCTTGCAGCATTATTGAACAGGGTTCATCTCCCTTATTCTTATCTTATGAGGAGTACACTTTCAGTTCCTCATGCAACATACTCATATGAGATTATCTCAGACTTCTCTTTCTTATGCTTAGGATATGACACATTTATTCATTCCATATTTCCGATTTCATGATACTCATTACATTGTCTCAGAATGACTACTTGATCAGAGTAATCAGAAAGACAACAATCTAAAAGTTTCCATACTCACTTTATCATCAATAGTTGTATACCTGGACAGGGTATATAAATACTGAGATTAAGTTGTATGAACTTTGTATACTATCATATTCCTTCGTTTGCATATTATCACAAGCATAAGGCTTAACATTCCTGGAGTTCATCCAGGCATCTCTTCTATACCTCATCTTTTCTTATAGAGGTAAGAACAACATAAAACATTTGTAATGTTTTACTATGCAAAACATAAGTCCTCATAATACTAATCAAGGAAAGTTCAATCAATTCCTTTCTCAAATAATCCAGGAATCATAAAATGACATATTTGAATGACATTATCTTGTCTAACCTATCATGATTCGTGGATTATTTACTGCCTCAGGCTGACTCTGCCTCAAAGGTTGATTCAACATGATAAGGTTGAGCACAGACTCAATTTAAGTCCAGAAATTCATCATTTCCTTTTGTTTCAACCTATTGATGTTGATTACAAATCATGTTGATTATCTAAAACATCATCATTGGGGGCTGGTAATCTAGGTTACACTGCCAATGCTTGATCCACTATATACATTATTGTTGCCCTAAATTCTCCAACAGTAATACTTAAAGAAGGATTTTCCTATTATAGTTGGATCAGCTAGGGAATTCTCAGGCAATTGTCTCTCTCTTGCCTGCCCCCATGCACCTCTTCTTGGTGCAACATTGCTACTTTCTGCAGCAACCTCCTCATGTGACCCAGTCATCTTTAAGTTCTTCTTCTCTTATATGAGCAGAAGACACTGTCAGATACACTGGATGACACCAGAACAGACTCTACTACCTTAGTCCTATGTCTCTGTAGACTCAGTGAGCCTAGAGCTCTGATACCACTAATTTGTGGCATCCAACTCACAAAAATAAGATTTACTTTAGCGGAAGCGAATCAATTGCAGTGGATTACTGAAAATCACTAAAAATTAAAACTTTTTGCAAAGAGATCCACACATAGGAAATCTTTTCCATCAAGAACCATTGTATAACATTTACATTCTGGTTCAAGCGTACATAACCTATACCATCTCTTCTCAGAGATTACAACATCAGCTGCCCTATTAAACTAAGCACAGGCAGTATGAAAATCTCGAAAGCACTAACTACTACTCTGAGGATCTGAGAGTACAGAGATGACACATAGGACTTTCTATCTACAAAACTTGACAGACAACATCTCCACCTGAGATCTCACTGATGTCACTGATGTTATTGTTGATGTCCTTTCTCTGCAATAAGATTTCTGCTTCTTTTTCCACATCCACCTAAAAACATTGGATCCCACGAGGGCGAGACAATTGTAAATTGCCCCAGCGGGAGATATAACTCTCTGCCAAAACATTGTTATAGAATTTTATTAAAATAAACTGAGTAGAAGGATTTATATATATAATCAACAACAAATAAATCATTGTATGAACATAGTGAAGTAATATCCTTTCCCAAGGAGAATGTTGTATCTACACCTGTTAGAATCATAGTTCATCCATCTACCTGTAATGAATACAAACAAATATGAATAACATCAATGAACTATAGTTGCATGAAAGAAATATAACATCAGCCAATGAATTTCCATATTCAATCCTTAAGCAAATATGCTATACGGCTGATTTCATTTTACAATCACACTTATGCTCTTAGGAGATGAGGTATACCCCTCATACTCCAACCGACCACTGCGAAGTCAAAATCGGTACCATACATGGGTCAATGGAAGAGTCGGATTCCCATGACCTCTCACATCTCATTCAGTGCGGGACAACAAGCAGGACTTATGTTAACTGCTCAAATTAGCTTTCCAGGGTATACTGGAACTTCGCTATAGAGATACAGCGTCAACTGCACTATCATCGGCCATCGAGAGATTTAATGTTTATCTCCTCGATCCGACATTAAATATCATTGGGAGATTAATGTTACATCTATCCCAACCATCGAGAGATTTATGATACATCTATCCCGACACATGAATGATTGAGAGGTTTGTTATTTACCTTCCCTCAATCTCTTCATTGGACGTAAGGATATTTTTCGCCCATTTACCTCCACATATTCAAAATATACATTCCAGGTTTTGCCGCAGAGCACCCGTTTCACCATCACCTGAATACTTACGATGATGGGTCTATGGTCAGGGCTCTACATGAAAAGATTTCACTTGATTAATTAAGTACATTTTCATATTCTTTTAGCATCAGCCAAGTTCTCAAACATGACTTATTACAACAATGCTATAAAGAGACATGTACTATTCTCATCAAATATTTATCAGTCTTTAAAAGACCTTGGGAACTCAGTCCCTCATTTCAATACTGGGAATTTATCATCCCTTCACAATCTCATCACCATAATCATATGGTTCTGGGTATTCAAACCCTTAGCTCATCATTGAGCATCATTACCATTTATTAGGTAATGATCACCTTCAGGTTATCTGACTAAGGCATTCATGATACTTGTTATACAAGCATCACACATGGCTCACAAGGCCACAAAGTATTTTGTCACCTCTTTCTAGGCAACAACTTACTCATATGACTCATAAAATCCATGCACATTTGTTACTTTTACTAAGCAACAACAACATTAAGGCGCATAAGGCCAATCAACATTTATTAAATAAATGTCACAACTCAAACCTGGCTATATTCATCATCTCATAATACATGCATGGTTATTAGACATGATAACAGTCATACAAGTCATTCATCACATCATGTGATACAATAGTAACACCATTATTCCTTTATCAGGAATTAGGGTTTACTATCAAATAGGGCTTTTCATTCCCTTTACCCAAAATTAGGGTTAGGGTTCCCCATTTCTCATTAATTAGGGTTTTATGATTATATTATCTGTCCAGCCCTTAATTCATTATTCCATACCTCTGGGGCATTCAAGGATATCATAATTGATTATTCAAGGTCATTACTCTCATCATATAGCATTAATGATCATCAATTCAAGGTATGTGTAACGACCGGGCCCACTGCCCTAGGCTCTAGTAGAGTTTCAGGAATGACGATTGGCCCCACAAACCACCACTAGCCTTAACTGTGCACTTTGTCCACACTGACGCGCAAGCCAGGATCAACTTCCCGACTGGTCACCCATCCTAGTACTACTCCAAGCTGAGCATGCTTAACTATGGAGTTCTTTAGTGATGGGCTCCCGAAAAAGGAGGTGCACCTTGGTGATATGGGTAGTCCAATCATTCCTTTTAAGATCATGTTATCCAAGGCCTCAAATCCAGGGATGTTATAATCTCCCCCACTTATACTGTTGACATCCTCGTCAAGGCTCAACTATAAGGCCTCATAATCTCTTTCTCATTTCAGTGCAGACCCATAATGGCCCATGAACACCCAGCTCCCGATCACGGAATACCAACGCAAGGGTGGCTACGTCAACCATGGACAACCCTTTCCTACATGCCTGGACCGCACGGCTCAAGACTGGCATGCCATGCCCATGTGGGCCCCACCTACTGGAGGGGAATTGGCTCTGATACCATTTGTAATGACCGGGCCCACTGCCCTAGGCTCTAGTAGAGTTTCAGGAATGACGACTGGCCCCACAAACCACCACTAGCCTTAACTGTGCACTTTGTCCACACTGACGCGCAATCCAGGATCAACTTCCCGACTGGTCACCCATCCTAGTACTACTCCAAATTGAGCACGCTTAACTATGGAGTTCTTTAGTGATGGGCTCCCAAAAAAGGAGGTGCACCTTGGTGATATGGGTAGTCCAATCATTCCTTTTAAGATCATGTTATCCAAGGCCTCAATTCCTTTTGTGATGGGCTATTAAAAATTAGGTAAGTTCAAGGAGAAGTAACCAGATATTGCGGTTCCAGATATCGAAGGAAACGTGCAACGGTAGAACGAGACTTCTGAGATGGTTAGGTTGCCTACTGCAACAGATCCTCATAGATATAGTTCCCTTTATTTTTCCTAGTTGACATGAGAGATGTTTTTAAGACTACTTTGAATATCTAATAACTTAGTTACATTCGCTGCTATATTTTTTTTAAAAACGCTGTTGATGGACCACTTATCTGAGAATAATTTGGCAACCCAATTATCTATATGTGGTGTTTGAACTTCTGGGTGTGCTAATTTATTTTCAATCAAATGGTAGGGAGTGGTCCCTATGGGACTCATTCCTTACAGTATGAGTTCATTTCTCATCCTCATCGTGGTATGACTACATCATACTCATCAATTTGGCTTAACCCCATTCTCAAGGTACATTAATTATCACTTATCAAAGTGCATCAACTCATTACATTTCATTGTAATAGTTGCATAACACACTTCATATGTTTCTTACCCAAAATTATATTGGATTTGAAGTGCATCAAGGTATATAAGCCTTGAAGTGATGAATGTGATAACTATCATATCTTGATGTATCACTTTCCTCATCATTTCAAACTCTCTTGAGTTAACCAACTTATCTTGTATTAAGGTATTTCCCTCTTAATACATCCCATCATTCATCTCTCATCTTTAGCATGTAATGCATAGGTCACACATTAGAATTGTCCAACTATCTTTAATGATATGGACTTGTCTAATGATAAAGACATTTCTTACAATAAGGTTGCTTATAATCAACTGCATGAAATGTTTCACCTTTATAAGGTAATTCCTTATATCTCACCATTAGGGTTTCCTTATACCCTTACTTAAAATTAGGATTATGATTCATTGTCATATTGCCCAGGATTAGGGCTTTATGTATTATGACTACACATTAGAGTCTCACATACCTCCACCCTTCTTAGGACCTCTTATCACAACATAGTACTAGAGCATCATGTGGTGTAAATTTTTAAACATGGTTTCTCATGTAATCACCCTCAACTAGGGCTTCTCATGGAATCACCCTCAACTAGGGTTTCTCATGGAATCACCCTCAACTAGGGTTTCTCATGGAATCACCCTCAACTAGGGTTTCTCATGGAATCACCCTCAACTAGGGTTTCTCATGGAATCACCCTCAATTAGGGTTTCTCATGGAATCACCCTCAAATAGGGTTTCTCATGGAATCACCCTCAACTAGGGTTTCATATATCACTACATGAAATCACCCTAGATTTGATTCTCACATCACATCATCACATCAATGTTCCATATACATCATTTCTAACATAGGCTTTCTCATGGCATTACCCTAGAATAGGGTTTCACATGGAATCATCCTTAATTAGGATTTCCACTATAGTTACCCACAATTTGGGTCTACTATTCATCTCCTTTAGGATTTCTTTCAATTGTCCATAATTAGAGATTCACTATTCATCCCAATTAGGGTTTTACATCTCATTTCCCTAAATTAGAGTTTCACATATCATTACCCTAGATTAGGGCTACATCCTCACCCTGGATTAGGGTTTTATTTAGAATTGCCCTCAATCAGGGTTAGAGTTCAATAACCCTGTCAGTTAGGGTTTGTACTCATGATTAGGGTTTCATGATCTCTTTACTAAGGATCATACCCTTAATCACCACATGAATCACATTCATGTATACATTCCATTCTTTCATCCTCTCAACTTGATTGGGTTATATCAATCCTTAAATCAAGTACATACAACTATGATTGACATAGTGTACCAAATTATTGTTCTTATAAGCAACTAGGGTTTATCCCTTAATTGGCACTTCATCACTTAGGTACTATTAGGGTTTCAACCTTTGTACCTTCATTGATTACTATTACTAACAATCATTGGATCATTAGAACAATCATTACCTTCAATATCCACATGATTCAATCACATTCAACCTCCATTTTGTTTCAAGGTTTTGTCACCAAACGATTTTGAAACTGTTTGACCACCAAACGGTTTTGAAACCATTTGCCCCCAAACGGTTTCAAGAATGTTTGGTCTCAAATGGTCTCAAGACCGTTTGGGCCAAATCAGTCCCAAAACCGCAAGGGTTCATGAGGTACTTTCATCAATTGGTTGATCATGATTAGCAACATTGAAACCTTCAATCAATTTAGTTATTGAGGTTCAAAAATTATTGACCTTTGGATCTTTAATCCTTCAAATCACCACCTTTGACCCTCCATGCGGTCTTGAGGTGCTTGACCTCATGCGGTCTTGAGGTGCTTGACCTCTAAATGGTTTTGAAACCGTTTGCTCATCTCAACATCAAAATCCATGACATCCAATTAGGGTTTGGATCATTGGATTGATCATCAAATCAGCAATTGATTGCATTTCAATTTGGTATCATTGGATCTTCAAATACCAAACCATACTCAACCCTATACCTTCAAGCGGTCTTGGTTGACCCTCAAACGGTTTTGAAACCGTTTGGGTCAATCAACCCAAAAACTCAACACAAACAATTACAATTCAGCACCTGACCCGATTAGGGTTTGCTACTTGGTGATTAACTATGCATTGAATTAATCAATTGGATCCTTTAGATTATCATTCAACATGTATTAGGTTTCTGACCTCAAATGGTCAACCCTCTCAAATGGTCAACTCCCTCAAACAGTTTGGGTCTCAAGTCACCAAACGGTTTTGAAACTGTTTGGTCTCCAAACAGTTTGGTGAAACCGTTTGGACCAACAAGTTGAAACTGTTTGCCTTGGATATTTTGGAGAGGTGTGTGCTTATGATGATGTCATCATCATCAAGATATAAACTCACGAAACCTTCTGTGATTTCCATGGTGATTGCATCAATCAACCAAATCAATTATCGTGAATGAAGAAAGAATCATTATTTGATAAGGAATTGAATGTAATAACAATAATAAGGGTTCAATTTATAAAACCCGCCTCCAATTGAGCTCCAAAGCTACAAACTCACGGCAAAAATGGTGTATGCAACTCCTTTCACCATTTCAAGGCTCGTCCTCAAGGTTTGAGTGAAAAGGAATGGTTAGAATTGAAGAGGGGATCGAATTAGGAAGAATTCATGCATTGATTTGTGATTTCTACCATGAAATCGAGGTGAACCAAGGTCAAGAAGCTTACCAACAGGTTGGGGGTCGTCCTCCTGATCCTACCAAGCTCCCTTGTTCGTTTCCCAAGCAAGGAGAAGAAGTGGAGTCGAAAAAGCCTTTCATTTGGCTTGTAAAAGCCTTTTTATAAAAATTCAATGAGAGAGAATATGCTTTATAAAAAAAAATCATTTAATCCCAAAAATAGAGCCACTTCTTCCCCCTCATCTTCCTTGTATCCTATGTTATCTTGTTTGCCTCTTGTTCCTCTCAATTATCCATGATTTAAAGAAAAGCAAATTAAGCACCTCAAATCATATTATACTAATATCCATATGTGAGTGCATATTTCTTTTTCTTATAAAATTGTGAGTGAGTTATCCATTCCCTTGGATATTTTCGTGGTCCTTGCAAAGATAAAGGATGTCCACACACACATCTGAATCCAACAATTTTAATTTTGGTTGAAGGCCCTTTAATTAATACATTTATTTTTGCACTAAATTGAATTAGGGTTTCAATTAGGATTAAATCTTGATTATTTTAATATCAAGATTCTCTCTCCTCCAACTTAATTCAAATGAGGCGCCCCTCTCATTTTATTTTCTCTACATGATGCCAAGAAACATTAGGGACCTTATTGAATTGGTAATTTTCATATTGAACCCTAGGTTTTGGGTAAATTGCACATTACACCAAAACTAGGTTTTAATGCACATACATTGCTTTATCAGCTCTTTCTTGGTGCTTAGGCTTCCATAAGCCATAACTCTGCATCATATTCACTCTCATGATGCTTCAACACATGATGAACATATTATCGTGCACAATTTACACTTAAACCCCTCAACTTGGGTAATTTGCACTTTAGTCCAAAATAAGCAAAACATTGATTTCAACAATGTTCAAAAAGGACTAGAATTGCAACATAAGTTCCTCTTGAGCCCTAATTACTTTTCACAAGATAATATTAAGCATATAATCATCTTTCTTAATCAAAACACCTAGGGTTAAAGCATAACCCAGGTCAGGGATGTTACAAATTATAAACCCCTAACAAGGATTTCGTCCCCGAAATCCAGATAAAGGAAGACAGATATTATTCAATCATCATACTATCTAGTCTTCACATAAAATCTCCTTATTATGGAGACACCATAAAGCTTTGATCAGCACAAAGTGTTTCCATACAAGATTTTCATAGAATCAACACACAAGGCACATGCTCCACCGTTCCTCATCATTGACTGTGGAATCAATTTTGTGTCAAGTAACACTTTTCTTGTTCAGAGAAACATCATACATTCTTTATTAATATCATATTTATGCAGAGCATAAACCCCTAACATATGATGTTCATATTATGCTATATAATCAGACTAATTCCATAGTTGACCACTCCAGGTAGCCAACATAAACCATCTGATATTTCTCAGATACCAGAATCTTTCACCTTGGTATCTATTACATGTGTTGAGAACACATCACATATTATCTTCCTTTCATCTTGGAACATTAATTGTTACATGTGTCTTTACCTTGGAACTAAAGTCCAAGATAAACTGATACTTTTCTAAGTATCCATCACTTGAACATATTTATCTTATGCACATCAAGTGTCCTAAGACCCACTTGATTGCCATGTCCCTGAAAGGAAAGAAAACAAGGATTCGTATTCCTCTTATTAATTC
This sequence comes from Alisma plantago-aquatica, assembly GCA_963693085.1. Classification (NCBI taxonomy): domain Eukaryota; kingdom Viridiplantae; phylum Streptophyta; class Magnoliopsida; order Alismatales; family Alismataceae; genus Alisma; species Alisma plantago-aquatica. The sequence continues at coordinate 805,106,994 of OY856413.1, read as the reverse complement.
ATGTATTTTCAACTATTCATGAACCATTTACTTTTTGTCTCATCCTAGGTTCCCTGCCTTCATCATGGGAATTTATAAGGATGGTTGCATGTCATTATCCCTTTCTTTATTATCATCTAGCATGTTTATGATCATCTCATGATCTCGTCACATTTCCCATTTCCTCATTATGGGAAAGATCTTTATTATGCTTGCAGCATTATTGAACAGGGTTCATCTCCCTTATTCTTATCTTATGAGGAGTACACTTTCAATTCCTCATACAACATGCTCATCTGAGATTATCTCAGACTTCTCTTTCTTATGCTTAGGATATGACATATTTATTCATTCCATATTTCTGATTTCATGATACTCATTAGATTGTCTCAGCAGAGTAGTCAGAAAGACAACAATCTAAAAGTTTCCATACTCACTTTATCATCAATAGTTGTATACCTGGCCATGGTATATAAATATTGAGATTAAGTGGTATGCACTTTGTATTCTATCATATTCCTTCTTTTGCATATTATCACAAGCATAAGGCTTAACATTCCTGGAGTTCATCCATGCATCTCTTCTATACCTCATCTTTTCTTATAGAGGTAAGAACAACATAAAACATTTGTAATGTTTTACTATGCAAAACATAAGTCCTCGTAGGACTAATCAAGGAAAGTTCAATCAATTCCTTTCTCAAATAATCCAGGAATCATAAAATGACATATTTGAATGACATTATCTTGTCTAACCTATCATGATTCGTGGATTATTTACTGCCTCAGGCTGACTCTACCTCAAAGGTTGATTCAACAGGCTAAGGTTGAGCACAAACTCAATTTAAGTCCAGAAATTCATCATTTCCTTTTGCTTCAACCTACTGATGCTGATTACAAATCTTGTTGATATCTAAAACATCATCATTGGGGGCTGGTAATCTAGGTTACACTACCAATGCTTGATCCACTATATACATTATTGTTGTCCTAAATTCTCCAACAATAATACTTAAAGAAGGATTTTCCTATTATAGTTGGATCAGCTAGGGAATTCTCAGGCAATTGTCTCTCTCTTGCCTGCCCCCATGCACCTCTTCTTGGTGCAACATTGCTTCTTTCTGCAGCAACCTCCTCATGTGACCCAGTCATCTTTAAGTTCTTCTTCTCTTATATGAGCATAAGACACTGTCAGAAATACTAGATGACACTAGAACAGACTCTACTACCTTAGTGCTATGTCTCTGTAGACTCAGCAAACCTAGAGCTCTAATACCACTAATTTGTGGCATCCAACTCACAAAAACAAGATTTACTTAAGTGGAAGCAAATCAATTGCAGCGGATTATTGAAAATCACTAAAAATTAAAACTTTTTGCAAAGAGATCCACACATAGGAAATCTTTTCCATCAAGAACCATTGTATAACATTTACATTCTGGTTCAAGCGTACATAACATGTACCATCTCTTCTCAGAGATTACAACATCAGCTTCCCTGTTAAACTAAGCACATGCAGTATGAAAATCTCGAAAGCACTAACTACTACTCTGAGGACCTGAGAGTACACATACGACACATAGGACTTTCTATCTACATAATTTGACATACAACATCTCCACCTGAGATCTCACTGATGTTATTGCTGTTGTCCTTTCTCTGCAATAGGATTTCTACTTCTTTGTCCGCGTCCACCTAAAAACATTGGATCCCACGGGGGTGAGACAATTGTAAATTGCCCCAGCGGGAGATATAACTCTCCGCCAAAACATTGTTATAGCAGTTTATTAAAATAAACTGAGTAGAAGGATTTATATATATAATCAACAGTAGATAAATCACTATATGAACAAAGTGAAGTAATCTCCTTTCCCAAGGAGAACATTGTATCTACACCTGGTAGAATCATAGTTCATCCATCTACTTGTAATGAATACAAACAAATATGAATGACATCAATGAACTAGAGTTGCATGAAAGAAATATAACATCAGCCAATGAATTTCCGTATTCAATCCTTAAGCAAACATGCGATACGGCTATTTCATTTTACAATCACACTTATACCCTGAGGAGATGAGGTATACCACTCATACTCCAACCGACCACTGTGAAGTCGAAATCGGTACCATATATAGGTCAACGGAAGAGCCGGATTCCCATGACCTCTCACATCCCGTTCAGTGCGGGACAACAAGCAGGACTTATGTTAACTGCTCAAATTAGCTTTCCAGAGTATATTGGAACTTCGCTATAGAGTTACAGCATCAACTGCACTCTCATCGGCCATTGAGAGATTTAATGTTTATCTCCTCAATCCGACATTAAATATCATTGGGAGATTAATGTTACATCTATCCCAACCATTGGGAGATTTATGATACATCTATCCTGACACATGAAGGATTGAGAGGTTTGTTATTTACCTTCCCTCAATCTCTTCACCGGACGTAAGGATATTTTTCACCCATTTACCCCCACATATTCAAAATATGTGTTTTGAGTTTTGCCGCGGAGCACCCGTTTCACCATCACCTGAATACTGACGATGATGGGTCTATGGTCATGGCTCTACATGAAAAGATTTCACTTGATTAATTAAGTACATTTTCATATTCTTTTAGCATCATCCAAGTTCTCAAACATGACTTATTACAACAATGCTATAAAGAGACATGTACTATTCTCATCAAATATTTATTAGTCTTTAAAAGACCTTGGGAACTCAGTCCCTCATTTCAATAATGTGAATTTATCATCCCTTCACAATCTCATCACCATAATCATATGGTTCTGGCTATTCAAACCCTTAGCTCATCATTGAGCATCATTACCATCTATTAGGTAACCATCACCTTCAAGTTATCTGACTAAGGCATTCATGATACTTGTTATACAAGAATCACACATGGCTCGCAAGGCCACAAAGTATTTTGTCACCTCTTTCTAGTCAACAACTTACTCATATGACTCATAAAATCCATGCACATTTGTTACTTTTACTAACCAACGACAACATTAAGGCACATAAGGCCAATCAACATTTATTAAATAAATGTCACAGCTCAAACCTGGATATATTCATCATCTCATAATACCTGCATGGTTATTAGACATGATAACAGTCATACAAGTCATTCATCACATCATGTGATACAATAGTAACACCATTATTCCTTCATCAGGAATTAGGGTTTACTATCAAATAGGGCTTTTCATTCCCTTTACCCAAAATTAGGCTTAGGGTTCCCCATTTCTCATTAATTAGGGTTTTATGATTATATTATCTGTCCAACCCTTACTTCATTATTCCATACCTCTGGGGCATTCAAGGATATCATAATTGATTATTCAAGGTCATTACTCTCATCATATAGCATTAATGATCATCAATTCAAGGTATGAGTTCATTTCTCATCCTCATCGTGGTATGACTACATCATACTCATCAATTTGGCTTAGCCCCATTCTCAAGGTACATTAATTATCACTTATCAAAGTGCATCAACTCATTACATTTCATTGTAATAGTTGCATAACACACTTCATATGTTTCTTACCCAAAATTATATTGGATTTGAAGTGCATCAAGGTATATAAGCCCTGAAGTGATGAATGTGATAACTATCATATCTTGATGTATCACTTTCCTCATCATTTCAAACTCTCTTGAGTTAACCAACTTATCTTGTATTAAGGTATTTCCCTCTTAATACATCTAATCATTCATCTATCACATTTAACATGTAATGCATAGGTCACATATTAGAATTGTCCAACTATCTTTAATGATATGGACTTGTCTAATGATAAAGACATTTCTTACAATAAGGTTGCTTATAATCAACCACATGAAATGTTTCACCTTTATAAGGTAATTCATTCTATCTCACCATTAGGGTTTCCTTATACCCTTACTTAAAATTAGGATTATGATTCATTGTCATATTTCCCAGGATTAGGGCTTTATGTATTATGACTCCACATTAGAGTCTCACATATCTCCACCCTTCTTAAGACCTCTTATCACAACATAGTATTAGAGCATCATGTGGTGTAAATTCTTAAACAGGGTTTCTCATGGAATCACTCTCAACTAGGGCTTCTCATGGAATCACCCTCAACTAGGGTTTCTCATGGAATCACCCTCAGCTAGGGTTTCTCATGGAATCACCCTCAACTAGGGTTTCTCATGGAATCACCCTCAACTAGGGTTTCTCATAGAATCACCCTCAACTAGGGTTTCATATATCACTACATGACATCACCCTAGATTTGATTCTCACATCACATCAATGTTCCATATACATCATTTCTAACATATGGTTTCTCATGTTATTACCCTAGAATAGGATTTCACATGGAATCATCCTTAATTAGGGTTTCCACTATAGTTACCCACAATTTGGGTCTACTATTCATCTCCTTTAGGATTTCTTCCAATTGTCCATAATTAGAGATTCACTATTCATCCCAATTAGGGTTTTACATCTCATTTCCCTAAATTAGAGTTTCACATATCATTACCCTAGATTAGGGCTACATCCTCACCATGTATTAGGGTTTTATTTAGAATTGCCCTCAATTAGGGTTAGAGTTTAATAACCCTGTCGATTAGGGTTTGTACTCATGATTAGGGTTTCATGATCTCTTTACTAAGGATCATACCCTTAATCACCACATGAATCACATTCATGTATACATTCCATTCTTTCATCCTCTCAACTTGATTAGGTTATATCAACCCTTAAATCAAGTACATACAACTATGATTGACATATTGTACCAAATTATTGTTCTTATAAGCAACTAGGGTTTATCCCTTAATTGGCACTTAATCACTTAGGTACTATTAGGGTTTCAACCTTTGTACCTTCATTGATTACTATTACTAACAATCATTGGATCATTAGAAAAATCATTGGCACTTAATCATTACTATTAATCACTTAATTTGCATATTGAACCCTAGGTTTTGGGTAAATTGCACATTACACCAAAACTAGGTTTTAATGCACATACATTGCTTTATCAGCTCTTTCTTGGTGCTCAGGCTTCCATAAGCCATAACTCTGCATCATATTCACTCTCATGATGCTTCAACACATGAGGAACATATTATCATGCACAATTTGCACTTAAACCCCTCAACTTGGGTAATTTGCACTTTAGTCCAAAACAGGCAAAACATTGATTTCAACAATGTTCAAAAAGGACTAGAATTGCAACATAAGTTCCTCTTGAGCCCTAATTACTTTTCACAAGATAAGATTAAGTATATAATCATCTTTCTTAATCAAAACACCTAGGGTTAAAGCATAACCTAGGTTAGGGATGTTACAGTTATAATTAATAGAGACATGCAATATTGACTTATTATCTTTATACCTAGATGATGGCACTCTCATCAGTGATATTGTTGAAGTGTCTAAGGTCATATCCCTCTTAAAAGAATTGGGTCCAGATTTTAGACTTCATATCAATATAAGAAAAATAGAAATTGTTTGGCCTTCTGACGATCCTAGAAGGTCTCCAAGGTGTGTCTTATTTCCTCCTAACATTTCTCAGCCTATGCAAGGTGTAAAGCTTCTCGGTGGTCCAGTTTCTATTGATCCTATTTTTTCTTTGGATTTATTGGGAAAGTGTGTGGCTGAATCTCTGGCTATGATGAACCTCCTTGCTTCACTTAATAATCCATAAAGTGAACTTTTCCTCCTTAGTTCAATTGTTGGAATGCCAAAGTTGTTGTTTTCTCTCTGAACAACACTGCATGGATTTGTTTCTTCAACCTTGGAAGACTTTGATTGTGGACTTCATTGTTGCCTTTCACATATTGTTATTGGTGAAGGTCAAGGTTTTAGCAATCTACATTGGCGCCTTGCAACACTTCCTATGCATCTAGGAGGGCTGGGTATTACCATTATCCAAGATGTGAGAAGCTATGCCTATGTTGGTTCACTGGTTCACACCAAAAAGCTTCAAGACCATATTCTTCATGAGGTTGGTTTTGTTCCAGTTAATGACATTTTTGACACTGCTTATGCTTCCATTTATGAGCTTCTACCGTCCTTCTGGTGGTCTAAGTTGTCATGTACTAATTCTGCCTCTCTCAAGACACAATCTCTTCAAAGCTTTAAAATTATCTCAACGGCAAGTGGCTATTCTAGCTTCCCTACAAGGTGACAATTCACAAGACTTTTTTCTTGCTATTCCTATTGAAAGTCTTGGATTATCTATGACACCTGTTAAGTATCGTGTTGTTTTATGTTACCTATTGATGATTTCTCTACATATAGGTAATGGGCATTGCTCTCTTTGTCATTCTCCAGATCTTGATACTTTTGGAGATCACGAGGTGCACAGTCACATATGCCCAAGCTTTAAGTTCCGCAATGATATTATTTGAGATGCCCTCTTTGACCTTATTTCTCATGTTGGGATAAAAACTTTGAAGAAGATCCAGTCGCCCTTCTATGGACTCGTCATGATGGTCTTCATACCTAGAGACTAGCTGATATTTTATTATGATTGGACCGATGGAAAACTCACTTGTATTGATCTCAGTGGTGTCTCTCCATTGACTGGGAATGTTTCAAATAATTTCAAGACTCGTCAGACAACTTTTGATGCGGCCACACATAAAGTTTGTAAATAGGTGGTTACGTGTAAAACAAACCATCATCATTTTTTTCCTTTTAGCTCTGATGTCTTTGGTATTCAACATAGTCATAAATAAAAATATGATGATGTTGCTTCTTCAGATTTTGTCTTTAGATCATTTTGGGGCCAATTCAAAGTTGGGCCTCTACGAAGACAGACATTGTTTGAATCGCTTCTTGTCAAACGAATACTTGTATTAATTATCTATTTACGTTACATAATGTATTGATCATAAGTTTTGATGTAACCAGCTTTATAGTAATGAGCACGGCCGCCGCCGCCCTAGAAACCATGGATTTTCCCAACACACGAGACCTGTGTTTAAAAGGTAAACGCTGACTCTCCCTAGCTTGTGGTTAATCACTTTAACTGAAGAGTAATAACCAGCAAAGTCAAAAGCGGATCAGCCATTAGAGTCTGTTTCTCCTCTCTCTTTTTTTATGTTGAGAAAAAGCCGATGATGCCCTCTCCTTGAGGGTAAGCGGGTTGTACTATGTTCTTACTCTTGATTATGATGAGATATCGTCTGTAGGGTTGTTCTTTATGAACTTTTAAACTAGACAATGATACCACGGCACGCAACTACGTTAGAAAACTAATCACAACTTTCAAAGGCGCCGCCCGAGCCCGATAGGCACTTCGGCTTTGTTGTTCCTTGTTTCAGGAGGAGTTGCACGTGTCCCTGCTCGTGAGTTTGTAGGGTGGGGATTATATTCGGGTTACACATGGCATTATCTTAAACAAGGTGCAGCCTGCTCCGTGTTCATGGCGTACGGGTGGGAGAGCATTGGGAATCGGAGGGAAGGGAAGTAGGCAGCGACTGGAGCCAAGTCGCCGCCCACCCCCGATTCCATACGTGTCCAATTCAGTCTCCCCTGTGGACCCACATCACGGGTCCATCTCCCCATCGGACCGTAATTAATCAAACAGGAGCCATACATCAAGAACCCAACGAACTGAAAAGGAAGTGGGGGGAGTGCGGCGGTGGCTCAGTCGTCGACTTCCTTTGGAAGAAACGAGTTCATTCGAGAAATATAAAAAGGAAAGAAAGAACATTTTGGGGCGGGCTTCAGGAGGATCATCATCATCACCAACTTTCGAGGATCATCAACACCAGCTTTTCGGCTCCGGACCCTGCCCGAGTGAGAGCAGTCGTTGGCCGTTGGTTGTCCCGCCGGCCTGTGTCTTTCCACCTTCGCACCTCGGCGGTATCGGCGGTGCAAAGAAGAAGAGCCGAGAAATATTTCAATTTTGAAGGATGATTGGGTTCTTGAATCATTATTATGGGACTTCTTCATCCATGGTATGCAACACACAACCTTTTACCTTTCCTCTTCCTTTTCCCTGACCCTCCTTATCCATCTTCTTCTTCAATTGTGGCTTTTAAGCCGCCATGCATGTTGGTCTCCGTCCCTGATTCTGCACTCCCCGTCGGTGTTCTGTGACATGGATGGTCAAAATCCCGCGACATCCTCCCCAGAACACCGTTTCCCCCTGTTCTTGTCATGCTTTCCCTCAGCAGCTCTCGGGGTTCTTTCCGTGTTGATGGCGGCTACCACTTGTGTCTTCTCGGTTTGAAACCTCTCCTTTTGCTTTTATTTGCTTTGACGACGTTTTCCATGTCCACCGGAGCTAGCACAGAACCTCATCCAAACCTGAGCGGTTTCGCCTCTTTGCATGCGTCTCCCACACCACTCTCTGCTTGTTGCAGCTCATCTGAAAACATCTATTGCCCCGTTCTTGCGCAGGAATCTTCCCCGAGCTGTTACTTAGCCCAGTGATGAACCAAGAGCACAAGAAGCAGCTGCAGCAACAACATGGAAGGCTACATGACCATCCGCCGTTTCCAGAAGCTATGGCAGGCCAGGGTTACAAGGATCGTGGTCCTGGTCCTCGCCGTGGCATGCGTCGTGGTCACCTTCCAGAGCTCCACCGGGACATTCGGTGGAGGTGGCAGTGGGATTCAACCGCCTTCCGTGTTTGAATTCTCCCACCGACACTCCGGTAATGCTGTTGGTTCCCCTCCAGTCCCTGGCGGATCCCTTGCGGGAGGCTCGATCAACCGGACGGAAAGCAGAGTGGGTGAAGAAAGAGGCGAGGAGGAGGAAGACGACGACGATTACGAGGAGGACGGCACACAAGATGAGTTCTTGTTCGACATTGGGGATGGAACAGTGCTCAGGAAGGCCAAAGACGGCCACATCGTGGTGGAGAAAGTGGCGGCGGATAGACGGAGGAAGGACACACCTGGGAGTGGGGACCCCAACGCCGTGCCAGAGAAGTACTTGAACCGTTCTGGTTTCCTGAGGCCAGAGCAATCCGAGACCCGCGGCATCGAGAACAACATCACCCGAGCATCCCCTGTCTCCTCGTCGCCGGCGTCGCCGACAGCGCAGTCCAGTCCACCACCGCCGCCCCTTGTTAAGAAGAAGAAAAAGGACAAGTTTATGGGCGTTTGGTCTGTAGCTGACATGGACAGGGAGCTGCTCAGGAACCGCGCCAACCCGGAAACGATGGTACGGTCAGATTTCTGCATCCATATTGCGAGACGATGCAGCAGCGTGTCCAACTTTTATACCATGTTTTTTTTTTTAATTCCTATCCTTACAATCATCATTGCAGATTCCTCAGTGGCCTTCACCCCTTGACCAACAACTTGTAGACGCCAAGCGTCAGATCGAGAACGCACCAATCATCACCAGCGATCCAGAACTGTATCCGCCTGTTTTTAGGAACTTCTCCATGTTCAAAAGGTAATTAAGCAGGGCAGCGGGGCATGTGCCTGCGATCCTCTCCGTCCAATTGAGGAACATTCTCAGTAACCTTCACCATATCCCCACAGGAGCTACGAGCTGATGGAGCAGATCCTCAAAGTGTACGTTTACAAAGAAGGAGAGAGGCCCATATTCCACACACCCTTCTTCACGGGGATCTACGCCTCAGAAGGGTGGTTCATGAAGCACATGCAGGAGAACACCCAGTTCGTCGTTAACGATCCAGGGAGAGCACACCTCTTCTACCTGCCCTTCAGCTCCAGAACATTGCAGGCGATGCTGTACATTGCCAACTCTCACAGCCACGACCGGTTGATTCAGCATCTTAAAGAGTATGTCAAGACGATAGCGGCCAAGTACCCGTTCTGGAACAGGACGGGCGGAGCGGATCACTTCCTCGCCGGTTGCCATGACTGGGTATGTCTTGCTGTTCGAGTGTCTCTTTCGGGATTTGGAAAAAATTGCTTCTTGTACTTCTTCTTGTTTTTTATTTGGACATCACTGTTGTTACCGACACTACAGAAACACAAGATTTGGTGCTGCTCGCTATCCGTGCAGCTTTTTCCTTCTTGCTCTTCTTTATTTAAACTAAACTGAAAGGAAATAAGACGTGGGGTTAATCACCAGCATCTTCGGTCATGCCATCCCATGACTGATTCGCTAGGCCACCTCAATCCTACTTATCAGCTAGACGGGTTCAAGAACCTGCCGCACACTACGAGCACCATCCAACAGATGGACGTGCTTTTAGGAACAGATTAAAACAGGAAATAATCTAAGGAACTAGCTAATTACACTTATACTTTGCTTAACCAACAATCACGAGAATTCCGTAGCATTCTCAATTACTACTTTGACATTGACCCGCGAAGATCGTACCTGACTTTTTCTTCCCCTTCTTCTTCTCCCAGGCGACACACGAGACAGGGAGGAGCATGCCGACTACAATACGAGCCCTCTGCAACGCCGACGTCCGGGAAGGATTCGAGCTAGGCAAGGACATCTCCCTCCCGGAAACAAACGTCCGGTACAGAGACGACCCACTCCGTGGCCTCGGAGGCAAACCGGCCAGAAAGAGAACAACCCTCGCCTTCTTCGCCGGAAGCATGCACGGCTACCTCCGCCCAATCCTCCTCCAGTACTGGGAGAACAAGGACCCCAGCATGAAGATCTTCGGCATGATGCCACACTACGGTGCAACCACAATCAGGACCAAGAAGAACAAGAGGAAGAAGGTCAACATATACGTCGACTACATGAAGGACAGCAAGTACTGCATCTGTCCACGAGGGTACGAAGTGAACAGTCCCAGAGTAATGGAGGCCATCTTCTACGAGTGTGTACCTGTGATCATATCGGATAATTTCGTCCCACCGTTGTTTGAGGTTTTGAATTGGGATGCGTTCTCTGTGATTTTGCCTGAGAAGGATGTGCCCAGGTTGAAGGAGGTGTTGGAGGGGATACCGCAAAAGAGGTACTTGAGGTTGTTGTTTGGGGTGAAGAAGGTGCAGAGACATTTGTTGTGGAATAAGACTCCCGTTAGATTTGATCTGTTTCATATGGTCTTGCATTCTGTTTGGTTTAACCGGGTGTTTCAGTTCAGAACGGGATGAAGCATGTATAAGATGTGTAGTATTATTCTTCCCCTCAATTCATACGTGTAGAGTAGTAGCTTTCATGGAAATTGTTTATCTTTTTCTTTTTTCCTGTTTCCTATTGGAAATGCTTTAGTCCACTTGGTACACGTTTGTAATGATGCCGGTTCATATATGGTTCGAGCTTCACCGCTGAATGGGTGATTCGTAGATGCAAAATTGTGCTTTCGTGATTGCTACAGCCATTCATGGTCCCTTTATATAAGCATAATCCTTCCAAGAAATCATGAATGTGGTCGAGCTCCTCTGTAAGAAACCTTTGGTTTAATATATTTTTTTCCACATTTACCATATAAAACAAATCTAAGACATCTCTTTGTTTTAGAACAAACAACTTGAGAGATACAAGAGATTATTTGTCACCTATAGAGATCATTTATTTGTTTTGACACCAAATCAGTACCCAATATGCCCAAGTATAAGCTACTTAAATTTAGTTCAGCTAAGTTAGAATTTTGCTTATGCTTATGGTACGTTTAGATGATAGTCTAAAAATCTCCTAGACTTCATATGGGGTCTAGACCCTGATTCTCTCTCATTTGCAACACTCTCATTTACAACGGTTGAAGATCCAAGCGTTGGCATTTGTGGAAGAAATCCAACTTGAAGAGATTGGGTAAAGAAGGACAATTCTTGTTTTTTGTTACATGGTTGACTATAGGTGAATAGTGGTCTAATCCCTATTTGTGCTTCTAACATACAGTCGTATTGATTCAAGTTAAGAAACCAAGTACATGTTGTATAAACCAAGTACCCCGCAAAGAAATTGAACTAACAATAACTAAACCACAAGTTTCACATATTATTGTGGATTTAAGTAGGGCCATAAATGGCTAGGGTAGGGTAGGGTAGGATATAGGCTTACCCTTACCCTTACATGCATCAAAGTCGTGGGTAATGTGTACGATAATAATCCTTCCTAGAAAACCATTACCCTACCCTTACCCGCATTAGTTTACCCACAGGGTAAATGAATACAACTAAGGGTGAAATGGGTAAAGCAACATGAATATACATAAACAATATTTTCAATGATAATTTTATATGGTTTCCCTTACACCAAACACAAGATAATTGAAGAATAATTTTAGACAATATTTATTATCATGTTCTTCGACCAAAAATAATAATTCTCATATTCTAGTGATATATAACGAACATATTAATATTTAAACTAATATATATTGTTACACATAAGGCTTAGCCCCTTTTCGTGTGACATTTTTATCGAAAAATGTTTTTTTTACATTAATATATGATTATAAAAAGTGAGACATACTACCATGTGTTTAATAAAGTTTGTCAAATCATATAATAGTACAAATTAAGATAGTAACAGTGAGGCTTTTGGGGGTTTTCAGTAGGCCTTAATAAATACATTAGAGTCTAGGATTATATATTTAACATTATACTATTGGGTAAATGGTTGAAGCGGGTAGGGTAAAACTTCCTACTTAGATGCAAGTAAAGGGGTAAAGGGCAAATGGGTTGTGGGTAAATAATATGCTTACCCTTACATGTCCTGCATGCTATGGGTAATGGGTAATATCCTACCCATGTACATCCCTAGATTCAAGGTGTACAAACCAAGAACTAGTTGTGTCCTCACTCTTCCAAGTGAGTGCATCAAATGCATATAATGGATATCAACATTTATGTTCAGGTTCGACACATATCTATACAAAACTCAAAATAGTAGGCATTGGGAACAAATATTTCATCCAAGTAACATAGATAGGGAAGTTTTAGATCTTTACATACATAATCATTACCAACAATGCATATTATTTAGCTAATATGGGGTGAAGTGTACATTATATGTGGTTAAGGTGTAATTGTAAAAGGACTTTGCTTTTTGGTAAAACAAATAAGAGTGTTGAGCGTCCTATATATAGGATCCAGAGAGTACATGGGCTAAATAGAGAAAAATAAAAATACAATGGGCCTAAGCCCAACTAATCAAATATACTAATATGCCCCTTCAAGTTGGAGAGTAAACAATGTGAAGTCCCAACTTGACGCCCATATACTTGAATAAAGCATGAGGAAGAGGTTTGGTAAAGATGGCAGCAACTTAATCACCTGTCCTTATGTGACGAGTGATGATTTGTTTGGCTTTGATCAGGTCCCGCACCAAATGGCAATCAACTTCAATGTGTTTTGTGCACTCGTAGAAGACTGGATTGTTAGCTATGTGTATAGCCGCCTGGTTGTCACAATATAGAGTAGCTAGAGTTTGAAAAGGAACTCCAAACTCGATCAGGAAGGACCGGGCCCATTGTAGATCACAACAAGCATGAACCATGGCCTGATATTCTACCTCGATGCTGGAGCAAGCTGCCACAACCTATTTTTTACTTCACCAGAAAACTGGGTGAGTGACAATCATGAAACAATAGCCGGAAGTGGACCATCAGTATTTAGAATCATTAGCCCAATTTGCATCTGCGTATCCAGAGATGGAGATTACCTTGGACTAAGGACGTTTGTAGAGCAATATCCATCTTGGAGCACTCTTTAGATAGTGAAGAATGTGTTGAACGCTGGACCAGTGGGCCTGAAGTGGTGCACTCATATGTTGGCTGACTACCCCAACAACATAGCTAATATTTGGTTAAGTAATAGTTAAGTAAATTAACTTCTCAACTATACGAAGATACTTCTATATATTAGAAAAGAGTTCTCCTTTATGGATAGGATTTGTATGATAGTCCATTTGGTTGGAGACTGGTTTGGCTTCTGCCATGCCATGTTGATCTCTTGAAGTAGGTCCAAGACATAATGTCATTGTGATAGACTTATCCCTAAGGATGAACGTAGGACTTTGATTCCGCAAAAGTATTGTAGGGTGCGCAAGTCTTTTGTATGGATATGTGCATGCAGAGACTTATTCAGCTAGGGTATCCCCACCAAATAGTCATCAGTGATGATGATGTCACCAACATAGACAACAACAAGAACATATCCTTTGAGGACTTGGAGAAGAACAAGGAATGGTTTGTGGCCGATCTCTGCAAGTTAAGCTGAGTTAGGACATCACTTAAATTGTTGAACTAGTTCCTAGGAGACTGCTTGAGGCCATAGAGAGATTGTCGGAGGTGACATACTTTGTGAGAAGATGCCTCCTCAACAAAAAACATGGATGGTTGTTGCATGTAGACTTCCTCTAGAAGATCTCTGTGAAGAAATGCATTCTTGATATCGAGCGGATAAAGAGCTCAGTCAAGGTGAGCTGTAAGGGAGATAAGGATGCAGACGGGTGCAACCCTAGTCACTAGAGAGAATGTTTCGAAGTAATACATGCCAATGGTTTGAGTGAATCCTTTGGCAACCAGGCAAGCCTTGAGTCGTTCGACAAAACCATCTAACTTATGCTTTATAGAAAAAACCCATCGACAATCTACAATATTTTTTTCCTGTGAGTGGGGTCACAAGATCACATATTTTATTTATGTGAAGAGCCCATATTTCTTTCATCATGGTATCTTTCCATCCAGGATGGTGTAGAGCATATGCTGAACACTTAGGAACATATGTTGTCTCTAGGGCAGTAGAAAAGGATGAGGTAGAAGGAGAAAAATGTGCTAGACAATAAATGTTAGAAATGGGATGCTTGATAGTGCAAGAGTGTATACCTTTGTGTAGTGGTACCGGTAGATTGGATTTGTTTGGAACTGATGATGATGAATCAGGTGAAGTGGGTAACTCATCTTCCATGCATTGGTTTGGTGTTGTGGATGATGGAGGTGGTGGCAGTGTCAGTGGGATGAATAGATCAGGCAACGAGACCATAGTATCAATATGATCAATGGGGGGTAAGTTGGATACAAAGAACATTTCATCCCCATGAAAGATGACATCTACATAGATATAGATTCTAGCAGAGTTAGGTTCAAGATATTTGTATCCTTTTTTAGAACAAGGATAACCAAGAAATATCATTTATATAGTTCAGGGGGAAAGATTGTCAGCCTTGGGATAAAAATTATAAATGAAGGCGACACAATCGAAAACCCAAGGCAGGAGAGGGAACGATGTGGATTGAGGGTAAACAATGAAAAAGGGAACATGGGAAGGTTGGCTATTAATAAGAAAGCAAGTTGTGATGATTGCATCATACCAAAAAGACATAGGTGAGTTGGCATGAATGAGAAGAGAGTGTGTAATGTCAAGTAAATGATGCTTTTTACGCTCTGTAGTGCCATTTTGTTGTGGAGAATAGGTGTGCGATCATTGATGAATCATCCCTACGTCATGGCAAAAGGAGGTGACAACCTTTTGGGTATACTCATGGGCATTGTCGGTTCGAATAATCTTAATAGATGACAAAAATTGAACCAAAACCAACTTGTAAAACTCGTGAATCAATGTAAATACTTCATCGTGAGTGAAAAGTAAGTAAAGTCATGTCATTCTAGAGAAGTCATCCACAAATGTAATAGAATAGCTATAGATATTATAACTAGTAGTCCTAAATTGACTACATACATCCGTATGAACTAAGTTAAACATACAAGATGATTGTTTATAGGTACGGGTCGGGAAAGACACACAATGGTATTTTCCTAGCTGACATGTATTACGCTAAATGGAAGAGCATGAACAATAACTATCTAATATTTTAAGCCTGTCTAAAGGTAAATGTCCATGATGTATATGCAACTGAAGTGGTGTAGAGGTAAGAAGGGCATGTGGTCGAATGGAAGGTGGGGCGGAGAAGTAGTAGAGATGATCATAGCATACTCCCTACCCAATCTTTGTCAAATTCCTCTAATTCTATAAAATAAAACTAGATGGACCAAAGGTAATGAAACATTTGAGAGAATCCATAATTTTTATACATACATTAAATTGTATGGAAAGTTTGGGACATAGTGGACAATAGTCAACTTGACTTTAGAAAAGATAGGAACAATACCACACCGAGTTACTCATTTAATCGATCCATCCTCCATGATAGTAGAGGAGTGAGGGATACATGAATTAGATGTGCTTAAAAGATGGGGCTACCAGTCATATGTCGAGTTGCACCTGGTGTGTGTAAACCACACATATTAAATGTAAGTGCATGTATCAAAGTAATATAGGATCAAAGGAGGTCTGCATATCAAACACGGGAAAATGTACTCTAGAGACTACTACTAACTATGACCTAATCAGCTAGGCCTAAGAAAAGAGTGATTGGATGATTGAATGACTAAATTGTAGGATGTAAAACTAAATTAATGGATTTGTGATCAAAGAAGGAATAGATTCCTTAAGAATATAATTTTACCATGATTTACACTGCAATTAACATTATTTTATTAATATTTGTTCCTCTTATCCTAGACCAAGGGATCTATAGCAAGAATTATCTACTCTCATAGCGTAATTTAGTACTTAATCTATATAAACCCCACTCTCGTAGCAATTTAACTATTAGTCAGGTACTTTACCGAATCCTCTGGGTTATACCCTTCAAAGATGTAAGCCCTCTCTTGAGGCATGATCTAAGATATGTAAATTTATGACTTGTACCTCTCTCGAAGCAATTAATGGTTTAAGAAATCAACTATGGTGATCAAGTATAGATAATTCATGAAGAAATCGTAGACTTATGTCTAGAAATTAAGAGAAAACGTATATATATATATATTAATTCATAATGTCAAAAAAGTACAAAACTGGGTTACTCTCGGCTCTTAAGAAAAAACAAGATTAGCCCCGGATGGTTTCTATCATTGCATATAGGGGAACATGATGATTTACTGTCTTCAGGCTACACATTTTTCCGTCGGAGGTGCCCGAATCATCTAATATGTGTCCATCTCCTCTCCCTTCTCCTCTCCCAGTTCTCAGATGCTATGCAGTGGAATAGAACGTGATAATAAGGTATGGCTGAACTCCCCCTAAGTCATAGCAATGAATTAGGGTGTCATTAAGTCTCAACCATCGGATTAGTGACAATTTCAAATTTGGCCAGATCCTACTGAGTCGGTACTAATAACTGGGTGTCAGTACTACCGACTCCCTCGATAAGTCGCGACTCCTTACGAGGTTGTCGATACTATCGAGTTGAGCGTCAGTAGTATTGAGATTTTTTCTAATATGCTCTCTGTTTATCTGTCAGTAGTACTAATTATTCTGTCAGTACTATTGAGTTTCCTCGAGTTAGCCAATTCCTTTTCCTTAGATGTCGATAGCAATTGATAGTCAAGTTGGTAGTACAGAGCTGTGTCATTAATTTCTTATAAAATCACCTAAAATATGACAAAAATAAACACAATCTCCCCAAAAATGATAGATTATTCTGGATAGTAAAACTAACAATTATTTGATGTAATTAAGTCTCATAGGCTAATCATGATAAGTAATGTACATATGATATCAAAATGAATAACAGGTGCATAAAAATCCATAATAAACATCCCGTGAGAATGAATATTATTCAGTGCATCAAACTCCCCTAAGCTTAACGTTGCTCGTCCTCGAAAAACACACCCTCAGATCTGTTTGAGACAAGTCAGCAAAACCCTAACCCTAATTTCAAGTATATAATGTACTTGTTGAGATTTCTTGAATGAATGGCATGAGATGATATTTGCTCTCTCCTACTTGTGTAATCCTAACTTTGCAGGTGGAATGAATAACATAGCTAGTGAGTGCTATGGTGTGTTTGATATGACACATGGCGATAAGTATAAGCATTTATGAGATGTGATGAGATAATAATGATGTACATGAACTATGTTATTGGATCTTATGACCTGGAAGAGGCTCAATGCCTAACGTGAGGTGATATCTTCTTCTGATGAGATGAGGGATACTTTCCCAAAATGATTTGATAATGATGATGGCCTTGAATGACAGTGGTATCATGAGATGATGTGACAAGTTTATACCTCATACATTTTATATCTTTTGACATTCCAACATACCCTTATCTTTGTAGAGTTTGTTTAAGGTTTCTACGTTGTAATTTGATTGATGTTAAAAGACACTTAATTGGCTTAAATAATCAAGTGAAACCCTAATCATTGTAGTTACCAGTGCCATAGACCCGTCTTCAGCGTTAGTACTTGCTGGATGGTGAAACGATTCTCCTTAGTGGAAGCTCAGGGTCGCATATACTCAACTACTATTGAGTATATTCATTTCACAGGATTTACTGCGGTCATACCCTGGCAGGAGAACGGTCAAGTTTGTATCTTAGTGATGTGATTCAATATATATATATGTTGAGTATATTCATTTCATAGGATTTATTGCGGTCATACCTTGATAGGAGTGTGGCTGCAATCGTAACTCAGTTCTTACAAGTGTCATGCCTATATACCAAGGAAGACTAGGCTATTTTGTAGTTGGACTCTATATGTCACTGCGGCAGACTCACACTTATTGAGGGTGTGGGAGATCATATGAGACTGGTCGTCCTAGATCTTTTATGGAACAAATTTCAACTTAGTAGGGGTTAGTTGGAGCATGAATGGTATTCCTCATCTCCTCAGGGCATAATAAAAGACTTAATATAGCCGTGTAGTATATTTGCTTAGGGTTAAACACAACTCACATTGGATGACCCTTTACCTTATCTCTTGTATTGTTTAGTTGAGAATAGTTATACATGTTCTTCATATTCCCTCAAAAAGTATAAGATGTTCTACTTCTCAGTTGTAGATGCCTAAATTGTTTAAATAATGTTAATTGCTTTATTCATATCATTGAGCTGAATTTGCTCTTCCTCTATCCGATGTTGTTTGCTGGCTTTTTCTGGCCACAAACTTGGTATATCTTTTTCACTAGACTATTATTTTACTAGAGTGCCATCTTCTAGCCCTCTTAAACCCATCAAAATCCTTATTCCCTTCCCCCTTCCTTTAGTCTTTTTCTAATTTCCTTGTAATTGTTTGGCTTTCGAAAAGATTGACTTCTTTTTGGTTATGCATGCCTTGTTGGGTTGTCTCTCTCATTAGCAGTTACTGTTGTTTGCTATATACTAGGTCTTCTTGATGGAACAATGACAAGGTTGTTGGCCAATAACTTTTCATTTCCCACACACATGTTGATTCTTTCAATTATTATTGATGTATTCTCATGTATTTATATACCTATAATAAAAGGGAGTGAACTGACTGCTTTTGAGATGCTTCAGTTGCTCCCTATTGCTAGGACATCGCTTAACTTGTTGAACTAGTTCCTAGGAGACTGCTTGAGGCCATAGAGAGATTTTCGGAGGTGACATACTTTGTGAGAAGATGCCTCCTCAACAAAAAAACTTGTTGCATGTAGACTTCCTCTAGAAGATCTCCGTGAAGAAATGCATTCTTGATATTGAGCTGATAAAGAGCTCAGTCAAGGTGAGCTGCAAGGGAGATAAGGATGCAGACGGGTGCAACCCTAGTCACTAGAGATAATGTCTCGAAGTAATCCATGCCAATGGTTTGAGTGAATCCTTTGGCAACCAGGCAAGCCTTGAGTCGTTCGACAAAACCATCTAACTTATGCTTTATAGAAAAAACCCATCGACAATCTACACTATTTTTTCCTGTGAGTGGGGTCACAAGATCACATGTCTTATTTACGTGAAGAGCCCATATTTCTTTCATCATGGTAGCTTTCCATCTAGGATGGTGTAGAGCATATGTTGAACACTTAGGAACATATGTTGTCTCTAGGGCAGTAGAAAAGGATGAGGTAGAAGGAGAAAAATGTGCTAGACAACAAATGTTGGAAATGGGATGCTTGATAGTGCAAGAGTGTATACCTTTGTGTAGTGGTGCCGGTAGATTGGATTTGTTTGGAACTGATGATGATGAATCATGTGAAGTCGGTAACTCATCTTCCATGCAATGGTTTGGTGTTGTGGACGATGGAGGTGATGGCAGTATCAGTGGGATGAATAGATTAGGCAATGAGACCATAGTATCAGTATGATCAATGGGGGGTAAGTTAGATACAAAGAACATTTCATCCCCATGAAAGATGACATCTACATAGATATAGATTCTAGCAGAGTTAGGTTCAATATATTTGTATCCTTTTTTAGAACAAGGATAACCAAGAAATATCATTCAGATAGTTCAGGGGGAAAGCTTTTCAGCCTTGGGATCAAAATTATAAACAAAGGCGACACAATCGAAAACCCAAGGCAGGAGAGGGAACGATGTGGATTGAGGGTAAACAATGAAAAAGGGAACATGGGAAGGTTGGCTATTAATAAGAAAGCAAGTTGTGATGATTGCATCATACTAAAAATACATAGGCGAGTTGGCATGAATGAGAAGAGAGTGTGCAATGTCAAGTAAATGATGCTTTTTATGCTATGTAGTGCCATTTTGTTGTGGAGAATAGGCGTGCGATCATTGATGAATCATCCCTACGTCATGGCAAAAGGAGGTGACAACCTTTTGGGTATACTCATGGGCATTGTCGGTTCGAATAATCTTAATAGATGACAAAAATTGAACCAAAACCAACTTGTAAAACTCGTGAATCAATGTAAAAGACTTCATCGTGAGTGAAAAGTAAGTAAAGTCATGTCATTCTAGAGAAGTCATCCACAAATGTAATAGAATAGCTATAGATATTATAACTAGTAGTCCTAAATGGACCACATACATCCGTATGAACTAAGTCAAACATACAAGATGATTGTTTATAGGTACGGGTCGGGAAAGACACACAATGGTATTTTCCTAGCTGACATGTATTACGCTAAATGGAAGAGCATGAACATAAATAACTATCTAATATTTTAAGCTTGTCTAAAGGTAAATGTCCATGACGTATATGCAACTGAAGTGGTGTGGAGGCAAGAAGGGCATGTGGTCGAATGGAAGGTGGGGCAGAGAAGTAGTAGAGATGATCATAGAATACTCCATGCCCAATCTTTGTCAAATTCCTCTAATTCTATAAAATAAAACCAGATGGACCAAAGGTAATGAAACATTTGAGAGAATCAATAATTTTTATACAGACATTAAATTGTACGGAAAGTTTGGGACATAGTGGACAATAGTCAACTTGACTTTAGGAACGATAGGAACAGTACCATACCGAGTTACTCATTTAATCGATCCATCCTCCATGGTAATAGAGGAGTGAGGGATACATGAATTAGATGTGGTTAAAAGATGGGGCTACCAGTCATATGTTGAGTTGCACCTGGTGTGTGTAAACCACACATATTAAACGTAAGTGCATGTATCAAAGTAATATAGGATCAAAGGAGGCCTGCATATCAAACACGGAAAAATGTACTCTAGAGACTACTACTAACTATGACCTAATCAGCTAGGCCTAAGAAAAGAGTAATTAGATGATTGAATGACTAAATTGTAGGATGTAAAACTAAATTAATGGATTTGTGATCAAAGAAGGAATAGATTCCTTAAGAATATAATTTTACCATGATTTACACTGCAATTAACATCATTTTATTAATATTTGTTCCTCTTATCCTGGACCAAGGGACCTATAGCAAGAATTATCTACTCTCACAGCGTAATTTAGTACTCAATCTATATAAACCCCACTCTCGTAGCAATTTAACTATTAGTCAGGTACTTTACCGAATCCTCTGGGTTATATCCTTCAAAGATGTAAGCCCTCTCTTGAGGCACGGTCTAAGCTATGTAAATTTATGACCTGCATGTACCTCTCTCGAAGCAATTAATGGTTTAAGAAATCAACTATGGTGATCAAGTATAGATAATTCATGAAGCAATCGTAGACTTATGTCTAGAAATTAAGAGAAAACATATATATATATATTAATTCATAATGTCAAAAAAGTACAAAATTGGGCTACTCTCGGCTCTTAAGAAAAAACAAGATTAGCCCCGGATGGTTTCTATCATTGCATATAGGGGAACACGACGATTTGTTGTCTTCAGGCTACACATTTGTCCATCGGAGGTGCCTAAATCATCTAATATGTGTCCATCTCCTCTCCTTTCTCCTCTCCCAGTTCTCAGATGCTTTGCAGTGGAATAGAACGTGATAATAAGGTATGGCTGAACTCCCCCTAAGTCATAGCAACGACTTAGGGTGTCATTAAGTCTCAACCATCAGATTAGTGACGATTTCAAATTTGGCTTGATCCTACTGAGTCGGTACTAATAACTGGGTGTCAGTACTACCGACTCCCTCGATAAGTCACGACTCCTTACGAGGTTGTCGATACTGTCGAGTTGACCGTCAGTAGTACCGATAATTTTTCTAATATGCTCTCTGTTTATCTGTCAGTAGTACTAATTATTTTGTCGGTACTATTGAGTTTCCTCGAGTTAGCCAATTCCTTTTCCTTAGATGTCGATACCAATTGATAGTTAAGTCGGTAGTACAAAGTTGTGTCGTTTCTTATAAAATCACTTAAAATATGACAAAAATGAACACAAGCTCCCAAAAAATGATAGATTATTCAGGATAGTAAAACTAACAATTATTTGATGTAATTAAGTCTCATAGGCTAATGATGATAAGTAATGTACATATGATATCAAAATGAATAACAAGTGCATCAAAATCCATAATAAACATCCTGTGAGAATGAATATTATTCAGTGCATCAAACTCCCCTAAGCTTAACGTTGCTCGTCCTCGAAAAACACACCCTCAGATCTGTTTGAGACAAGTCATCAAAACCCTAACCCTAATTTCAAGTATATAATGTACTTGTTGAGATTGCTTGAATGAATGACATGGGATGATATTTGCTCTCTCCTACTTGTGTAATCCTAACTTTACAGGTGGAATGAATAACATACCTAGTGAGTGATATGGTGTGTTTGATATGACACATGGCAATAAGTATAAGCATTTATGAGCTGTGATGAGATAATAATGATGTACATGAACTATGTGATTGGATCTTATGACCTGGAAGAGGCTCAATGCCTAACGTGAGGTGATATCTTCTTCTGATGAGATGAGGGATACTTTCCCAAAATGATTTGATAATGATGATGGCCTTGAATGACAACGATATCATGAGATGATGTGACAAGTTTATACCTCATACATTTTATATCTTTTGACATTGCAACATACCCTTATCTTTGTAGAGTTTGTTTAAGGTTTCTATGTTGTAATTTGATTGATGTTAAAAGACACTCAATTGGCTTAAATAATCAAGTGAAACCCTAATCATTGTAGTTACCAGTGCCATAGACCCGTCTTCAGCGTTAGTACTTGCTGGATGGTGAAACGATTCTCCTTAGTGGAAGCTCAGGGTCGCATACTGTTGAGTATATTCATTTCACAGGATTTACTGCGGTCATACCTTGTCAGGAGAACGGTCAAGGTCGTATCTCAGTGATGTGATTCAATATATATATATATATATATATATATATATATATATATATATATATATATATACACAACCTCAAGATGTATATCACGTTAGGCAGAAATAGATGTGATGATGGCATCAATAGTCGATGGGAGGCTGGTCTGATTAGATACCACGATGGAGAGTTGCTCTAGGGCGACCGGGCGGGATGATGACAGGTGTGATTGGGTTGAAGGATGCTAGAGACTAGTTGCTGCAGTTTTCGTGCCTGGATGTTGATGACAAAGGTGTTCATGATATGCGTTGGTGAGAGGAGGCCGAGTCATGGCGTTCCATGAAGGTGGTGAAGGAGATAAGGACGGAGCTGAACTTTATGGGGTCTTTATCCCTAGACGGATAGGACGTGGGGAGACACGTTCAGATGATTTCTATGTTACCAGCGTGGGTTGATACACCTAGAGAAGAGAGGATTTCCTTATGTGTTTTTACATAGGAATGCTTGAGAGGGTCTTTTCTTTTCGATTTGTTATGAGCTATTTTTTGAGGGGTTGGTACCTGTGATTTATGAGCAGGAGATGTATTTTTTGTGTTTGATCGGTGATCGGCCCACGTGAGGGGGTGGGATGAATAAAAGTTCCCCCTGGATTGAATTATATATATATATATATATATATATATATATGTTGAGTATATTTGTCACGCCCCAATCTCACATTAACCACAAACCACCAGATTAGGACGCAACAGGATGGGATTTACACATAAGACAACCACTCTTCACTTTTTAAAACTTTTTAAAGAGATTAATAGGATAATCTGATTTATGCTGTAAAATGAAACTAAACAAACTGCGGAAGCATCTTTATTAAATTGACTAGCAATATAAAAAGAGTCTACAACATATTACATTGTTTGACATAAAATAAAGTATAACAGATAATTTACATCTCTGTACACATTCTCTCTCTCACTCACACCTTGTCCCGAAGATCGAGGGGAATGGACTAAGAGACCTCTAACTACTAACTACATATACCTTCTACAGACTAAGCGATAGGATGAAAGGATCCTTCAGATTTCCTGCTGCTGATAATAACCTGAAAATGTTTTGAGTAGAGGTATGAGCCTACTCGCTCAGTGAATAGCATTTCACTTAGCTATCATTAAACAACTCATCAAGTTTATAAATTGAGATTTAACATAAATGCAAAACTAAGCAAGGCAGTTCTAATAACATAACCGATTTGCAGAATATAATCACATTTCTATGCAATAGCACATAATTTGAACAGATAATCAGATATAAAGAAATAGCGCACAAATTCGAATACTTTAAATTTACTGTGATCCTATATGATTTCATATTTATTTTATTATGCCCTAATCATATGCAGTATACTCTGCATATAAAGATCCGCAGCAAGTTCATGCTACGATCCCACCGTACAAGACTTAGCGACACACCCGGGAAATGCTAAGTCTGACGCCAGCCCTGCTCTGCTACAGGACCCTAGGCTCCACGGCCTCAATGCACAACCACGTGTGCTCCAGACTCCTCCTTTAACCTGAGTACACCGGCGGAGAATCTCACAGGGTTACCTTCGTGACACACGTACGAATGGTGTTAGATAACCGTGTTTTCTTTCTTTTTTCCAGTGCCACCGTGACACACACACGGATTATTGTTGAACACTGCCTCTCTTTCTTCGTTTTTCCGTGACACAAGCACGGATGATGTTGCAACACGAGTTTCACCCCTAAGAAACAGACCTTCTTTTAGGGGTTCTACAGTGTTAGGGCACCTAGGTCTATTAACTTATTAACAAATAAACATTTAAACAGGAATATCACATTTCATGCATATTGCACAATCTGAATAATACATGAAGCAAATATATATTCATTATCATCATTAAACATGATTCAGTATCATTTATCCACTTTAGATGCTAAACATCTATTTTTAAATCAGCAAATACATTGCAACTATATTACAGAAAATTTCATCATTTTCACTAAGCATATTAAGTATTTCAAGTTCCAATGAAACTAACATACTCTATTGTATGTACTACACTGTTTTGAAGTTATACTAACTGATACAGAAGTAATTAAACATTTAAATTGAGTTAAATAATGATTATTGAATGAACTACTACTCACAGAAATGAAACTCGGCCGACCAATATGGAAACTCGGCCGATTGGCCAGAAACTCAGCCGATCCACTCTAGGCAACTCGGCCGATCGGCTGACAACTCGGCCGATCAGTCTACAATCTCGGCCGATTGGAACCCTGTTCGATTTCCTTATAAAGGAAACTCGGCCGAATCTAACCAAATTCGGCTGATCGGAATGCTGACCCTGCAATAGAACAGTAACATCATTAGGGCTGTAAATGGTTACGGGTAGACCCGCGAACCAGCAAATCCGGACCCTTAAAAAACCCGTCACGGGTCTAATTTTTCATACTCGCATACCCTTGGACCTGTATACTCTTGGACCCGCATATAAGCGGGTCCAATAATGGGTATGCTTGGACCCAGACCCGTGTACCCGCTATACATAAGTAACTACTAAAATAATATGTTATATATCATACTTTACTAGTCTAATTAATATAATTATTGAGATTATATCCTACTCTAAGGTTGAGACTAGTCATATAACTAAGAATTAGCTATTCTAGTTACAATAACGAACATCATATGTAAACTTAAAATCAAATGTCTACTAATCTACATTACTTTCTACATAAATTAAATGTTATGATCATGACTACAAATATGTAAACAATTACTCAATTAATTTTATTGTATAGAATATAACATTGTCTAATATAACTATTACATGTTAATATACTATATGATAACAATATCTTGTTATGTTAAATATATATAACATAGTCATTTCTCTTACATAAACAATATGATATTTTATAGAACCGCTTACCCGCATACCCGCACCGCATACCCGCTATTATTGCGGGTACGGGTATGGTGCGGGTCCAGGTTTTGTATTATGCGGGTCTAGAACCGGAACCGGACCCGCAAAATTAGATGGGTATGGGTATAGGTATGGCCAGACCCGCACTGTACCCGCACCGTTTACACCCCTAAACATCATGCTCGAATCTAAGATTTAACCTAGTCAAAAACTAGGTCTAGCTAAGGCTACGGATTCATGATTTGGACCTTAAGTCGAAGTCAGAATTACCTATCCTTAATGCTTCTTACGCCCAGGTTGATCCTAGTCGGTCATGCTGCTGCAAACAACAACTCCTTCACGCACAGGTTGAAGATGGTGTCCGTTCTTGGTGCTAGACGTAGCTATGGCTGCGGATTCCAGTTGGGACCTCCAGGCCGAGGTCAGAGCTGACCTTATCTTGCTCAGTCATGCGCCAAACGGCCCAAGGTTGGACGAGCTGCTTGCAGCAAATCCTGCTGCTGGATAGATGGAGCATCTCCCCTGCAGTTGGGTGCAAAAATGGAGGAAAGGGAGCTGCGATTTCAAGCAATGAGATCTTGGCCGAAGTCAGGCGGCCATTAGGGCTGCTTGCTTGCTCCAAACCTTCCTATGGCCGGTCACTTGCTGCATCTGCAGCTTGGACGGCCCCTGCTGGGCGACTCCCTAGCAGCTCTGCTGCTCGGTGGGCTGTGGTGGAGAAAGGAGAAGGGTAGAGGAAGGTGAACAGAGGTGAAAAACTGCTCGAGACAAGCTACCAGGCTCAAACGGCCACCCCCTCCTCTGCCCTAGCTGCAGGTCGGGCGAAGTACAGAGCGCCGCTTGCGACTCTGTTCTATCGGGTATCGGCTGGGAAAGGAGAAGATAAGGGTCAGGTTCGCGGAGGGGCCGAAGTGTAAATTACCCAGCAAAAACCGAAAATTACAACTAGGTCCAAAAACACTCAAATGTCCATATCTTTTGACTCGGAAGTCGGTTTCGAGTGATTTTTCTTGCAACGGTTTAAGCACGGAATTCTCTATAACCTCAAAGTGCAAAACATGATAAAAGGACTATTTTACTAGATCAAAGCTCTAATTACAATTGTGATTACTTGATTCAACTTAATGTACTAAATAATCAACATTGACATTATTAATTGCCTCAGGTGATTCAATCTTAGCTATTGATTCACATATTAACTTATTTTGATTATCCATGATATTTAATTTGATACTCAACACTAATTGAGATATTTTCACGTAAATCAAGGTATTTATTAGTTAATCATGGAGTGGGTCATAACAACCTTTTCCCCTCAAAAGAATTTCGTCCCAAAATTCCTAAAAGAGAAAGGAAACATGTTACTCATTTCTAACTCGTATTCCTACGTAGATCCCTCTAGGTTAAGATTTCTCCACAAAACTATCACTAATGGTATCTCACAATTCGTGAGTTTCTTGATCCTCTGATCAACCATCTGTATAGGTCCCTTGACATAGGACACATCTGACCTGATTCTAGATCAAACCATAATACATTGTCTTTCCAGAACTGTTATAACAGTATCTCAATTTATGGTAATTACCAAGAAATTATTATAGTATATATGCAGACGACTAAAGTTCTTAAATAAACAGAATGCATGTCAATTTGGTACTAAAATTAAAATCATGCAATTTAACTGTTAAACATCATCACATCTTCTAATAAAAATTGATATCAAGATACTTGATTCATCGTACACCCTATCCTTAGGGTTTCATTTGCCTTGTTCATTCATCACATGCCCACACCCTACTCTTAGGGTTATCTCTTTCACTAATCACATGGCAACACCCTACTCTTAGGGTTTCCATTATCTCATATGTTTGATTGCAATTCAAATCACAGTACGGTATCATTCTAAAACTGGCAGAACAGTATATTTTAAATCATTGTAATTACTGAGTAATCTTTATATCATGCATGCAGGCAGATTAAAAATTCATAAATATCTCAAACTCAAATCAACTTCGGCACATACATATTGAATTCATGTAATTGAACATCCTATTACACCAATAAGAGTAATTTACTCCACTTATAAGAAACCATATGTAATATTTATCAATTATCTGAAATTTCTCGAAGTACGTGCATATTAACCAAATTCCTGGTTTATGCATCACATAACTCAATTAAGAGTTATTTACGTATCATATCACAAATAATTATTAGTACTTGAGAATTTCTGATAATATCTCAGAGAAACGATTCATGTAAATTTTAAGTCATACACATTAACATAACATGAAGCATGCAATTTGGTTTATTTACATATTTTAATGCTATCTTACTATCTTGAAATCATGCATCTAATGATTTACCAAATCTGTGTTTTCTGGGTTCATACTCAAACCGTACCATTATCAGTTGTGTATTTTTAAACTCAATATGATATGATTGAAATTGGATTACCAAGTAACCTAATTATTTTATCCATGTATATCTTAGTCAAGTCTCGAGACATCAAAGGTCGACTTAATATGAAGAAAGCGAGCAGACTAAATTAGTCTATCCACAATCATTCATATCAAATCACAGCCTCTAGGTGTCCTGGGTAATCTTACCAAAAAATCCATTATGATAAATTCCCATTCCTATTCAGGCATAGAAAAAAGATTACAAGGTAGCTATAGATTTCTAGGGTTCAGCCTTAATCTACTGGTATACACTACTTTTAACCACATACTTAGTTACATCCTTCCGCATATCTGACCACTTGTTTCAACTACTTGAGATTCATATACATCTTAGTGTTTCCTGAAAGCATAGCATACATTAATATATACACTTCCATAAGAATCCTTTCTTTCAATTCACTATCTCAAGGTACACACAACATGTCATGCTAATACAACACATTATCATCTAAAAACTTATATTCTGGGCTCTTTTCCTCCTATCATGTCATGCATGGTCTGGTTTAATTCACTACCACCCTATAGTAGTTCCTTAATCTGATCATAAGAAGTAGGCTTAACTTACATATGTACAATCAAATCACCTTGTGTTGTCACCCCTAAGCCTAGGTTCAACTTCCACATTTCTACTAACAGGTCTCTATTGAAACCTGCCATAGAGAATGCATTAACTGTTGAACTTGACTTTCTGCTGATAACGTCAGCCACCACATTCTCTTTACCAGGGTGGTAATCTATTGTCACGTCATAAAGATAGTGACGCCATGTCTTAAAAACATGAACTACATCAGCTATCTGCAGATCATATATCGGGTAATACTCCGATTTCTATGCTACTTTCTTATTGTTATATTTCAAGTTTATGTCTTATTCTTTTCTCTAAGTCATTTCATGTCGTTCATGTACCATTCAGATTATCTACCTCAAAACCCTAGATCACTATCAAAGCCAGTTTACTTTTCATAGAACAAATCTCAAGGTCTTATTTTACAAAGATACTAGTATACAAGGTTACATCACTAATAATATTCCTTAAACTACTACAACTTTAATCATTCTAGGGTTTTGGTCCATATCAGTAACATAGCATTATTGTGTGTGTGTGGTCGATCATATAGATCAATTTGAGTTGCTTGGGTCAATAGCATATTAACCCAACACTCAACTTTAATAATATTGGCTGAAAATTCAGTTTTCACAATAGTTTCTGTAATTCGTTTATTAAACATCTAAAAGAAGCTCCAAAAATTCTGGAAATTTTATATGTTATACCTAATGAAGTTTCAGACCTCCAGTAAAAATTTCAGATCATTTCAAGTTACCAATAATTAATTAAAAATCTAACAGTGTACTGCTATATTGCAGTATGCAGCAGGTTCGGCTGAGTTACAAACTCGGCCGACACCCTTACTGCAGGGGTCAAAAGTCATCCAAAAATCATGCCAATTTAACAGAGTGTCTAAAATTGTGCTTTTCAAACACAGTTAAAATTTGAGATCAATTGGATATACAAATAAAAAGATAAAATTCAGTTACCACACTGCTATATCATTCAGAAAATGTGATCGGTCGAGTTTGAAACTCAGCCGATGAACAGGTCAGAACATTCTTCAAAAATTCTGATATCTTCCAATGTTGTTCACATTTTATATATCCAAATCATATCCCAATTTTAGCCAAATCAGAGTTACACATAAGATACTAAAAATCATTTACTAAAACACTTTACTTGTCAAATTTGTATTTATGTATCATCATAACCCTATTTTGGGCCGATTAGGGTCTATGCTTCTCAAACCCTAATTCTCAAGAACAAAGAACATTTAGACTTCTTATCGTAGTTAAAACATCCTAGTGTATATACATTCTCACTATGTTATGGATCTAAATCATCCAGAGTCTATTCTTATTTTACTGTTAATAGGAGTCATTAGATCTCAGTAACGCATCCTGCCAGCCGAACCAGGCCGAACCTGTAGTCCTGAAACCAAGAGCTACTCGGGATTAATCTACCCCTATTAATCTTAAACATGTGGAATGAATATCCACTCAGAGCAAACTCATTTAAACATAATTTCGGGTCTACTTTAATACAAAGAAAACAAACATTAAACTTTTCACTTCATGACACAACAATATAAAAGATTCTTATTTGCTTTACAAACTGAAAATTCTAATTTTATGCATATAAAAGCATTTCTAGTGATCTTTAATCAAATAAGCAATATAAAGTAGGAGTTATATCACATCCTTTATTTAATCTCTTACTCCTACATTAATTTCTGATTTCTTAACCCTAAGATTTCTAGGGTTTCTCTCTAGCCTATCCTCCCTCTGCATACCTGGCCAGGGCATCCAGAGAAGAACAGACAGAGTAGCTTGATACTGGTCAATCTAAGTATTTAGATACCTGGCCAGGGTATCTAAACACTCAGACCTTCCAGAGCTAAAACTCATCATTTATTATTCGCCTTACTTATAACTTTATCTTTTGACCCTAATGATTCTTAACGACTCATCTTAAGCTCATTACTTGATTCTCGTGACCACATCCTCTTCCTGCTAGCTGCAATAGTATAACAGAACACTTTCTGTTAGAAAATTACAGATAAAAGAAAGACTCCTAAACCTTAATCCTATTTGTCTCTTATCGTCCCCTGACCTTGAGTAACTATGTACTCAAACCAAAGCTCTGATACCAAAATTGTCACGCCCCAATCTCACATTAACCACAAACCACCAGATTAGGACGCAACAGGATGGGATTTACACATAAGCCAACCACTCTTCACTTTTTAAAACTTTTTAAAGAGATTAATAGGATAATCTGATTTATGCTGTAAAATGAAATTAAACAAACTGCGGAAGCATCTTTATTAAATTGACTAGCAATATAAAAAGAGTCTACAACATATTACATTGTTCGACATAAAATAAAGTATAACAGATAATTTACATCTCTGTACACATTCTCTCTCTCACTCACACCTTGTCCCGAAGATCGAGGGGAATGGACTAAGAGACCTCTAACTACTAACTACATATACCTTCTACAGACTAAGCGATAGGATGAAAGGATCCTTCAGATTTCCTACTGCTGATAATAACCTGAAAATGTTTTGAGTAGAGGTATGAGCCTACTCGCTCAGTGAATAGCATTTCACTTAGGTATCATTAAACAACTCATCAAGTTTATAAATTGAGATTTAACATAAATGCAAAACTAAGCAAGGTAGTTCTAATAACATAACCGATTTGCAGAATATAATCACATTTCCATGCAATAGCACATAATTTGAACAGATAATCAGATATAAAGAAATAGCGCACAAGTTCAAATACTTTAAATTTACTGTGATCCTATATGATTTCATATTTATTTTATTATGCCCTAATCATATGCAGTGTACTCTGCATATAAAGATCTGCAGCAAGTTCATGCTACGATCCCACCGTACAAGACTTAGTGACACACCCGGGAAATGCTAAGTCTGACGCCAGCCCTGCTCTGCTACAGGACCCTAGGCTCCACGGCCTCAATGCACAACCATGTGTGCTGCACAACCACGTGTGCTCCAGACTCCTCCTTTAACCTGAGTACACCGGCGGAGAGTCTCACAGGGTTACCTTCGTGACACACGCACGAATGGTGTTAGATAACCGTGTTTTCTTTCTTTTTCCCAGTGCCACCGTGACACACGCACGGATTATTGTTGAACACTGCCTCTCTTTCCTCGTTTGTCCGTGACACAAGCACGGATGATGTTGCAACACGAGTTTCACCCCTAAGAAACAGACCTTCTTTTAGGGGTTCTACAGTGTTAGGGCACCTAGGTCTATTAACTGATTAACAAATAAACATTTAAACAGGAATATCACATTTCATGCATATTGCACAATCTGAATAATACATGAAGCAAATATATATTCATTATCATCATTAAACATGATTCAGTATCATTTATCCACTTTCGATGCTAAACATCTATTTTTAAATCAGCAAATACATTGCAACTATATTACAGAAAATTTCATCATTTTCACTAAGCATATTAAGTATTTCAAGTTCCAATGAAACTAACATACTCTATTGTATGTACTACACTGTTTAGAAGTTATACTAACTGATACAAAAGCAATTAAACATTTAAATTGAGTTAAATAATGATTACTGAATGAACTACTACTCACAGAAATGAAACTCGACCGACCAATCTGGAAACTCGGCCGATTGGCCAGAAACTCAGCCGATCCACTCTAGGCAACTCGGCCGATCGGCTGACAACTCGGCCAATCAGTCTACAATCTCGACCGATTGGAACCCTGTTCGATTTCCTTATAAAGGAAACTCGGCCGAATCTTACCAAATTCGGCCGATCAGAATGCTGACCCTGCAATAGAACAGTAACATCATGCTCGAATCTAAGATTTAACCTAGTCAAAAACTAGGTCTAGCTAAGGCTACGTATTCATGATTTGGACCTTAAGTCGAAGTCAAAATTACCTATCCTTAATGCTTCTTACGCCCAGGTTGATCCTAGTCGGTCATGCTGCTGCAAACAGCAGCTCCTTCACGCACAGGTTGAAGATGGTGTCCGTTCTTGGTGCTAGACGTAGCTATGGCTGCGGATTCCAGTTGGGACCTCCAGACCGAGGTCAGAGCTGACCTTATCTTGCTCAGTCATGCGCCAAACGGCCCAAGGTTGGACGAGCTGCTTGCAGCAAATCCTGCTGCTGGATAGATGGAGCATCTCCCCTGCAGTTGGGTGCAAAAATGGAGGAAAGGGAGCTGCGATTTCAAGCAATGAGATCTTGGCCGAAGTCAGGCGGCCATTAGGGCTGCTTGCTTGCTCCAAACCTTCCTATGGCCGATCACTTGCTGCATCTGCAGCTTGGACGACCCCAGCTGGGCGGCGCCCTAGCAGCTCTGCTGCTCGGTGGGCTGTGGTGGAGAAAGGAGAAGGGTAGAGGAAGGTGAACGGAGGTGAAAAACTGCTCGAGACAAGCTACCAGGCTCAAACGGCCACCCCCTCCTCTGCCCTAGCTGCAGGTCGGGCGAAGTACAGAGCGCCGCTTGCGGCTCTGTTCTATCGGGTATTGGCTGGGAAAGGAGAAGATAAGGGTCAGGTTCGTAGAGGGGCCGAAGTGTAAATTACCCAGCAAAAACCGAAAATTACAACTAGGTCAAAAAACACTCAAATGTCCATATCTTTTGACTCGGAAGTCGGTTTCGAGTGATTTTTCTTACAACGGTTTAAGCACGGAATTCTCTATAACCTCAAAGTGCAAAACATGCTAAAAGGACTATTTTACTGGATCAAAGCTCTAATTATAATTGTGATTACTTGATTCAACTTAATGTACTAAATAATCAACATTGACATTATTAATTGCCTCAGGTGATTCAATCTTAGCTATTGATTTACATATTAACTTATTTTGATTATCCATGATATTTAATTTGATACTCAACACTAATTGAGACGTTTTCACGTAAATCAAGGTATTTATTAGTTAATCATGGAGTGGGTCATACCAATATTCATTTCACAGGATTTACTGCGATCATACCTCGATAGGAGTGTGGCTACAATCGTAACTCAATTTTTACAAGTGTCATGCCTATATACCAAGGAAGACTAGGCTATTTTGTAGTTGGACTCTATATGTCACTGCGACAGACTCACACTTATTGAGGGTGTGGGAGATCATATGAGACTGGTCGTCCTAGATCTTGTATGGAATAAATTTCAACTTAGTAGGGGTTAGTTGGAGCATGAATGGTATTCCTCATCTCCTCAGGGCATAATAAAAGACTTAATATAGCCGTGTAGTATATTTTCTTAGGGTTAAACACAACTCACATTGGATGACCCTTTACCTTATCTCTTGTACTGTTTAGTTGAGAATAGTTATACATGTTCTTCATATTCCCTCTAAAAGTATAAGA
Source organism: Alisma plantago-aquatica (assembly GCA_963693085.1). Classification (NCBI taxonomy): domain Eukaryota; kingdom Viridiplantae; phylum Streptophyta; class Magnoliopsida; order Alismatales; family Alismataceae; genus Alisma; species Alisma plantago-aquatica. Next base: position 805,072,293 of record OY856413.1, on the reverse strand, counting down.
TGTTCTACTTCTCAGTTGTAGATGCCTAAATTGTTTAAATAATGTTAATTACTTTATTCATATCATTGAGCTGAATTTGCTCTTCCTCTATCCGATGTTGTTTGCTGGCTTTTTCTGGCCACAAACTTGGTATATCTTTTTCACTAGACTATTTTTTTACTAGAGTGCCATCTTCTGGCCCTCTTAAACCCACCAAAATCCTTATTCACTTCCCCCTTCCTTTAGTCTTTTTCTAATTTCCTTGTAATTGTTTGGCTTTCGAAAAGATTGACTTCTTTTTGGTTATGCATGCCTTGTTGGGTTGTCTCTCTCATTAGCAGTTAATGTTGTTTGCTATATACTAGGTCTTCTTGACGGAACAATGACAAGGTTGTTGGCCAATAACTTTTCATTTCCCACACACATGTTGATTCTTTCAATTAGTATTGATGTATTCTCATGTATTTATATACCTATAATAAAAGGGAGTGAACTGACTGCTTTTGAGATGCTTCAGTTGCTCCCTATTGCTATCAGAAATGGGAGTTAGTTGGCTATTTTTGAGCCGCTGCTCCTTTTTATAATTGCTGCTATATTGAGTTTGTGTATCATGACATGCAAAAGTTTTTTTTTTTAATTCATTCCACCACATGTATCCATATTTGTCCAAGTTTAGGGGTTTGTGTGCGTGCTCATGTGATGGGCATGTTTGCATGCTTCATCAATATGTATGTCAATTATGTCTACTTATTTTAGCTGCACGTCGTGGTTCACTAATTTGTCTACATATTTCAACAATTTGTTTATCAAGTTTAGCGGTCTAGTGTTTGTGTACTTACTCTGTTATAAATATTTTAAAACAAAGATAATTTTGATGATCTCACATTTACTTTTATCAAATTGTACGTAAATTATTTATTTTATATTATCCGTCATTAGAAAAATACCTATGAAGGAGAATGCATATAGCTTTACTAATAACAAATTCCAAGTTTGAGGGAGTCAACTGGTGATTAATATCGAATTATTATCTCTTATTGAGTTGTCTTTATATTAATATCAGTATTGATTATATATTTTTTAGAGCAAAGGTGTGGCGTCACACATACATATCAGAGTCGGTCACTCGAATAATTAATCGAGTTGTTCTTCTTAGAGTGTTGTAGTTAAGTTATTGTGAGCACGATATTTTTCTTGTCAAGTTACATATTGAAAGGAGTCACCAAACAATTAGTCTTCAACTTGACACATGTTAAAAAAAAGTACATATAATTTTGTTAATGACATGCTAAAAAAATTATATTTTCCTGAGTGAATTTAATAATATAATACATAACCCATGTCTTCTCCTAGTTCTCTTAAGTGATGGAGCAGCAAATTGATTAAGGGTGTACGTGCCCTGATCAATTTGACAGTGACTATGCAGTACCATTATAAGGTAAATTATAAACTAACTAAAAATATCTACAGTGCCCTATCATAAATAAGCCATGCAAACAATTATCTGGTGCCTCCCACTCACTACAATTTCTCCCTCCACCACTGCTCCTCTACTCTCTTCTCTCGTTTGATCCATCACACTCTCATTTGTCCATTGTACTTTTACTTTTTATATTATATATAAATAGCAACAATTTTTAAAAAGAAACCAGGAGTACTTAAACCTGATCAGCCACCACGTCATCAATCCAAACCTGCCAAGATTTAGAAATTGGGATGCCGTGATCCCGTGAAATAACTTACAATATATTACCCATACATGCCGACTACATAGCTACCAGAGCAGAGAATGTGGTTCGAGCTGGTCATAAACTATGATTAATATAATACATCCCGTGATTATTATTCTCTTCTTGGTCAGACACCCCCTACGAGCCGAATACAGAGCAGAATGAAGCATTGATTTATTGCTCTGTCCCCGCACCTTGCCAGTCGCCAGTTGTTACACACGCTGGTAATAAACTATGCCAAGAAAGGCAACAAGTGGTGGTTCACACACAAGGAAAGAAGCCCTCCCATCATCATCGCGTCGTAATTGCCGCCTTTTTTTTTTTTGGTGAACATAATTGCCGCCCTTGCCTACCTGTGTTCTTTCATGAGCGTATTAACACGTGATTCATTAGTCCTCCATCCGTCCTTCACCGTCGCCATTGCTAGCCGCATACAGTGGAACTGTTGGGGTAATTAGGACAGAAAACGAAACGAGACGGAAAGTCAACTACCAGATTGAAAACAGCGATCGTGGCATTGGCAGCGGCCGGGTTGGCGAAGGGTCATCTTCTTCTTCGATCGTCGCCGTCAATTTTGGCAATTCAAATTCGCCGGAGCACCCCTTGCGTCCGGGTGGATACTACTACCGCCGGCTTCGTCTTCTAAGGCAGCCGCAGCAGTATTGTGATTCTTCCGTCGCCGGCATCTGGCGAGTGTTGAACGGGCGGGGTCTTATGATTCTTCCGTCGCCGGCATCTGGGGAGTGTTGAACAGGCGCCGGCATCTGGCGAGTGTTGAACAGGCGGCGTCACATTCATCGTCCAATCTCTGCATGCATGTCTCTGGAACAGGCAGCGGCGATCTCTCCCATCCTTTGCTGTTTCTATAGGGAGGTTTCCGTTCTCTGTGGTAGCAAAGCAGGTGGTCACATAAACATTGAGGGCGAGAGGCTATCGGAAACTGTGGTCGTCGCTAAAAGCTTATAGCCTAGGCCACTTCCTTCCTAGTGCCACCAAAAGGAAGAACGCCCAGGAGAGAAAAACCGAGACCCTCACACATGTATCTAAGGTTATAGCCTAGGCCACTTCCTTCCTAGTACCACCAAAAGGAAGAACGCCCAGGAGAGAAAAACCAAGACCCTCACACATGTATCTCTTTTAACTCTCTCTCTCTCTCCCCTCCTTGCTCTGTTATTCTGCTTTAGTTTGTCATCGTCTCTTTCTTCTTTTCTTCATGATCCATCAGTAATTGTGTTCCTTTTTTACGAGCCAAGTGTTTTGAATGATTATCTAGTTATGGTGCAGGCTGTGTGTAACATTACGGGTATAATTGGAATTCTATTTTTTTAGAATAAGCAGTTTTAGATTCTGGTCTTTGTAACTTTTAGGCTTTTAGCAGTATCATGATTCTTTAGATTCGTGCACCATGCCCGGCTTACATAAAACTAGCTTAAGAAACAGTCAAACTCCATCTGAGAGGCTGAGAAGGCCAGTTTAGCATCAAACCAACCTCCCTATACTCTAAAAAGTCTGACATTTAGGTTAGGCCTCTAATACCTTTTCTGTTTTTTTTTCCGTTTACCATGACAAATGTGGCTCCCTCCTAATGATGACCAAGTGACCATAGTATGCTTGATTTACAAGCTTTACTTGGCATGGACCTTTTGTCTCCTGTAAACTCCATTCATAGGTATTGCATAGATGCATGTTGTTTCAAGGTAGCAGAAAGTGGTACCCATGAGGCCTTAATTGTAGACCCGTTCTAGCACCGGAACAGAAGTACAAAAGGGTCGACCTGAAAACACACCTGTAATGTGGGTCACGGGTGACAGGATTTATATCGGATGACCAGGACCTCAAACTAAAACACCAATTCTGTAGTTTTCAATAAGCTTTTACCTGGGTATTTATAGGTAAGATTTTGCAAAGGATACCTCAGAGAAAAAACGCTGACCAAAGAGTTCGACTAAGGGATCACATATTTAAAGCCCAATTACGCCCCAATATCTAAGCAAGTACATTGAACATTCTTGGTTTCAGAAGGTTATTTACTGGAAAAGTAGATTACCAAAAGTTGGGAGAAAATGGTCACGAATTTGACCGTTAATATACTAGTTATGTGTAGAAAACAGACAGAAAATTCAGAAACAAATTCGGCGCACAACCTGCTGATACTCCAATAGAGGAAAACCATGATCTGTAAATAGTGAAGAAAAACATATGTATTGAGTCAGAGAAACTCCTATCTCTTACTTGTATTGAGTTAGACAAACTCCTATCTCTTACTTGATCGACTTGACATGAAAGTATGCATGACTTCTCATATGAAAGTTGCAAATAGGATCATAAGATATCCTATTGCCTTATACAAAATCAGGGTCATATCAAACTTGAATGATGGGCGGTTGCTGAATGGGAAGGACATTTAAATGATAGAAGGTACGACTAAATTGTATGTTTACCTTTTGTAGCAATCTTGTAAGTTTGGAGAGGCAAGCAGCAATCTGTTGTTGCTAGGTCCAGTGTAGAGGCGAAATATTGAGCATGGTCCATATCATGGTGCAGGACTTCGACTTCGTGTCGACTTCGCCAAGTGTGGAAGTGGAAGTTTGTGGAAACTTCGAGGAAGTTTAGACGCAAACTTCGACAAATTTCGATTCCGGTTTTTGAAGAAAATGATGTGAATTTGAAGGAAACTTCGATTGAAAACTTCTAATTATGTTATACTTCTATCTTATAATTGCTAATTTAACAAGAATACACGATTCATGAGTCTCTAGCCCTAAGTAGGTTGATAATATGATGTGCGCCTGCAATGGTCAAACATGCAATACACATACAAATACAGTTCAAGTGTTGAACATATGTATTATATACAAATATACAACCAAATCGTAGTTACGAGACCCTCTCTATGAAAGAGTGGCAGCAACAAACATAGGAGTTGATATTAAAAGTTGTGAAGAGGGTTGGAGGCGACACTTATGTATTATATGGCCGTTAGTGCACTAGTTAGAATTAATGTTCTGGGTCGTCTCAATTTCGCCCCAACTTCGCCAACTTCGAGGAAACTTCGATAACTTCGGAGAAGTTGAGACGAAAATACATACAAAAAACCCAACTTCGACGAAATCATGGAAACTTCGCCCCGAAGTTTAGACGAATTCGAAGTATTGAGGATTCGACTTCACCTAGGCTCGAAGTTCGAAGTTTCGGCGAAACTTCGCCCAACTTCGCCGAAGATTAGTTCCATGGTCCATATAGTTACGAAATTGAAAAGGATGAAGCTGCTGGTGCTGCTGCTTCAATATATTTATTATTTCTAGCTTCTCCCATGGAATATATGTGATAAACATGCTATTTCTGAGTTTAAAACTAATGATGCCAACATGATAGACCAAATAATATTCAGATAGACCATCGCTTTATCAATGGGTACAAAGATATGAGATGCTGCAATTTCTGAAAATAAAGGACATAAACACGGTGACATGATGAAAAATGTGTATGTTGGTTGTCAGGAATCCGGACTAGTATGTGATGTACATATATAAAAAAAAAACTAAAATATAGTACACAAATGGTCAATTCTTCAATTGTATTGTAAATGTATGTCTAATTGATCTTGATATTTTGTGCTATTATGTTTCTAGCCAATAACTCATGATTAAAGCTTAGCACGTGGCAATGTTTTTCAAGGAAGGATTTACCTCCCTTTATACGTCTTAACAAAAAAATGTGTGATGTCGTTTTTTACATCTTTTATACTGGCATATATAAAACCTAGAAAGTGATAAAGAGGAAATCATAGTCAAGATTTAGAAGAAGGATTTCCATCAATTTATACCAAAGTAGGATATGCCTAGACAAGCATAAAGGAAACTGCTAGATCCTGAATATTCCACCTTGACCTCTTAAGAAAAAGTCAAACTCTACGTGAGATGGCTACTTGAGCTCAAAGTAAATCTCCCTATAGCTCTTCGAGTTGACATTTAATCTCAAACTCTAACCAACATTGTACCTTTGGCCGTCAAAGATCCTTGCATTGTTTTCTCTACCATCCTAGGAAGCACGGATACAGATACATATCGGATACGGGTGCGGGTACGTGTACGGGGATACGACAATTTGTTAAAATATAGGACACTGGTACGTCATGGATATGGCATTTTTTTAATATTTATTTGAATATTTTAAAAATAATGAATATATTTATTTTAAATAGATGAAGACAATCAAATTTCATTCAAAAATCACAATATTTCTAAAAAATGAAAACCAATACCATAATATCAAACAATGATATAAAAAGGGGTCTTTCATTCATGTTAATGTGAGACAAAAGTTACAAAAAAAATGAATATCATATTCTAAACCTTTTGCATTTCATGTATCATGTATTGTTGTGTTGTAAAGTGAGTTGTGTCATCTGTGATACCAAACTATCTTCTCTCATGTATGGCTAGCTACTATGAAGCACAGATATAAATACAGAAATGGATACGGGTACGAGTACGGTATGGGGAGACGACAATTTTTGAAAATATAAGATACAGGTACAACGTGGATACAACTGTTTTTTTAATGTTTATTTTAAAATTTTAACAGAAAATACCAATTTCATTCTCAAATCACAATACAATAGGGGGAGTCTAGAGTTGGAAGTCACATGGTTTTGGGATTTTGAGGGATCACACTAGTGGGGTGCTCCCTTGGCTGCTAAATGGGTTGGTTGTATCCTGGTTGCATTAAGGTCATATCCTGCTAATAAAAAAAAGGAATACGACTTAAGAAGTATCTGGTATGTATTAGAATCTAGGGAGTATTAGTATCAGATATGTATTCAATACTGGTAGGACACCTATTTTGGAGTATCAGTGCTTCATAGTGGGAGACAGAAGGATGGGGGTGCAATGATTATCTTCAAAGGAGATGAAATAGATATTGTCTAGATAGAAATCCAGAATAAATCACAATGGATTTAGTCACCAAAATAAGAGGCGTGTTAACCAACGATACTAAATTAAAGCCTTTCATAGAATATGGAGGACATCAACGTGCATAAAACTTGCACCGTAGCAGGGAAGCATCATCAAGTACCATGTAAAGGTGAATGAATCGGTTTGCAATAAAGAACAAACAAAAATCTAGATTACATATGGAAGTTCTTTAAAAAGTAAAATCCCGAAAAATAGAGTAGGTACAAACAATAAAGAGAAGAAGGAAGATTGGCATACTACTTAACAGAATGGGTTGAGACAGGAGCTGGTGTCAAACACTAATCAAGCAATGTCATGCCCAAATTTTTTTTCTAGTTTTTACCGATTGGATACGACATGGATACGGATTAGGAGTATCTGATACGTATCCAGGAGTATCCACGGAGTATTGGGATCCAATACGTATCGGATACGGGTACGACACCTGTTTTGGAGTATCCGTACTTCATAGCTACCACCCAATTGTAGCTTACTCTTAATGATAACCAAGTGACCAGAGTATACTTAATTCACAAGCTCTATTTTCTTGGCATTGGCATTTTTTCTCTGATAAGCTCAGTTTATAGATTTTTTTATGTGCATAGATCATATCATTCCTGTTAGATGTTAGAAATCATTATTAGTTAATAGATTCATTTGTAATTTGGGCCTAATTTTCTTGGTCCATTAGGGTTTTTGTCTGCTTCCTTGTACATCCGTCCTTTCCTATACATATGAGGGGAGTCTTCCGTCTGTCAATAAGAAAAACAACACAGATCTTACATTTTCAAATGGTACCAGAGCATTGACCCTAACCCTAGGGAGAAAATGATCGAGCCTCCCCCTATGGCTGGCCGTCGTCTCTTCTTGGCTTGGTTGCCCGCCAGGTATCATCCCGTCCACCATGATTTTCACTTCTTTTTCTCTTTCATAAAGATTTCCATCATTCTCTCTCTGTACTTCCCCGATTCATGTTGTCTAGGTGTCTCTTCTCTGAATATTCCCGATCCTACACCGACACTTGTTTTCCCAATCATCACCAACCAATATCTCCCCCGATCCCCGACGACTACACGAGAATCTGGCTCCTCCAACTTCTACGTTGACGTGCATAGATCTCCTCCAGTCAGTCCATTTCCTCTCTAGCCACAAGTAGCACCAATCCCACAGGAGCGGCCAAAACTGCGTCCAATGAGAGCAACAATGGCCACCCTGTGCCGCAGCCGTGATCCACCAAATAGCTGTGATCTGCCTTGGCGCCACCGCTGACCAATAATGCCAGCAGCAAGGCCGCCTAAGGCAACATCTACCTTCACCGTCGACCGCCAATTTAACTAGAGCATCCAACACATGCTAATAGTAGTCGCATAGCAGCCACTGGCCATCGTAGTAGCAGCCCCGCGCAAGGCCACCGCCAACAGATAGCATCCCCTACTAGCCAGACATGCAAAGCGACATCCCACTGTCTACCGCAAGCCATTGCCCCTAAATTGTAGCGCAATTGCTAAGGCACCACAAAGCTGCCTTGGCCGTCAAAAATTTCTCGACTCTCAACCTATTTTCATAAATTTTATTCTTGATCTCCTAGCGGGACCCTCTTAGTTTGGGGGGGGGGGAGGCAGACCTCAGCAGTTAACGAACCATCTACCAAGGAGCGCCTTGCCTTCTACCTCAAAAGGTTACAACAACCTCTCACTTGAAGAATTTTATTCTCCACACTCCCACCCCTCATGTTTGTATCCCCTTCCACCTGCTAGGGGATATTGCCTCTTTTCCACCCCAACTACTCGTTCTCTTCATAGTTAGAGTGGGGGGAGGATATAGAGGAGAGAGAGTATGAAGAGGGGAGAGAGAGAAAGTATGATCGGGGAGTATGAGGAAAAAAGAAAGATGGTATGTATATTTTAGGCTATTCTGACCTTCATGGAGTTTCATATTTTTCGGCACATCCGTTCTTCTGATGTATTCGTGGCACTTCATTCCTACTAAGCATCGTGTATCTTGTGCATCATTGGTGTATCTCTTTACCAATGAGACTGTGCTTCTTTGTGTTTGTGTCATGAGATGCATGTGGGTTGGTTATATGCACTTATTTTAGTTGGCCACCACTTTCGTGCGATGTTAAAGGACCTCCGTTACAACATTAACACATAGACAGAGCTTGCTGTGCTTATTCCAACCTCTTGTTCCCTTTGGTGTTAATGTTGTGGCGATCTTGCTGCATTCTCATGCAATGGATGGTTGCTTTTCAAACTTTTCAGAAACTTGTCTTTGTCTATCCTGCAAGTACTACACCTACAAGGTGGATGCTTGCCCATATTTCATCTTCACTGACCTATTTTATTCATCTCTTTAAAAGTCGCATATGTTGTTTCATAAGCCTTGATATGGTGATATATTTGGGCATTCCTTGATGGCATCTTTTATTCCTGTCAAGCCCCCAAGATTCACACTCTAGATTTATGGATCCAATACGATAGTCATCATCACCTTATTGTGTCCGTGTTTGTGCCACATTATGCATGTTTGTGGTATTCTATACTTTGGTACAATTGGCTATACTTCTCAGACGACTTTGAAGATATCTAAACTGCTACATCGTTGATGTGTTGATTGTGCTTATTCTAACTATACATTCCTTTCCCATGAAGATGGCATAGTCATGGTGCTTTGATCGTATGATCCAGATTGATTGTGGTGACTTTTTGGTATGACTCTTGGATTCCATCTACTTTCTTTATTCCAGAGGCACTTTAGAAGATATTTTCCAAATCTTGACTATTTCTAGCATGCAGAACACAACTTTAAAGAAGGCGCTATCTAATGTTCTCTTATTAGTTGGAGAGTCATGCTTAAGGGGAGTAAAATTTCTTGTATGGGGAGTGACATTTATATTTCTTATTTTCCATATCGTCTAATTGAGTATAGTATGTCCAAGCTGGATGTGTGTTTCACCCATACTCTAGCTTGAGTTAGATGTAAGAAATTGTTATTAGTCAATATGTATTTGTAATATGTGCCTAATTGTCTTGACTCATTAGGGTTCTGTCCGCTTCCTTGTACATGCCTCCTCTCCTGTATATAGGAGAGGATTGTACCGTCTACCAATAAGAAAAGCAACACACATCTTGTTTTTCACAATTTCGTTCACTCAAGATGCATATTTATTTTGAGGTAGCATACAGTTAGCCTTGTAATAGACCCATTTGAACTTTGAAAAAAAGTACGAAAGAGTGGCATGAGGAGATACCCATAATGGGGATGACTGGTGATACGATCCATATGGGATGAATCAATAGAAACATCACATTTGTAGTTTGGACAATGGAGACAACTTTTAGATGGTAAGATGTAAGATTTTACAAGGGAGACCTCAAAGGAAACCATTAACCAAAGAGTTAAACTGAAGCATCAAAGATAAAACCCGAATAACACCCCCAATATCTAAGCATTTACATGTAACACAATTTCATAAGAAATGTTAACTTACAAAAATGAGTTACTAGCACTAGGAAGAATATGGTCTTTAATTTGATTTTGGCCATTAATCTACCAGTTATGTGTGGAACATAGATAGAAATTTTAGAAAAAATGGGCATACAACTGGTGATAATCCAATAGAGAAAAACCAAAAATTGCGGCTCAATCGTAGGTAACTCAAAATAGTGAAAAAAAATATATATTGGGAATTTGGTAAGCTTCTATCTAGCTTTTTTTTACCGCTCCAATATTTTACTTGATCGACTTGGCATCACCTATGTAGTTAGCACCGTTCCTAGTATGTGACTTCTCATATGATAGTTGTTTATAGACCATAACACATCTTATTGCATTTATACAAAATGAGGACCATATTAATCTTGAATGATGTGCTAATACTGATTGGGAAGGACATTTATATGACTAAAGGCAAGAAATAATATGTTGTTGGGAGAGTTTGTAAGGACACAAGCACAATAACATGATAAAAAATGCATATGTTGGTTGTGATGAATCACATACATGTATGCTATGTAATGTAGCTTTATCTTTTTTCTTGTATTGTAAATGTCTGTTTGGTTGATCTTGCTCTTTCATGACATGTTTCTAGCTAATATATTTATTGTATAATACAAACCCAATGGAAAAAAAAAATGTTTCACACGCTATGGTTAAAAGACTCAAAACTATAGATAACTGATGTGTGAATTATAGCTTCTAAGGAATACATTCTTGAAAATCAAGATAAGACTCATATACAACTCATCATCATAATGTAAAAAAGGTGGCTACATTAAAACTTTGTATGTAGAAAGTGCATTAGCTTAAAACTAAGTGTTAATATAGTTGTTTCATATTCCTAGTATTTCATTATGCTATTTCTAAATTGCTGGACTCGTATGTAATTCTCCCAGTTGTGTTATTATAAAAGGAGAGGGAGCACATTGCTCCTCTCACAAGTTGCACATTGCAACACCATATTCTCTGTTCACATGGTATCCGAGTGGTCAGATCTAAGAGAAGCATAGACGGCCTTAACCCTAACCAGCAGCCACCGTTGCCAGGACAAAAGCCACCGCCAGGGTAGCAACCGCGCGGGGCAGGCGCTGCCAGGCAGGAAGCCCAGCCGCTGTCGGGGCAGGCCTAGGGTAGTTGGGCAGGCCTCCGCTGAGTAGATTGTCGAGTGGGTGGGGGGCCAATCGAGGCCGAATCTTTGACCGGGAGGCGCGAGCGTCTTTGGATCTCTCCAACAACATTTTAAAATTCCAAATCGAGCAGTCCGTGTCCACGTAGAGACTTCCTAATCACATCTCCTCCATGTGTGATTAAGAAATATTCACTTAGAGGCTGTTGATGCGTCAGAATCGTATCATATCGTCTCTCGTACAGTGATGTGTATCTCTCTATCACTCTTCTCATTGTGACATGTATCTCTCTGTCACTCCTTTTCTTATCGTGACGCGTATCTCTTTATCATATCATTTGTCAACAGGACGTGTATCTCTCTGTCAGCGTCTCCTTATCACAACTGAGTTATAGAGGACAATAAAGCTTTTGTTGTCTTAAACGAGGTGTCACCAATTCCTTCTATCAAGTAGAATGGGAAAAATTTTCAGTTGTGGATGAAGCTGTCCATACCGTGCTAGAGTCTACAGATAAGGCGAAGCACGTTGATTCTGATCCTTCAACCACCACTGACAAGGGATTCGCAGAATGGAAGCGTAGTAACAACATAGTGAAGACATGACTATGGGGGAGTATGGAGCCTGGTATTGCCGCTAAATTCGTGTTCTACTCCATTGAGAAGGAGATCTGGGATGTTGTTAAGAAGCACTACTCTGAAGAGAAGAATGTCCTGCGTCAATTAATGATATATGATGGTCTTTTTACAAAGCGACAGGGAGACAGATCATTGGAGGAATTCTTTGGGACAATTCAATCTATTGTCCAAGTGTTGAACCCTTCTTTCAGTTCTGGACGGAATGTTATTCTGGCCGCTGATAAACTTCCTAGCTTTGAGGAGGCCTACTCCAGGATTCTACAATCCAATTTTGAACCTGTACAATCTACTGCGGCTCCTTCCTTTGGTGAATCTCAGGCATCTATTGCTACTGCAGTTAAGAGGAGGACGTACATGTGTTGGACGAGGAGGGTCTACCAGGCCCAAGTGTACCTTTTGTGGTCGTCCAGGATATACTGTTGATAAGTGTTGGAAGAAACATGAAAGACCTATTGCACCACCTGCTGGGACAACCCACTTTACTAGATGCAATGAGTCGTCGAAACCTACTGCTACTACTACACCTACTTCCGATTCTACTTCTGGAGCCCCAAGTATCACTCTTACTAAGGAAGAATATGATAGATTTATTCTGGCCACTCATCATCTGAACATGGGAACATCTTCTTCAGCTAACTTGGCTTCTACAACTGGTAATCCGATTTCTTCTTTCCTAGATTCCAGTTCTTCTCCTGGGTGGTTGATTCTGGAGCTTCGGGTGCTTCATTCCATTGATTCATATATCCCACGTCAGTCTGTGACATTAGCTGATGGATCTGTACGAAACGTATTAGCCAGTGGATCTGTTTCTCTTACCCCTAAGATTGACCTTAGATATGTACATTATGTGCCTGAATTTCCATTCAATCTTCTGTCTGTTGCCAAATTAATTGATACTGTAAAATGTACAATGAAGTTCTTGTTTTTTATTACAAGATCTCAAGAGTATGAGGACGATTTGTGGGGGGGGGGGGGCTAGGAAAGGTGATCTCTACCTCTTTCATGGTGCAAATCTGCCTCGTCAGGCTTTAGCTGCTCCGGCTCCTGCTATCCTTTTGAGCGGTTCTCCCTTACTGTGGCACTACATATATGGTCACCCTCCTCTAGAGAGTTTGCGGAACCAAATTTATAACTTGTGTCTTCTTTAGAGTGTTATCATCCCTATCGGTCTGGGAAACATCATAGGATGTCTTACCCTAGTCGTGTCAAAAAGCGGGCTCTCCACCCCTTTGATTTAGTTCACAGTGATGTCTGGGGTCCTGTAAAAGAAAGCAATTATAATGGTTTTTGATATTTTATTTCCTTTATAGATGATTTTTCTCATATGAGATGGATCTATTGGTTGAAGAGTCGAGAATCTGTGTTGTCCATTGTCAAACATTTTCATCAAGAAATAAAGGTCCAGTCTGATAACAATATTAAAATTCTCCAGTCTGATCATGCCTTGGAATATGTTTGACATGCTATGGCTGATTTTTGTAGTTCAGTTGAAATGGTACACCGTACGTCCTGTTCTCACACCCCTCAACAAATTGGGGTGGTTGAGAGGAAAAATTGTCATCTCCTTGATATTACCAGGATGATCATGTTCCAATCCAATGTTCCTAAGAGATTTTAGTCGGATGCTATACTGACTGCCTATTTTCTTATTATTAGGCAACCTTCTTCTGTTCTTCAAGGAAGCACTCCTTTTTCGATTTGATGTCCTAACAATCTGCCATTTCTTGTTCCTCTTAGGGTGTTTGGTTGTACCTCATTTGTTCACAATTTTGATCCTAAAGCTGACAAATTGTCTCCCAGGTCTATCAAGACTCTCTTTCTTGGCTATTCCAACACCAATAAGGGTTACAAGTGCTACTGTCCTAGTCTTCTTCGCATGTTTGTGTCTAGGGATGTCACTTTCCATGAGTCCACTCCATATTTCTCTAGTGTTCCCACTTCCCAGTCAGGGGGAGCAATTGTGTAAAAGTGAGAGAGTGCCACCTATCATTTCTGACGAAGAGCCATCTGAAGTTGTTCCTTTAATTTAGAAATACTCATAAGTGTATCACAGGCGAAGCAGACCAGATCATGATGAGGTAGCGACTCCAGTCCATGAGCCTCTCTCATCTTCCTCTGCTCACGAGAATCCTAAAGATCCATCTGATCTCAATGTTCCCATTGCTATCTGCAAAGGTATTTCTACTTGTACTATTCGATATCCTATTGCGGGTGCTTGCTGTTTATCCAATTTATCTAAGAAAGCTCGCTCTTTTGCTCTTGAGATTGATTATGTGATACTTCCAAAGAGCCATGTTGATGCTATGAAGGATGTTGGTTGGTTACAAGCTATGAATTTTGAAATGTATGCACTTATTCAGAATAAAACATGGGAGCTTACTGATTTTCCTGCAGATGTGAATGTTGTGGGCAACATATGGGTATTCACTGTCAAACATAATCCAAATGGTTCCATAGAGAGATTGAAAGCTAGATTGGTGGCGAAAGGATATACTCAGACATATGGTGTTGATTTCTTTAAAACCTTCTCACTTGTGGCTCGTCTTAATTCTGTGGATCCTTATCTCTCTGGCTACCACCTTTGACTGGACAATATTTCAGCTCGATGTCAAAAATGCATTCCTACATGGGGATCTACAGGAAGAAGTATACATGGAGCAACCTCCTGGATTTGTTGCTCAGGGAGAGTGTCAGAAGGTGTGTAGACTGAAGAAAGCCATTTATGGCTTGAAGCAGTCTCCTCGAGCTTGGTTTGACAAGTTCAGTGCTATTATTTTACAAATGGACTTCTCACGTTATGTGAGTGATCATTCCTTGTTCTATTCTAGTTCTTCTGTTGGATCTATTATTATCGCAATATATGTTGGTGATATTGTTATCACTGGTAGTGATTCTGTAGGCATATCCAATGTGAAGGACGGATTGCAGAAGCACTTTCATATGAAGGATCTGGGAAAATTAAGATATTTTCTGCACATTGAAGTGCTTCGCTCTCATACATGTAGTAATTTGTCTCAAAGGAAATATGTACTAGATCTACTTCATGAGACAGGAATGAGTGCATCCAAGCTTGTATCTACTCCTATGGACTATCATGTGAAGGAAAATGCTGGTGATACTGATTATTCAGATCTAGGGTATTATAGGAAGATTATTGTGAAGTTGATATATTTGACAGTGACTCGTCCTAACATTTCCTTTGTTGTAGGAGTGATGAGTCAACATATGAGCTCACCAAAGCACTCTCATTAGACAACAACCTGTCGCCTTCTGATGTATTGAAAGGAGCTCCTGGAAAAGGGATCACATACTAAAGACCTAAAACTCTTCCATCTACTCTGATTCTTAATGGCTATGCAGATTGGGCTGGTAATCTGAATGACAGTAGGTCTACATCTGGGTATTGCACTTTTCTAGGAAATCATCTTATCACCTGGAAAAGCTAGAAGCAAAATGTGGTAGCTTGTTCTAGCACGAAAGTTGAGTACAGAGCAATGGCTCATGCTTGTTGTGAGTTACAGTGGGTCCAATCTGTACTTTCTGAATTGCAAATTGCTATGATATCATCTGTAGAGCTCAAATGTGATAATCAAGCTTGCTATCTATATTGCCAAATTTAGTTTTCCATGAACGCACTGGAAGTTGATTATCATTTTATCAGAGATCAAATCAAGAATGGGAAAGTGGTGACTCCTCATGTCAGATTTGAAGACCAACTTGCTGATGTTCTTACAAAGCCACTGGGTCCAACCATGGAATAGGACTTTGACTTCGAGCCGACTTTGACAGGTGTGGACATGGAAGTTTGTGGAAATGTCTAGGATTTTTACAACCAAACTTTGACGCAACTTCGACAAAAATTAAGCAAAAAAAATACTGAATTTGTGATGAAAATTGATAGATTTCATCAAATCTAGCTTAAAAACACAATATGTTTACATATAAGTATATAACTATAAGCATATAACCATCTATGTAGTTTTGCAAACGTAGAAAAACACACGGTTACATGCCAGTGTGTGATGCAAGTGCAAGTTGTGCAACTAGGGATTTCTTCAAGATATATAGGTTTATGACATATAGACAACTTAAAAGATTACAAATTACAAGTACTAGCATAACACAAGTAGAAAGCAACTAAGTAATTTAACAAAAATACCAATAATACAAACTGAAGTACCCACTTGAGTCGAGTCTGATGAGTGCCAACTAAGACTAATACCATGCCGAATATCTTGCATGCTCTTCATATTGACCAATATGCCTAGAGCCAGCTATTTGGTTATCTACTCTTAAATCATATTGCATCCATGTTATATTTTCTTTGTGGTTTAGCTCATAGTCAGCTACAAATGCCGCAAAATCGGAATAAGAAAGGTCCGCAAGACATCCAAATCGAGCATAAGAAGAAAGATCAACAACTCTATATGATTTTGATCTAGGAAGAGCGTCAAAATCATGTGATAAAGGTGTAGATGATCTTTCATGTTCAAAATGTGTGCAGGAGGGCTTATGACTAGAGAGAATAAAAGGATCATAGGTCTGCCCTTGAGATCTTTCATGATCATTAGTTGGATTCACCATAGAGATATTAAATGGATAATGTGTTGTGCTTTGAATACTTGTCCCATGGGATCCACTAGAAGTATAATGACCACTCCCACAATGACCAAAGACACTATCAATATCAGTTTTCTTCTCTGGAATTTGATAATGAGTAGGTGCGACGCTATATCCACCACTGCCCATTCCGAACAAATCATCCATGATACTAGATCCTTCTACATTACCAGTACTAGGACCACTAATATGCCAAGATCCCATAAATTCAGTTAAGTTATCAACGGATGGTTGTTCTGGAACTTGAACTTGTCCTTGTTGTCCATAACCATATTGTCCATAAGGATCATAAGATTTCATAACCATAACTTTGATCATAGCCATAAGGAACATAAGTCTGTGGTGGGGGCAAGCAGGGCAATTGTTGTTGTTGCTCAGGCTGTGGTTGTGGCTGGCTAGAGTTATCCTTTCCTTTTCTTTGGTATTGTTTTATAGATGCAGGCCTAGGAGGAAGATCTGCTTCTTTTTCTTTCCTTTTAAGCCTTAATAAATCAACAAGAGGAGGACTTGGAGGTGGTGGAGTTCGTCCTCTGATATGTGATCCATCTGATGGAGCCGTAGTAGAAGAATCACCATATGTAGACTTATCAATGTATCCTCCACCAGATGGTATGGTTGACCCTGAGGATGCTTCACTTTCATCTACAGGTAGAGGGCCAAAGAAATCACCTGGATCATCCAGATCTTTCTCAAGTCGGTTGATTGCAGAGTTTGCTTGAATTCTCTCTTCTTGATCATACTGTTCTACATTAATACCCATCTGATTTGCAATTGTTGGATCAGGGTTACCACCTGATCTACCTACATCTAAAACAGGAGCATAAGTTTCCTCATTCAACCAAGCCTGCATGGGGTCATCATCATCGTCTCTGTCATAATAAATGTAAGCCCAATCCAATGGATCTTCAGTCATGAAGTCTTTAGTTGACTTGCTGAATCTTTCATGAAGATATTTTTCCTTCAACCTTATGTTGTAATGCACATATACCAAAGTGTGCAATCGTTTTGCCCCTAGCCTGTTCCTTCTTTTTGTATGAATTAAGTTAAAGGTGCTCCAATTTCTCTCGCACCCCCTGCAGTAGCCGTTTGGGACAACACTTTAATAGCTATACTTCTTAACTCTTCACAGTCGATTCCATATTCGACCCACCATTCAGCTGCATATGAAAGAATATATAAAGTTAATAACCATATATGATAATTCATAGGTATGTAATAAGAATGTAAGTACTAAGTATGTAACTTCGAATACCAGGTGCCATCTTATCCCTTGCATATACAACACCTTTCATCCTAAAGACGCCTTGTGCTTCCCTAAATCTCTTTATCTGTTCAAGGGAAGATAACATAAATTTATAGGTCAAGATATTCTACATGATCAAGTTATTCTTATTAATACTTCATAGTAAATTATTAAGTTATAACTTACTTGCGCCATAGCTAGCAATGCCTTGTTGCTGTCATTGCCGCTGTACTTGTCAATCACTGTATGTACCACCATTTGTAGGTCTGCTTTCAGCCCTAGATCAAGACTGTATTGGAACCTAGGATTGAGGTAATAAGCTGGGTACGGAAAATAATTGAAGTGAGTGATAAGACAAAATAGTCAAATTTATAATGTAATTTGTAACTTGAAAGTTAATTCAAAATCTTTACCAACTTTGTGAAGGGGATGACTAAGCATTTTCTTCCATCTCTTATCAATTGATTCGAGGAATTGTTTACAAGATGTTGATCCCGCTGCCTCCTCTACACGTTCTCTCATCATGCGCATAGCCTCATAGACATAAGGCAAGGTGGCTTTTTTGTCGCCATCCACCATTCGGAGAACATACACAAGTGGGCTCATTATCTTCAAACGCCTTGATAGCCTTCTCCAAAAATTGTCATCAATTTTCCTTATTGTTGTTGCCTGCTCAGATTTACTATCTGGATGACGAGCTCATTGTTCAGATATAAACATCCTAAGAAGCCCTTGTTTCTTATCCTTTATACTTTGCATTGCAATGAAATTACTAGCAAAGCGAGTGATTCCAGGACGTACCAAATCTCCATCACAGTACTCCTTGCTTCTCATCATTGCTAGAAGACAAGAGCGGTTATATATGAAGTTGGTGACCCTCCTCGCACTAACCATTACTTCATTGAATAAAGTACTTTTCCCAAAGTCTTTAAGAATCAGATCAACAGAATGTGCTGCACAATGAGTCCAATAAAGAGAATATTTTTTAGAATCTTCAAGAAGTTTACCCGCTTTCTTGAAATTGCCACCATCATCCGTCACAATCTGAACCACAAGCTCTTTTCCTATATCTGCAATTGCACTCTCCATTAACTTGGCAAGATATTTGTGGTCCTTGATATGTGCAGATGCATCAACAAACTTTAGAAAGTAGGTCACTCCCTCATTAAATGCTAGATAATTTATAATTTTCCGCTTTGTGCCACTTGCCCAACCATCACACATCAGAGTAACACCGAAGATAGGCCAAGTCTTTTTTCTCTGCTCATCTATGCACTCGTCGATTTCCTTCTTCTCAACAGGTAAGTACTTGTTCAATCATGTGTGCATATATGGGCCAGACGCCACATTGGGAGCAATACCATGTGCAAAAATAAAATTTCCAATAGCTTGACCTACAATCTCTTTGGCATTTTTCCAAATGCCAGTTATTGTTTTGGGCTTTGCATCCTTCCTGCGGAAAGTAGGCTCAGAAGATGTGAATCTCATGCTATGGGATCTGAAATTCTCCATTGTAGGGCTCAAGATTTGACTTCTTGTGGCTTGAGGTACACCAGATCCACCCCCTGCTTCATAAGTAGAAGAACCAAACCCTTTCCGGGTTTCCATGAATTATCTAATGTCATCTCTCTTATGCCTTTCCATCACAGATTCTTTCATGATTGCCCTCCATGCTTTTCTTTTGGTCGGTGTGTTAATATCACTAGGGTACACAATGTCATCATCATCATCATCGTCACTATCATCTACACGAATGACACTAGGACCAAACAATACTTCTTTGAATCTGTTTATCTCTAATTGTGTCATCAACTCTCTTCATATTCTTTTGATTTGCCAAACCTTTAAAGTATTTCTTCACTTCATCGGGACATCTCCCACAAACTTTCACATTCTTGTCCCCTCCTGTTAGATGCTTTTTAAACCTAGAAATACCTCCACTACCAATCACCTTGTCGCAATAGTTGCATTTTCTCTTCTGCTTAGTGCCATCAACCATTTGGCAATGCTCCCATCCTGGATCAATTTTGCCCCCAATATTAGATCTACCACCACCACCACCACGTTCCTCCCTCCCACTCCCATCATGGCTCATCCTACCACCCTCAGATTCAGAACCATGGAATGAAGTAGACATCTTAAATCACACTTTCATAGCCTGAAATTAAAAGACATATACAAGGGTTAATATTTAATACTTTACAAAACACATGTAAATAGTAAACGTTCTTCAAATGCAATAGAAAATTTACTTATCTTTAATTTCAGACCTATATAAATGTATCAGTTGTTAATTTAATGACCCATATACTTAATATGAAGTTATGAACATAGTACGTGTATGTGATATCAAGATTAGAATTCTATGTTCAAAAGATTTCACATTTACTAAACAAATCAGACCTCAAATTAAGCGAATATATGCTGCAACTATTATACTAATTTTTCTAATACATATTAGAATTATTCATAATTTTTTAATATTATTCATAAAATTTCAGCTTATTAATGAATATTTAATACAAAATTCCGTAATAAACAGTAGATTATAATCAACTTTAAGTATATTTTTCCTTTTTAGTAGTGTATAACTATATAAGAGTGTACTTATATAAATTTAACTTATATTATATGTAAAATCCCAAAAAAAATATGAGAATATTAAAAAAAACGAGTTTAGGAGGGGTAGGAGAGGAAAATGTGGTAGATCTACCAAAATTTCATAAATATATGTTAGATCTAGTAGAGAGGGAGTAGATTTACCAATTTTAGTTGTTAAATACTAACAATAGTGAGTAGATTTCAAAAAATACGAATTCGGGAAGCAAACTAGAAGAAGATATGAATTTTTGATAAATTTGTGGTAGATCTAGTAGAGAAGGGGTAGATCTACTAGAGAAAGGGTAGATCTACTATTATTAACTAAGATTAAGCAAAAAAAAATCAAAATTACCTTGTTCCAAGTTCCAGCTCCTTTTTCCTCTTCTTCAGCAGCAGTCGTCAAAATCGCAGCTATGTCGGGCGAATATGTCGCCGTGTCGCCCGATTCGGCGACTTATTGAAAATTTGCATTGGGACGGGCCTGTTTTGGTGACTTTTGGGCCCATGTCGTCGAACCGGCCCAATATGTCGACGACACTGTAGAAAAAAGATGTTTACATGCATTCGACGTCGCCCACTGTCGACATCGACACTTTCGGCGACACATCGCCCAATGTCGACGACATTTAGAACCATGGGTCCAACAATGTTTTAGAGTCTTAGTCACAAGATGGGCATACATGACGTGAACCCTTCAGCTTGAGGGGAGTCTTAATATAGTTGTTTTATATTCCTAATATTTCATTATGTTATTTTTCTTTACTACTAGACTTTTATGTGATTCTCCTAGTTGTGTTATTATAAAAGGAGAGGTAGTACATTGCTCCTCTCACAAGTTGCACATTGCAACACCATAATTCTCTGCTCACACTAAGGTTTGAATCTTTTAACCTAGGATTCCATGTCGGACGACATGACCTAAATTGAAAACACCAATTTTGATAGTTTCGAGAATGGTTATAGGTGGTAAGAGGTAAGATTTATGCAGGGAAAATACCAGAGAAAACTATCAACCAAAGAGTTAAACTGAAGCGTGAAAGAGAAAAGCTGAATAAAACCCCAATATCTAAGCAAGTACATGAAACATGCTTGGTTTCAAATTAGAAGATTAAATTTTAAAATAAATTATTAAAAATAGGAAGAAAACATCATTTAATATGATTTTGATCATTAATGTACTCATTATGAGTAGAGAATAGACACAATTCAGAAAAAATGGTCGCACAACCTGTTGATACTAAAAGAAAACCATAAATTGTGGCTCAATTGGTGATAACTCAAAATAGTGAATAAAAACATGGATTTTGGAAGTCAACAAGCTCCTATATCTTACACGATTGACTGTCCATAACCTATATGACTTCTCATATGGCATATGTGTCAAGGGTTGTAGGATACCTATTGCTTTAATATAAATTGGGGACGATATCAATCATGAATGATGTGGTAATGGTTATTGGGAAGATTGAGATATACCAATATACTAAAGAAGCATCGCATTTGTGGTTAACAATTATGTATCTCCATGGACCAAGCTCAATAATCTGCCTCTACATAGGGATCTAGCAACAACATATTGCTTCTAGTTCTAGGCCTCTCCAAACTTACAAGATGTCTACAAAGGTAGATATACTATGCAGTCATACCTTCTATCGAATAACATGTAAATTTCATGGTTATCTCTCTCTCATTCATTTTTTATGTTTCACAACCACTAAACAATATTGTATGACACACCACAATGAAGGTGGCCCGAAAAGTTAATGTTAGAATTTTTAAATAACTAGTTTGATGTTTTCTTTTCTACACCTATGTATATTCCCCCCTAAGTGGTATGCTATATATATAAGGGTATGAAAAATAGTTTTTATGTGGTTTCTTGTGGTATTTTTCTGTACGGTATTAGAGCATGATCTCTTGGGTTAGGGTTTCCAACATTAGCGCAGGCGCTCCCACTCTCACCCCTTTCTCCACCACCACCATCTTCCCCTTATTCTTGTCCTTTCTTCCCATGTCCTTTGCTTCTAGACCAATGCCAACCTAGGAAGCAGAAACACATATTATAAATTCTAGATTGATTATCCACATTAATAATTTTTTATTTCATAATGCAAATATACTATTGGTTTCATCATTTTCCATATTATAAAGTTTACATTCACATAGTAAGATAACTTTTGTTTTGATTTTATATTTCCTTTATGTTTGTTTCTTAAAATCCCATGTTATGACTTACTTCACAGAGTTGGATAGATGGAGATTATATGTATAAATTTCATTAATTCCATGCTCTATGTGTGTGTATGTATATGTCTAGCTATGCATGTGTAAATATGTGTATATGTATATGTCTATGAATATATATATATATATATATATATATATATATATATATAAATGTTATATGTATATATATGTGTGTGTGTGTGTGTGCGTGTGTGTGTGTGTGTGTGTGTATACATATGCATATGTGTATGCCGTGTCCAAAGTCGTGCCCATGTCCTATGTTTTTGAAATTGTCGTGTCCCGTGTCCTATGTTTTTGAAATTGTCGTGTCCCGTGTTCGTCCATGTCCATGCATGTCCCCTGTCCATGTCCATGCTTCCTGGATGCCAACCTTGCTTTTTCCAACTAGATGTAGCTATAAGCGTTGGCTATAAACATCAAGTCCTCCATGCCTCTTGTTACTAGGTTTCTCCTACCAGCCTTTGCCAACCCTAGTTTTGATCTAGCGAGATTTATCCCTCCATCTTCGTGATAGGATAAATGCTGTAATACAAACACTATATCCACATACTTATGAACTCTGATGCCAACAATCTGATTCTCATTAGAACTTTTTGGTCTTTCGTCTGCTTTATTTAGGTTGTGTTTTATTTTCCTTTATTTGAGCTTATGTAAAGCCATGTGGTTTAGTCTCACATTGGCTACTTTCTGACTTATCTTGTTTTATGTGCCTATATAAAGGTTGGACCATGTCACACACTTTAGGAATATGATCTATTTCCTTTTTCCATTTGTTGCACTTTAATTACTTCTCTAGTAGGGTTTACAATAATAACGTGGGCGTTTCCATGACACTATTTATACTTTTTCTTTCTGTAAAATATTCCTTTTTAAGTCCATTTCCTCTCTTCTTCCTTGGCTACTCTACGACGGGAATGATCCTATTTATGAAAGCACCCACTCAAAAATACTTGTTTACTGTGGATCTTTCTTCTTAATCTCCTAATGGTTTATCTCATGATTTCCATGGCACCTACGGAACCATTTTTATTACTTCTGGAGAATTGGATGTCAAGAATAATGCTAGATGGAGTGGATTCTTCCCTATCCATCTTAAATTTAAAGAAAATGGTTACTATTTGACCAATGAACCACCCAAGAAGCTTCCTAAGGATGGCTATCTTAAGAAAGTGGGATCTACAATACTTCAATTATTGGTGACTACTCTCATGTCTTGGATCCTCAACAGTGTGGATTAGAAGACTGTCGATTCCCTTATCTATGTTTGTGGTGCTATGTGCTATCAGCTTGCCCATAAATATGCAATTACATATATTAGAGAGTCTGGTTAATTTAGTTAATTAAGTAATTAGTGTCTAATTGTATATGGGCCCAAGTGTGTCTTGGTCCAGCAGGGTTTAGCGACAGTCTGTATGCTTCCCCCTTCTCCTATATAAAGGAGAGGGATTCCTCTTATCAAATATATCGAATAGCCTTGTTTTATTTTATCACAACATAATATCCTAAATTTTTTTCGAAGAACATACCAAACTCAGTCTGGTTAATTTAGTTAATTAAGTAATTAGTGTCTAATTGTATATGGGCCCAAGTGTGTCTTGGTCCAGCAGGGTTTAGCGACAGTCTGTATGCTTCCCCCTTCTCCTATATAAAGGAGAAGGATTCCTCTTATCAAATATATCGAATAGCCTTGTTTTATTTTATCACAACATAATATCCTAAATTTTTTTCGAAGAACATACCAAACTCATTACTCTTGAAACGTATATTGGTAACTATTATTCTCAATCAATTAGTCATTGAGATAAATTTGATATATAGAACTAATATCCAAGAACATACCAAACTCATTACTCTTAAAATACTTATTGGTAACTATGATTCTCGAGAATCAAAGTCATTGAGATAAATTGGACACTTAGGACTCAATGAGTATGAACTTAAAACCTCCCAATGCCAGCGAGAAGAATTGTTTCTTATATAGAATTTTGTAGCCCCACTTGAATCTTTGCTAGAGTTCACAGTTTGATACCAATCACTAATCCGCTTGGCCTATTGACACTACATCTTATACCAATTGTTCCATTTGTCCCTGTGACAACATATTGCTCTATCATATCTACTTGTAATTGCAGTCCTGGCTGCCGTGGTTTCTCCTAGGGTGGAGATTCTAGAGGGCGACATGACACTCTTATCACTTTTTTCTTGTGTGGGAAAAATAATCATATAGGAGACAGTGTTGGGTGAATCGTGAAAGACCTACTTGAATCTTTGCTAGAGTTCACAGTTTGATACTAGTCACTAATCCGCTTGGCCTATTGACACTACATCTTATACCATTTGTTCCATTTGTCCCTGTGGCAACATATTGCTCTATCATATCTACTTGTAATTGCAGTCCTGGCAGCCATGGTTTCTTCTAGGGTGGAGATTTTAGAGGGTGGCACGACACTGTCGCTTTTTTCTGGTGTGGGAAAAATAATCATATAGGAGACAATGTTGGGTGAATTGTGAAAGACCTACTTAGGCAAGTCAAGTCACTACTTCTCAAAAAGGATCATCACCTCCCATGACATTGTAGTTTAGATACATAATTAACATAATTGAGTTTGAGTGGATACTCCAAAGTTGCCTAGTCAAGCTCTCCATTTATATCGCAACAATAGATTCTTCCCTCCTCACTGCTTATGATAAGAATATCGATATGTATCGTGCTAGAATTTGATACCTTAGGTAAAATTATCTTAAAACAAATGATTGGACTCTTCCCATATCAATTGGATGCAATTTCATTTAGGTGGGCCATCAATAGGTACTCCATAGCTAAGTGTGCTCGGCCTGTAGTACTACTAGGATAGGTGACCTATCGGAAGTTTTCTCTGGATGTGTGTGAGCACAAAGCACGTAGTAGAGGACAGTATTGATCTATGGGGCTAATCATCATCCCCGATACTCTACTAGTTCCTTGGGTTTTAGGCTCGGGAATTACAAATGACACTAAAGCCACCCTTCCAATAGGTGTGGGGCCCACATGGACATGTGGCAACCCAATCTTGATCCATGCTGGCCAAGCATGACGAAAGGGCTATCTACTAAGGCGAGATGAAGCAACCCTTGCGCTGGTAGCTGTGAGTAGGGGATGGGGTGTAAATGGGTCATTTTGAGGCTGTATTGAAATGGAAAAGAGATAATGTGGCTATATAATTGAGACTTGATGAGGATGTCAGGAGTATAAGTGGGGGAGATTGTAACATCCTCGAATATGAGGCCTCAGATAAAATAATCTTAAAAAGAATGATTGGACTAGCCACATCAACAAGGTGCACCTCTTTTTCAGGTAGCCCATCAATAGGTACTCCACAGAAACAGAGTACTAATAGGATGGATAACCTATTGGGAAGCTTTCTCAGATTGTGCGTGAGTGAGGAGGAAGCGCGCAATGGAGATCAATGTTATTCCCAAAACCCTACTAGAGCCTTTGGTTGTAGGTCCAAGCATCATGCAATGTTTGTAGGGTCATAGATGCTAGTGACTAGCCACATATTAGCTATATTCTTCCTTACTTTCTTATTCATGGCGGTGCCTGAAATTCGACCTATTATGTCCGTCAATGGTTCCCCATCTACAATAAATGGACTTGGCACTTCCAGAATTGCTCCCCCTACTCATATATCTTATATGCTCCTTGCTTTCTTTCAAATTTGTTATTTCTCAATATAATTCCTGAAGCTTTGAACTACAGAGTATTATTTCCATTTGACTATATCTAACAAGATCTTTGCACGAAGACGAGGATTGATGGGGGCACCTATAAACCACATGGGCTCTAATACCTGAATTGGATGTAGATCCTAATGCATATGTTCTCCAATGGCATTGCCATCTTAGACATTCATTTGTTGCCAAGCTCCACTATGTTCTTAAGACATTAGAATGTCCTTTGTTGAGTACCACTCATGTAAATTTGGGAAACAGGCCGACAATGAGTGGCCTAGTAGTGAAGAGTAGGTTTCTTCTGAGGAAGTAACTCGGGTTCGATTCCTAGGTTATAAACCAATCTTCAGAATGATTTGAACCCGTTGTGTGGATGACCATGGCTTAACTGACTCCCCTGATTTGGAGACTATTGGGTAGGGTTAGTTTACCTTGCCGAGTTGGGTCCGAAGTGGCCCTTTATAGGAAGGGTTCTCAGCATAAAAAGAATTCGGGAAACAATCTTGTACCACATTTCTAAGTTGCACAAGTATAAGTACCAACTCTATTTTTTAA
Source organism: Alisma plantago-aquatica (assembly GCA_963693085.1). Classification (NCBI taxonomy): domain Eukaryota; kingdom Viridiplantae; phylum Streptophyta; class Magnoliopsida; order Alismatales; family Alismataceae; genus Alisma; species Alisma plantago-aquatica. The sequence goes on along the minus strand of OY856413.1, from coordinate 805,045,389 downwards.
ACTTCTTAATTTAGACATTTGAGGATCTTGTAAGGTCCATGAACACTATTTATGAGTAATTCATTTCCTTTGATCATGATATCCCCACATTCACCTGGATTATCGATTCAAATCTAGATCACAAGTTTTTCATATCATTAAAATGTTCTGTTAGAAACCAAAATTCATTTTTCTAAGTGCATTCCAGTTTTTTCCACTACAGGACACTCAAAGTTTTATGGAAGAATCTCACTACGTACCTCTCTTCTGTCGAAATCATCCACCAAACCTATTTCTTTCACAGACCTTAACATAAATGGGGATGTTGAGTGATGAAGAACCGTCTGCATTATGTAACAATGCCCTTCTTTTCCACTTGCATATTACTAATTGTCTAAATTTAATGCGCTGCACACCGCTTACTATCTCATCAACAAAATTCCCCCTTCTCCCCTCAATAAAATTTCTACAACTTTGTATCCAGAGGCACCTTATTGCCGTATACCTCCTACAGTATTTGGGTGGACTTGTTTTATAGATTTATTTACCCATTGCTGTCATATGAATTTTCATTGGCTCCCCAAACCTTAGAGGGATACAAATGTTATCATCCTTTCAACAACCATGTTTATATCAATGTGGATCTTTGAAAATACCCTTTCTTCTCGGGGGTTGGGGCTCGCCCGACCCTAAAACTCTTTTTTGACAATTCTACTATCAGTCTACCTCCCACCGCCAGCTACATTGCCAGCTCTTGTGTTTCTAGCTAGCTCTTCTATCAGTCATGCTAGGAAGCCACTATAGGTATATTATACACTAGATGGTAAGCGCCATAGGCGTGAGTTGCTTTGTGCCCTCTGTCACCTCTACTCCCATGTAAGATCTTTTAGTTGAGCCTTCTGATTATAATCTAGCATACCTTGATTTCTCTATTGCGTTGTGAAAGGGTACTCGAACGATTACATTTGATCATATTGCTCAATTTGCTCCTGTGACACTTCAGTCCAAATTTCTTTGCATTTGCTAAGACACTTCTGTGGTTGTGGGTCCAAAATGCAAAGGCGCATGCAATGGAGCAAAATATCAAGCCCTTTAAAAACACGGGCGCCGAGGACTTGGTCCAACCACCTATGAAATGTAAAGTTTTTGTATGTTGCTGGGTCTTTACACTCATGTTATAATCTCAGTGGCACAATTGAACACCTTAAGGCACAACTTGTAGCCAAAGACTATATGCAGACTTCTGGCATTACTTATTTTAAAACATCATTGGTGGTTTCCAGGGCTAACTCTGTCGAGATCCTATTCTCTGTTACTGTTAATTTTAATTGGCCACTCTATCAGTATTATGCTAATAGCGCCTTCCTATATTGTTTTTTATATGGTGACCTTTAAAAAAGAATCTATATGGAGCAACTTCCATGATTTATTGCTCAGGTGGGAGTGCTCTAAAGTTTGTCGCATGTATATACGAGCTAATTCAAAGTGTAAGAGAATGCTTTTAAGAACCAAACTCTGTTATAATAACCTCTGGCTTCATAATTTTCAATTTGATCACTTCGTGTTCATAAAGAGAACTAAGTCAAGAAAAGTTGCTGTGATAATTTATGTGCATGACATTATAGCATCACGAAGTGATTTTTCTGGTATCCAAGATACTAAGGATAATATCTCATAACACTTGCTTACTGAAGACCTGGGCAAATTATGATATTTCATTGACATCAAGGTTTCTAGAACTAAAACTACTATATTTCTATCACGATGAAAAATACACTCTAGATGTACTCCAGAGATGGGCGTGCTTAGAGAAAGACTGTCTGACACTCCACTGGATCTGTACTCATTTGTGTTGATGGTAAATCTCCTTGCTTTGATAGAACTAGGTGTGTATGCTTTGTTGGCAAGTTGGTCAGCCAGACTGTAAGAAGGCCAAACATACTACTGCAATGTGAGTTTATACCTTAATTAGCAAAGGCACTGACATTGGGATGTTATCCCTCACATTCATTGATACTTCAAGAAGAAACATGTTCATGGATTACTACATAAGATGAGGATCCACTTTAATAACTTAGATATTCTGATTCTGGTTATGCTGGAGACAACTAGATCAAAGTTCTACACATCGATACTGTGTTTTTGTCAGTGTGATCCCTGTAACCTGGAGGTGCAAGGGCAAATAGTATTTTCTAGATTCAGGTTGAAGCCGAGTATCGAGCTATGGAATATACATGTAAATTCTGGATTAAGCAATGCTGTGGGTTCTTGGTGTCCAGGTCTTCAAGTCCATGCCGATGTACGACGGCAACAAGGTGGCTACGTTTATTATGAACCACCCAATTTTTCATAAAAGCACAAAGTACATAGTAGTGGATGGTCACTCTGTACTTGAAGCCATGGCAAAGAGTTGGATAGCTACTCAATACTCAGAAGTCATAAGACCAAGTTGCAGATATTTTCACCAAGAAACTTGCTAGAAAGTCATGTTTCCATCTTCTTTACAAGTTGGTGTGATTGGTATCTATATCCCAACTACAGTGGGAGTTCCAGAAAATATACAAATAAGTGTAGTGTAATGTTTTCTTCTTCTGGATATACAATGTAATTTTTCTCTTAATGGATTTGTTATATAATAGGGGTATGCATTTCTCAATGGAGTGGTGCAGATTCAAACCCAGGTAGTACACCTCACGATTTGCCTCCCATTGCACATGGCGGGCTCAATGCCGTTTGGGACACCAGAAGAGTTGCCCCTTTTTGTTGTTCCAAAAACAAAAAAGGGGTACTGTTTATGTAACAGTTTACCTGATGGGGATTTTTCCCTATGCATCATTATTCTTCAGTTAACAATTTGCTTTTATACACCTGGTATCTTCTTTATTGCCCTGTTTGTATCAATCTTTTTTATTTACGTATTTATGGCCTAAAACCTCTGGTTTCAGTTGTTCACGGTTTACCTTTTACCCAGTAATTCTAGCTTTATGTTTCATGTATTTCTTACAGAAGAAAGACTTTCCATAGAAGTGAAAGAAGTTCAAGGATAAAGGAAGATTATTACCCAGTTTCAAGCAATGTGGAAAACAAATACCAAAAGGCTGGCTTTTCCTATTATTCTAGTTGCTACTATTATTTTGTTCTCGCAGAAATTAATCACTCCATCCGACAGAACACCCTACTCCTTATTGTCTTCGTTCAATGTTCTGATGCTCGGAAAAGGAAAATTGGAAAACCACCACGAAAGTCATCAAATGGCGGTGGATCTGGATACCGCTGATTCCTATGCTCCTGTGAACCATACTTTTGTGGAATTTAGAGGGAACACTGCTCAACCTGACTTTGGTGGACTAAATACGAGCATTCCTGTTAGTATGACAATGAATGAATTCAATGATGATATCTTGAAATCGCATAATGGACCCAACTTTAGACATAAAAGTATAGCTAATATTAGTAATTATGATCCAGAAGGAAAGCATGAGAGTGAGAAAGTCAATGTTCTGAGCAATAGAGACCATGAAACAGATGGTTTTGCATTTTTACCTGAAAGAATTCCAAGGAATGATTCCACCTTGGATTCTGAACTAAAGCAAAACAATAATTCTGGCTTTCTTTCTCTTCAACCTTTCCCCACAACCATATCCAACCACCTAGCTCCTACTTTGCAGCCAAATGATCTGCTTAACACCTCAAGCGGAATGGCTTCCCAGGTTGCCGATTCTACATCTTTGCACAACTTATCAACCCAAAACATCTCCAACAATTTGACAAAGCCTCTATTGCAAGATTCCCAGCCCACCATTGTGAAGAATTCTCCTGAAGAAATGGAAATTATTCTAAAGAAGAATAGAAGGGCACCTTCAGTCTCAATATCGATATCAGATATAAACCTTAAATTGTTGAACAACATAGCTTTCCCGAACACTGTGGTATGTTTTTTATTTATTTTTCAGTATAGCATTTTATTTCCACTACTTGATTTTATGACAATTCCTGGGATTTGGAGTTTGTTACAGAAGCCTCGTTGGACATCACAAGTTGATCATCAAATTGTGGAGGCAGCGACTAAAATAAGATCTGCTCCTTTGATGACAGTACAAACAGAACTTTATGCACCTGCCTTCCGCAACATCACTGCATTTACAAGGTACTCACTGATCGGTAATAAGAGAATTCCAAGTCTTGCACTCCACTTTATGTATCGTGATGAGATTCACAAGGTAACAATTAATACGAAAATTTAGAATGCAGAAACAGTGATCGATAGATATCTTGTCCAACACCCCTCCTCTATTTGAACATGGAAACGGGTCCAGGTTGATATAAATTAACAAATTAACAAATTGAGAAGATATGAACGCATATTCTTGAGAATGAGAGCATTTTGCTTATGCTGTGTTACAGTTGGAACTTGAAATTGCCACTGTAATTGTTAAAAAGTGTCAACTGAAATTCTTGGAGTTGCTCTTCTTAAAAAGAGTGTCCCCACAATTTAGTCATCTAGTCTATAAATAGGGATGAGAAGTATCCTTTAAAGAGAAATATAAAAAAAGTGCTTGAGAAATTTGATAAAAATAATGGAGTGATGATGGTAAACTCCGCCTATGTTTCATACACATGTGCACTTGTAGTTTGTTCGAAGCCCAGGTAAAGGAGGAAGGCTGTTGGTAGGTTGACAACCACTAAACCTTGTTACTCTTTTTAGAACATGGATCCTTATTAGATTCGGTGATAGGATCATAGATATTATACTTGTTCTTGGGGGGAAGAGTTTAAATATTATTAGTGCTTATGCCCCCCAAGTTAGCCTTAGCAAGGAGGCTAAGAAGGATTTTTGGGATACCATTGATAAGTTAATGCAAGAAATTATGATAGAGGAGAAGATCATTATAAGGAGTGGTTTAAATGGCCATATCCGGAGTAGCAATGTTGGTTGAGCATTGTGGTTTTGGATATGTCATTTAAATGAAGGAGAGAGGATATAGAATTTTGTGTTGCCTATGATTTGAATTTTAGCAAAGATTCATTTCAAGGAAAGAGTTTTTCATTTACTTACTTTCAAGAGTGGGATACCTAGCGGTGGATCAAAATGTATGCAACGATTGTAAACTAATCCCTGATGAAGAACTCACCATCCGATAAAAGTTGGTGTTTTGAATATTAACTTAGAGGATCAACAAAGGTAATTATAACGAAGCCAATATATAAGAACCAACTGGTGGAATCTTAAAGGATAAAACAAATTGAAATTATATGATAGATTTATCAAAGTGGTCACTGGAAATATGGCTTCTGATGTTAACACTGTGTGGGATAATATGAGCTCCCACAAAGTAAGAACCGCCAAAGAGGTTTTGGGGAGTGCAAAGGGTGTGGGCCTCCATCTTGAAAGAGACTTAGTGGTGTATGATGACGTACAAAAGGCTATTAAACCCAATAGGGAGATTTTTAGGAGCTTGCCTAGATCTCGAGATGTTGCCACTATTCAGATAAACAACAAACAAAGAAAGAAGCTAAGAAAGCTGTTCAAGAAGCCAAATCTAGATACTTTGAAGAGTCTTATAAGAAGTTGAACACTAAAAAAGGGAAAAAGATATACATATAATGGCTCGTATAAGAGAAAGGAAAAAAAGAAAATTGCATCAAGTAAAATGTGTAGAGAATGAAGATGATATCAAGAACTGATGGACACTACTTTCATAAGATTTTCAATGGCAATACTTTGAATAATGTAGAAGACTTGCATGACATGAATATAAGAGATATCATTTACACATGACAAGTTTCATTATATGAGATCTTTAATTATTAGAAAAATATGAAAAACATGTGGGCCATTCGGTATTGCTATTGATGTATGGAAGAGTATGCGGGTGAAGGAGCTATGAAGTTGGCAACTTTATCAATAAAATTATTAAGACCAAGAAAATTCCATGAGTGGAGAAACAATGTCATAGTTCCCATCTACAAGAACAAAGGAGATGTTCAAAGCTACAAAAACTACAAAGGTATGAAGCTTTGAGAGAGGATTTCGATCAAAAGCTGAGATCTGTAGCACGAATATCAAACTTGTGAGAGGATTTGGGTCAAAGCGATACCCGGTTAGGGTGTGCTCTCCTTTATTATATAGACAAAGACCATTTACATAATAGACCCAACATGAATAGGAAATAGTAAAGAGATACATAAAATAGAAAACTATTTTCTAACACTCCCCCTCAAGCTGGAGCATACACATCATGCATGCCCAGCTTGGAAGTCATATGCTTGAAAGCTGAAGATGGAAGTGGCTTGGTGAAGACATCTGCCACTTGCTGATTAGTCCTAGCATGAGGAATCTGAATCTTCTTAGAGAGCACTAAATCACGAACAAAATGGCAGTCCACTTCTATGTGCTTGGTCCTCTCATGAAACACCGGATTGCTAGCAATATGAATGGCTGCCTGATTATCACACACGAGAGAAATAGGGGTCTCAACGAACACACCCATTTCTGACAAAATAGACACAACCCACTATTGCTCACAACAAGCATGTGCCATGGCTCGATATTCGGTTTCTGTGCTGGATCGTGCTACCACATTCTGTTTCTTGCTCTTCCAAGTCACCAAATGTGACCCAATAAACACGCAATATCCAAAAGTAGATCGCCTATCTCTAACATCACCATCCCAATCAGCATTAGTGAACCCAGTGAGTTTTAAGGATGTATGTGTGAAGTTATGCCCCGTAAAGTAAAGTAAGCCCTTCCTTAGAGATCCTTTGATGTACCGAAGAATCTGGATGACTGCCATCCAATGTGACATCTTAGGTGCACTCATAAACTGGCTAACCACTCCAACAACATAAGAAATATCATGCCGAGTAACTGTCAAGTAGATCAGTTTCCCTACAATCCTATACTTTTCTGGATAAGAAAACTCACTGTCATAAGAAGTAGAAGTCTTGGTATGATAGTCCATAGGCGTGGAGACAGGTTTACACTGTGTCATGCATGTCTCTGCAAGCAGGTCAAGGACATATTTTCGCTGAGAGATTTGTTCCTTTCTTGGAGCGTAGGACTTCTATGCCAAGGAAATATCAAAGATTACCTAGATCTTTCGTCTGAAATTGTGTTTGCAGCCATTTCTTGAGTTGTAGAATGCCAGTAGAGTTATCACCGGTGATGACAATATCATCTACATAAACAACTAGAATAATGGTGCCACTCAAAGACTTATGCACAAAAAGTGAGTGATCAATAGAAGATCGGGTGAACCCAAACTGTATAAGTGCAACACTGAATTTATCAAACCATGCCCAAGGTGATTACTTCAGACCATACAAAGATTTCTTGAGCTTGCATACGTCTGACACTCCCCCTAAGCAACATACCCAGGAGGTTGCTCCATGTACACCTCCTCAAGAAGATCACCATGAAGAAAGGCATTCTTGACATCCAACTGAAGAAGAGGCCAGGAAAAATGAGTAGCAATAGAAATAAGAATTCACATAGAATTTAGCCGAGCCACGGAGAAAAAGTCTCAAAGAAGTCAACACCATGTGTCTGAGTATACCCCTTTGCCACCAGACATGCCTTCAAGCGATCAATAGACCCATCGGGTTTCTGTTTGACAGTGTAAACCCAGCGGCAACCTACAACTGACTTTCCAGGAGGAAGATCCACCAAGTCCCAGATAGAGTTCTCATGAAGTGTTGCCATCTCACTGTCCATAGCGCGGACCCAACCATCATGGCGGACTGCTTCCTTATAAGAATGAGGAACAACCGTAAAATCCAGTTGAAGAGCAAACATGCGAGCTGCAATCGACAAATGAGACAAACAACACACATTTGCTAAAGGATGACGGATAGTGCAGGACCAGACACCTTTTCGAGCTGCAACTGAAAGGTGTAAATCTGAAACTGAAGCATCAAGAGAACTCTCAGTAGAAACAGGTACCTCGGGAGTAATAGACGATGAGGCTACTGGACTGATGACGTTACATCCTCTTGGCGACACCCTGCTCACCTAGTGTAAACTAGGGGAAAGGATGGAGGCGGTGGTGGAAGTGGTGGTGGCGGTGGTGATGGTGGGGTGATATTAATAACACTCTCATCACACGGCACATGAAGAGGTGGCTCTCTCTCGCGCTCAAAGATGTAGTCACTCTCAGGATTGTGCTCCCCCTCACTTCGAACAAAGTCACTAAAGAACGGAGTAGACTCATGAAAGGTAACGTCAGCCGAAACAAAAAGACGGCGAAGACAAGGACAATAACACTTGTATCCCTTTTGTGTGGGAGAATATCTCAGAAAGACGGTGCGAACTACGCGAGGAAACAACTTGTCAGCTCGTGGATCAAACACGTGAAAAAAGGTAGTGCATCCAAACACACAAAGAGGAACATGAAAGGGTTGCTTATCAGGTCATAAAATAGAGAAGGGAGTAGCCCCTTGTAATACAAAGGATGGCTAACGATTAATCAAGAAACAAGCAGTGAGAAGAGCATTAGACCAATATCTCTTAGGCACAGACATTTGAAACAACAAAGTACGGGCGACATCAAGTGACAGTTTTTGCGCTTAACAACCCCATTTTGTTGGGGTGTGTGAGGACAAGTCGTCTGGTGAAACATGCCAATAAAATTACAGACCGTAGAAACAACCTTTTGAACATATTCAAGAGCATTGTCAGTACGAAGAGTCTTAATATGAGCATCAACCTGAATTTTTATTAACTAATGAAAAGTTTGAATAACAGACATGACTTCATCGCGAGACTTAAGTAAATAAACCCAAGTCATGCAGGAGAAATCATCAATGAAAGTGTAAAGTGGCGAGATCACCTCCTTACTAAAATTTAAAGTACAAAACATCCATCTTTTTAGAAAGACAAAAGATACTGAGGGTTGCATGTATAATATTCCAAGTAAATAAGCATGCACCAGATACATTACAAAATGTCAATAGCAGCGGAAAATAAAAGTACTAAGCCTATGACATGACTTTCATTGTTCATTACATGATTATTCCCAAAAGAAAAAGATAAGAGAAAAGGATCTAGCTATAGCAACCTAGACATCCTTTCAGATAGCTTGAGATCTACTCCTGAAATGACTTCCTTCAAACTTGTCCTTCTCCTTGCTCAGCACCAGCACCTGGGTGGTTGGGAAAGCACCCAACAAAAGTGGAAAGAAAACAAGGTATGTGTCACAAAACTAGTCTAGGATAACAAGATAAGTAAAGCAAATAAGAACATGCTAGGGTTCATCATAAGATGAAGATAACAAGAGTATGAGACTATATTCAAAAGAAACCTGCCATTAACAATTATATCAAAAAGGATTTGCATGTAAGATAATTATGTCTACCTAACTATGTAGGGTTGAAGCACCTACTGGACCTCTGACCTATAGGTGAGGGGAGAATAAGACATTCCCAATCACCTACACACTTATATAGGGGAGAATAAAAACATTCCCCAGGGCGATTAAATACATGCCCTCTGTGGGTGGTTGTACGTAAGTACCGTTACTTTAAATCAAATAGAACATAAATCCACATGTTAGAAAAGTAGTCATGGCAATAGTAGTCATAATATTCAATAAGCATGACAGTGGGGTATAAGACAAGAAGAAATTATAAACTAATTTGAGGCATGAACAACATTAGGATTCAAGAATAGAATATTTAGGGTTCATTTAAGCCTCATTAGGGAAATATAGGGTTTGGCTACAATTATCCCAACATAGGGTGTAAGGAATGCACATACCTCTCTTATTGATATCAATTACTAACTTTCACCACTTTAATTGAGTCCAAGTTCCACTTTGCCTATTTTCAATGTATTAACATGTATTAGAGTACATAGTGCACATTAATATATAGAAACCCTGATTTCAGAACTTTTTAGCAAAATTTGGATTTAGCTTTTGATAATATTACCAATGAGCTTATTAGGTTCTCCTGATCAAGAAAACATATTTTTATGTTAATTTTGGAGTTATGATGATTAAGATGTAATTTTTATGGATTTTACACATTAAATTCGTTTTACAAAAATCACCCTTCGTCAAACTATGAAATCAGACCTTGAAAATATTTTTATTAGATATAGATTAATTTTCCAATTCCAAAACATATTTATTTGTCAAATTTGGATAAGCGGTTTAGAAGATATGAATTTTTCAATACTGACCAATAGGAAATTGCCACATCATCAAACCGATCGAGATAATTAAAGAGAGAGGGAGAGGGAGAATACACCATTTGACCCAAGATCAGGTTTGAAGTTGCACAGGTAACCAAACTTGAGCTTCTAGAGAAGGTAAAACAGCAAGAAACCAAAACCCTAGAAGAACATGGTAAAGAGAGATGGAAATCATCGATTTTAAACATAGAAGCATGAGTTTTAAGCATGTACTAAGCAATATATGAGAAGGGAGTTAAAAAAACTTGCCTCTAGGAAGGTAAGAAGGTTCAAACAGAAAGGATTCTGAGATTAGAAGGTCTGATTGCTCCAAGTCAAGCTCCTTTCTTGAGCAAAGATCACCTTCTCCACTTTAGAGGTGCAAACCCTAGCAAAAGAGCATGGAGATGAGATGTTTTAGGGTTCTTAGGTGGAGTTTTACCATGTATGGTCATGGTTCCGACCTGGAAGGTGGGAGAAATACTAACAACATGAAAACAAGGAAGGAAAGGAGGATTCTTACTAGTTTTGGTCAAAATCACTAAGGAGGAGCTTAAGAAATCCTAAATCGAGAAATTTGGAACCCTAGGAGCCTTTTTCACCAAGGTAGGCACCTTCTTTTACCTTGGGACAGCAACTTCGTGGCCAAACATAGAAGGGACGATGCTCTAAGCTATAAGAAAGAGAAGGATAGGATTTCTTCTTGGATTGGGAGGTGGGAAGGGGTAGACATGGCTTTATAAAGAATGGGGCAAGCATGAGGTGTCTATGTGACTTTCCATGTGTGCTTAGGCTAGGGCTTCATGGCTATGCAAGAGGACAGCTCATGGACTCTTCTTGCATATCAAAAATCGGTCCTAAGAGCCCATAGAGCCTTCTAGGCCATCCCCACCGTCCTTCAAAGAAAGAAATAACCCCATTGGTTGATAACTTTTAAAGATAAACACATTTATAAAGAGGGTAATCCCTATAATACCCTTGGAAAGTAACACCTTCAAACCAAGGTGCAACCAGGTGCCCCATGGTTCAAAATCTCGTGAATGGTAAGGAAATATCTAAGGATTAAAATTCAGGTGATAATTTGCAAAGAAAACCTCCCAATTTGGTAAATTGCATAAAAGTTCAGAATGTACCTAAAATTGCATAACTTGCACAAACAACATCCAAATCGAACCAAATTTGAAACTTAGGCTCATTGTATGTTTTCAAATCATATCAAAAACTTAAATTAAGGTTTAGAGAACTTTATTATAGTAATTAAGCTTTCATTGAGGTATTTGTGCATAAACCCTTATATTGGTACAATTAGTGAATAAATGTTCACTAAACCACTATAAATTCCACTGATTAAACATAAACAATAAAAATTATAGAAATGAAATGGAAACTTGGGGAAAAGGTTTACATGGAGATTACATCTAAGATTCATTATGTTACAACACTCCACCCCTTAAAAAGGATTTTGTCCTCCAAATCTCAAGCAAAAAGAGAAGGGTGAGTACGTAACATTTCATCTCTCAACTCCCAAGTGGCTTCTTCCAGACCATGATATTTCCACAAAACTTTTACCAGCTCAATCTTTTTGTTCTTCAATTGCTTTACTTGGGAGTCAAGGATCTTCACAGGTAGCTCTTCATAGGTCAGATTCTCATATATCTCCAAAGGCTCAACAGTAAGCACATGAGAAGAGTCCTTCACATACTTCTTCAGCATAGGGACATGGAACACATTATGAATCTTATCATAGGAAGGAGGTAAAGCTAAGCGATATGCACAGTCTTCAACCTTATCTAAGATTTCAAATGGTCCAACATAGCGGGGACTCAACTTGCCTTTAACTTTAGATCTAGCAATAGAACGGATAGGCTTGATCTTTAGAAATGCATAGTCACCCACTAGGAAGTTAACATCGGACCTCTTCTTGTCAGCATACGTCTTCTGTTGGTCTTGAGCAGCTTTCATGCGTTTCTTTATCAACTGCATCTTTTCTGTCATAATTTGCATGTCATCAATCTTCACTAGAGAACGTTCACCGACATCAACCCAATGCAAAGGTGAACGACATGGTCTACCATAGAGAGCTTCAAAAGGTGGCATACCAATACTAGCTTAGTAACTATTGTTGTAAGCAAACTCAGCTAATGGCAGATACTGATCCCATGCACCACCCCAATCCATCATACAAGCACGAAGCAAGTCCTCCAGAATCTAAACTGTTCTCTCATATTGACCATCAGTCTGCGGGTGGTAAGCTGTACTGAAACGCAAGTCAGTACCCATCTCCTCCTGAATCTGTCCCCATAAACGAGAAGTAAACTTTGGATCATGATAAGAAACTATTACCTCAAGTACTCCATGCAAGCATACTATCCACTCAACATACAACTGATCCATATCTGCAACTTTGTAATTGGTTTTGAAAGGCAAGAAATGAGCAGATTTTGTAAGCAGATCAATAACCACCCAAACAACATCATAACCTTCCTTGGACTTGGGAAAACCAGTAACGAAGTCCATTGTGATTTTCTCCCACTTCCATTATGGAATTTCAAGAGGGTGAAGAAGACCACCAGGTCGTTGATGTTCGATCTTGACTCGCTGACATGTCAATCACTTCGTGACGAATAGAGCTATATCATTCTTCATGTTCTTCCACCAGATGCTTCGCAGTAAGTCCTTGTATATTTTTGTTGTGCCAGGATGGATAGTGTACTTGGACCCATGTGCTTCACTCAACACTTTCTGTCTCAGATCACCCACGTCAGGAATCCACAACCTTTGTCTAAAGCGGACAACACCATCTACTCCGACAGAGAAGTTAGATTGCGGTTTCTCGGTCAAGGCCTTCATCTTTTCCATCTTAGAGCTTTCCAACTGTGCATAAATGACTTCTGAGATCCAAGTCGGTATAACAATCAAACTAGCCATATGGACACACAACTTGTCTTCATCCACTGAATCGTCAGGTTGAGGTCACCAACTAGTCACATATTCGAGATTTTCCCACACCGAACATCTCAGAGCAGCACAAACGACATCCTTTTTGCGACTTAAAGCATCAACTACGATGTTTGCTTTATCAGGATGATAGGTGATGGTGAAGTCATAATCTTTGAGATATTCCATCCACCTTCGCTGTCGTAGATTCAGATCCTTCTGTGTCAACAGGTACCTCAAGCTTTTATGGTCGGAGAAAACTTCAAACTTCACACCATAGAGATAATGTCGCCAAATTTTCAGAGCATGAACGATGGCAACAAGCTCTAAATCATGTGTAGGCCAATTAGCTTCATTCAGTTTTAATTGGCGGGAAGCATAGGCGATCACCTTTCTGTTTTGCATTAAAACACACCCTAAGCCTTGTTTAGAAGCATCAATGTAGATGACATAGGGTATGCCTTCAACAGGCAAGGCAAGAACGGGAGCAGAAGTCAAACACTCCTTTAGCTTTTAGAAACTGTTCTCACATTCTGGTGTCCAAGAGAACTTGACCTCCTTTCACGTCAACTTGGTTAAAGGCAAGGCCAACTCAGAGAAGTTCTTGATAAACCTTCGATAGTAACCTGCTAAGCCAAGGAAACTACGGATCTCTGAGGGATTCTTTGGAGCTTTCCACTTGGTCACAGCTTCTACCTTTGCAGGATCAACAACTATATGTCCGGCAGAAATCACACGACCCAGAAACATCACTTCCTTTATCCAGAACTCACACTTTGAGAATTTTACATAGAGTTGATTTTCTCGTAGTGTGTTGAGTACAATCCGCAGATGCTCACGATGCTGTTCTAACGTCTCAGAATAAACCAAAACATCATCGATAAACACCACAACGAACTTTTCAAGGTATGGGCGGAACACTTGGTTCATCAAGTCCATGAAGGCAGCAGGGGCATTTGTCAAGCCGAAAGGCATGACCATGAATTCGTAATGCCCATAGCGAGTTCTGAATCCTCGGGACATCATCATCCTTCACGCGCATTTGGTAGTAGCCACTTCGCAGATCCATCTTGGAGAACACAGTGGCTGACTTTAACTGGTCGAACAATTCGTCGATGCGAGGCAAAGGATAACGGTTCTTCACCGTCACTTGGTTAAGCATGCGGTAGTCCATACACATCCTCATCGAACCATCCTTTTTCATGAACAGGACATGGGTTCCCCAAGGTGAAACACTGGGGCGGATGAAGCCCATGTCGAGAAGCTCTTCTAGCTGCTTCTTTAGTTCGGCAAGCTCGGCAGGGGCCAAGCGGTAAGGCGGTTTGGATATTAATGAAGTTCCGGGTACAAGCTCGATGGAGAACTCCACCTCCCGAGTTGGTGGCAAACCAAGTAACTCCTCGGGAAAGACGTCCGGGAAGTCCTTCACCACATCTATGTGGTCGAGAGGAAGTGTAGTCTCGAGGACTATAGAGGCTAAGAAAGCTCTACACCCTTGCGAGACTAGCTTTTCAACTTTGATGGCGGAGATAACAAATTGCTGATCTTCTCGCTTCTTATCCTTGACACACAATCTTCCCTCAATAGGATGTGACAAACTAACCTTTGATTCTTCACAAAACAGAATAGTTTTGTACCTCTTCAACCAATCCATTCTGAGGATGACATGAAAGGCGGTCATGTCGAGCAAGATGAAATCTGTGGGAAACATTATACCAGATATACAGAGGTCCATGGTCGGAGTTTGGAGATACGAAGAGCAGATCTTACCACTAGGTGTTTTTACATCTAGTATATGATCCATATACTCAGATTCAATTTCTAACATAGAAGCAAGCTGACATGATATGAAGGTATTGGATGAGCCAGAATCAAACAATGCCTTTATAGGATGCATATTAAGATGCAAGGTACCTTCAATAACTTCATTATCTTTTCCTTCTTCCTCAACATTGAGAGCAAACACTCTCCCATTCCTCCTCTCCACTGGCGGTCGTCTCGGGTTCTGGTTGTTGTTGTTGTTATTATTCTGCAGAGGCAGATTCTGCCTTGGCTGCTGCGGCTGCTGGGCATTATTCTGTCCTTGCTGGAAACGGGGGCAGAGTGGTCGGATATGCCCAACTTGGCCACACTCGTGGCAGGTCGGAGGAGGCCGGTTGTCTCTACGAGCAGGTGCATTGTTGACAGGACATCTCCCTAGATGATGGTGGCGAGAGCACCTATTGCACTAATCACGTCTGTGATTCTCATTCTGGGTAGGGTTCTTCCTCTTGTTGTTGCTATAGCCATTATTGTGTCCATAGGATTGGAATCCTGGGTAGGACTCGATGGCCAGAGCCTTATCCACAATATGCTGGAAGGTGAGTGGAAGCTGTGGAACAAGACTTCGACCCACTTGGTAGTTTAAGCCCTCCAAGAACAATGTTGCCCTTCTTTCAGCTCCAAGGTCAGTGGCATAGCGTTCTAAAAGTAGGAACCATTGGATGTAGTCGGCCACACTCATGCTTCCCTGCCTGAGGCTGTAGAACTCGGCTTCCTTCTTCTTCATGAAGGCAGGACAGATGTACTTCTCCCTGAAGAGCTTCAGGAACTGGTCCCACTCTATGGTAGAGGTGTCTCGAGTGCGGGCGACACCATTTCACCAGACACACGCCGATCCATCCAGCACATACGTCGCGAACTGAACTTTCTGGTGAGAAGGGCATGCCATACCCTCGAAGGTCTGATCCAAAGCCAACACCCAGTCATCAACTTTGTCCACCATGTTATGTTCACTTTTACCCTTGAAGTAGGGTGGCTGCATCTTTATGAACTCAGTGAGGGTGAACTCCCTCAGCTTGTTGACATTGGCAACCACTGTGTGGAGCTGCCCCATCATGGTGGAGAGAATTGGTGCAACATTGCCAGCTCTTGCTCCGGTGTGAAGGAGGGGGTGCCCGGAGTAGCAGGGTTGACCACACTGTGGCCGACAAGAGTCACAGGAGTGCTTCCCACATTGGAGTCATTAGGGTTTGACTCATTTCCCTTTTTCCTGCTGTCGAACAAGTCACCTATCCTGAAAGGTAGGGTTAATATGTTAAGTTCCTAGGAGTATTTGAATCATAGATGAAAAAAAGAATAGAAGCATAGATGAGAAAAGAATATCTAGAATGCTATTGCCTAAAATCATACTATTTTGGGCAATTCGTATCAGCTCAGGCCAGGCCGGTATCATATGGGCACGGGAGTCCTCGTAAACCAAGCTAGTGGTGCGGAGGAAAATATTATCAGTCCCCGAAACCCTGATCCATTCTAGACACCTTTGCTTCAACTTCATGTCCTAATAGTTGCCTAAAGGCTCTGATACCATTTGTAACACATGGGCCCACTACCCAAAGCTCTAGTAGAGTTTCAGGAATGATGACTGTCCCCACAGACCACCACTACCCTTAACTGCGCGCTTTGTCCTCACTCATGCGCATACCAGGATCAACTTCCCAACAGGTCACCCATCCCAGTACTACTCCAAGCTGAGCACGCTTAACTATGGAGTTCTTTAGTGATGGGCTCCCGGAAAAGGAGGTGCACCTTGGTGATATGGGTAGTCCAATCATTCCTTTTAAGATCATGTTATTCGAGGCCTCAAATCTTGGGATGTTACAATCTCCCCCACTTAGACTCTTGACGTCCTCGTCAAGGCTCAACTATATGACCTCATAATTTGACCCCATTTCAGTGCAGACCCACAATGGCCCATGGACACCCAGCTCCCGATCACGGAATACCAGCGCAAGGGTGGCTATGTCAACCATGGACAACCCTTTCCTACATGCCTGGACCGCACGGCTCAAGACTGGAATGTCACATGCCTATGTGAGCCCCACTTACTGGAGGGGTTATGGCTCTGATATCATGCTGTAAAGAGGCGAGATCACCTCCTTACTAAAATTTAAAAGAAGTACAAAACATCCATCTTTTTAGAAAGACAAAAGATACTGAGGGATGCATGTATAATATTCCAAGTAAATAAGCATGCACCAGATACATTACAAAATGTCAATAGCAGCAGAAAATAAAAGTACTAAGCCTATTACATGGCTTTCATTGTTCATTACATGATTATTCCCAAAAGAAAAAGATAAGAGAAAAGGATCTAGCTATAGCAACCTAGACATCCTTTCAGATAGCTTGAGATCTACTCCTGAGATGACTTCCTTCAAACTTGTCCTTCTCCTTGCTCAGCACCAGCACCTGGGTGGTTGGGAAATCACCCAACAAAAGGGGAAAGAAAACAAGGTATGTGTCACAAAACTAGTCTAGGATAACAAGATAAGTAAAGCAAATAAGAACATGCTAGGGTTCATCATAAGATGAAGATAACAAGAGTATGAGGCTATATTCAAAAGAAACTTGCCATTAACAATTATATCAAAAAGGATTTGCATGTAAGATAATTATGTCTACCTAACTAAATAGGGTTGAGGCACCTACCAGACCTCTAACCTATAGGTGAGGGGAGAATAGGACATTCCCAATCACCTACACAATTATATAGGGGAGAATAAAAACATTCCCCAGGACGATTAAATACATGCCCTTTGTGGGTGGTTGTACATAAGTACCACTACTTTAAATTAAATAGAACATAAATCCACATGCTAGAAAAGTAGTCATGGCAAGAGTAGTCATAATATTCAATAAGCATGGCAGTGGGGTATAAGACAAGAAGAAATTATAAACTAATTTGAGGCATGAACAACATTAGGTTTCAAGAATAGAATATTTAGGGTTCATTTAAGCCTCATTAGGGAAATATAGGGTTTGGCTACAATTATCCCAACATAGGGTGTAAGGAATGCACATACCTCTCTTACTGATATCAATTACTAACTTTCACCACTATAATTGAGTCCAAGTTCCACTTTGCCTATTTTCAATGTATTAACATGTATTAGAGTACATAGTGCACATTAATATATATAAACCCTAATTTCAGAACTTTTTAGTAAAATTCGGATTTAACTTTTGAAAATATCACTAATGAATTTATTAGGTTCTCCTGATCAAGAAAACATATTTTTATGTTAATTTTGGAGTTATGATGATTAAGATGTAATTTTTATGGATTTTACACATTAAATTCGTTTTACAAAAATCACCCTTCGTCAAACCATGAAATCAGACCTTGAAAATATTTTTATTAGATATAGATTAATTTTCTAATTCCAAAACATATTTATTTGTCAAATTTGGATAAACGGTTTAGAAGATATGATTTTTTCAATACTGACCAATAGGAAATTGCCACATCATCAAACCGATCGAGATAATTAAAGAGAGTGGGAGAGGGAGAATACACCATTTGACCCAAGATCAGGTTTGAAGTTGCATAGGTAACCAAACTTGAGCTTCTAGAGAAGGTAAAATAGCAAGAAACCAAAACCTTAGAAGAACATGGTAAAAAGAGATGGAAATCATCAATTTTAAACATAGAAGCATGAGTTTTAAGCATGTACTAAGCAATATATGAGAAGGAAGTTAAAAAAACTTGCCTCTAGGAAGGTAAGAAGGTTCAAACAGAAAGAATTCCGAGATTAGAAGGTCTGGTTGCTCCAAGTCAAGCTCCTTTCTTGAGCAAAGATCACCTTCTCCACTTTAGAGGTGCAAACCCTAGCAAAAGAGCATGGAGATGAGATGTTTTAGGATTCTTAGGTGGAGTTTTACCATGTATGGTCATGGTCCCGACCTGGAAGAAGGTGGGAGGAATACTAACAACATGAAAACATGGAAGGAAAGGAGGATTCTTACTAGTTTTGGTCAAAATCACTAAGGAGGAGCTTAAAAAATCCTAAATAGAGAAATTTGGAACCCTAGGAGCCTTTTTCACCAAGGTAGGCACCTTCTTTTACCTTGGGACAACAACTTCATGGCCAAACATAGAAGGGACGATGCTCTAAGCTATAAGAAAGAGAACGATAGGATTGCTTCTTGGATTGAGAGGTGGGAAGGTGTAGGTATGGCTTTATAAAGAAGGGGGCAAGCATGAGGTGTCTATGTGACTTTCCATGTGTCCTTAGGCTAGGACTTCATGACCATGCAAGAGGACAACTCATGGACTCTTCTTGCATATCAAAAGTCGGTCCTAAGAGCCCCTAGAGTCTTCTAGGCCATCCCCACCGTCCTTCAAAGAAAGAAACAACCCCATTGGTTGATAGCTTTTAAAGATAAGCACATTTATAAAGAGGGTAATCCCTATAATGCCCTTGGAAAGTAATACCTTCAAACCAAGGTGCAACCAGGTGCCCCATGGTTCAAAATCTTGTGAATGGTAAGGGAATATCTAAGGATTAAAATTCAGGCGATAATTTGCAAAGAAAACCTCCCAATTGGGTAAATTGCATAAAAGTCCAGAATGTACCTAAAATTGCATAACTTGCACAAACAACATCCATATCGAACCAAATTTGAAACTTAGGCTCATTTTATGTTTTCAAATCATATCAAAAAGTTTGATTAAGGTTTAGAGAACTTTATTATGGTAATTAAGCTTTCATTGAGGTATTTGTGCATAAACCCTTATATTGGTACAATTAGTGAATAAATGTTCACTAAACCACTATAAATTCCACTGATTAAACATAAACAATAAAAATTATGGAAATGAAATGGAAACTTGGGGAAAAGGTTTACATGGAGATTACATCTAAGATTCATTATGTTACAGAAAGACATAAAATATCAAAAGCCATTATATCTTGGCTCTTTAACAGGACCCAAGACATCACTATGAATAAGATCAAAAGGACGCTTAGAGCGTTTCACAATGCGACTCGGAAAAGAAAGGCGATGGTGCTTGCCTAACTAGCATGACTGACACTCTAACGACTTAATAGAGGCTAAGCCTGAGACAAGCTTCTGAAGACTCTGTAGGGATGGATGTCCATAGCGACAATGCCATTGCAAGGGAGAGCAACTGAAAACGATGGATGAGGTGGAAGGAATCTGGTGAGTTGGGCGATCACCTTCAAAGAAGTAGAGATCACCTTTCCTAGATCCCCTACCAATCGTCTTCCAACTCCTGGGATCCTGTAACACAAAGAAAGAGTCTCCAAAGATTACCAAGTATTTTAGAGAATCAACCAGCTTAGCAACTGACATTAAGTTAAATGGAAAGTCTGGAACATAATGAACATATTGCAAAATTAATTAGATGATGCACATGCTTGGACGCTTCTGACAGAATCATCAGCTAGTGTCACAGAGGAATGTGGGATATACGAGTCAGAGGAAAGAAGCATAGAGTGTATACCCGTCATATGCTGGGAGGCCTCGAAATCCACTACCTATGTAGAGGATGGATGAGAGGCAACAAGTGAAGTCCTTGGGTTACCTGCTTATGAAGCTAAATTGACGGAGGCGCTAAGGGAAGCCTGCTGAGTAGCTTGTAGAAGACGGTCATACTCCTCCTTGGGGATTGTGACATCTGACTGCACATGTTTAGAACCCCCGACTGCAGATGCTCCAGATGGATTGGTAGTATAATGCGCAACTCCAGTTGGAGGCCGACCATGCTTAGAATAACATTTTTCTTCTACATGTCCAACTTTCCCACAGAAAGTACATTTTGGACGATTGCCTCCAGCACCTCGTCCTCAGCCAACACCTCGTCCTATTTCTTTGGCAGCAGCGACAAGAGACGCCTGAGTCTCAGTGTGGTGGTCTACTGGAGCGACGAAGAAGGATTCAAAAGATGATTCTTGAATTCGTACAAAGGCTTCTTCAAGACTTGGTAATTTGTATGTAGCTAGAATAACACTTCTAGCTGAGGCATACACAAGATTTAAGCCGAATGGAAACCTTGATGTCACTAGATCATCTCGGTCCTTCATTTGTTCATTAGTCTTTAGTGGCTGGTAAAAGCTGAGTTCTTGAGAGATAGACAGGATAGTACCAAAATAATCCTCAAGAGAGCGACTATTTTGTTTCTCTGCAAAGAGGCGGTCATAAACGGTATACAGACGAAGAGCATTCTTCTCATGCGAAATTTTTTTCTTTACAGCTTCCCAAATTTGTTTGGTTGTAGAATAGAACATGAATCTAGAAGCAATTTGAGGCTCCATGCTATTCCATAGCCATGACTTCACCAACCCGTTATTTTTCTGCCAAGTAGGGTAGTCTTTGTTGCCTTCATCAGGAGGCTCCGACTCAATAATGTCTACCTTCTCACGAGATTCAAGCACAATATAGATAACATTCATCCAAAGAAGATAGTTCTATGAGTTAAGTTCCACATAATTAATCTGAGACTGGTCGTAGACGATTGTAGTGGAAGCAGACAGAGTGAATGACACGTCGTGTCGAGGATGGAACACGCCGTGTCTGAGTAGTGCACAAAGTGTCTGTATTTTCACACGTCGTGTAAGTTGACAACAGAAAACTTCAAGTGCGCAACACGTCGTGTCTGATTTTCACACGTGGTGTGAGTTGCCACAGACCTCTGACAGAGTTTTTACATGCCGTGTTGCTAGGAGACACGTCGTGTCCAGATTCAGAGGCGTAACTTTCACCAGCTAGGACGCGCCATGTCAGTGATGAGACACGTCGTGTCTTCTGTAATCAGCATCGTCCGAGTAGAGATCTATGACTGCAACACGCCGTGTTGCCTGGGATACACGCCGTGTTCGGCGGCGGCAGACGTATACGTTGACGGGTATCGGCTGCGTCAAACAGTGAGGAACAACTCCGGGTTAATGCGCCGGAGAGAGGATGGCCCCGGGAAGACGCGTCGGCGAGATGTGACGGGAATTAGCGCTGTTACAAATCACTTGATGATGTGAAACTAACGCATCAACAACCCCGAGAGATGGGGGCACTCATCCACGTACGGGGACTATGTGGAGAGGAAAGAGGGTGAGAAGAAAGGTGCTCCTCCTTCCTTCTCTGGGATAGAACGAGGGCTTCTCCTCTCCTTCAAACAACCACCGTGTCTTGACGGATTGGAGGAGGACCGGTCGCCCGGTGAGGAGAGCCTCCGCCTGTTGTCCTGCTTCTCCAGCAACGACAGATGCAACTGGAGAAGGAAGGAGACAGACGGAGGGAGGGGGAAGAGGCAGCGGCTAGGGTTGCAGCAGTCAGATATGCTCTGATACCATGTGAGAGGATTTGGGTCAAAGCGATACCCGGTTAGGGTGTGCTCTCCTTTATTATATAGACAAAGACCATTTACATAATTGACCCAACAAGAATAGGAAATAGTAAAGAGATACATAAAATAGGAAAATTATTTTCTAACAAAACTCCAATTTGGTTTCATGCCTGGAAAATCTACAACATATGCTATTTTCCGAAGAAGTACGAAAAAAACAACTTCACATGTTTTTACTATTTTGGGAGATGATTATGATTGAGTACCTAGGAATATGTTGTGGAGGGTGTTGGAGAAAATGGGTGTGCTAATTCATGATATTTTCTTGATTGAAGACATGTATGATAGTTCAACTGTAAGTTTTAGACTCTTGGAGAAGAGCCAAGAGACACCATGATATCCCATCACATTTGGGGTACATCGAGGATCTAGAGTGCATATATATATTAGTTCTTATTATTATTGAGTTGACAAAGCATAATCAACATAATAATCCTTAGCACATGTTATTATATTGTACTAATTGATGAAATTAAAGATTGATTGAATGATAAAAGTTGAACTTTGGAGAAACGCTGGAATTTAACGGTTTAAGACCAGTAGAAGCAAAAAAAGAGCATATGCATTGCAATATTAGCTAGCTGAGAATTGTGAATGGTGGTGCCAAGTTGGATGATGTGGATGTACTGAGATGTAATAAGTTTCATCACTTGAATTCTATTATTAAAATGATGTAATTTTCAAGAAGATGTTTGTCACAAGATCACAACATGATGGTTGAAATGGAGTGCAACTAGATTAGTATATGATTGGCAGATTCTTCTCTATATAATGTAAATTTTATAGAACTATTATATGACCAATAATGCTATATGAAAGTGAATGTTCAGCGGTGAAGGAACAAGATATTAAGATGGAGGTAGGCGAAATGCATATGATGAGATGGATTTGCGGGAAGACAAGGAAAGATTGCTTAAGAAATGACCGTAACAAAGTGGGGGTGGAGAGTATTAAAGACTATTTGTGTAAGAGTCGCCTGAGATGGTATGGACATATGCATGCAGACTGACAAACACGCCAATCTGAGAGGATGTTGTTGAGTCAAGCACAATTAAAAGAAAAAGAGGTAGGCCTAAAGTAACTTACAAGGAAAGATTTTGACTCTTTACATTTTGACTCAGATATGACACATAACAGAGCTGATTGGAAAAGAAGGATCTATGTAAACCCCAACATGGCTGCGATTTAGGCTTAGATAAGGATGATAATGATGGTGATGATGGAAACATTATACATGATTGTTTGATTAAGATTGATTGAAAAGATGAGATCTATTATTACAAAAATGCTTCTCTCCTCATCTCCCACTCAATCTGTCTTTTGTCTGGAAAGGTAGAAGTTGGGTTGAGAAAAAATAAGACTACCATTATAAGTTATATATAGTTTTGGGTGATATCAACGTGATGAGATCTATTATTACAAAAATGCTTCTCTCCTCATCTCCCACTCAATCTGTCTTTTGTCTGGAAAGGTAGAAGTTGGGTTGAGAAAAAATAAGACTACCATTATAAGTTATATATAGTTTTGGGTGATATCAACGTAAAAATTGAGAGGGATGCAACTAGATAGTGATTTTACTGATTTGTTGATGAATATAGGAAAATATATAGTGCAACATATATAAAAATATACTTGACTGAAATAACGAATAGAAGACATTCACACTCAAAGGTAGTAGTGTTGAATTTGAATGTATCCGTTTGCTAAAGGAAGTCAAACTTACTATTCACCAACGTTAAGACACATGAATTGGGTTATCTTTCTTTCCTTCTTTCTGTTGTGGGTTCCTTTTTCTGCACGAATGGTGTTGCTTATAAAAAGTTTGGGTGTTGTTCGTGGGGGAGAGAAACACGCAGAAGAGGAGATATATCCATGGGTGCAAGAGGATAAGATTGTCAATGGGTGAGTGTAAACCCATTTACCTGTTGGATAAATTGGACATTATAATAAATCCCTTTGTTTCGATGATGACAAACATTTCATTCTTATTATTCTAACGAGCTACTTGAGTGTGCAGGATGACAAAGCTATAAAGGAAAATCCAACAAGAAGTATTTATATTTTCATGCAAATGTAATCATTGTAAAAACTTGTACAGTTATATAAAGTACAAGTACTTAGATTGCATGTAAATCAAGCATTGGATCTTCCCTAGCTACACACCATAGTTAGACAAGTCATCCCTTCTAATAGGATCACATAATGCACACTCATGCACACACAGAGTCAATCTCGGTCGACCACACTCCTCGACCGAGACACTCTCGGTCGACAAACTTCTCGACCGAGATTGACCAAAAGTAGCCGTTAGACACAGCAGTTGACAGTTGCAAATAAACGTTAATCCAGAGAGCCTGTCGGTCGACGAATCCTCGACCGACTGGGCATCTCGGTCGACGAGTCCTCGACCGAGATGGTCTCTGACAGCAACTGCAGAATTAATTAACTAGCCGTTGCTAATGCGCCTAACTTATTCCTAACGGCTAGTTAAGCACTAGGAACCCCCTAGAAGTTGTCTAGAACGTCCTTAAGCATACATAGGTCATTCCTATAAATAGGACATGCCTTAGGTCACCAAAGGACATCCAAGATATACTTGTGCTATACTTGAGCTTGAATACACACTTGCAATCTGTTTTAGAGCAATAGAGCAATTCCTACACTTGCCATTCATTCCTATTGCTCCCATTTCGTGCCCTATAGGCTAGTATCTCCTATCCACTACAATCACATTGTCATATACATTGGTTAGGAGATCTACACGCTTGATATAGGCAAATCAAGCCTTGTGCTTAAAAGGATAAGTTGTAATTTCTGTTTTCCTTCTTGTTCCTTGTTATCTTTTGTACTCTCCTTGCTACTCCTAGGGTTGGAGGCTGCGGATTGGAGAGGGTTGACTTCTCAGGTGGAGAAGGGGACTTCAAGCTACTTCAAGAAGGCTATCGCACGGGAAGCTACTTCAGAAGGCTGGTGCAACGGGTGTTGGTGCATCTACTTCAAGGGAAGGCTGCTTCGAGTTGGGCGATTACTTCTAGGTGAAGGCTGCTTGAAGGGTTTAGGGAAAAGAAATGTATTTTATGTAAAGTCCTTGCGAGGTAATAAAATAATTTCTTTTCAAATCCCGGTTGGGTAAGCAACCGGGTAGTGGACTGACTACCTTAGTATTTGCTAAGGCTAGGAACCACTCTAAACCCTTGTGTCTCCTTGTCCAATATTGTCTTTGTGGTTGCTTGAGATAATAATTATTTTAAATTATATATAAAACTCTATTCACCCCCCCTCTAGAGGTTTTCATTACCCTGTAACCATGCCCTGTAGGGTAATGGTAGAGTATTCTCTTACCCATGACCTATTTCCCCTACACCTGCTAACTTGCTTCTTCATAGGGTAAGGGCAAGGGATTTGCATTATCCATACCCGCTGATACATGTAAGTTTATAATGCCGTATATGGTCAAACATATAAAACGAACCCTAAATTACTAAGTTATTATCTACTGTATAACTCATTAAGCCTGACACCACATAGTATCCCAGCACAGGCCACGCCATGCGTTGTTGCACAAAATGTATATGACCACAGGCTCGTCATACCCTATTGTTGTCCTATATGTTCTTCCTTTTGTTTTTTATTTTGTAGTTGTGTTATCTTCACATAGTGCCTCATGCCAGAATTTATTTTTTTCGCAATAGTAGCCACACGAGAATGGTGCAACGCACAGATGGTTACTAAATATCACGTATGTTTGAGTGATGTGTGCATCAATTCTACTTTTTTGAGATAAACAATAGTTATTACACATGAGACTATAGTTTCTACATTAATTATGGTATAACAATTTGTGTTTGTGTATAAATGAGTTCAAAAATTAACATATATTTTTCTATTATATGGTAACCAATTATGTAATATCAAATTTTACCTATATTACCCTTACCCTCCCCATTTACCCGGAGGGGAGGTAGATAAGGGTATGGGTAGGGTAGAGGGAGTCTTGAGGAGGGCAATTACCTTTACCCTACCCACTACCGTAAGGTAAGTAAGGGTTAGGGTAAGTCTTTACTCTCCCCATGCCCTCCCTCTTGATAGCCCTAAAGAGGATGGATAAGGCTGATACATCTTCTGATGTTGTTGTTGTTGCAAACAATACGGGCTATGTGTGGGCGTAGGAGTTCAATGCTACATGGCTATGGCTTGACCTTCCTGTGTTTACATGGCGACCTCAGAGGTTGGTGTGATATATGGTGTCTAATTTGGCTGATGCTACATTGGCTGTTGGGAACAAGTATCTGACATTAATGGATAGTTGTGTTCGACTGCTAGGATCGAACATGATGAGGTGTTAGGTAAGAGGCTGAGTGGTTGTGATGGCATCAACACTCTTAAGGCTGAAATGAG
Source organism: Alisma plantago-aquatica (assembly GCA_963693085.1). Lineage (NCBI taxonomy): Eukaryota > Viridiplantae > Streptophyta > Magnoliopsida > Alismatales > Alismataceae > Alisma > Alisma plantago-aquatica. The sequence continues at coordinate 805,018,720 of OY856413.1, read as the reverse complement.
GCAAAATGAGTCCAGATGTTTGAGGCGGAATGAGACTTGCTTTGGCATGTAATAATCTACAGGCAGGAGAAGTGCTTGAGGATGCCAGAGATGGCCATTGCAGTTGTTCCCAAAGCAGAAGAGATCTCAGAGGTTGTGTGGTTGAAGGAATTCTCCATAAGGGCGGACCACTCAGGTTGGTGGCCACTAGTTGTAGGGCGCTGCTGTACGTTGGAGTTGGTTTTTGAATATGAAGGGAGAATAAAGATCTTAAGTGGAGACAAGCAAGGAGGCCAAGAGGGAGAATACTTATGGACGGCAATTCTGCGGTCCTGCTACAAGCAGGCAGGAAAAATTCAATTGGAAGAATCCCACATCTATAATTCTATATTGAACAACAAAAGGAGGAAGTCATCATGATATCACTAACTTTTTGTAATGAGTGTGAGGAGTATTACAAGTACACAACCGAATACAAAATATATATCTTATAAGAAATTCTAATGAGTTAATTAACATAGGAAAAGACAATCTTATCAAAAAAATTGTTAAACATGCTTATGGCTGATTTTGACTGTATTTATATCTCAAAAAAAGTTATCAGCACATCACTCGGATCTAATTCAGCATGACTCGAGTATTTTAGAATTAATGTTAAATATCATGTAATTGATGCTATAGATGGATTGGTTATATTATATTATAGTGTTTAATATCGATCATCATATTAAAAAGTACATAATATTATCGTCAATGATGATTAAGATGGTTGATTGATTGGGTTGTCATTAAAACTTTTATAATATGATTTTGCACTATGGTTTGAAATGTGTGGGGACATTATATAGAAAGGCAGTACCTCTAAGTGGAATGAATTACTATGAAAATAAATAAGATGAGAAGATATGTGGGACATTATATAGAAAGGCAGTACCTCAAATTGGCACACCTTGCCGTGAAAGCAGCCAAGCAAGGCAGTGTGCTTCTCTCGTATGATCCCAACGTGAAGCTCACCCTGCCATGTGATTTCTTTCTAAAATTAAAGTTTTAATAGAGGTCTTGAGTCCCATCTGCCTTTTTTCTTCACTGCACTACCGTTGTGTCAAAAGGAGACGGTGCTTTTCCCTTTTAGTTTAAATGTCTGGATCAAACATACAGCTGCTAGTATGCTCGTTATCCACTTGTGCGCTCTGTGGATTTCTTATCTACAGTGGTGTTACCCTAAAAACAGAAAAGGAGGAGGGTTTTACAATCCTTCATGAAATTTTTGGCTAAGCTTATTAGCTTCAAGAAGAAACCACTAATTTTTTTATGACTCGCTAGTGCAAATTTTTATCGATTCTATCATTTATGGTATTCTTCTCTATGAAGATTTGTGCTTGATTTCTCTTCAAAAAGTCTTCGTAGACCTTGGGGGCGGGACCCCCTAATTGGGGGGCGCGCCCCCCAAACCCCCTGACAGTGCAACAAATCATTTTTCTGGGGTGTTTTTTCATAATTGTCCACACCAACCACTTTGGGTTCCTTTCGTGGTTGGTGTGAGGGGGAGAAAGAGAGGAGAGAGATGAAGAGGAAAATTATATTCTGCTGTTTGATATATATTTGTGGATCTTTATGCACTTTGAAGAGCTTTTGGACTTCTACAATTGATATTTGCATATGAAAAGTCTTTTACTGCTATATGCTTCTCGGAGAGCTTATTATCTGGAGATTCATATATAGTGCTTGCTTTTTCGAGATGGTCTTCTATCCGGCTACGTCATCTACTTTGCTGTTGTGCACCAACACTCTTTGGCATGTCCATGTGTTTACACGTTGACTCTTTATTTGTTCGTGCTTTATTTGCACGTTGACTGCTGTGACCCAACACTCTTTGGGACTTTGACCACCTATGTGCCAACACTCTCTAGCTTGTCCATGCTTTACGCATGTTGACCTTTTTTTGTTTGTGCCTTGTTTGCACGCCAACTTTACGCTTCTGTGTGCCAACACTCTCTGGCCCGTCCGTGCTCTGTTTCGCACGTTGAATACTACTGCTTTTGTGACCCAACACTCTCTGGGCTACTCTCTGGGCTGCGATGTTAGCGACTGCAATGAAGCCATGATGCTTTGCTGTTGTTTACTACTACTCCAGCTGCCACATATTTTTTATCAAGAAGCTTCTGCTACCTGTTTGTGACCTACAACGACTTGTGACATCCTTCATATTCAACTTGCTTGCATACCTGCTTTGCGTTATCTATTTGAGGGGGAGTATCAGAGCAATGAGTTCTTTATTGTGATTTTGAGGGGGAGAAAAATCTTGTATGGGCTTGGTATATCTTTTTATTCTGTTTCTTTGCTTTTAGTCCAACTCTCTGTTTGCAAGATGGTTTGGGATTCTCCCAATTTCAGCTTGAGGGGGAGTATTAGAGAGTCTGTTTATTTATGTTATTAAGTGTCTTTGTAATATGGGTCCAAGTATGTCTTGGCCCATTAGGGTTAAGTTGTGTCTGTACACTTCCCTATTCTCCTATTTATAGGAGCAATGTTTCCTCTTATCAAACAACAATCAACCATCTTTTATTATTTTAGACACTTAAACAACATTCATTAGACCTTCAAGTTATATCAGAAGATAAGGTTGCCAAATAGAAAATTTGAGTACAACTAAAACATACATAGCAAGGGAGAGAGAGATTGAACAAGCACCAAGTGACAAGCTATGTAGAGTGGTTCCACACTCCAAACTAGGAGTATGTCAGTCCACTACCTAGAGAGGTTAACCTCTAGGATTTCTAAGTGTGTCTTCCTCTAAATATTCACTTATAAAAGAGATACAACACATGACCCAACAAAAAACTTACCTACCCAATACAAAGAGTCTTCAACCTTACCAAGGACTTACCCACTTTGTAACGAGTCTTTGACCTTCTCCAATGACTTATCCACTCTTGCACAAGTCTTCAACCTTCTAGGAATTACCCACTCTTCTTGGATCTTCAGCCTTTGACTTCACCTTCACTCGGAGAAGCTTTCACTAAGGACTTACCCACTTGAGCAAGGAGTTTTCTGCCTTCACCAAGGGCTTACCCACTCTTGCTCAAAGTCTTCGACCTTGATCTTCACCAAGGGACTCCTTCCCTTGTTCTTCTTCACCTCTCTTAGTCAAGAGAGAGAACCTTCATCTTCATGGTTGAAAAGAGAGATTGGGAGGTGGTGGAAGTGAGATACTCACAAGATATACATGTAGGAATAGCTCTCTTACAAATCTCCTATTCACTCTAATGGATGATGCAAGTGATTAAGCTTAGAGAGAGAGAGAGGAGGTTGTAGGATGCACTCAACTCTAGACTAGGAACCTCACATAGAGTTTTGCATTGAATGCTCAACCTTGGAATGAAGCCCAAGGGGTCCTATTTATAGTTGGGGATGCATCGTAGCCTTTGGGAACACTTAAGGGAAAATACTAGCCGTTTGGGGTGTTGCAACAAACATATTTTCGAGTTTTGCAACACTCCAACAGTCAAAAATACTTTTCTACACTTTTCTAAAAAGTGTGATCGGTCGAGTTTGTAATTGGACCGAACGGACAAACTCGACTGAACCTGGACATTTTCAAAATCCATTAAGGGATCGGTCAAGTTTGTAATTGGATCGATTGACAACCTAAAATGAATTTTGGAAAATGTCATTAAAGTGCTTAAATTTTCGGTTTAAGTGCTCCTGATTTTTTCTAAGCTTAATTACAAGTCATACAATCATTATAAGTAATTTACAACATGATTCTAATGGATTTACATCATATTTCAAAAACATGTACTTGTATTGACTTTGACTTGTTTTTTCTCCAAATTGAAATGCGCAAGTTAGGGCATTTGGAGTGTGTCTATACTTAATCTGAAATCACTCAAGTAGACGCATTAGACACAAATAATTGGAATGATTTAGTCATCATCAAAACAAGTGTTTAGTCAATTTTTCTGCACAATTGGCGTTGCTTATAAAAGATTGGGTGTTGTTCGTGGGGGAGAGAAAGACGTAGAGGATGATATATATCCATGGGTGCAAGAGGATAAAGTTGTCAACATGGTACTAAATGTCCTCGACATGGGGCGGAATTTCGCCGATAATGTCTATGTCGACGGATGGCGATGTCGAATCCACGTAAACATCCTTATTCCACAATATCCTCGACATTTCGTCGAAGTTGTCAACATTTCCCCATATGTCGACAAAGTTGACCCAAGTCCATTAAAAAATTCCACAATGTCCTCGACATCTGTCGAAGTTGGCGACATTCTTCTGGTGTTTTGTGGAGTCTTCTGTGCGAGGGGGAAAAAGTGTTGGAGTTTGAGATAAGATGATTTTGATGTGATTTTTTACTATTCTAAGCTAATAGTAATAGACCGACCCCCACTCTGCTAAATCTACCATTGATTTACACCATTTTTATGTAGTTTGTTTAGTGTCACAAACTTTATATATGGAAGAATTCTGTAGTTCGGAGACGACTGTATGTAATCGTGTATTTATCTACGTATGTAAACCTATACAGATGGCTATATGTAAACATATATTGTGTTTTTCAGTTAGATTTGATGAAATTTGTCGATTTTCATCACAAAATGACTATTTTTAGCTTAATTTTTGTCGAAGTTGCGTCGAAGTTTGGTTGTAAAAATACTCGACATTTCTTCGACATTTCCACAAACTTCCATGTCCACACCTGTCGAAGTCGGCTCGGAGTCGAAGTCATGTTCCATGGTTGTCAATGGGTGAGGGTAAACCCATTTACAATGTAACCATACCCTATAGGGTAAGGGTAGAGTATTCTATTACCCATGACCTATTTCCCCAACACCCGCAAACTTTCTTCTTCATAGGGTAAGGGAAAGGGACTTGCATTATCCATACACACTGATATATATAACTTTTTAATGCTATATATGGTCAAATATATAAAATGATCCCTAAATTACTAAGTTATTGTCAACTGTACAACTCATTCAGCCTGACACCACATAATATCCCAGAACAGGCCACGTCATGGGTTGTTGTGCAAAATGTATATGACCAGAGTCTGTGATTCCGCCCTATATGCTCTTCCTCTTGTTTCTAATTTTTTAGTTGTGCTTATCTTCACACAGTGCCTCATGCCACAATTTATTTTTTTCGTAATAATAGCCACACGAGAATGGTGCACTTGCACAGATGGTTACTAAAGATCATGTATCTTTTAGTGATGTGTGCTTTAGTTCAACTTTTTTGAGATAAACAATAACTATTACACATGAAACTATAGTTTCTACATTAATTATGGTTTAACAATTTGTGTTAATGTGTATAAATGAGTACAAATTTAGTATTTTTTTTCTATTATATGGTAACCGATCATGTAATATCAAACTTTACCTATATTACCCTTACCCTCCTCATATACCCGGAGGGGAGGTAGGTACGGGTAAGGGTAGGGTAGAGGGAGTCTTGAGGAGGGCAATTAACTTTACCCTGCCCACTATACCCTACCCACTACCGTAAGGTAAGGGTTAGGGTAAGCCTTTACTCTCCCAATACCCTCCCTCTTTACAGCCCTAAGGAGGATGGAGAAGGCTGATGCATCTTCTACTGTTGTTGTTGTTGCAAACGATAGGGGCTATGCCTGGGCTTAGAATTTTAATGCTACATGGCTATATCTTGACCTTCTAGTGTTTACACGGCGACCTCAGAGGTTGGTGCAATATGGTGTCTAATTTGGCTGATGCTACATTGGCTATTGGCAACAAGCATCTGACATTAATGGATAGCTGTGTTCGACTACTAGGATCCAACATGACGCGGTGTAATGTAAGAGGAGTTCGAAACTGAGTGGTTGTGATGGGATCAAACACTCTCAAGGCTGAAATGAGGCAAATGAGTCCAGATGCTTGAGGATTCAGACTTGCTCTGACATGTAATAATACTGCGGGCACGAGAAGTGCTTGAGGAGGCCGGAGATGACCATTGCAGTTGTTCTTAAAGCAGAAGAGATCTCACAGGTTGTGTGCCGTTGAAGGAATTCTCCATATGGGCGTACCACTCAGGTTGGTGGCCACTAATTGTAGGGTGGTGCTGATATGAGGAATAGGTACGTTGGAGTTGGTTTTTGAATATGAAGGGAGAACAAAGATATGAAGTGGAGACAAGGAAGGAGGCCAAGAGGGAGAATACTTATGGAGCGCAATTATGCGGTCCTGCTACAGCCGGAGGAAAAAAATTCAATTGGAAGGATCCCACGTCTATAACTCTATATTGACAAACAAAAGGAGGAAGTCATCATGATATTACTAACTTTTTGTAAGTAGTGTGAGGATAATTACAAGTACATAACTGAATACAAAATATTTATCTTATAAGAAATCTGAATGAGTTAATTAACATAGGAAAAGACAATCTTATCAAAGAATTTGTTAAACAGGCTTATGGCTGATATTAACTGCATTTATATCTCAAAAAAGTTTATAAGCACATCACTCGGATCTAATTCAGCATGACTTGAGTATTTTAGAATTAATGTTAAATATCATGTAATTGATACTATCTAGGGATTGGTTATATTATATTGTAGTGTTTAATACCAATCACCATACTAAAAAGTACATAATATTATCGTCAATGATGATTAAGATGGTTGATGGATCGGGTTCTCATTCAAGTTTTTATAAAATGATTTTGCACTATGGTTTGAAATATGTGGGACACTATATAGAAAGGCAGTACCTCTAAGTGGAATGAATCACTATGAAAACAAATAAGATGAGAAGAAAGCTAATCTCAAAATGGAGCATATTGGAACCAGAAACTTATGACTTAGATAGTTTAGTGACATAAGCAAATTCAAGTTAAGACAAATTCTTTTTGTGTGAGCTGATGATTTGGGTATATATATCTCTGAGAGTAATGCCTCATATTGTCCATTACATTTAATCACGTGCCAATTTCCTACATTTCTTGCATTCCGTACAACTACTGTGGGGCATCATTCAGTTGTTCTTGTTGCAAGGGACCTTTAAGGACGAACTAAAGTTGTGTTATACTCATACAAAATGAAAATGATCAAATGAATGCATAGTAAATAAAGTTTTACAATGACACTTACCATAAGGTTTAGACACAATTTTATAAATTTGTTTTCTTTGCCTTATATTGTGCTTTTGAAGGTAGAGCATGTTTATTATGTCTTCTAGCTTTAAATTGAAGATCATTTGACTTCTTTGCAGCACACAAAGGGCCCTTTTTCCAGCTTGATTCAATGAAAACGTAATTTCCATTTGAATCTCATCCAGGAGTTATGAATTGATGGACGGTATGCTAAAGGTCTATATTTACCAGGAAGGAAAAAAGCCAATATTCCATCAGCCACGTCTGAGGGGAATCTATGCCTCTGAAGGATGGTTCATGAAGCAGATGGAAGAAAGCAGGCACTTCCGTGTGAAGGACCCTAGTAAAGCTCACTTATTCTATTTGCCTTTCAGTTCAGTTAATTTGAGAAACACTGGGTCCCCTGGCGCGGGGAAAAAGAAGCTTGTAAAATATCTGAAAAGCTATTTGGATCTGATTGCCGTAAAGCATCCATTTTGGAACAGGACTTACGGCGCTGACCATTTCCTTGCAGGTTGTCATGATTGGGTATGCTTGAAACCTGTGAACTTGTTAACCGCATTTAAACCAAGTGTGTTTTAGATTGCCTTTAAAAAAAGTGTGTTTTAGATTGTCCTGACTTGAAAAGTATAATATATACAGAAAAATACACACAGACGAGTCAAATGAATTTATACGAATCCCGATTATGTTACAGTTCTAGTTCCAAGTGGCAAAGTTTCATTGAAGTTTCACTTCGTGAGATTGAGCCGCTACCCACCATCTAAATGGCTGTAGCCCTTCTCATAATATTCACCGTCTATTTCTTTCAACAATTCTATGGCAATCTGTAGTTGCCACCAGTTAATTGTGGTCAGCTATAGATGTTTGACCCTCGCCTTCTGTGCGTGTTTGCAGGCACCTTACATGACTAAGCGTTACTTTCTGCACTCAATCCGCGCGTTATGCAACGCTGATGCATCAAAAGATTTCCAGTTGGGAAAGGACGTGTCTCTACCAACAACAAATATGATCTTGACCATGAATCCTCCCAGACAAGTTAGTGATGAATTATCTGCTAACAAGAGGCCGACGCTTGCATTTTTCGCAGGAAGACCGCATGGCTATCTGCGTAATATGCTGTTCGAACTCTGGGAAAACAATGACCCTGACTTCAAGATTTATGGCCGATCCTTGCAGGGACCAACCGGAAAAGCATACATGAAACAGATGAAAACCAGCAAATATTGTCTCTGCCCCAGGGGTTATGAAGTTCACACCCCGCGGGTCGTTGAATCCATCTTGTACGGATGCATTCCGGTTATCATCTCTGATAATTATGTGCCGCCCTTCTTTGAGGTTTTAAACTGGGAAGAGTTTGCCGTCTTTATCGCTGAGAAGGATATTGGCAGATTGAAAAACATACTTCTTTCAATACCACCAAGAAAATACCTAGCAATGCGTACAGTAGTTAACAAAGTGCGCCGACATTTCGTTTGGCATGCATCTCCGGTTAAGTATGACATATTCCACATGATTCTTCATTCAGTATGGAATAGCAGATTATATCGGGTACGAATCTAATAGGGGGACAATGGATGTGTTGTTGGTACCTATCACAATGATGTATGATATGACTGTTTTGTCTACATGGATATCAGATAATTGTTATCAAAACTCCGAGCTTACTGTTGTGCATTAATATTAAGCTACTGGTTTGTTGTTGATTAGTAGGTATATTCTGATTAAAAGGCGGTTGGGGAACAAAGCATCTCAACATATTAGCTTCTGTCCTCGTCATTCTTAACGGACTATTTGGAGACCTACCATCACAACAGAAAAATATTTTGTCTGAACAGATTTTGGAATAACTAGTAACACGTGTACAATTAATTTTGTTTAATTTACTATATTAGAACTTTGGAATAGTTAGATATAGCCATTAAAAAATTCATATCTGACAAATATCAATAGCTAATAAATTGTTAGTATTTTCCATGAAATTATTGTGATAATACTTCAAATTAGACTTGATCTATTTCAATACAAAAAGTTTAGAATCCATCCTAGATTAAAAGTAAAAATTAGATCTCGATACAAATTCTAATATATGTTTATTTGTATGAAATAGGAGTATAATAAAACTTGGATATAGAAAATTTACATCTATTTTAATTTTAATTTTAAAATGCTAAAGAAATTATCATTCGTGATTAGCTTCTCAAGGCATTCGAGTTTATGAAATCAATTCAGTATGTAAGTTGGAAAAAATCTCAGCTAGACCTCATAATGACTCCATTCTCAAATAAATATATGATTAAGAGAAAAAATTACATAACATTTTCTAATACCAATAAATTTCAACTACAAGAAGGTTATATCATTATAGTATACAAAATGAACACATGAATTATTTATGTTTTATATGATTTGAAAAATATGCTCACGCACAAGGTGCTACTTACTAATTTTGGGAGTTATCGATAAATTTTTAACAAAAACATTCAATAACTTTAATTAGAATTTACTCATAAGAGATCTCTATATATTATAACAATAATTAAATAAGCACTTATCACTATGATAAATTAAATTAAATTTTAATCAAATATTTAATTTATGTAAAATACAATAGTGAGATAGAACATTTTAACATTCATATTGTAAACAAAGTTGCTGCAATGATGTGTGTAATGCAGTGTGAGGAGAGGCAATGTGCCTTGTCCCTTTTTATTAATAAGAGAAGTTGGAGAATTTACATAGAGGTCCAACAAGATATATAAATTATAAAATAGAATAAACAATTGAATATAATGAAATATATTAACACTCCCCCTCAAGCTGGAACATACACATCGTGTATGCCCAGCTTGTTGTAGAAACTCTGAAATGCTGCTGGACTCAATGGCTTTGTGAGAACGTCTACAAGTTGATCTTTAGATTTGACATGCGAAGTCTCAACAGTCCCATTCTTGATCTGATCTCTAATAAAGTGGCAGTCAACCTCTATGTGCTTAGTACGTTCATGGAAGATTGGGTTCTTGGTAATATAGATAACAACTTGATTGTCACATCTGAGTTCTATAGGAGACAAAATAGGAATCTTTAATTCAGAAACTACAGATTGAACCCACTGTAACTCGCGACATGCATGTGTCATTGCTCTATACTCAGCTTCCATGCTAGATCTTGCCACAATATTCAGCTTTTTTACTTTTCCAGGTAATAAGATGATTCCCTAGAAACCTGCAATATCCATACGTAGACCTCCTGTCATTCAGATTATCAGTCCAATCTGCATCTGCATAACAAGTGAGACATAATGGATACAGGGGTCTTCGACCTATTATAAGTGATTCCCTTACCAGGTGCACCTTTCAGATATCTCAGAATACAACAAACTGATGTCCAATAAGAATATTGTGGTGAGCTCATATGCTGACTCACCACTCCTACAACAAAGGAAATGTCAGGACGTGTAACTGTCAGATATATTAGTTTATCAACGATTTTCATGTAATATCCTAGATCTGGATAATCACTATCATCGGTCATCTCCTTCACATGATAGTCCATAGGAGTAGACACAAACTTGGACTCACTCATACATGCTTTTTGTAGTAAATCCAATACCTCTGAGATAAATTGATACCTGCATGAGATCTAAGTACTTCAATGCCCATAAAATATCTCAATTTTTCTAGATCCTTTGTATGAAAGTGTCCCTGCAAGCCTTCTTTCACACGAGATATGCCTATAGAATCACTACCAGTGATAACTATATCATCAACATACACAACAATAATAATAGATCCACCAGAAGAACTAGAATAAAATAACGAGTGATCAGTCACAGAACGAGAAAAGCCCATCTTTAGCACAACATCACTGAACTTGTCAAATCAAGCTCTAGGATATTGTTTCAATCCATAGATGGCTTTCTTCGATTTACACACATTCGACACTCCCCCTAAGCAATAAAACCAAGTGGTTGCTCCATGTATACCTCCTCTTGTAGATCACCATGAAGAAAGGCATTCTTGACATCGAGCTGAAATAGATGCCAATCAAAGGTAGTAGCCAGATAAATAAGAATACACACAGAATTCAGACGAGCCACTTGTGAAAAGATCTCAAAGAAATCAACCCCATATGTCTGAGTGTGCCCCTTTTCCACCAGTCTAGCTTTCAATATCTCTACCAAACCATCTGGATTATGTTTTATTGTGAATACCCATCTGCATCCCACAATATTTTTATCTGGAGGTAAGTCAACAAGTTCCCAAGTGTTGTTCTGTAAAAGAGCAGGAATTTCCACATTCATTGCCTATTTCCAGTCAATATCCTTCATAGCATAAATATGATTTCTTGGAATGACCACATAACCAATCCCAAGAGAAAATGAGTGGGCCTGCTTAGATAATTTAGACAAACAACACATGTTTGCAATACGATGTTGAATAGTACAAGATCGGATACCTTTGCGGAAAGCAAGGGGAACATCAAGGTCATATGGTTCTCCAAGAATCCCTTGAGTAGAGGAACACGGGGAAGGCTCAGAGACTGGAGTCACTACCTCCTCTAGATTGTGTCTGTCTCATCTGCTGTAAACATGTGAATATTGCTGAATTAATGGACCATCTTCTAGCTACTCTTCCTGTATTACAATATAGTCAGAAATGATAGGTGGCACTCTCTCACTCTGATGTAGTGGTGTCACTGTCTCACTGATATATGATGGTGGCACTCTCTCACATAGCTGCTCCCCCTTACTGGGAATACTAGAGAAATATGGAGTGGATTGATGAAACGTTACATCCCTGGATACAAACATGCAACAGAGATTTGGAAAATAACACTTGTACCCTTTTTTAGTGTTGGAGTACCAAAGAAAAAGAGTCCTAATTGACCTAGGAGATAACTTATCAACCTTAGGATCTAAATTATGGACAAAGGAAGTATAATCAAACACTCTGAGGGGAACAAAAAAAGATTGATCTTTGGGAGGTAAGACGGAGAATGGAGTACGTCCTTGGAGCACAGAAGAAGATTGCCTATTGATAAGGAAATAGGCAGTAAGTAAAGCATCATACCAAAATCTCTTAGGAACATTAGATTGGAACATAATTGTCCTGGTAATATCAAGAAGGTGACAATTTTTCCTCTTTGGTACCCCATTTTGCTGAGGGATGTGAGGACAGGATGTACGATGTATCATCCCAACAGAACTACAAAAACCAGCCATAGCATTTTGAACATACTCCAAGGCATTATCAGATTGAAGAATTTTAATATAGCAATCAAATTGAACTTTTATTTCTTGATGACAATGCTTGACAATGGATGGCACAAACTCTCGACTCTTCAACAAATAAATCCATGTCATACGCAAAAAATCATCCACAAAGGAAATAAAATAATGAAAACAATTATAGCTATGGTCTTTTATAGGACCCCAAACATCACTGTGGACCAACTCAAAAGGACAAGACAATCGTTTATTGATGTGGCCAGGATAAGACATTCTATGATGTTTCCCAAGTTGAAAGGACTAACACTCTAAAGAAGACACTTGAGACAACTCAGGTTCTAACTTCCTCAGGCTCTCTAAAGAAGGATGTCCATATCTGTAGTGCCACAGTAAGGGAGAACCACTCAAAAGGATAGCTGGAGCAGGAGAAGATACTTGGCGGACAGACTGTCACTATGGAAGAGGTAGAGATCACCTTTCCTAAGGCCCCCACCAATCATCCTCATACTCTTGAGGTCTTGTAATACAAAATAAGAAGGTCCAAAAGTTACCGTACATTTCACAATATCAATCAATTTGGCAACAGAGAGAAGATTAAATGAAAATGTAGACACATAATGTACATATTTAAGATCAATTTTAGGAGTCAGGGAAACAGATCAACTGGATAACACTCTTCTCACTGAACCATCTACTATTGTTACATATTTGTGAGGAATATATGAGTCAAAGGAATGAAGTAGTGTTCTCATACCAGTCATATGTTGTGACGCTCCAGAGTCAACCACCCATGAAGAAGTAGAACCAGAAGCCAATAAAGAGGTAGACTGATTACCAGTAGTGGACGCCAAGTTGGATGAAGAAGATGACCCCAAACTCAGATGCTGGGTAGCTAGAATAAATCTATTACATTCCTCCTTGGTGACTGTGATGCCATAAGAACCAAAACTCAAAATAGGAGGCTCAGAAGACTCAATAGTGGTGGCATAGTTTGCTGCTCCCATAGGTGGTGTAGTACGTCTATCATGCTTCTTCCAATATTTCTCAACTGTATGTCTAGGTTTGTCACAGAAAGTGCACTTAAGACAAGTGCCACATCCTCGCCCCATACCTTCCCGTCCTCCTCTCACTACAACAACTAAAAAAGCATGGGAATCTCCATGAGATAATACTACTGTAGGATCAACATGTTCAAAATTTTCCTATAAAATCCTTGAGTAAGCTTCTTCCAAGCTGGAAAGTTTGTCAGAAGCTAGGATGACGTTGTGGGTTGAACTACATGAAGAACTCAAACCAGATAAGAACTTTGTTGTAATCAACTCATCTCTGTATTTGACTTATTTCTAGACAGTCACCAAATGATAGAAGCTCAGCTCTTATGCAATACCTTGGATCACTCCAAAGTATTCTTCTAAAGACATGTCTCCCTGTCGCTCTGCAAAGAGGCATTCATATATCATGAACTGACGATGAGCATTCTTTTCTTGAGAATAATGTTTCTTTACTGCATCCCATATCTCTTTGGGAGTAGTGTAGAACATGAACCTAGAGGTAATCCCAGGTTCCATGCTCCCCAACAACCATGTCTTCATAGACTATTATGACGCTTCCATTCAGCATAGCCTTTGTCAGTAGACACAGGAGGACCATAATCAACATAGGACCAGAATCAACATGTCTCGCCTTGTCTCATGACTCCAACACTATATGGACAACATTCATCCATAAGAGATAATTTTTCCTGTTCAGCTTGATGGAGCGCATAGGTGACATCTCACTATAGATGGTATATGCCTTGGCGTCCTTCATGATTCAATGAGAAGAAGAGTGATAGATTGATACACGTTACGGGAAGATTCAAGTGATGGAGAGATACACGTCCTACGTAATGATGGACCCTTCAGTTTGGGATTTAAAATCCATTAGATCAACTAAAGGACCCGATGATTCAAAGAGAGAGGGGTTGCGACGTGCCTGCTCCCAGCTGCGGTTGTTGTACCTACCCCGGGCGGCGGCTATTGTGCCCACCTTGGGCCAATGGCGCCTGCTGTGGCCACTGGTGACCACCAAGAGCTACGGCGGTTGCTGGTTTCCAGTGGTACTGGATGGTGGCTTCCGCCAGCGATGCTAGCGGTGGGGTGGTGGCTTTCGGTGATGGCACTGGTGGCGGCTATGGGAGAGTAGGGTTAGGTTACCTACTCTGGTACCATGTAAATAGAGTTGCTGTAATGCTGCGTGCAATGCAGCGTGAGGAGAGGCAATGCGCCTTCTCCCTTTTATTAATAAGAGAAGTTGGAGAATTTATATAGAGGTCTAACAGGAGATATAAATTACAAAATAGAATAAACAACTAAATATAATGAAATATATTAAGACATACATATTTTTATTGTGCCTAAATCCACATACATTTGAACCATAGGTCTCATACTCTCGGTAGAGTGGTTATTCTCTAGAAGAATTGTGATTGTGTTGTGACTAAGATACATGACTCTAATCAATCTGTACATGTTGAAGATTCTCTAGCCAATAGAAATTTCTTTCTTACGGCTGTGTATGGCCATATCTTGATGTTGTGATAGTGTTCATCTTTGGGATGATATTGACCTTATTAGTTCCAATATGTTATCACCTTGGGTTATCATTGGTGATTTTAATACTATCAGGAAGGAAGATGAGAAAATGGGTAAAGACCAGCCTTTTAAGAAATTCATAGAGGATTTTAAAAATTGCAAGCTTAACTGTGGCCTTTTTGAACTTAAGCTTAATGGTCCATTGTTCACTTCAGACAATCGTCGGTGTGGGGATAGGTTTGTAACCTCTTACATTGATAGGATTCTCTATAATGACAAGTTCATCTCTAAATTTTCTGACTACAAGGGTATTCTGCATTCTAATATCATTACCGACCATAAGATTTTAACTCTTGATATTGGCGAGAGAGGTAAGGTTCCGTCTCCCTTCAGATTTATTAACGTGTGATCAGAGAAATATGACTTCAAATATATTGTGAGAAGAAGTTGGTATGTTAATGATATTAGCTTTCCTATCTTCAAAGTTTATTCAAAATTCAAGAGACTGGGATATGATTTCTCGAAGTGGAACAAGATCTCTATGAGTAACTTTACTAATGTAGCTAAAAGGAAGGAATTCCTAGAAGTGGATGCTCAACTCTGATGCTTCTAATATTGCTTTTCAGTACGATGCTAGTGAGAAAAGAAAGGATGCCTTACTGGAAAGACTTCATGAAGAGTCTCTTCTTAGATAGAATTCCAAAGTGAGATGGTTAAAAGAAGGTGATACTAATTCAAAGTACTTCTATGCATCGATCAAAGTTAGAAGGAATGTGAATCATATAAGGGCCCTTTCTATTAATGGCTCTATCTACATGGATAATTTTATCATTAATAAGCATATAGTGGAGTTCTATTCTTATATCTTCAATAATCATCATAGGGTTCATCTAGATATCTTGGAGTCCCTTAATTTCCCAAGTCTTAATAATGCTGATAATATGTTCCTTGATAGATGTTTCTCTATGAAAGACATTATCGATATTGTCAAAAATATGGATAGCGATAAGTGCCCAGGGCTTGATGGATTTAATAGAAAGTTCTTCAAGACTTGTTGGAGTATAATTTGTTCTGATATTGTTGAAGCTATTTTTGATTTTTTCAATTATAGTAGGTTTATTAAAGAAGCTAACCAAACTTTCATTACCCTCATCCCTAAAGTCAAGGACTCTAATGATCTGAAGAATCGGAGACCGATTGCTCTCTACAATATCTTCTACAAGATAATTTCTAAGCTTCTAACTAACAGGTTGCAAGGTGTTTTTCCATCTAATGTATGTTGTAATCAGTGCATTTTTTTTAAATGTAGGTCTATTAAAGACGTTGTCCTTCTCTCTAATGAACGTATTCAAAACTTCAACAAGAAGGGTGGGAAGCCTAAATTGTGTCTCAAGATAGATATATCAAAGGCATATGATTCTATTTCTTGGGATGCTATTTTTCATATTCTTTACCTTATGAACTTTCCTCATTGTTGGGTTATTTGGCTCAAAGAAATTTTCAATACAATGACTTATGAATTGTTGATCAATGGGGAGACTACTGAGGCATTTAAACCTAGTAATGGAGTACGACAGGGTGACCCCCTTGCTCCATATATCTTTGTATTGGTGATGCAAGTTATAACTCTTCTATTTGACAAGAAAGTTGTTGAGGGCAAGTTCAAACTATTGAGAGCATTCTCTAATTTTGTTGTGTCACATCTGATCTTCACTAATGACCTTATGGTCTTTTCTAAAGCAGATGATCACAGTGCTTTGGCAATTAAAAGGGTGCTTGATAATCTTTTTGTTGCAACTGGTCTAAAGATTAACACTAAGAAAAGTGTTACTTTCTACAGTCAAAGAGTCGATAGAGAGAGAATAAGTGCTATTTTAGGTATCAATGAGGGGTCTCTCCGGCAAAGATACCTTGGTATTCCTTTGGTCATTGGTAAACTCATAAAATCTCATTGCATCCCTTACTGGAAAGAATCAAAGGAAGGTCAGATGGTTGGAAAGCAGTCACCTTTCCATGGCTGGAAGGGTTGAGCTCGTTCAATCCACTCTCACTGCCATGTATCAACATTGGACTTCTATTTTTCCTCTTTTCTCCTTTGTTTGTGATGATTTTAAAAGATTATGTCATAACTTTATATGGGGAAGGACTGATAACAAGAATCATATTCATTTGATTAAGTGGAGTGACATTGTGAAGACTAAACAAGAAGGTGGTCTTGGTATCAAGAACATTCAGGATGTTATCAGAGAATCTATTTTGTTGAATGGATGGAATCTAGCTAAGAAGAAAGATAGCATTTGGATCAAGTGGATCCATGAAAAGTACTTGAATAGAAGCTCCTTTTGTTCCTTGCCCATTAACGATTCCTATTCTTGGATCTTCAGAAGAATTATCTTAGAAAGGAGTTGTTTGAGAAGTTTCATTGTCTTCATAATTGTGATGGTTCTTACACCTCCATTTAGATTGATCCATGGGTTCATAATGCCAAGTTCCTTATTGATGTTTTGGGACAGTGTGTTATTTAGTTGGGTCTTTCCAATGATGCTAAAGTAAGTTGTCTTATAAAAGATGATAACTGGTTCATCAAGAATTCCAGACTTCACAGCATGCTAATCGATCTTCTCAAAATTCTACCTTCACCTAAGGATAGCAGAGATGACATTCTGTTTGATGGAAGGTCTTAAGTGAATTTCATAATTGTATGGGATTGCATTAGGTCTAAATCTGAGCCTATTTCATTCTTTTAATGTCTATGGAGTTATAAGGGTCCCTGCAGTTTCAAGATCTTGGGTTGGAAAATTGGTCACCGTAGACTTCCAACCTTGTTATATCAAAAATCTTGGTACTAGTGTGGCATCTATGTGTTTCCTTTGCAAAAAAGACAAAAAGGATGCAGATCATATCTTATTCAATTGTGGTTTTACCAAGAACATTTGGAGGATTGTTTGTGATCATCTTGACTTTTAGAGGCAACACGCTTTGGAGGATGTCTGCAATTTTCATGGTAGGAAGCTTCATTTGATTTGTCTCTATTTTTTTCATTGGATTTGGAGGGAGAGAAATGTTTGAGTTCATAGAGATTTTGCAAGGGATGTTTCTCAGCTATGGAAGTTCATCTTGAGTGATTTTGATCTTTTCATGAGTAGATAATTTTGTCTATCTATCAAGTTGTATATGTTTTTGCTTGTTTTATCTGCCTTTGCTAGTACCCTTAGTGGAGGATGTTCCCTAAAATTGTACAAATTTACTTGTACATACTCAAAAATTCAAAAAAAGCAATAGATGAGCTAGATTCACCAAAAAAATTGTGTATTTCAAGATTTTATTGAGCAAATGCTGTTTTTTATGAAATGAGAGTCAGTCATAACATATCGTTAGTCATTTTCTTATTTGAACAAGGTAGAATGTTATCAACTTTTATCATCAATCTGCATTATACTTTTAAATGGTTGTATTATATTTATCAAATGACATCCATAAAATTTATTCTATTCACATACATGAACCAAAGAGAGGTTTGAAAACAAACAAAACTCTTACATGTATGCTGAAGGTGTAGTAGTATATAATTATCATACATAGACATTTATTTCCCTCATGGTTAAAAGTATAAAACCAACATTTTGAAGCCAACAAATGCAACAAAAAAATCTAATATGATGAAATATCATTTTTCCATCAAAATCCAAAACTTTGTATGTTCCATTATATTGACATCGGCCATCTTTATAATGTACAAGACTCTATCATCAATTATGGTTTCCTCACCTTGGAAAGAGGCACCACAAATAAAGTGGATGCAAATTTTATGAAGAGAATGGTGATGAAGTTCCTGCAGAGAGGAAATCATACCAATAAGTCAAAAAAATGGTGGTCTCTAATGTATAAAAATTCAAAAGTATCCTATATTCCTTTCATTAACAAATCCATCAAAGTGGAAATATGGAACTATTGTGTAACAGAAACATGGGATTATTTATACTATTTTCTATTATTGGAATATGGTATAGGAGTCAGTTAAAGGTGGAAGTGAGGAGAAGGAAAGATTATGTTAGTTTTAAGGAGAGGGAGGAGTTTCGATGAAGATATTAGTGAAAAAAATATTAGAGAGAATGAGCGATATTCTATGTGATGCAAGTGATATTGTACATGGGGTGGTGGGAGAGAGATCTTGTTTTAGTGTGTGAAATTGCTTGTTAAACAATTTGTGGGAGAGATGTTTTTCAAGGAAAATTTTTAGTATATAAATAGTTGATGGAGAAAAAATAGACAAATGATTAAAAACATAGAAAAATTGAAGAAAATGTGGGAAGTGAAAGAGAAAGTACGTCAAAGATTCCAAATTCTTATATTTTTATTACATTGTTTCTATAAAAAGTAAAAATAAAATGTAAAGGAAACTCATTTTATTTATAATATGTGGATAGTAAACAAAAAGTATTACTCTATCATTTCATTCACCTCCATCCTCCTTCTCTGTTTACCATATTCATTCCAATCAATTTTCTATTTTTCTATCTCTTAGGTAAAAAATAATTCTAACTGATTACAAATATCTTTACTTCTCTAGAATTGGTTGTTTTTCACACCATGATGCCATCTAAACTTTCTTATTCTCATGTTCAAGCAAGATGGCGCTCTCTTCCCTGAAACCAAGTGCATTAATGGGTGTTATATATAGGGAGTTTGTATCAGTAGTCTTATAGCAAATACAATGTTAGGTTCATGTTCCTTACTGTAGCCCTTGCTGAAATATTTGTTTCTATCAGCTTTACTGAAAGGAATTCCATTTATGCTACTTATGGTATGTCCCCTAGATGTATGTATGACTATTGCACTTAATCCCATCTTGCTAAAACAAGAGTCTGCTTCTCTTTATTGAAATTTCATGATCAATGTAACACATTATTATACATCTAATCTAAGAGTTCAACTGAAGCTAGAAGTATGTATAGTACATTTACTATTTGTAGGGAAACTGAGGACTCAAGATAGCATATATCTTCTGATCAAATACCTCTCAGTTGTTATATATGTTTTAATGTGTTTGTGTTCTCTCAATTGTTATATATGCTATCACAGTTTCTATGTATTCATGTTCCTTCACGATGAATGGGGCATACTCAGACCTTCAACGGATATAAAGTTCAATGTAATTTAGGACATGTTTGGTACGTGGTGACTGGAGGGGAGGGGAAGGGAGGGGAAAATGATGAAGTTGTTTGGTTGGACAAAGTGAGGGGAGCGGAGGGGATCGAATCAAATATATTTTCAGCCACTTCTCTCCCATTCTCTTCCCACCAAATTAGAGTGGAGACAAAGGGAAGGGGAAAGATTTGGCTAAAAATATATTACAAAAATGAGAGGAAAATATAAAATGTCAGAGAGAAAATATAAACAATATGGTAAAAAGAATCAGTCTAGCCCACAACTAATATGGAATTAATAGAGGCATTCTCTCTCCCTCTCCCACACCCATGGCGGAGGCCGAACGCCCGGAGGGTGGTAAAATCAAGACAACTACTGTGATTCAAACATGAGTCCCTTTGATAGGAGACATTGTTCTTAACCACTTCAACCACTCATTGTCAGTGCCCACAACTAATATGAATAGAGAAGTAGTATGTCACGTATATGTTATGTTACTTAGAGGAACATGTGGATTGTTGGAGGAGTAGTTATTAAAATTTACAGAATTTTTTGTGAGAGAATAAAAATAAAATAAAATAAACAAAAAAACTATACATAATTTAGAAGGAAACATAAATATTTATATTTTTTGTTAGAAAAGATGACAATTTTGAGATTATTATACAAACATAAAAATAGATAATTAAGAAAAATGTGGTGTATTATGATGGAAAATACTTAACTAAATAGATGGAAAGTTTCTTATAACTATATAAATATAAAAAATGTCTACAACCACCATTTTGAATATATATATATATATATATATATATATTACCATTTTAATATAAAATATCTCCTCTGTGACACCTCTAACACATAATAAAATACTAGAATGTTGCCTTTGTGTATATCTTATAATTTTATTTTTAGATCTATAGGTTTAGCCATCTAAAAAATGTTGGCAACCTTTTTTATTATATGAGCCTCTATGAATGCGCTTGTATAATATAAAATATGTGAATAAATATAAAAGTGTAATTATTCAATGTACAAGCTCTAATGTTTCACGCCACTACTATCTTTTCATGTTTACATCATTTTTTATATTTTACTTTCCTTCTTGTAACAACCGTTATCAAACAGACAACGAGATTACACAAAACCATGTGGAAATAACCATTAGTAGTGTATTATCAAATAACACTAAAAATTAAAACCATTTTCCATAAAGATCCACTGTCAGTAAACTCTTTACAAGAAGGCCCAAAGCCTGTCATATATATACAACATGGTGCATTCCTGTTCCATCTGACACAAGTTTGCCATTACCAAAATATGTACATGAGTAAACTATAAACAACAACAACATATTAGTCATAAGGTCAAATAAATCGTGAAACCATAGCAAGGCTATCCCCTCCCGAGAGTACATGGATGACACATACGACTTCTATCTACAACAAGACACAACTGACAACACACCACCTCAAATTTCAGGTCTTCTTCCTGCTGCTATCCTATCTCAGCTAACACGATCTCTGCTACCTCGTGCACGTCCAACTAAAAAGTTGTGGAACCCACGAGGTGAGGCAAAAGTCCCAACGAGAGATATAACTCGCAAACAACACTATTATTATCATAGATATAAAGTTATTAGAATAGAAAGTAAAGATGCATTGTACTAAACATATATGACCATGCATTATGAGCATGGACAAATATTTATCATACTTAACAGTTCAGATAACTATGACTGAATAATAGATCAAGTAATCATTTTATAAGGAATATGAACAACATGTATGTCAACTACCAATTATGTCATAAAAATACAATTGCAGCCTCATTCAATATTTTTGTATTCCATTCTCAAGAGAAATATGCTACATAGATAACTGAATCTTTTAATAATCAATCTCATGATTATGCACACACCTATGCACACAATGCTCAAGCTTATGATGCACACACTCATATTCAAGAACAATCTTATTATAATCACACACAATAGATCCTGATTTATGCCCTGACTTATGTCCTAAGGATTTGAGTCGTACCACCCAAATCCAACCACACCTACGAAGGGCTACCAATGGTGCCATATAAGGCCCAAGGAGATCCAGACTCCAAGACCTCACCCACTACTCTCGGTCACTATGAGAGATAATGTAAAGACATATTAGTCAACTATTGATAGTGGCATATAGTCAACTATTTAATCAACTAGCTCGCCTTGGTACAGGTCATGGTTCTAGAGAATAGCTCACTCATAGCTATTTGGATAAATAGAATTAGCTCACTCATGGTCATTGTAATATATAAAGAATTGGCTCACTCATGGCCATTCTTATAAAAGGAGTGGCCCACTCATGGCCCTTCTTATAAAAGGATTGGCCCACTCATGGCCATTATTTAAGAAAAGGACTGGCTCACTCATGGCCATCCATATCACATAATTCTTTTACGGATGTAGGAAGATGATTAACTATGCATCCTCACATATTCAACAACATGCATTCCGAGTTAAATTCGTTTCACCATCTAGCAAAATCTGACACTGAATGGATCTATGTCTAGGGCAACCTAGCTACAATTTTAGTTTCACTTGATAACTTAGGTGTATCTCAACATCTATTAGCATCAATCAATTTACAAGTATACCACATAGGTAAATGCTACAAAGAGCAGTGTAATATATCCTTCAAGAAATCACATAACAACTGTAACATGTACTTTAAAAAAAAATTGGCCATTCTATAAATTTTAACACATACTTGTTACTTTATCACCATTATCATGGGATCTCAATCCACACTACTAAGAATCTCATCCCATCATCATTATCACATGCTATGGGGTTTCAATCCCCTTAGTTAATTATTGAACAATGTCACCTCTCACTACGCAACAACCATCTCTAGGTCATAAGACCCATATAAACATCGTACTTGTAGTATAGGTATTTCACATGTCTCGCAAGGCCCATTCAATCTACTATATAATTTCACATCACCATAGCTCATAGTTGGATATGCCCATTATCCTAAAACACGTGCATGGTTATAATTTATTAATAAAAGTAATTAAATATCATCACCATGCCATAAAGAGAATCATTCAAATTACAACCCTCTCATAATTGGGGTTAGGGTTCTCCCCTTATAACTAATTAGGGTTTTCATGTTCATGTTTGACAACCAAACCCTAATTCATAACTCTGTATGTCTAGGATCTTATCGTATTATATTTTCATTCAATTGTATCACAGATAATCATTCAATCAAGTTGCAAGTATGATACAATGAAAGGTATATCATATTGCCTAAGATTATTTAATAGTTGGAACACTTCTGTGTTACCCTATCATTTTCATCATGGGATATCAATCCCTTAATCTCACCATTTAGTACCACATCACCTTCTAGGCAACATGCCTTTTCTAGGTCATCAGACCTATTCACATCCTTCCTATGATACAAGTATTCCATATGTCTTATAAGGCATATTCAAGCTATATTAGATTATAACCACAATAGCCCTCATTTGGATATAATCATAATATATGAATTGTTAAGATTTCATTATATTATTGTAACCATTGATTACTATTATCATGCTATTTCAAGTTGTACTCCCTCTTGTGATTAGGTATATGGTTTCTCTCTTCAACAAATTAAGGTTTCCAGGGTTTCTCTTTTTTGAATGATTAGGGTTTCTAGGGTAATAACCAAACCCTAAATCATAACTCCTCATATCTAGGAGATTATTTTATAGCCATAATTATTCATACATACTTAATTACTTTCATCAATTATCATTAATTAATTATCAACATGAGTGATACAAGTTCCTCTCACATCCTTACTAGAATATTGGTTTCAACTTAACTTGTTGTATTAACTTGACCCTCTTTAGAGTGTTTTGGCCTACACTTTAAAAGTGTATCCATCTTGTTACATCATCATGTATCAACTTGATTATAATCATTATGTGTCAGCCTACACTCATCAAGGTGTATCGGCCTAGATACCATTATCACTTTGTATCACCCATGAAACTATCACTTGTGTCGCCCATGGCACATCAAAGTGATATCAGTTTAGAGGTGCTTAGGATGATATAAATTTTGAGGTTCTTAAGGAGATATCATCCTTGAGTTGCTTCAAGTGATATCAACCATGAATCATATCTTAGTGTATCACCTTCACCATACCTTGGTGCATCACCTTCTTCACACTTTATCATAATATTTTCACCTCACTTAAGCATAACATCTTGACCTCACTTTAGGGTATCATCCACCCTATCACTTTGTGTGTCGGCCATATTATACTCTAGGGTATTGGCCACATTTTCATCTAGTGTATCGGTCATATCACCATCTATTGTTTTGCCCTAGCTATCACCAAGTGATATTGGCCTCTAGGGTTTTGATAGTATCATGTTAGCCATCATCAACACTCTTATATAATTTCACCTATCAAGGTACCGGCCTCACCACTACTTGGTGTGTTAGACATGACTTCAAGGAGTGTGTCACCCACACCTTCACATGGTGTGACAACCTTAGACTTAAAGAAATGTGTCACCCTTCACATTGGTGTCAGGTTAGAGGGGTGCCAGGTTTCTAGGGTTAGGGCATATCAGGTTAGCCCTATTGACTTCATATCTTCACTAAACTTTTCAAGATATCAGCTTGCCCCCATCCTTAGACTTATGTGATAGTCTAAACAAATGTAAGAATGACGGTCCTTCACATGTAGCAAATCGGTAATGGGTTAGGACCTCATGTGTATCATTTTCCCCTCACATAATCAAATATTAGCTTAGAGTTTCTTAAACCAATATTAGTTTTTGCATGGGAGATTCCATCATATTCAAGATCAAACCCTTCGTACTTGATCTCAAAGCCTTCGGAGTATCTTTTTCACTGGTGCCTCTATCTATATGGGAAATTCGCTGCCGAAAGATCCCGCCCAATATCCCCCTCCTTCCCCCGTCGCCTTTCGACCCGTGGGAGTACAACAGCCTTGATATTGATATTTATAGAATTTGAACTCCCATCTACTAACACTCTAGTTCATGGACGACAAACCCATATATCCATTAGATCTCATGGAATCATCATTCAACCAAGGAAAGTCGAAATTGAAAAGGAAAAACCAAGTATTGCATGATTGAAGGTGAATAACAATAGAGTTGAGTTTAAAATCAACATAAGAGCTTCAAGATCCAAAGCTTCATGTTTCCAAGGTTGAAGGTGACTTATCAAAAGTCCAAGATTTGATCACAACACTTCTATATGAAAGAAGATACCATAGTTAGGGACTTGATGAAGAAGAAAAGAAAGAAAGGAACCATGATCCGAGAAGCATAGTCCACCCAAGGTTGAAGATGACCATGTCTTCATCTTAGGCTTGATTATCAAACTCCTTCATGTTCCTCAAGCTTCTATGGTCGTCCACTAAGAGAGGGATGATATAAGAGTTGAAAGGTTTTACTAGTAGGTGAAAAGAGAGACTTATATAATTGAGTTTCAAGAGAGAGAGTGTATGTGAGGTGTCACGACCATATTCACTTAGGTGACACGTGTCCATGCATGGTGGCACCATGCAACTATAATTATCTTGACATGCAAAAATCTTGTGGGAAATTCAAGGATGAGATATCGACCATTGGGTGGCTTGCATGACAAGATATCACAACCCAATATCACTTTTCATGTAAACCGATACAACTTTTCCAAGGAAGTCCTAAACTGATATTCTTCACCTACTTGAGGTGCTTAGCCCGATAGGAATATTTCCAAAATGTTTCTAAACTGATATGGGACCTCCTCTATGGCTTCCAAGCAGATAGGGACTCCCATATATACTTCATAGCTCGACACAACCCCATCTAGGGTTCAAAACACTTAACATTCTTTGGCTCTTTCACGATCAAGAGTGTTATTACTTAACCATGACTCAAACAAGATGCCCCCTACTTTATCTCTCCTATAGATCATTCTAAGAGAGAGAAGGGACACTATACTAGTGATGATTTGCACATCAACCCCACATTTTGGGTAAATTGTAATTTGCACCAAAACTATCATATAAAGCACAAACAATTTGTGAACAAGCTCAAACTTGAGAATTAAACTCTCCTTAAGTCTTTATTACTTTTCAAAAGATTAAGACAAGGTCCTAAGTATCTTATTTAGGCAAAAATTCTAAGGTTATCCCAAACCTAGTTCAAGGGTGTTACAACTTATCTACCCTAACAAGGATTTCATCCCCAAAATCTCAAGAGAAAAGAGAAAAATACTTATTCTTGTAAATATTCATTAAACTTTTTATGAAAACAACCATAGGAATCTTAAAATAGTAACTTACTTATGAATAAACAAGTTTATTATATTAAACATCTTCTTTTGTCCATAAGTTGGTTTGAGATTAACTCAGATTCCACCTTATCACAATTAGAATGTGGTAGGAATTTTTGTGCCACATTTCCTATTTCACTATGCTTTTTAGATTGTATCAAAATGACTACTTGATCAGAGTAATCTGAAAGATAGCAATCTAAGAGTCCCATACTTACCTTGCCTTCAATAATGGTCAGGGTATTCAAGCACTGAGATTAGGTAGTATGCACTTTTGTTTTATATTTTTTTTATGACCGAGAGAACCCATCTCGGGCGAAGCCGACATGGTAAACTCTCAAGGTATGAGAGGGTGTGGTTCGGTCATCCCCTCCCATGCCTAATCAACATGAATTGTCGTTCGCAAAGTGCCTTCGGTGAGGTTTGAACCCGGGTCCTTCATTGGGACTTACCGAGCTCTTACCACCCGGGCTACTATGGCCGGACAATTTTATATTATTTTTAAGTTCTAAGACTTAGTATCTCTGGGTTTCTCTGGGTGTCTCTTTCTCATGTTCCCATAAGACTAATTCAACAGAAACTCAACAACAACTATCTTTCTTATGATTAATAGGAAGAATAAGGAGAAAATAAGTCAAAATGGAAAAGTTCTATCTGACCTGTTACCCCTTACAAATCATTTAGTGTCTCAGGCTGACTTAACGCATAGAGTCTAGCCGTTACCTGTTGTCACCCTCACCCTCTACTACCTAGAGTAGATGAACTAATCTGTGATGCTTGTCCATATCCACGCCAACCTGTTCCACTAAACTATGGTCCTTGTAGACCTTGCTGATTCTACCTTGGTTGTTGTATCACCTCATTGTGCCTTTGTAGAAAAAACCATCTAGTATGCCCAACCTGTCCACATCTATAACATGTCTTACTCTCATACAACGGTCTTACTGGTCCCATCATTGTCTTAGAAACTGAGCTTGAGGCTCCAACTAGAGGTTAACTCTGTCCTCTTCCCTTACTTGGTGACCATTGCATTGGTACACTAGATACTTGCTGAACTGGTGGTATTGAAAACTTTGGTTGCTTAGAAACACCAAATGATTGCTCCTGAGATTGTATAGACCTCTTTTTAATACTTGCCTCATGCTTCCCTATCATAGATTTCTCCATCCTCCTCAAAGATTCTACAAATGTGGCAAATCATTCCCTACTTTCCAAGACAATTGCTGAGGTAGACATCTTAACATTCAATCCATTCTCAAAAAATCAAATCCTTTCTAAGTCAGTAGCATCTATTTGAGGATAAAATTGTAAAATTTTTATAAACCTAGCCTCATACTCATTAATTGTCACGGTCCCCTACCGTATCTTCTCAAACTGTGAGATCTTTTAATCTAAGTATGTTTATGGAAAATACTTACTGACGAATTCTTGACGAAATTCCTCCCAACTAACCTATTCTTCATTCATTTTTACCTCTTCTATGGCCCACCAGTGGCCAGCACTACCCTTCAAAAGGTACACAACATGCCTGACCTTATCATCATCCGGGATGCTAAGGATCTTAAAGGCTTTCTCTAACTCAATAAGCCATAGATCTACATCTATTGGGTCAGCTACTCCAGCATACTCTATAGCTCCTACATGACGTAACCATTCAAAAGTCTTTCCAGAACCTGAAGCTTCTGCATCGGCGACTGGTGCCCTAGGTATCCAATCCGCCATGAGTGCTATCGTTGTCATAAACTACCCAAAGAGAACATGAAAAGTAGGGTTCTCTATCATGACTGGATTAGGTTGGGGATTCTCAAGCACTCGTTCTTCTCTTGCCTGATCCCTTACACCTTCTCCCAGTGCAGCAACATGTTCATCATGTTCTCCAAACATCTTTATGCTTTACCCTTTCTTCTACATAGGCATAATTCACTATAAGATATATTGGAGGACACTAGAATAGACTCAACACCTTAGTCCTATGTCCCTATAGACTCAGCGAACCTATAGCTCTGGTACCAACAAACGTGACATCGATTATCACATAGACAATGAGATTACACAAAACCACGCAGAAATAACTATTAGTAGAGGATTACTAAAAAAACTAAAAATTAAAACCATTTTCCATAAAATTCCACTACCAGAAAACTCTTTACAAGAAGGCCCAAAGCATGTCATATATACAACATGGTGCATTCTTGTTCCATCTGAAACAAGTTTGCCATTACCAAAATATGTACATGAGTAAACTATAAGCAACATCAACATATTAGTCAAAAGCTCAGATCAATTGTGAAACCGTAGTGAGACTATCCCCTTAAGGACCTGAGAGTACATGGATGACACATAGGAATCATATCTACAACAAGACACTACTGACAGAACACCACCTCAAATTTTAGGTCTTCTTCCTACTACTGTCCTGTCTCAGCTTACATGACCTCTGCTACCTCGTGCACGTCCACCTAAAAATTTGTGGAACCCACGGGGTGAGACAAAAGTCCTAGCAGGAGATATAACTCCTAAACAACACTATTATTATCACAGATATACAATTATTAGAACAGAAAGTAAAGTTGCATTGTACTAAATAGATCTGACCATATATTATGAGCATGGAAGAATATTTATCATAACTAAGCAGTTCAGATAACTATGACTGAATAGTAGATCAAGTAATCACTTTATAAGGAATATGAACACCATGTATGGCAACTACCGATTATGTCATAATTATACAATTGCAACCTAATTCAATATTTAAGTATTCGATTCTCAAGAGAAATATGTTACATAGATAACTAAATCTTTCAATAATCAATCTCATGATTATGCACACAATGCTCAAGCTTATGATGCACACACTCATATTCAAGCACAAGCTTATTACAATCACATAGATTAGATCATGTTTTATACCCTGACTTATGCCCTGAGGATTTGATTCGTACCACCCAAATCCATCCACCCCCTACAAATTGCTACCAACGGTGCCATACAAAGTCCAAAGAGATCCAAAATTCAAGACCTCACCCACTACTCCCAGTTAGTATTAGAGATAACATAGAGACATATTAGTCAACTGCTGATAGTGACATATAGTCAACTTTTTAATCAACTAGCCCGCCTTAATATAGGTCATGATGCTAGAAAATAGCTCACTCATGGCTATTCAGATAAATAGAATTGGCTCACTCATGGCCATTCTTATAAAAGGATTGGATCACTCATGGCCATTCTTATAAAAGAATTGGCTCACTCATGGCCATTGTTCAAGAAAAGGATTGGCTCACTCATGGACATCCATATGACATAATTATTTTACAGATGCAGGAAGATGATTAATTATGTATCCTCACATATTCAACAATATATGTTCTGAGTTAAACTCGTATCACCATCTAATAAGTTCTGACACTGAATGGATCTGTAACATACTGAAACCTAGGATTTAATCTTATTCCAGGGTTAATAACTTAGAAACCTTAGTCTTTGAGGTTTAGCCAAACAAGGATAAGAGTATGCTCTTTAGTGACCTTAAATGTATTAATGCATGAATAAATCACATTAAAATGTAGAACATAAATTAATCATAAAATCATTAAAAGGTACATAATATATGTGCATAAAAGACAAGGTGTCCATAATTTAGAATAATGAGTTATAATACCACAAAATAAGAAATAAATAATCTTATGTGGGATAATGATGGTAAAGATTTGTTCTAGATCATTCCTTTGCCTTACTGTGCAAGGAAGACAAAAATGAATCAAAGATAATGCTTAAAACATGAATAATGAGATATTGGATTATTAATGAGAGAAATAATAGAAATAATGGATAATGTGTTAAAAGGAAAACTCTTGGATAATAATAACCTCATATTCATTTTCAAGGGATATGCCTTAGCTTGGAGGCCAAGTTTCACCAATTTAGAATAATAATAACCATATCTATTTTATTTAGAAAAGAAAATGGTGTTTTTCCTTAAAAATATTAAATAAAATATTTAATGACTCCAAAGTGGAAAATAATTTTCGACGCATAATCTACATAATAAAATATGCCTTTGGGTGAATTTCCTCTCAAATTGGAGAAAGTTTGATTAAAAGGTGAAACCAAGAGAGAGAAAGTGTGTAGAACCTTCAAAATATTAAACAAGTACACAAATAACTCAAACATGTGAAATTGATGGCAAATTTGTATCCATCATATTAAATAAGACTTA
Organism: Alisma plantago-aquatica; assembly: GCA_963693085.1. NCBI lineage: Eukaryota > Viridiplantae > Streptophyta > Magnoliopsida > Alismatales > Alismataceae > Alisma > Alisma plantago-aquatica. The sequence continues at coordinate 804,988,097 of OY856413.1, read as the reverse complement.
TGGTGAAGTTTCATCAAATTGGGATAATCCTATCACCATTAATGAAGGAGGAAAGAGAAAAAAGTAATTAATTTATTTAACATATTAAAAGTTCTCAAAAGGCAAAACTAATTCCATATTCAGATTATAAACCTCAAAATTAGTTAGGGTGTAAATTTATATTAATTTTGGGACTCATTTGCATCCTCAAAAGAGGAGAGAGAAAATAAGAAATTATTTCTTTCCCACTTTATTTGATTGGATTTGGATTTGTCACTTGGTCTAGTTATTTCCATTATTCCACTCCACTTCTAGGTCATTGGAACGTACATGGTTGGTGAGGATTGTATCTCCTACCTTGGGTAGGAGAGAAACCTGCACGTGAACAGTACTGCGCAAGAGGGGGATTTTGCGATCCAATTTTCTCGAGCCATATTTGATCATTTTTTGAGATTTTTTGTGCATTGAGTTTGTGGAGACTGTCTGCATCTTTTGGTCCCTAAATCATGACCTATGATCAAGTGTTTTGCAAATGCCCAACTTCCCTTCTTTGTGCTTCTCACAGTCACGTCGGTTTTGGCTTATACCATAAGTTCACCTATAAATAGGTGTACCCCGAGTTGCGTCGACCCCCACAAAACTCTCCTCCCCCCTCAATTTCTTTGCACAAGATTTGTTTGGTAGTGGACAACCTTGTTTTCATTCAAGCTTTGTGGCAGCATCCTCATGTGCTTGGGAGCACCAACATCCCAACAGCTTGGCTCAGTGAGTTTGTTTTCTTCAGCTCTTGCCTTCGGTTTCTCTAGTTTCTTCTTTAGTCGCATATTGTGGTTTTACCTAAAATGGTGCTAGCTAGCAGTTTTGCTACTTCTCACCGTGAGAGGCATGCGAGGTAGGGGACAATGTCCCTTGCATTTTTTCACTTCTACCCCTCTCTCCGCCTTCTTCATTGTATTTCTCACATAAGGGAATTTCCATCATTTTACCTTCTTTTTCTTTTGTTTGGGTGAGTCAAGGCCAAGCCTTTGACCCCTGACTTGGCTGGGTCTGATTGGGCCAAGTCAGTGGATCATCCCACTCTGTTTCCCTCTCTCTTTCTCACTTATTTGGCAATTCTTGAATTCTGATTGGTCGAGCTTTGAAAATTCATAACTAATTATCTACTTATCCAAAAATTACAAATAAATACTCTTTGAATTCATAAAAATGCAAGTTTCCTATTTGTATTGGTTTTGTCACTTGAATATGATGTTTTGTAGAGGTGATTTTAATAGATCTAATTAATAACTTAATAATTTGTATAATTCATAACTAAATATTTATAAGTTAGAAAAATATAATAAAATATGTTTTGAACTCAGGAAAACATAACCTAAAACATGAATTAGTTTTGATTACCTAATTCACATATAATAAAAAAAGGCAATTTTTAGGATTTTGATTAATCAATGTAGTTCTAACCCTAACCTCATATATGGTATTAGGTGCTTTGGAAACCTAGATTTGGATCTAGAAGTAATCTTGTTTTGATTGAGACTCAGTGAGAGGTATGTTTGCATCTCCTATTCATCTTTATTGAGCAATAACCTAAATTGTCTTTCTCTTGGTCCTATGGACAATAACCTAAAAACCATATCTTTTTCTTTTGAAATTATGCTTCATGTGAAGTACCCTACTTGTTACTAATCTTGGGATCATAATATCTTCTTGACTTTATTTTGAAATCTTTATTATGCCTTGTTCATTGTGGAACTCAATTTGTTGTTATATGCCCACTTTGAGGTGGTTGATAATGATGATCACTTATGTGGTGATTAATTTTTAAATCTGACTATACTTTTACTTGCCTCCCTATTAAGCATGTTGTGTGACTCAATAGCCCTACAGTAATATAATTTGCATTGGTTTTGGGTTATGTGCCCTTATTGTTTATTTTGGGATGGTGTTTATGTGCCCCATACATGTGTTTCAAATTTATAAGGTTTGGCCCAACATTTTATATATATTGGGAGTTTGGTTATGTGTCGATCTCTATCAGGTTCAAGTTTATGTGGCTTGGCCATATTTGTCACTTATGTGGTTCTAGTACTATGTTTATCTCACCTACATGCATGTTGTTATGGGTTTCGTGCCCTAAAATCTTTATGAGTGCTTTTGTGGCACCACTTTTATTATTGTTTTAATGGCAAGTATTCCTTTTATCATATGTTTGTGATTCTTTCCTTTTATGCCTGTTTGGGTAGTTCTTACCTCTTTGCATGGGAAGCCTTATATACTTGATGTACCTTTTTCTTAAAATATATAATGCTCAATTCCTTTTTAGCATGCTCATACCAGCTTTTTGTTGATATCCTCTTTTCTTTTCCTTTTGTGGGGGTATGCTTCCAACCCCAGGTGTTGGTCAAGGAGAAGGAGATCTCGGACGACCTGGACCTCAACAAGTGTAGCAGAATTCGTGGGAGACCTAGCTTGAAGTTGCTAGGTGATCCTCAGCTAGCTCTACTTATGTAGTTAGTTTTCTTTTATGACACCCTACGTGGTTAAAGTTTAGTATGATTAGAAGTCTTGTAATGGTTAAATATATCTTTCAATTATGCTGCTACTTTGTGTTATGATACAATCATGTTAAATAAATTTGGTTTCATCCCCTTCTGAGAATTTTTTTTATTGGTGGATGTTGCCTCTTTATTTTTAGTAGGGAGTGGATCCCTAAGGGATCCCAATCCTTACAACATGGTACCAGAGCCTATAGATTTCGATTATATAACTATTTTAACCATGTCTCCTTTAGGATGTTTACCTTTATCTTAGGTTGCTTATACCTAATATCTTGCCTTGTGCAAGATAAACCCTAATGGTGGGAGATAACTCGTCTATTGACAACCACTACAGTTAAGAGACACCCCAAAACCTTAGGTTTGGTCTAGGGACCTCAACTTATGCTAGTTCGGGAGTAGCTATGACTCTAGAGCAAGAGTTGGACATGTTTCAACAACTCTTTGCTATTTCCATGGCGGAAAAGATGAAAGATCCGTCTGTACCTGAGAATCCTAAGGAGTTCTCAATCATGGAGTTTATGAAGATGCAACCACCTTCCTTCAAGGGTGAAGGTGATATAGAGATGGTTGACAAAGCTGATGATTGGGTGTTAGCCATAGAGAGGACTTTTGATGGTATGGCATGTCCTCCACATCAGAAGGTTAGGTTTGCTTCATATGTTTTAAATGGACCTACAAGAGTTTGGTGGAATGGGATTGCAAGGACTAGAGACATCTCAACCATGTCTTAGGTGGAGTTTTTGGCTCTCTTTCATGGGAAGTATATCTGCACTTCTTCCCTAAAGAAGAAAGAAACATAGTTCTATAGCTTGAAACAAGGTTCCTTATCTATTTCTACTTTTGTGCAAAAGTCTCTACTATTGGAGCGTTATGCAGTTGGTTTGGGTGAGGAACATAGGGCTGACCTATTCCTTCAAGGACTCAATTACATTGTGGGACGTGCTCTTATCCCACAACTGCCCTTGACCTTTCAACAAATGGTTGATAAAGCTTTGGTCGTGGAGTCATACCCAGAGTTTCAAACTAGGGAGTTTGATTAGAAGAGGAAACCTTAAGGAGATGAGCAGAGAAGAGACAAGTGTACTAAGTGCAATGGTTACCATCCTCCAGGTAAGTGCTCTCAAGATAAGAATCAAGCAAAGTATCAACCTGACTATCGGGTTTTGTGCCATCATTACAATGAACCTGGACATATTCGCCCTGAGTGTCCTCAGCTTCGTAATGGACATGTACCAGCTCAACAACAACCTCAAGTGCCTCATCAGAACAATGGTAACAACAATGGTAAGAGACATGTGGAAAGGTGAGCTGGAAGAGTTTTTGTTTTGGATGGTGAAGAAGTCCATGATGATGATCAAGTTGAAGGTAACCCTTAGTCCTATAGTAGACTTTCAAGTTATGTTTCCTTTTGCATGATATATACAAAAGAAGTTACCATTGTACCTATAGTTTTGTTTGGCTTATTAGGATGAATCTTTTAAGGGGTGGTAGATAGTTGTTTAGATTTCGAGGATGAAATCTCTTTAAGGAGTGGTATGCTGTAACATACTGAAACCTATAACTTAATCTTATTCCAGGGTTAATAACTCAGAAACCTTAGTCTTTGAGGTTTATACAAACAAGGATAAGAGTATGCTCTTTAGTGACCCTAAATGTATTAATGCATGAATAAATCACATTAAAATGTAGAATATAAATTTATCATAAAACCATTTAAAGGTACATAATACATGTGCATAAAAGACAAGGTGTCCATAATTGAGAATAATGAGTTATAATTGTTGGTGTGTATGCCCATAGAGCAAGTCATGTGATGATTGTAATGGGATACTTTGTAAATGATTTGAATAATAATAAAGGCATTTTCCGATCTATATGTTTTAACTGTTTATGAGATGATAGTGTAACATGATAGATGTATAAAGAATTGTTTTACTCGATGACGTATGCTTTTGGGTTGAGGACCTAAACGATGAGATCATACAGATGTTAAGAGTATACATTCTTATTTTGTCCCTAGTAGGTTTTTATTTTGGAAATAACCATGGACATCAATAACACTAAAGACTAGATTGTGTGTTGGTTGATGATAGAATATCATTAGTCATGATATAGTGATATCAAACCAAGAACATAGGTACTTGTTAGAGAACATGTGTATCAGACAGACCCACCGTGAGAGTGACACATGGAACCATGATTTGGTAGTCACAATTAGCTCTCACAGTGATGGTGGTGAGTGTGATTCTTTGACCTGAAATCACTACACTCAACACATGTCGTTGGGTACACTTTGACATCATCAAACACAGTCCTGAAACATGGGTTGTTATAAAGGTGATGATTGGGTGTCTTTGACACATGGGGCTTTTCAGGGGTGAGTGATAGATATGGGATTTTTCCCTCCTAAGGGAGTTTGATGTCCATGGCCACTTGATGAGTAGGATTGAAAAAGGCATGCACATGCATGTGTGAATCAATATGTGATATTGATGTCACACACATCTCACCCAGTCTACTCTGAGATCAAGGAAATGGATGAACGTTGAAAGGATGACTATACCATGCCTTGAGTTCATTCAGGACATTAGTGATAAAGGAATTATACATTCAGTGTAACACCATTCACAAATTGTAGGATTGAAAGTTGTTCTCCAACTTTCTATTTCACTTGGGTAGCACTGATGTGTGACTAGGTACCACTCTTTGCTTGTGAAGTCATAAGTGTTATGGATTTTCACTGCCAATGTGAAATGGACCTGCAGGGCCACACACATAGAATTTAACCTAGAAGAGGAGTTTATCCACAAATGATGTTTAGATTGATTACTAAAGGAGTTTAGTAGTTCAATTAAACACTCAATCAATTGATAGCACAATATCATAGTGTTCAAGGTGTTGGACCGATTGATTAGAGTATCAGATTAATTGAAACTGCAATTGACTAATTTTTCACAGTCTGCACTCCCAACCGATCGACTCATGTGATGAACCGATCGGCTCAGGATAGACTTAACTGACCGGTTCAAGGGTTGAACCGATCGGCTCAACTAGTCAAAACGAGCAAGTTGGGAAAGTCAGGTTGGTGAGAAATTCCGTTTCGTTTCACTTGTCCAATTTGATTGAAACAAGGATTGGTATTTGGATCAATTCAAAACAAAAGAGGAAAAGTCAACCAGTGAACCGATCGTTTCAGAAGTGAACTGATCGGCTCAGGTGCCCCAACCGATCGGTTCAACCGATTGTTTCAGAAGTGAACTGATCGGCTCAGGTGCCCCAACCGATCGGTTCACACCTGAACCGATCGGTTGGGGCACCTGAGCCGATCAGTTCACTTCTGAAACGACCGGTTCACTGGCCTGGTCAATTCCTGGTTGACTTTTCCTCTTTTGTTTCGAATTGATCCAAATACCAATCCTTGTTTCAATCAAATTGGACAAGTGAAACGAAACGGAATTTCTCTCATGTCCCCAACCGATCGGTTCATGCTTGAAACGATCGGTTCAGTTGGCGCAATTGGTTGTTTTGTAGAAAATCTTGAATCCTTCTACTCCTGCTTTAATCCCGCATTGCCCGGGGTAGAGAACCCTATCCCATGACCCTCCTATATATATAGTGCTATTGAGGGCTTCTCAAAGGACAACTCAGAACACCAGTTGCTCTGCAAAGTTTTCGTTCTCTTTGGTTGTGGTAACCAAGAGATCCCGAGCAAGTGCTACTCGATAAGGGAGGCACAACAAAGGAAAGACAGCTGCAGAAAAGCGATTGGTGGCAGGAGAGTGTGTCGGTGACCAATACACTGATAGGAGGGTGCAGCTCCTTCCGGTGCCTTGTACAACAAGGCGATCAGAGTTCCAAGTAGTCTATGTGGACTACTACAGAGGCGGGAGACTTCTATCGCTTGGAGGACAGCTGTCAATCCCGACAGTTCCGGTGAGACCAGGAGCTGCACAAACACTGTCCAAGACCAGAGGTGAAGACCGCGCAAGCCGTGAGGTAACATCGTTGAGCAAGCCTCGGGACAAGGTATGTTTCTACAAACCATCCTTCCTAATGTATAGACGTTGTCGCGATTCCTTTATACTAGGTTCGGGAGAAGATTTTTTTTTTGTTTCCACTGCTTTCTCTATCTCCCCTAAAACCGAACAGTGGTATCAGAGCCACGTCAACTGCTCTATACTTTAGGATTATTGATATGATCAATTTTGGTTTGTTGCCTTTATTTATTGCATACAATGCGAATAAAATTGGCTTTATGCATGTCTAATCCTAAATCCACAAATCCTAATATACATATATGATATGTAATATGAATGCACTCGATACGCGCCGCCCTTAAACGAGTTTTGTGGTGGATGTATAGCATGGTTATTTCCAATAAACCCTATGTATGCTTGGTTGAATGTGGTTGCTTGCATCTCGATCTGTGCACTGATTCCCTATCTCCTATTCCTGATGTAACTCAAGATAACTCGAGATTTCTTTTCTACCTTTGCTCCCCCCGAATGTAACTCGGGGTTTCCTTTTTCAAATGTAAAATAGGATAGATCTTTTATTTCTTGTTATGTCAAAGAATGGTAGACAACCTGATGACAACTGAGACGATCGATTCAAGGCGTGAACTGATCGATTGGCATTATAGATGACCGATTTGAGGAGAGAGACAAGCGGGTGGCGACCTGAGGAGATGCACGATGACTAGTGAACCGATCGGCTGGAGGCACCAACCGATCGGCTGGTGGCACCCAATCGACCGACCTGATGGCAAGTCGATCAATCATGGAGATGAGTTGATCAAACCCAGATAGGAAAAGCACAAAATTCATCTTATACAGGTTGCATGTGATGTAGACCTAGATGACCGTGATTCCTCTTGGCTCGAGGAATCACATTAGGATGACCATAATAATTGCTTTTATCGTTTCACATGTTTCTGTGGGATATAACATGTATATGATACTTACTCTATTATGGTGATTGGATATGTATATGTACCTATAAAATCAAACCCCTCATTAAATATTAAAGTTTTAGATGCCTTACAAATGCGAAACATGTGAAAAGCTTGATCGGCCAAGTGTGGGCACGCCCTAGCGTGGTACACGGTCTATCCCGTGGAAGCATGAATGATGGATATGTGGGTCTACCCTAGCAGGGTGCATATTCATCGTGTTGGTTTTGGGTCAGACTTAACAAGGTGACCTAGATAGGATCTAGCACCTTGAGGCATGGAGGTGATCATGGCAAGGAGTTGCACATGACATCTTTCAAGAGTTGCATATGATGCAATTGGTAAGAGTCACCTACCTGGAAGATCTAAGTTGTGGGTGACAGCCCTAGCTAGTCCATGACTCAGAGGATTTTAGGATCTTGACCCACTTGAAGATTGTACGCTGCAATCTTCCGAATTGATGGAGAGGGTTGTCAATTTGAACAAAAATAGTGGGAGCGGTAATTAATTAAAGGCCTAATTAACTATCGTCAAATTTTATTCAAATCAAATCAAAACGAGTTTTGACAAATGAAATTTTCTCTTATAGAATGGAAAAAGAATCATCTTTTAAAATGGGCAAATTAATTGAGAATAAATTCCATAACTGGTTAGGGATTGTGAGAAGTGTTCTACACAATCCAGATATACCAGTAGTCTTTGAATCCACTCTATGTATGCTTAAGAAGAAGGATAGTTCATTAATGGAGATCAATGGAACAAAGTCTACGGACAAAGGTGAGGGAGAGAAGGGTTCTCTCGCCGAACCAATGTTAGAATCTTCTACACTCAAAACATGGAGAGGATGGAAGGAACGATGGAAGAAGAAGCGAGAGATAGAGATCTCTACTTCTGGTGTATATGTGATAGATATTAACTTTACTACTTCTTTGTCATGAGTACTTGATACCGAATGTGGATCTCACATTTGTTCAAATGTGAAGGATCTCAAAAGGAGTAGGCCTTTGGGGAAAGGTGAGGTTGAACTATGTGTTGTCAATGGGGTAAGGGTTGCCGCCAGTGCCGTAGGAACCTATGAGTTAACTCTGTCTAGTGGGTTAATAATAGAGTTCAAGAACTACTATTATGTACCTGCCATAAATAGGAATATCATTTCAATTTCTTGTTTAGACAAGGATGGTTTTGAATTTCTTATTAAGAATGGAAAGTGTTCCATTTCAAAAGATGAGATCTTTTATGGCAGTGCCCCAATGTCTTATGGTCTATACTTAATAGATCTAGAAACAGGTGTATACAACATAAACACCAAAAGGCAAAAACTCAACAACTCAAACAAAAATATATTTGGCATTGTCGTCTAGGGCACATAAATGAGAAGCACATTTCTAGACTCCATAAAGATGGTTATATAGACTCTTTTAATTATGAATCAATAGAGACATGTGAATCTTATTTGATGGGAAAGATGAACAAGACTCCTTTTTCAGGTAAAGGTGTGAGAGATAGTGATCTATTAGGACTCATACATACTGATGTATGTGGGCCTTTTAGAACTAATGCCAGAGGTGGGTATGAGTACTTCATTACCTTCACTGATGACTTCAGTAGGTATGGCTATGTGTACCTGATGAAACATAAGTCAGAAACCCTTGAAAGGTTCAATAATTTCATGAATGAAGTATAAAACCAACTTGGTAAAAGTATTAAAGCACTTCGATCTGATCGAGGTGGAGAATACTTAAGCCAAGAGTTTGAGGACCTTCTACGAGCCTGTGGTATCGTATCACAACGGACTCTTCCTGGAATACCACAACATAATGGTGTGTTTGAAAGAAGGAATCAGACTTTACTAGATATGGTGTGATCAATGATGAGTTTTTCCGATCTTCCGATTTCCTTCTGGGGTTATGCTCTTGAAACTACTGCGTTTACACTTAACCGAGTACCATCTAAATCGGTTCAAAAGACACCATATGAGATATGGCATGGGAAGCGTCCCGATTTGTCTTTTATTAAGATTTGGGGTTGTGAGGCTTACGTCAGGAAAATGTTTCCTGATAAGCTTGGACCCAAGTCCGATAAATGTTATTTTGTTGGATACCCCAAGGAAACAAGGGGATACTATTTATACCACCCTACTGACAATAAAGTGTCTGTTGCTAGGACAACTATATTCCTAAAAAAAGAATTTATTTCTAGAGGAAATAGTGAGAGGAAAATAGAGCTTGAAGAGGCTCAAGCCCAACAAGAAAACATTGAACTGGTAGATGTATAAGAGGAACATAGAGATTCACAAGGTGTTGTGGAATCTCAGTCTCCTCAAGTAATACAAGGACCTAGTATATCTAGCAGGACACGCCTTGAACCTGATAGGTTTGGATACCTTGTGACTCAGGAAGGCGGTGAGTTGATCATACATGATGATCCAACTACCTATCTAGAGGTTATGGAGGGACCAAATTCTGAGAAATGGCTTGAGGCCATGAAATCTGAGATGGAATCCATGCATTCCAACAAAGTATGGACTTTGGTGGAACCAAATGAAGGGGTAAAACCCATAGGGTGCAAGTGGGTCTTCAAGAAGAAGACCAGCATGGATGGAAATGTGCAAACTTATAAAGGCAGATTGGTTGCAAAGGGTTTTTGACAAGTTCAAGGTGTTGACTATGACAAAACTTTTTTTCCAGTTGCCATGATTAAGTCCATCATGATCATGTTTGCTATTGCGGCTTACTATGACTATGAGATTTGGTAAATGGATGTTAAAACTGCATTCCTTAATGGAAATATAAATGAGGATGTGTACATGACACAACCTGAAGGTTTTTTAGACCCAAAGAATGCCAATAAAGTTGGTAAGCTACAAAGGTCAATTTATGGATTGAAGCAAGCGTCTCGGAGTTGGAATCTTTGATTTGATGAGGAAGTCAAAGTGTTTGGCTTTATTCAAAATGAAGATGAACCTTGTGTGTACAAGAAGGTTAGTGGGAGCACGACCACATTCCTCATATTGTATGTGGATGACATACTATTGATGGGGAATGATGTCTTAGCCTTAGAGAAGGTAAAGACTTGGCTTGGGAACACTTTCTCAATGAAGGAATTAGGACAAGCACCATACATTCTAGGTATTAAGATCTATAGAGATAGATCTAAAAGACTTCTCGGACTAAGTCAAAGCACATACATTGACAAAGTGCTGAAGCGGTTCAACATGGAGAACTCAAAGAGAGGCCACATCCCCATGCTACATGGAGTCACCATCTCTAGAGCTCAATGTCCCCAATCTTGTGAAGAGAGGGAGTGTATGAATGGGATCCCATATGCATCAGCCATCATATCCATCATGTACGCTATGTTGTACACATGCCCAGATGTCTCGTATGCCCTCAGCATGATGAGCATGTACCAGTATGATCCCGGGGATGCTCACTGGATAGCATAAAGAACATCCTCAAGTACTTGCGAATGACTAAGGATCAGTTCCTAGTATACGACGGTGAGGAAGAACTGGTAGTGAAGGGTTACACTGATGCAAGCTTCCAAACCAACAAAGATGATTACAGATCGCAATCAAGATTTGTATTTTACCTAAACAATGGAGTTGTGAGCTGGAAGAGTTCCAAGCAAGAAACAGTTGTCGATTCTACTACAAAGGCCGAGTATATTGCTACTTCACATGCAACAAAGGAAGCTGTGTGGATCAGGAAGTTTATCACTGAACTTGGTGTAGTTCCCAGTACCTGTGATGCAATTGAGCTTTATTGTGACAATAATGGAGCTATTTCTCAAGCTAAGGAGCCCAGATCACATCAGTGGTCCAAGCACATACTGTGGCGCTTCCATTTCATACGAGAGATCATATAGTGAGGAGATTTGAATATTTACAAAGTACCGACTGAAGACAACATAGCTGATCCACTAACTAAGGCCCTTTCTCAGCAAAAGCATGATGGTCATGCTAGGTCACAAGGACTAAGGTTCCTAGGTGACTGGCTCTAAGTGCAAGTGGGAGTCTGTTGGTATGTATGCCCATAGAGCAAGTCATGTGATGATTGTAATGGGATACTTTGTAAATGATTTGAATAATAATAAAGGCATTTTCCGATCTATATGTTTTAACTATTTCTGAGATGATAGTGTAACATGATAGATGTCTAAAGAATTGTTTTACTCGATGATGTATGCTTTTGGGTTGAGGACTCTTGAGACCGTTTGGTGTCCATTCGGTCTTGGGACCGTTTGGAGCTTTTGTAATTTTTTTGTATTTTTCTGTAAGAAATGAAAGGGGAAAAGTTAGGCTAATGATATATTTACAAAAGAGTGGAAAATAAAGATTGTGTCTAATTTATTTAAGAATGAGTATGGAAAACTGAGAAAAATTAGTAAGATAACATCACAAAATGGGAGTTTATCACCCCCCTAACTTAGAGTCTAGCTTGTCCTCAAGCTAGATAGAGCTAAGGCACGTAGTTGCGAGGTGATTTTATTTAGTTAAGATTTCCATACTCTTGCTTCAATTCTAAACCAGAGATCTCCTAAGGTCGTATCAGAGATTTTGCTTGCCCTAACTCTTTCAGGTGTTGAGAGTTGCTTGTATCTCAGGTTTCTTCCATATCACGTAGCTCGCATTGGGACCACATTTTGATTTTATTCTGTGCATGTCGTCGACTCTAATCAGTTTTATACTTCTCTGAAAATCCTGCCGGAAGCTAGAGTGGGTATGAAGGTTGGCTAAAGGCTGTTGTGTAATCCCCCCTTCAAGTGGGGGAGGGTTTTTGTTACGACCCCACCTTCCGATAACCCCCAATTAAGGGAGACCGAGAGGTTGAAGCCGCACCCATAAATTCCGGATCAAAGGTTCGACATATAACCAATAACAATTATTAAATTCTAACAGACTATACTGAAAATGGTAATAAAATTTTTCTTCGATTGGAAGTACTAGACTTCTAACCACAGATGAACTACTCTAACTAGTTCCTCCTTGTTCTTTAATTCTTGATTTCACAATGTGTCACTTTACTGTTTGTGCTTTGGGATTTGTACCTAAAACGCCGACAAACAAAACAACGGTCAGTCGGTATGTGGGGGAAACAATAATCAAGCAATTATGCTAACAATGTAATCAAGCAATTAGTCTTTTTGACAATCAAGATTACATTTTAAGCCAAATTACTCAATCCATACTTATCCACAACTCTGTGTTGTCCCTGTAAGGACTTATATGGAACCTCTCTAAGGTGACTTGATGGACTTACCCTCTAGGCAGCCAAAGTCTTTCATGACCTGATGGACCTACCCTCTAGGTAGCCATGTACTAGGTCAGCCATAACGAAACAGAGGGGAACCAGGATCTGAGCTAGTAGGCACATATCTTATGTGATAATCGTAGTCACTTTATAGTTGCAAGAACTAAATAAACATCCAACAGTTTAGTTGCATTCAATGCGATTAAACCTCCGGAAATCCATTGGAAAACCTAAGCGGTTATTCATAAGCGTAACCACATACCTTTAACTGCACTTTTCAAGATAACAACCCAATCAACAAGCAATGAGGAAGAGAAATCCTGAAATAAAAGTACTAATTCCTTTTATTAATAATTATCCAATTTCATCATTCAAATTAGGATTCCAATTCCATAATTAGGGTTTCTTCTAGAAATTAGGGTTTTACTTCTTCTTTCATCATTATCATCCTTGATTTATCACTCTTCATAAAACTCCTAATTTCTCATTGAATTTCCTTTATTAGACAACTGATTTCCTTATTTCATAAAAATATGGTTTTTATCTCTCTTTATCCCAAATTAGGGTTTTCTTGCAAATTAACCTTCTTTTAATCATTATAATTCCAAGTTAAGCATTTTTGCATTCAAATAGCAAATTAAACTACCATTATCAGAGTCAATCTTAACAATTTGACTTGTTGAATTACCAAATTACCCTCTCAACATGCAATTAGGGTTTCTCATCAAATTTTAATAAACTTTATTAGCCAAATAAAGTACTTTTGCAAACCTAAGTGGAATTAGGTTCTGGAAGTATTTTTATCGTGTTCCTTGCATTTTTCTATGCAACTTTCATATATAAAGTTTTCTCATACGAGTTTCCTATCAGTTTCTATTAATTTCGCAAGATAAATCATTTTTTCTAAATATTAGTTAGAGAGGGATATTTTACCAAAAATAGGCAGTCGTTGGTGTTGGGTTTTAGGGGAGACAGAGAAGGCAGCGGAAACAAAAATTTTCTCCCCAACCCATACCGAGGAAACGCGTCAACGTCTATATAATAGGAAAGGATGGTTTGCGGAATCATACCTTGTCCCGAGGCTTGCTCGGCGACAATACCTCACGCAATGCGCGGTCTTCAACTCCGGACTTCGACGGTGTCTGTGCAGCTCCTGGTCGCACCGGGACTGACAACTCCTACTCGAACCGGACTGACGGATGACAGTTGTCCTCCTAAGTGGCAGTGTCCTCCCGCCTCTGTAGTAGTCCACACGGACCACCTGGAACTCCACTCTCCTTGTCCCACAAGGAAGTGGAAGGAGTCGCACCCTCCTGTTGACGTACTAGTCGCCAACACGCTCTCCTGCCTCCTGTTGCAACTGCAGTTGTCCTTCCCTTACTGCACCTCCCTTTTGCGGGAAGCACTTGCTCGGGCTCTCTCACGGTTACCAAAACCAGAGAGAACGACAACTTGCAGAGCAACTGGTTGCACTGAGCTGTACTTTGAGAAGCCCCCAATACCCCTATATATATAGGAGAGTCATGGGACATGGTTCTCCATCCCGGGCAATGCGGGACTAATGCAGGAGTAGAAGGGTTTGAGAATTTTCCACAAAAAGCAACCGGTTCGCAACTTGAAATGATCGGTTCACAACTGAGCCGATCGGTTCGGCCATTGAGCCGATCGGTTGGACCTGAGCCGATCATTTGGGGCACTCCAACCGATCGGTTGGTGCCCTGAACCGATCGGTTCATGGTCCTAATCCGGCTCAAAAAGACTTTCCTTGTTTCTTTCCCAATTGGTATCGAATACCAATATTATTCCCAATCGAATTGGGCAATTTGAAACGAAAGAAAAATTCTTGCCGACATGACTTTCCCAACTGGTCGGTTGCACCAGTTGAGCCGATCGGTTCAACCCTTGAACCGGTCGTTTCAACCTGGGCATGAGCCGATCGGCCTGGACACTCCAGCCGACCGGTTCAGCACCCTCAGCCGACCGGTTCATCACATGAACTGATCGGTTGGGAGCACATGTTCGACAAAATCAGTCAATTGTGATTTCAATCAATCCGATACTCCAATCAATGCATCCAACACCTTGAACCATACGATATTGAGCCATCGACTGATTGAGTGTTTAATTGAACTACTAAACTCCTTTAGTAATCAATCTAAACATTGCTTTGTGGACAAAACTCCTCTTCCAGGTTAAATCCTATGTGTGTGACCCTGCAGGTCCATTTCACGTTGGCAGTGAAAGTCCATAACACTTATAACTTCACAAGCAAAGAGCGGTGCCTAGTCACACATCAGTGCTACCCAAGTGAAAGTAGAAAGTTGGAGAACAACTTTCATCCTACAATCCGTGAATGGTGTTACAGCGAATGTATAATTCCTTTGTCACTGATATCCCGAATGAACTCGAGGCATGGAACAGTCATCCTGTCAACGTTCATTCACTTCCTTGATCTCAGAGTAGACTGGAAGAGATATGTATGACATCAGTATCACATACTGATTCACACATGCGTGCACGCCTTTCTCAATCCTACTCATCAAGTGGCCATGGATATCAAACTCCCTCAGGAGGGACAAATCCCATATCTATCACTCACCCCTCAAAAGCCCCATGTGTCAAAGCCACCCAATCATCACCTTTATAACAACCCATGTTTCAGGACTGCGTTTGATGATGTCAAAGTGTGCCCAACGACATGTGTTGAGTGTAGTGATTTCAGGTCTAAGAATCACACTCACCACCATCACTGTGAGTACTGACTGTGACTACCACCTCATGGTTCCATGTGTCAAACTCACGGTGGGTCTGTCCGGTACACTTGTTCTCTAACAAGTACCTATGTGTTTGGTTTGATATCTCTATATCATGACTAATGAGATTCTGTTATCAACCAACAACACAATCTAGTCTTGTGTGTCATTGTTGTCTATCTACCTTCCACAATGACATCCGACTAGGGACATAACAAGAATGTACAAACTCTTAGCATCCGTATGATCTCATCGTTCAGGTCCTCAACCTGAAGGCATACGTCATTGAGTACTGTCATTGTCTAGACATTCAATCTATTCTATCACTATCTCAAATGACTGAACCAGAATGAATTGGAAGCTCGCCTTTGATGTTTATCAAATCAATCTTAATGTATCCCACCAATCATCACATGATTGGCTCTCAGGGCATACATACCAACAGACTCCCACTTGCACTGCGAGCCAATCACCCATGAATCATATTCATAGTGATCTTCAAACATGTCCCACATGTTATTGTGCTCTAGTGCCAACATAGTGAGTAATGACAACACCTTGCCAAAGTCTGTACAAATTGCATGTCTCATATCTCTTCGCTGTACGTCGAACGTATGAGATGGAGTTGCCGTAATATGCGATCTAGTATTCCTTTTGCTAACCTTTAGCCACATTGCATGATCAAGGATTCCAGACTTGTCATCAATGAGTGGAATATAAGTTCATCTCATGAACTTTCAGATCCATATAGTATCCACTGCTGTTCACTAACACATAGATACTCAGAATTTCCCTTCTTAAATGGATTTATTGGAACATTTCCAATTATCAACAAACTTTCACTTTTATACATCTTATGTATATATTTTGCGATTAATTTTCTGTCCTTTCGGAAGTTCGCATCAATGTAACTCTTTACATCGAACTCTTCCTTATCTCCATAGAACTAGTACTTCACAAGCACTTATCAAGTTCTCATGGTATTCCAGTAACCCTTACTGGAAATAGACAGCCATCCACTCGTCATGTCACACATGCGAGTTATTAGGATGAGCACATCATATTGCCATGTCCTACATACAAGATGATGAATGCATTTTATTCTTGCCATGTCATACATGCAAGATAATGGGATGATTACATACATGATAGATCCATATCTATTCTTAGTGTTCCCATTCTTCATAAGAA
Organism: Alisma plantago-aquatica; assembly: GCA_963693085.1. Lineage (NCBI taxonomy): Eukaryota > Viridiplantae > Streptophyta > Magnoliopsida > Alismatales > Alismataceae > Alisma > Alisma plantago-aquatica. The sequence continues at coordinate 804,971,413 of OY856413.1, read as the reverse complement.
TTGGACACTTGGCCTTGGGATACTAACTCCATGTAACATGGACAAGTTTTCTCCCACTGAATCTGTGCATACTGAACACTTCAGTACAGATTGCCAATGTATGCTCTCTCTTTCCAGGTCAAAAGATTTTCGAGAACTATCTCTATAGATCTCTATTCCTATCACATAGGAAACATCTCTATTCTTCCTTAAAGATAATTTCCACATTCGGATTTCCAATCTAGAACATTTCCATTTCACATCAATATGTGGAATGTGAACACGCTCCCACTAAATCACAGATCCCTTCTTTATCTTTGACATATCAGTCAAACCCTTTGACTATATCATCAAAATAAAGATCCAATTTTGAGTTTCTTGTTCTCAATCAATCACATTGATTAGTCCATTTTAATTTATAGACTTCATTTGCATTAGTGGATTCATAAACCTTATAGGCTGTGTTACGTACACATCCTGGTTTTATTCCTCATAGGAATGCGGTTTTAGTATCCATATGCCAAATGTCTTAGCCATTAAGTTGCAATGAACAAGCATCATCCTTCTCAAAATGTTATCCATGTGTCTTAACACTTAAGACTCATCTGCACTTGTGGATATGATCCAATGAGTGCTACCATCAAGGTCATACATTATGGTTCACATGGAAGTCATTTAGGATGTAATGGTTTTTAAACCATAACTCAAGATTCGGTTCCTCATATTCATCTTGATAGTTGACTCATCACATGAACAACTGATCACATAGATAATTGAGGTGTATCTGTTAAAGATATAAGAACTCACAACCCTTGTGATTCTTAATTTCTTTTATTAGTGTGGGGTATTCATTTTATTAAGAAGAATTCAGTTATTTGATAATCATTCTCTAACTCCTTAGAGTATGATTCCTTATTGATTCATACATCACCATGCCTTAATCATGAGTTTACTATGATACACTATCATAATCACTCATAAGGATCTCAAACATTTGGTCCAAGTATTTCATTCATTGATCTCATCAAGAATTAATACTTTACCAAATTTGTACTTCATTTATGATAATCTTGAACACTTCAAGATATTCATATTGGTATTTCTCTAAACACCATTTGAAGTATTAGCATTTATTCCAATAGGTATGTAAATACATCACATGTATTATGCCTAATAGGATAATCACTCTCCCACTACATTAGTGAAGATTGATTAATCATGTCCAAGATATTCATGTCCCTTACTGGTTCTCTAACCAAAAGAGTCTAGTTTTATCCATCACATGGAAACTAGAAATGAATTTCTCATGATTAATGCTAATTAAATTGTTTGAGTTATCTATAACTTTTAGGTATCATCTTATCTTATGCATATCAAATATCACAAGATAAATAAGGCATTGCCACAAAGATCACATCTTTATAAATTGAAACATCTCTTTATTAATTGCCATCATTGTCATACAATATGCAAAAAATAAAGTGTTTCTATCTATTGGCAAGTATGAAATAGTAGTTCATAACTGTATTACATGCCTTATTGGCTGAAAATAAACTAAAGTATTCCTATCTATAAAGGCAACACTTGCCCCAAGTAAGAATGCTTTACACTTTACATCTTGATATCATATATCTCAAAAAGTGTTACAAGTTTATTTACATGACACCTTCAAGTAGAGGCTTCAGTCGCCTCCTTCTTCTTTTGTTCTTCCAGGTAGAGAGGACAATTCCTTTTCCAATGTCCTGGCTTTTGACAATGGTGGCAATTTCCTTTCTTGGTCATGCCTCCCTTGGCCTTGAGAGCTGAAGATGGCTTGGACTCCTGGCTAGCTTCAGAACCTTTCTTAGCTTTGCCCTTGCCCTTGCGCTTGGACTTTCCTTTCTTGCTCATGATCACCATCACGGACTTAGGCTTGTCCTTCTTCATCTGTAACTCGGCTGTCCTCAACATGCCCAACAACTCTGACAGTGGCCTATCAAAGTTGTTCATGTTGTAGTTCATCACAAACTGACTGTAAGATTCTGGCAACGATTGCAGTATCACGTCAGTAGCCAACTCTTGGCTCAGTGGGAATCCCAGTCTCTGTAGGTTCTCCACATACCCAATCATCTTGAGTGTGTGAGGACCAACTGGATCTCCTTCTGTCATGACGCACTTGAACAACGCCCTAGAAACATTGTACCTCTCTTGCCGTGCCTGATCTTCATACATGTTCCTGAGATGCAGAATCATCTCTATGACACCCATGTTCTCATGTTGCCTCTGCAACTCATGGTTCATTGAACATAGCATCAAGCACTTTGCATCAATGGCATCATCAGAATGCTTCTTGTAAGCATCCCTTTCTGCCTTTGGTGCATTAGGAGCGGGTTCCTCTGGAATTGGAGTATCCAGGACATAGAGCTTGCGCTCTTGAGTGAGAACAATTCTCAATGTCCGATACCAGTCGTGGAAGTTTGTCCCATTTAGCTTGTCCTTGTCAAGGACCGATCGCAAAGAAAAGTTGTTGTTGTTTGTTGCCATTTGAACTACAAAAGGAAAATATGCAATTTTAGTCCAAAACTCATTTTTGGCTTATTTGATTGATTTGAAAGTTTGACGATATAATTAGGCCTTTAATTAATTATCGCTCCCACTATTTTACTTCAAATTGATAGCCCTCACCATCAATTCGGAAGATTGCAGCGTACAACCTTCTAGTGGGCAAGATCCTGAAATCCTCTAAGTCATGAGTCAGCTTTGGCTGATCGCCCACAACTTAGATCTCTCAGGTAGGCAACTCTTGCCAATTGCATCATATGCAACTCTTGATAAGATGTCATATACAACTCTTTGCAATGATCATCTCCATGCCTCAAGATACTAGATCCCATCTAGATCACCTTGTTAAGTCCGACCGAAAGCAAACACGATGAATATGCACCCTGCTTTGGCAGACCCACACATTCATCCTTCACGCTTCCACAAGATAGACGGTGCACCACGCTTTGGCGTGCCCACACTTGGTCGATCAAGCTTTTCACGTGTGTTGCATTTGGAAGGCATCTAAAACTTAATATTTAATGAGGGATTTGGTTTCTCATACATATACATATCCAATCACCACAATACATAGTACGTATCATATACATGCTATATCCCACAGAAAACATGCACAAACAATAAAAAGCGATGATTATGGCCATCCTAATGTGATTCCTCGAGCCAAGAGGAATCACGGTCATCTAGGTCTACATCACATGCAACCTGTACAAGATGAACTCTGTGTCTTGCCATCCGAGTAGATCAACTCATCACATGAATGATCTGTACTCTCCAGCCGGTCGTCTGGGTGCCACCGGCCGATCAGTTGGCTCCTCCAACCGATCGGTTCGCCTGGTCGTCGTGCATCTCGTCATGTCCGCCACCCGCTCGTTTCTCTCCTCGAACCGGTCATCAACCAATCGGTTCACTCCTTGAACCGACCGTCTGGAAGGTCAACCAATCGGCTCACTCCTTGAACCAATCGTCTGAGCAGTCGTCTTGATGTCCTCCGGTCTTTGACATAACAGGAAATGAAATCCTATTCTTTTATTACATTGCTTTAAAAAGGGAAACCCCGAGTTACATTCGGGGGGAGCAAAGGTAGGAAAGAATCTCGAATTATTTCGAGTTACATCAGGAATAAGAGAGGGAAGATCGGTGCGCAGACCGAGATGCAAGCAACCACATACAACCATTCATAGATAGGGGTTTATAGGCCATAATCATGCTACACACATCCACCACAAAACTTGTTTAAGGGCGACGCGTATCAAGTGCATTAATAATACATATCATATATGTAATTAGGGATTTTTGGATTTAGGATTGGACATGCATAAAGCCGATATTATTCGCATCGTATGCAATAAATAAGGCGACAAACCAAAATCGATCATATCGATATTCCTAAAATATAGAACAACTAACCTGGCTCTGATACCACTGTTGGGTTTTAGGGGAGACAGAGAAGGCAGCGGAAACAAAAATTTTCTCCCCCAACCCATACCGAGGAAACGCGTCAACGTCTATATAATAGGAAAGGATGGTTTGCAGAATCATACCTTGTCCCGAGGCTTGCTCGGCGACAATACCTCGCGCAATGCGCGGTCTTCAACTCCGGACTTCGACGGTGTCTGTGCAGCTCCTGGTCGCACCAGGACTGACAACTCCTACTCGAACCGGACTGTCGGATGACAGTTGTCCTCCTAAGCGGCAGTGTCCTCCCGCCTCTGTAGTAGTCCACACGGACCACCCGGAACTCCACTCTCCTTGTCCCACAAGGAAGTGGAAGGAGTCGCACCCTCCTGTTGACATACTAGTCGCCAACACACTCTCCTGCCTCCTGTTGCAACTGCAGTTGTCCTTCCCTTGCTGCACCTCCCTTTTGCGGGAAGCACTTGCTCGGGCTCTCTCACGGTTACCAAAACCAGAGAGAACGACAACTTGCAGAGCAACTGGTTACACTGAGCTGTACTTTGAGAAGCCCCCAATACCCCTATATATATAGGAGAGTCATGGGACAGGGTTCTCCATCTCGGGCAATGCGGGACTAATGCAGGAGTAGAAGGGTTCGAGAATTTTCCACAAAAAGCAACCGGTTCGCAACTTGAAATGATCGGTTCACAACTGAACCGATCGGTTCGGCCATTGAGCCGATCGGTTGGACCTGAGCCAATCGTTTGGGGCACTCCAACCGATCGGTAGGTGCCCTGACCCGATCGGTTCATGGTCCTAATCCGGCTCAAAAAGACTTTCCTTGTTTCTTTCCCAATTGGTATCGAATACCAATATTATTCCCAATCGAATTGGGCAATTTGAAATGAAAGGAAAATTCTTGCCGACATGACTTTCCCAACTGGTCAGTTGCACCAGTTGAGCCGATCGGTTCAACCCTTGAACCGATCGTTTCAACCTGGGCATGAGCCGATCGGCCTGGACACTCCAGCCGACCGGTTCAGCAACCTCAGCCGACCGGTTCATCACATGAACTGATCGGTTGGGAGCACAGGTTGGGCAAAATCAGTCAATTGTGATTTCAATCAATCCGATACTCCAATCAATGCATCCAACACCTTGAACCATACGATATTGAGCCATCGACTGATTGAGTGTTTAATTGAACTACTAAACTCCTTTAGTAATCAATCTAAACATTGCTTTATGGACAAAACTCCTCTTCCAGGTTAAATCCTATGTGTGTGACCCTGCAGGTCCATTTCACGTTGGCAGTGAAAGTCCATAACACTTATGACTTCACAAGCAAAGAGCGGTGCCTAGTCACACATCAGTGCTACCCAAGTGAAAGTAGAAAGTTGGAGAACAACTTTCATCCTACAATCCGTGAATGGTGTTACAGCGAATGTATAATTCCTTTGTCACTGATATCCCGAATAAACTCGAGGCATGGAACAGTCATCCTGTCAACGTTCATTCACTTCCTTGATCTCAGAGTAGACTGGAAGAGATATGTATGACATCAGTATCACATACTGATTCACACATGCGTGCACACCTTTCTCAATCCTACTCATCAAGTGGCCATGGATATCAAACTCCCTCAGGAGGGACAAATCCCATATCTATCACTCACCCCTCAAAAGCCCCATGTGTCAAAGCCACCCAATCATCACCTTTATAACAACCCATGTTTCAGGACTGCGTTTGATGATGTCAAAGTGTGCCCAACGACATGTGTTGAGTGTAGTGATTTCAGGTCTAAGAATCACACTCACCACCATCACTGTGAGTACTGACTGTGACTACCATCTCATGGTTCCATGTGTCAAACTCATGATGGGTCTGTCCGGTACACTTGTTCTCTGCCAAGTACCTATGTGTTTGGTTTGATATCTCTATATCATGACTAATGAGATTCTGTCATCAACCAACAACACAATCTAGTCTTGTGTGTCATTGTTGTCTATCTACCTTCCACAATGACATCCGACTAGGGACATAACAAGAATGTACAAACTCTTAGCATCCATATGATCTCATCGTTTAGGTCCTCAACCTGAAAGCATACGTCATTGAGTACTGTCATTCTCTAGACATTCAATCTATTCTATCACTATCTCAAATGACTGAACCAGAATGAATTGGAAGCTCGCCTTTGATGTTTATCAAATCAATCTTAATGTATCCCACCAATCATCACATGATTGGCTCTTAGGGAATACATACCAACAGTTGGATCAGTGCGCCCCTTGGTCCTCACCTCGATCCGACATCCAGCGTCGCGTGCCTCCTTCACTTAAGTGCCTCGCGGCTCAAGTCGTCCGATCTCGCGAGTCCACGGTGGACCACGATCCAAGTGTTTCGGCCAACTTTGACCCAACCGCTGGATCTCGATCGCACGGTGGCTGAACGTGCCCTCTAACAACCTCGCCCCCTCCTCTGAATTGTCATATTGCGTGGGAGTCCACTGTGGTCCGTGATCTGACGGTGCCCCGGTCGTCGTCTTCCTCAGCAGGCCTTCGCGCGGTCAACTCGACGGTTGACTCAGGGCTTCAGGCCTCCGTTTCTTGTTCCAACTAACCAGGAAGCTCCGCCTCCTCTCAACAAAGTCGAGGGCTGGGTCAATTCATGCCCAGGATCCCCTCGACAAAATCCCCCTGCTCGCCAGATTCCGGTGAGGTCCCCGACGGTTAGGAGGTCGAAGGTCAGGACGAATCCACCAATTGAGTGTATAAAAACACTCCTCGCACGATTCCGCAGAGATCGAGCAAGCAAGAGTTGATGCTGGTACTCTCTAACTCCCCCCCTATATATAGGGTCGAGCTCAGGTTCTACTGAATTGGGTATTTCCTGAAACAAAGAGGAAACCTACCCAAACCAGGGATCATCCTCAACGATTTCATCTCCTGAAACTATTGGGATTGTTAGAACACGCCCACATGCTCTAGATTCCAGGGAAAATGGAGAGGAAGAATCCTCTGTTGCCGAGCTCCTAGTCCCAGTAGAACTGAGACGATGACTGAGCATCGTAGGATTAAGATCCAACTATTCAGGTTAAATACGTTCAAACCAAAATAGGAAATCATTTCCTAAATCATCAATTAAAGCCAATTTCAAAGGGAAACTTAGAAAATTAATAACTCCCAACTGGCTACTCCTATTTTTACCAAATTTTGAGGGAAGCTTCCTCATAGGTTTCTCTTCCTTCCTACAAAATTTGGAGTGATTATAACAAGGATTCGATTCCTTTTCTTAATATGCAAGTTATTATTATATTAAACACATTTTCCCATCTTTCCCTAAATCCTTTTATCATTATTTCTTGGTTTTGAGTTCCTTGAACTCCAAGGTATCCATTATCTCGAATTCTTATTTTTAGGGAAATATTCCATATCCTTTTCCTTATTTTATGGAATTCTTTATGTATTCTTTGATTATATCAATTTGGGCTTCAAATAAAACAAGGCCCATTAAGAAACATGCTACCAATCATCCATGGAATCCATTTCAATCCACATCACATCAATCATGCAAAATCATTTATCTTTAAATGATATTTACAAAACTCATTATATAATTTAGAAAATTGAGGTTATAACCGTTTTTCTATGTGTTTAGGATCTCACTACCGGGAACGATACATCTGCCTTTGTGAGGGCAACTGAATGTACCGGCCGGGCGAGTCCGTTATTAGCCTTTTCATATATTTGGATACCTTAGGGTCTCACTACCGGGCACAAAACATCTGTCTTCGTGAGGGTAGCTGAATGTATTGGCCGAGCGAGACCTTTATTGGATCTTCATATAGATCCTTATGCGTGGCACAACTCTCATATTTTTATTCAACACTCTGGCTTTTATTCATAAACTCATAGGCTTAGGATTTGGGATTTTAGGGGTTTTGATTGGGCGGCCAAGCCTCTTTTATTGAAGAGAAGAAAGTTGTTCTTAGAGTTTCTCGACATGCACTTATTTGGTTTCTACTTAGTGGTCCACTTGTGAGGTTTCTTGATTTGGATGTCACCTGATATCCCTCCCATCCTTGAGAGTGTTTGGCTTGTTTCGGCTCTGATGTTGACCTGTAGAGAGTCAGATGTAGAATTGAAGCAAAGGCATGAAAATCTAGTGTGAAGGTAATTTATTAATTCAACATTACATGGCTATATGATTTTGCTTTTGAGGACTAACTGGATTCTAAATTTTGCTGGGGATGACCTTTCCCAAGAGGGATGTTATTCTTATGTGTAGGATTTATTTTAACAGAGGAATTACTTAAAACAAAATCTAAATGTGCAAAGAAAGCTAAAGATTTTGTACAGAATTAAAAGAGAAGGTAGAGAGGGAAGGGTTTTAAAAATGATACCTCGCCCTTGTCCAGTGTACCCGCCCTAACTTATCACTCAATCTATTCTCAGAGTGTCAAAGTGATAGGTTGAGAAGTACAAGGACAAGGACATTAGGCTTCTGTTAGTCCTTTGTTAGCTCCATGCGTTCAGAGAATATTAGCTGCAAACTTTCCACGTAGAACATGGTAATCCACGTCTGTCATGTCCTCTACTGGTATTCCAAGGACCATGATGGTGCATATCCAGTAGAGGATGTGGAAACCACAACCGTTTGACTCTCGGAGTTGCTGGGGATATCTGTGGCATAAGGCTGGGCGATGAAAGTGTTCTTTATCGTACGCCCTTGTGTGCTTGCTTAAGAGATCGTGTAGTTTGTCAGCACACCCCTTTGCCACCTCCTCCGTTGACGTGTTAGCTGTCATAGCATACTACCTCTTGTTTGCATCAAACTGGCTATCAGAACTGTTGTAGATGATGGTTGTTCTGTCGTGGAGGTTTGTTGCCAGTAGAATCCCGTGCTCTGAGTGAAGGAAAGGAAGCATAATGAACTTCAAAGTCATATTTTGGAGGTAGGAGATGAGTGCCTCCATGGTTCCAAAGTTCTTGAGATTTAGGAGATCATCCTTCATATATGCTGACGCCATATAAACCGTAGGGTGATTCCGACTGAGAAGATATTGATAGGCAGACATCAGACTCACGGATAGAGACCCTTTGAATTGCACGGTTTCACGGAGGGTATCTTCCATAACAAGAATATCTCCAGCTAGAAAAACAAGGTCATCTTTCTCAGCATATAGCCGAGACATGATGAGCCAGAGTTCATTGTCGGAAAGATTCTTGCAAGCTGCAAGGTCAAAATTAGGGAACGTCAGTTTAATGGCAGACATGGGCACCTTTTGTGAAGATGGTCTGTTGATGGTAGCCCCAGTTAGAAACTCGATGTCCCCTTTATCATCTGCCAAATCAAAAGAGTAAGGGTCCCATTGTTTCTTCTCGGGGACCTTGGCGGGTTGTTGTTTCTCCAACTCCTTTATTGTTTGCCGGAATGGCTATTTTTTAGTATGTTGGATGGCCGAGTAGAGGTAGCGAGGAACGTCATCAGGCGCCATAGTTGGGGTCCTTGAAGAACCTTCTGTCACATATTAGCTCCATGGCGTAACGTCCTCGTAGAGAATGAAAATCCTCTGTGGCCAGCTCAGTGAAAGGGATTTGTTGATTGAGCGCTTGGATGTGGCGTATAGTGTAGAAAACACAATCTCCAGATCCTTCTTGTGTTTGGGCTTGTGGGTTTATGATTTGGAACTAGGGTTGGTTTCAACCATTTCAGAGGGATGGGCATGCAGCCCAGATTAGTTTCAGAAGCTGGAAAGGGATTCATCTTGCCTCCCCAGCTCCTAGACCAGCAAAATTGATGATTCCAGCTTGAAGCTCACTGGCACAGAAATTGTACACCTTGGCGTCGCGAGCCTTGGTGTCAACGATCATGAGCAGCCAGTGGCCGGAAACTTGGAAAGGTACCATGATGTAACGTACCTTCCGTGCGATCCCCCTACGCAGCCGCTCGATAGATTTGTTGTGTAAATCCTTGTGAAGTAGACTTAAAGCGAAGGCAGGTGAAGCATTGAATACTGGTTGCGGTCTTTTTGAGCTTCTGTATACTTCTATAACATTGGCAAGGAGGACACAGAAGATTGCCATCTTCACCGGTGATTGGGGTAGAAGGATGAAGTGGAAATCTTCACGTGTCATCTTGTCCAAAGTCTTTATGTTTGTGTAAAGGATGTCCCCTCCTTCTTTGGCATCATCTACAATAGAGTTCAGGATGAAGATGTCCTGAACATCTAGTGTAGAGATGGCCTCCAAGTCTAGATCTTGCATCGTGTGAGGTAGAGGTGGCGGCAGAGGAAGCTCTTATAGGGGTGGGAGAGAAGTATGCTCCAAGTCACCCATATAATGTTGCAGATCTTCATCTTTGCTTGAATTAGATTCAGAGTTGAGTATATCATCGGTATCTAGACTCACTCTATCTGACTCTTCTTATTCTGGGGGTAAAGGCACCAATTGTTCTGGTGCGTAGAATTGTTGAGCTATTATTGGTGGTGGACTAGTGTTGGTTCCCAAAATGCATTGATAGAACTCAGTAAAAGCTGCTTCTTTTGTAGCCTCCCCCAATGATCCCATGGCAGAGTAGTTAAGGAATTGATCCCCATATGACATGTTAACATTGACATTATGATTGGGGGAGTTGGGATCTTATCCACCGTCGTGGTGGTCTTTGTCATCCTTCTTCTGTGAAGGTTCCGCTCCTCGACCGGTGCCCTTCCCAGCATGTCCTGGGTCATCAGGTTTATCGTCTGAGGAGGAGGTATCATCGTTGGAATCTTCATAGGAGTCGAAATCATCTTCTTCTTCATCTTCGTCTTCATCATCTTCTTTCTTTTCTGCCGCCTTAACGTTTAGTTTCTTCTGTGTAGTCTTTTTGCATTGCTGATGGATTGATTGTAGTTCGTCAAAAGCCACTTGCACATGCTCATGCATCTCAAGCAGTGCATCGTGGGTTTCCTTGAGATCAGAGTATCGTCCCTCGACAGAGAGGAGTCGCGCAGAAAGATCTATGACTTGAGGTATAAGTTGATTGATGTCATTATTTGATGACTCCTCTTGGCGGCAATTTAGTTGTGCCAGGATGTTGGTGACATCATCCAAGCACGTGCTTAAAGCAGTTTGTTATTTCTTAAGCTCGCAAAGGGTCTCTAGCAAGGGTTGAGTTTGTGTTGAGACCCTGTTGACTTGCTTGGCCAACGTTTCTTGCTGTGTTTTTGCTCCAAAGATCAGCTCGGGCAAGTTTTTGTAGCGGTTGTTGATGAGGTCGACTTGTTTGGCCACTACTTCCTAGCGTTGCTGAATACTTTGGATGATGCCTGGAAAGGCGTGGTTACGCTCATCCATCTTGGCGACCTGCTTAGTGAGATCCTACACACATGAAAAAATAGATTGCATTATCTTAGTAGGGTTGGTGAGGAGGTTTTGGATGGCATCAAATTGACGTCCGAATTCCTCACCAACATTTGTAAAAGGGATCCCAATTGTGGAAGGGTGGGGTGACTGGGGTCAGGGTGGATGGGTGGTAGTGCCTTGCGAAAGAGACACTGTTGATGGTCCCGTGAACTGCGTGGTGACTGTAGATGGAGTCACCAACGGTGTCGGGGTGGTAGTGGATGGGAAGGTTGATGACATTCCCGGTGAGAATGGTGGGACCGAGAATTTCGGGGGAAAAATTGTGGAAATGGATGCGAAGGAGGTGAAGTCGGGCGTTGAGGTGGAGAAAGGGGTGCCCGAAGAGGAAAAGACTGGGGTGGGAGATGTGGGTGGAGGAGTGGATGTGGGAAAGGAATTGTTGGTGGAATTATTGTGGAGAATGGTTGAAGAGAGGTGGATGGTGGGATAGTGGAAGGGGGTAGAGTGGCGGGGGTTATGGTAGAGGATAATCCAGCCTCCAAATTTATGATGAAGAAATCTAAGGATACAGTGATAATATTTTCTTCAGAGAGGGAAGGTTCAACCTCAGGATTTGGTTTTGATGTCAGCGTCCCCGACAGTTGTTGTGTTTGCAAACACCCTTTGGGTGGTCGTTTCACCGGGATTTTTGTTAATTTAGCTGTCGGGGCGGTGATACTGTGCTCTATCTGCCCCACCTTGGTTTTCTTCTATTTTTCTTTGACCGAAGCTAGAAGAGTTGCAAGATCCTCTTCAGAAAAGAGTAGCTTTTCCTTGTCATAGTTGGCAAGCTCTGGGAGCGGCAGCAGAATCCTTGATGATTTAACTATAGGATAGAAGATGTAGTGCAGCTTTGCATCCTTTTCCTTAATGATGTATGAGTTCTTTAGAGTTTGCTCATTGTTAAGGTTGTCACCCTTGATTTCTGCACATCAGGGCAGTAGTCTGTCCATATCGAGATATTTTAGGATGGATGTTATGTGTCCACCAATACATATTTCTTTGCTTAGGGCATAAGCATAAAGCTTTTGTAGCATATGCCATCCAATGTTGATTGACATCCCATGTAAGACAGACCATAGGATAAAAAGATCAGAAATGAGAACATTCCCAACCTCTGTCCTTGGGAAAAGCGCACCTGTGAGAATTTTGTGAAGTGTGTGCACCATCACAGACTGAATATTTGAGGCCTTGTAGGTCTTTGCCTCATAGTTTGGGATCCCTGTCAGGGATTTCCATAGGTTGTGTCTGTTAAATTGGGAGTTGTCTATGTTAACCTGTTTATCTTTTTGCAGTTGCTCTGGGTTGTCAATAAAGATATCATTTAGTAGGTTTTCTGTAATGACAACCTTGTTGCCAAAGAGATTGGTGACCAACCTGCGGTCACCTCCGTCCCTTACTCTATCCATAATGTCTACAAATTGTTTGTTGAGATGCGTGAAGAATTATGTAGTGGGCTCAACATAAGAGATTTTAGGGATGAAGCAGAGCCGAGAGAGATTGGCGTTGTCGAGTAGGGTGAGGATTTTGTCATATATCCCCATCTTCATTAGTACGCTTGAGCAAACGTACTTTGTTGGTTTCAAAGTTTTGTTGATGGATGGGAAGGTGTGGATGAATAGGTTTTCTGTTGGTGGTGTTGTAGTGGTGATGGCAGAGAAGACAGGAGCAGTAGTAGTAGCAGGAGTGGTAGTGGGGGTGGTGGTAACGGTTGATGGGATGTATCCTGCCAGGGTTTGTTCCCTAGTAGTGGCAGGGTGGACCTATTTTCTTTCATGTTTCTTTGTTGGTTGACTTTTGGCAGCTTCCTGGGCTTTCCTTTTCCCTTTGGATTTTATAGTTGGGGATTCCTCCTCGGGGTTTGGCTTGTATTCTGAGCCTTAATTACTAGAAGAAATTTCTTCTACTTCTTGATCAGGCTCCTCAGATAAACACCTGTTGAGGCGATCAATTTCATTCATGACCGCGAGCAGGTTGACTTTTGGTGGGACCATTCCAGTCTTGTCATAGATGTCTATGACTTTCTGGAGCTTGGCACGGTCCTCCATCAGTTGTTCCGTTGTCCAGAACAGAGCATCAGTGGTTCTAGTGGCTTCTTTTGTGGGTGATGCCATATCTAAAAAATTAGCAGAAAATCATGTTGTTAGAGGGTTTTGAATTTGCAAAGATAACAAGTTTATGAGAAGAAAAAGGTGCATCATGTATGTGTTAATGTTTTTATGTTTTAGAAAAATCCGAGAGGTTTGTAAAACCAAACGGTGTGAGGACCGTTTGGCTCCAAGCGGTTTCAGGACCGTTTGGCTCCAAATGGTTTCAGGACCGTTTGGCTCCAAACAGTTTCAGGACCGTTTGGCTCCAAGCGGTTTTAGGACCGTTTTGCTCCAAGCGGTTTTAAGATCGTTTGGCTCCAAATGGTTGCAGGACCATTTGGCTCCAAACGGTTGCAGGACCGCTTGGCTCCAAATGGTTTCAAGACCGTTTGGCTCCAAACGGTTGAAACCGCAAGGAAGGTGGAACGTTGGGGGCACAGCGGTCGGCGGTGGAATGCATTAGCGGCGGCGATAGTGATAGCGACATTGGCGACAGTGAAAATGAGACGGACGCGAAATGTCTTGGCGTGTCGGAGATGTTGGTGATTGTCATGGACTACCTTGCTGTGTGATGGTGCTGCAGACAACGATGGAGCAGGTGATGATGGAAATGAGGTGAGGAACGGTGATAATGACGGTGCAGAAGTCGTAAAGAATAGGTATTGAGGAAGCAACGGCGGTGAAGATGGCGGAGCGAACTGGGGTTGTGTGAGCGAAGGTGTGCGGGAGCAGGGAAGCTGGAGGGATGGAACAGTGCTCGTGCTCGGGTTTAGAAAGCTAGAGATTCTAGAAGGGGAAAAAGGAAGAGATGGGGTTATATTTATAGTATTTTGTGTGTGACGATAAAAATTCCCAGGGTCAAACGGTTTCGAGACCGTTTGGGCTCCAAACAGTTTCAAGACTGTTTGGTTCGAAATGGTTTCGAGACCGTTTGGGATCCAAACGGTTTCAAGGCTGTTTGGGGTCAAACGGTTTTGAGACCATTTGGGCTCCAAACAGTTTCAAGACTGAAAGGTCCAAACGGTTTAAAATCGTTTAGGATAAGATGGTTTAGGTTTTTAATTTTTATATATTTATGTTTGTTTTGGTTATTTATGTAAATTTCTATATTGTCAGATTAAAGATGATAAAACAATGGTGGACAATTAAAAGACTAGAACAATTAACAAAACTAGGTAGAAAATAAAATGAAAAGATGATACTCAGATCTTGGGTTGCCTCCCAAGTAGCGCCTGGGTTTTACGTCGCTGGCCCGACGGAAATCTGGGTTGGTTATGTTGATGTAGAGGGGTCATGGATCTCGATAGTCTGTCTTGGTATTTTGTGTATGGGTGTGTAGCATCTCTTCAATCTGTGGCCATTAACAGTCCATTCTCCCCCATTATTGTCAAGGATGATGACTGCTCCGATGGGGTAGATGTGTTTAATTGTGAATGGGCTAGACCACTTCGTGCGGAGCTTTCTAGGAAACATTTTAAGTCTGGAATTGAAGAGGATGACCTTATCTCCGATAGCAATGTCTTTCCTCTTGAGGTGGCCATCATGCCACATCTTGGTTTTTTCTTTATAGATTCTGGCATTATGGTAGGTTGCCATTCTAATCTCCTCAAGTTCTTGTAACTGGAGTTGTCTGTATTCGCCAATACTTTTAAAATCATAATTCATTTGTTTAATAGCCCACCAAGCCTTATGTTCCATCTCAACTGGAAGATGGCATGATTTCCCATATACCAGTCAGAACGGGGTTGTTCCAATCGGTGTTTTATAAGCTGTGCGGTAAGGCCAAAGGGCATTAGGAAGCTTGGTGGACCAATCGGTACGATGTGTATTGACTGTTTTCTCTAAAATTGCTTTCAGTTGTCTGTTCAAAACTTCAACTTGGCCACTAGTTTGTGGATGGTAAGGTGTGGCGACCTTATGGTTGACTCCATATTTTTTTAGGAGGGCTTTGAAGCTTCTTTCCAGAAAGTGGGTCCTGATATGATAGTTCGGGGGACGCCGAATCTGGGGAAAATGATGTCTTTGAACATTTTGATGACTGGCTTTGAGTCGCTGGATATGGTGGGTATAGATTCTACCCATTTTGAGACATAATCCACAGTTACCAAAATGTAAGAAAATCCATAGGATGAGGGGAAGGGACCCATGTAGTCTATTCTCCAAACATCAAAAAGTTTGATTTCTTGCCACAAGGTGAGGGACATTTCATTCCTTTTAGTTATACCGCCAGAAAGCGGACATTTATTGCACAATCTTACAAAATCATAGGAATCTCTTGCTATTTTTGGACAAAAGAAACCCGATTGTAGAACTTTCAGAGCGGTCTTTTTCGAACTCATGTGTCCCCCAGTGGGGCCAGAATGACAATGCTCTAAGACAGGAGTGATTTCTTCTTCTAGTATGCAGCGACGGAAAAGTCCATCTACATATAGACGAAAAAGGTAGGGTTCGTCCCAGTAATATTGTTTAACGTCATGGAGAAATTTCTTTTTATCGTGGTGAGTGGTGGAGGGATGGATGATTCCTGTATCCAGATAGTTTACTATGTCGGCATACCAGGGGAATCCAATGGTGATATTCATAAGTTGGTCGTCAGGGAGGGAGTCTCGAATAGGTACTTTATCATCATCCTCGACTTCAATGCGGCTGAGATGATCAACGACGACGTTTTCCACTCTGCTTTTGTCTTGTATTTCAAGATCAAATTCTTGCAGCATTAATACCCAGTGGATGAGTTTGGGTTTTGCGTCCTGTTTCTGAATAAGATATTTGATGGAAGAGTGGTCTATATATACGATGACCTTTGATCCAATTAGATACGAACGAAATTTTTTGAAAGCGTAGATGACGGCTAAGAATTCCTTTTCAATAGTAGTATAATTCTTTTGCGCCTCATCTAACGTTTTGGATGCGTAGTATATTACATATGGCTTTTTGTCTATTCTCTGCCCCAACAGAACCCCTATAGCATAGTCGCTAGCATCACACATTATTTCAAATGGTTGTGACCAGTCAGGTGCTCGTAAAATGGGTGCAAAGATTAAAGTGTTCTTCAAAGTTGTGAAGTTGTGCAGGCATTCCAGGTCAAAGTTGAAATCAACATCCTTAGTCAATATGTACGTCATAGATTTTGCTATTTTTGAGAAGTCTTTGATAAATCTTCGGTAGAACCCGACATGACCCAAGAAGGCTCGCACTCCCCTTGTGTCTTTGGGCGGTGACAACTTTGAGATGACATCAATTTTCACCTTGTCTACTTCGATTCCTCTTTCGCTTACTCAATGTCCGAGGACAACACCTTCAGTCACCATAAAGCGACATTTTTCCCAGTTTAGGATAAGGTTTGTTTCCTCGAATCTCTGTAGGACTTTACTTAGGTTGAGCAGACAGTTGTCAAAGGAATCTCTGTATACTAAAAAATCGTCTATAAACACCTCCATAATTGTCTCAATTAGACCCGCGAAGATAGCAGTCATGCACCTTTGGAAGGTTGCGGGTGCATTGTTGTGGCGAACAACTCACAAAAACATAATTAGCTTAAGCAGAAGTGATTACTAACAACAGATTAATGAAAATCACTAAAAATTAAAACCTTTTTCAAAGTGATCCAATCATAGGAAAACTCTTTCAACAAGAACCAATGTATTACAATTACAACCTGATTCATAAGTACATATCTTGTACCATTTCTTCTCGAGGTTTACAACATCAACTGCCTTGTTAAAAGCTAAACACAGACAATATATGAACCTCGAGGCATCAAGCCAGAATCTCAAAACAATTTATTAAAAGCACTAACTATAAACTCCAAGGACCTGAGAGTATAAAGATGACACATAGGACTTCTATCTACAAGACACGACAGACAATATACTCAACCTGAGCAGTCACTGCTGTCCCTGTTGTTGCTGAATTTCCTCCTCTGCAAGATGTTCTCACTCTCCTCCGTGCTTGTCCACCTAAATTTTTTTTTTGGATCCCACGGGGGTGAGACAATTGTAATTTCTCCAACGGGAGATATAACTCTCAGCCAAAAACATTATTATTGCAGATTAATCGTATAACATTGGGCAGAGGATAAGCAGTTTAAAGCATTCTCATCTTTTAAAGCATTGCAACTATTTATGATAAAACAGTAGACCATCTATTCTTTTTATAAGGAATAGGAAGAACATGCATATCATTTACCTATCACATTATGCCATTATGTCAAACTTCTCTTGTGACACTCATTCTCTTGATATGTCACCCATGAGACATTCTTGATTCAACCTGTTGGCCTTAGCCAATCTGCTAACCAGTTATGGGATTATATCTACCATGTTCTCATATATCATTAATACATGTATTGGGTTATTCCCAATCTAGTGTCATCATTACAGGCATTGGGTTATTACCAATCCTGTGTCATCATTACAAGCATTAAGCCTCTGCCAGGTATTGGACTCTTCCAAAGCTGATTACACCGCCAAGCATTCACTACTATAGAAAATGCTTTTTACAACGGGAGATAGACAACAATTCTGATGATTGTTTTATAGTTAGCATACTTATCACAACAAGCCCATTTTTGTGTTGTATATTGTATATTTTATACAACACAAGTCATTTACAACATGTCAAACCTGTTGTAGTATAGGGGGATACTACAACAACTGCTAAAATGTTGTAATAAGTTGTAGTATCACAACATATTCAAAACCATTGTAAAAGATGTTATTTACACAACATATTTTGACCCGTTGTAATAGTCACATGTTGTAATAGACCATCATTACACAATGTAGACTCACCCGTTGTAGTATGTATTAATTATACAACATGCCTTTACATGTTGTATTTGGTACATGCTGTAATAGACCACCATAATACAACATATTAAAATTTGTTGTTATATCCCAACATGAGACAACAGGTTCCAACCTGTTGTTATATATTATAATTACACAACATGTTGTAATATCCACACATAAAACATCGTTGTAATAGACCTCCATTACACAACGTAAACTAAACCATTGTAATATACTATTATTACACAACATGATATCACCTGTTGTACTAGCTACATATTATAAAAGACCATAGTTAAACAACACGTCATATTCACATAATTCTCTGAAATTTTCAAT
This sequence comes from Alisma plantago-aquatica, assembly GCA_963693085.1. Taxonomy (NCBI): domain Eukaryota; kingdom Viridiplantae; phylum Streptophyta; class Magnoliopsida; order Alismatales; family Alismataceae; genus Alisma; species Alisma plantago-aquatica. The sequence continues at coordinate 804,952,885 of OY856413.1, read as the reverse complement.
TATTCGCGTATAATATGCGAATTTGTTATTAAATGTATGGTACACCTAAATTTCATATTAAACCTGTATTTTCCCCGAATTTTATGAATTATTCGTGTTTTATTTGTAATTTATGCATTTTCACGTATTATCCCGAACAAAACAATTTATTTCCAAATTATTTAAAAAAATACTCACTTATCATTGTTTCATGTTTTAATATTTTCTAAAGACTATTTCCCCTCAATCACTACTACAAAACTCAACAAGACCGAAGTATTTTTCCTCAAGGACATAATCCCTGACAAGTGTATTAATTTTTCCTAAGGCTTATCCCTGACCCTTGTGATGCTATCATTGACGAGTATATTAAATTTTCCCAAAGGCTTATCCCTGACCTTTGGAAATGTATCCCATACTATTATTTAATTTACCCAGGGATTGCTTCTGACCCTCATTAACTTTTTTCCTAACCAATACTAACTATGTTAAACCAACCATTATCTCTTTTACTTCCGTAAAGAGTCCATTTGATTGTGGACATTTATCCTTTTCTTTTTAGATAATCATAATTATTTAAATGGATCAGCCATTGATTTTAAACTACAATTGCAGTTTCCTTTTTTGTACCTTGTTGAATCCTAATTCATTTAGACGGTCGATTACTTTCCAATACATGCCTCCCTTCCGTTCTATATCTACCGCTCCGAAAACAAAACAACGACACGAAACCCTAACTCTCGCTATTGCTCCCACTCTGGAAATAGAACGACGCCAAAGTCCCGCCTCCAAAACCAGAACAAGAACTCCCTCTCCTTGTGCCGCTGCAAGTCTTCTTCTGTCTGGTCTTCTTCATCAGGATTCAATCTGTTTTGCCTCTGTATTAGCCATCGAAAGTCTACGATTGTTTTTGCAAGGAGTCTTCGGCATGGTTCGTCTACTACGGCCAGGCCTAATCGGGTAACCAGCAACGCTAGATAGGCCATTATCTAGTGGGTGCCTTCTCCGGACATTAGATTGTTCCTTATCCATTCTGCTCTGACGTTGGATAGGTCATTCTATTTTTACCTCTACTTCTGGTGAGTGCCTTCTCCGACTATTAGATTGTTCCTTGTATACTAAAATTATATTTATCCCTGCACCATGAACCATTATCCTTGGAAAATCTAGTTAGACAGTGTTAAAAGAGGCATCTTTTAAATCGCATCTCTGGGTGACCGACAACATTTAGGTCTTTCCTATTTTCTCTCCTCGAACAACAGTCTCCAAGGCACAATTGCGTAGTAGCAAGGACAATACAAATTAACATCTTTTCATTACAGCTGAAGTCAGATAATTTCTCATTTCTAAAAAAAGGGTTCCCGTATCTTAGATTTCTTTATACATATATGATCAGTGTTCTTAAGAGTATATCTGAAAGAGAATATACAATATGTCTTTTTTTGTTTTATATAATAAAAACCTGAACTTGAGAGTCATTGACATGTTTGTCTAGATATTGCATCACCCGTCAAATGAGATGTTCTTATTATTTTATATAAAACTTACATATAAAACAATGATTTATTTGAACCATGGTAGGCATTACTCTCCCCCTCCCTCAACCCCTAGCAGAGTCAAACGCTCAGAAGGGTGGTAAATTCAATGCGGCCTCTGAGAGTCAAACTCGAGTCCTTTTATTAAGGGACGTCGTACTTGACAAATCTTGTAGACGGGAATGATTTATTTCGTGCCTTGAGTTTGATTTAGGTTCTCTTTTTGTTGGAATTGTTGTCAGTGCCATATTTAGTAATATTTTTTTATCTTAATTTTTTTTCGTGTTGCTGATAAATATGTGAGATCATATTTTAATTAATAATATTAGCTCACTCTAAAAAATTAGGTTTATCACCATTACATACTCTTGACAATCGAATATTATCAAGTGGTATTAACAATATCTTAGTGTTAGTATTAAAAAATCATGATTGACGTACATTGTTCATTCAACTATATAAGTTAATGACCTATTTTCTCGTTGAGTATGTATTACTTGGATACAAAAATCTTAACCTTTTTCTATACATAGGCCAAAATAGTATATATCTTAATTTTACAATATATGATCTATCATCCTTATTCTAATTAAGTATATTAGGTTGCTTATATTTAAATTTGTTATGGCATCCTAGAGCACGCCGTTGTCGCCTTTTCAGATCACCATAAGGCTAAAGTCCTCTTTACCTAAAAAAATCGTGTTTGTTCAGCATAGTGATGAAGACATATTTTTTTAATAACTTTTCCATTCTTTTTTCTTTTCAGTTATCCTCTCTTTCCCACATGTTACTAAACAACCATTTTTAATAAATTTTCCATTCCCTTTCCTTTCCCATTTGTCCTTTCTTTCCCAAATGATGCCAAACAACCAGTTGTAATACCTATACCAACTAAATTATTAGCAATGATTTACTTTTAGAATTAATTACATTTATCTCATGCATATCCAAATTCTTGTCATTGTTTTATAATGAAATAAAATTTTGATAGACATGTTTTTATTTTATTTATTTTATTCATGGTAAAAAATTATGATCAACTAGATATATAATATTTTTAAAGAGCATGCTAAGTTTGTTTTGTGAACTACATTACTTGTAGTTGTACTTTTTCTCTACAAATGATAGATTTTTTAGTTAATTCAAGTGATCTTAGTTGAACTTTGTTTACATTTAATGATGAAGACATTGAAATATTGAATAATGTCATGTTGTTACACATTAGAACATGAAGATTTAAAGAAGATAAAACAAATTAATAAATTCCTAATTTTAATAACACATTCAATACAACTTTAAATGATCAACTTGATGTGCTATGTTAGATGCAATAAAATATTATAAAAAGAAATTAATTAAATAAGGCATATCTTGCTCCAATTTTTATCAGTAGGTTTTTCTATAACACTTGAATAATGTCATGTTGTAGACAATTACTATACTTACATGTGCACGTTATAATTTTCTTCAAGCATTCTATAGTGATATGTATTTCTGGTCATATATTTTCAAACGACATAGTCATAATTCAAATACAACTCTTGCTATTTTAGTTAAGTCAAATGATCTTAGCTAAAAATTGTTTTCATTTAATGATGAAGATATTGTAATGTTGAATAATGTCATGTTGTTACACATTAGAACATGAAGATTTAAAGAAGATAAAACAAATTAATAAATTCCTAATTTCAATAACACATTCAATACAATTTGAAATGCTCAACTTTACGTGCTATGTTAGATGCAAGAAAATATCATAAAAAAGAACATTATTTAAAATAGGCATATCTCTAATAAAAATTTATTTGAGAATGTATCTTGCAAGCTAGGGAAAAGGAGTTCATCAAAATATCTAGAGAAGTATTTTTATTATTTTCATATGGATAATCAACTTATTTTCCTACTATGATACTAAATATATTATTTATTATTTTTGTAGATGGATTACTTAGCCGATAGGAGTTGGATGTACATTGAAAGATGTTTCCTTAGTAAAGACTTTCGAGAGGGGGTGTCTGCATTCATAGACTATGCTCTTTCTCATCAAAGGCCTTTAAGAAACAATCAATTGTTGTGTCCATGCAAAACTTGTAGCAATAGGTATTTAAAATCAAAGGAAGATGTTTATGAACACGTCATGATTAAGGGATTCTTACCAAATAGTGTTTGGGTGACTGTCATATTCTTCGTATTATATAAATCATTGTAAAGCAAAATCTAGTTCTACTACTAATTAAACAACAATATAACTTATGTAATATCACATGTTTGCATAGAAATTTTGTTTGAACATATTTGGATTATTTTCTTTTTTATGTAGATGGTTGATAATATTGGTTGTAAAGAACGTCAACAAACATATGTCATTTCGATAATGATGATCATGTTGATCTTGAGCAAGAGACGACATAGAAATTATCCGTGTATTAAAAAATCATATGTACTTAGGGATAAGCCTATGAATAATACTTTGTTGCTTATGAAGTTCTATTTAAAATAGATATGATATGGTTTGCAAAATATAAAGTTTGTGATATTTTTAGTACATTACATTTCATGTATTGTAACAAAATTACAGCACACCAATCACATGGAACTCATTTTCCTGAAAAACTTTGATTTTTAAACCAATCATCTGAACTCAATTTCTAGGAACTGCACTTCAGTTCCTAGAAAAGGACTTCCAAAAAAATTCTACTTACACCGAACCAATCGGAGCCTTCCAGGAAAATGAGTTCCAGGAAAATTTCAGTTACACCAAACCAGTCAGACCCTTAAAGGTTGATGTCTATCAATTATACATATTTTTCTTTCTCAACTAAATTCTACACCTATAATTTTACCAAATTGACCATTGTGGTACCGTGGTGCTTTTATGTACATGTATGAATCTTGATAATTGTTGAACTTTTTGTACCAAATTACCAAGTAAAATTTGCATATATATATATATCCGAATTGTATCCATTTTTTCCATAATGGTTGACCAAAACTTTTACCCTATCTTCGCCGTTTTTTATTCGAAGTTCCCGCATAATTTCCGAATACCAAAATTTTCAACATTCCGAATAACGTCGAATGCTGAATTTGTGAGTATGCAACACGTTATACATGTTATTGTATCTACAACAAACTCCTACTTCTTATTATATATTGTGAACCGAGCCGGATGTAATTTCTTTTTATAGAATTTTTTCATGAACATGTAATCAGATCATGATTTTTTATAAAATTATTGTCAAATATGGGTACAAGTTCTTTATACCTTATAATGTGGGGTATGCATACATTTTGTCGATTGTCTGTTATTTGTTTACTTTAAATGTTGCTTAAAAATACATTAATCTTAAAATGTAATACTCTTGTATGCGTAGGGGACATTGGATACTTTGCGTCTTTGACCCTATGTGGGGTAAGTGCTACTATCTTGATTCGTTACGAGGAAAATTATGTGGGAACGTGGAAAAACTCATGGAGTTGTAAGTACTTCATAAAACAATTTCAATTACATAATACATGTATTGAAAGTTCCATGTATAGTTACTAATGTATAGAATTCTTGATATGCATTTGAATAGGACTCATAAAGTTTATCAAAAGAGAGATGTGCAATATAAGAAGAATTTGAAATGGGAAATTATCAAGGTAATTTACCATTTTGATCCAGAAAAATACTACTTTCTGATTTACCAATAGAAGTGTTGTTCTAGTTTCTTCAGATTCTACTACTTGATTTGATATGGTCTTATTTTTACAAATGCTCTAATTTTTACATATATCGATTAGATCTTATTTGGATCAATATCATCAAGTTGCTCGGGCATTATCCTTTGAAACAAGATATTACACTTTGGGTTTACAAGTAGACCCTATAGGTAGATCCCAATTGTAAGGACATTTAATAAGTTTGTAAAGAGTCTTCTTCTAGAATGTATGCAAGAGTTTAATGATTGTTTGCTTGAAAATAGTCTACTTGAATTGAATTTAAATGTTGTGAGGCTGTATTTTAACAAAGGTTCCTTTTGGAAGGGTGGCATTCTTTACTCTTACAAAATCCCCCTCTTGCAAGAGTAAGTTTTGCATCATCCAGTATGGCATATAAACCACACCTTCTTCAGCAATAAACCATGCCTTTTTCACTCTTATAGCATTTTTGATTATGTTTACACATACCTTTTATTAAGTTTTCTGGCTATTTATACCTTTCCATCCTCTTATTTGCTAACAAGTTCTCACAATTATTTGGATAACAAATTAATATTTATTTTGTACAATGTCCAAAGTAGCCGAACAATACAGATTGCGGGTATTATGTGCTAAAGTATATGAAATACATCTTTGATGCGAGAAATAGAAATATTCCTGAATGTGTAAGCTACTTAACATTATATTCTTTTAGTTTGTTCAAATTTCTAAATAAATTGAAAAAATCACAATATGTTGATATATTTTTCATATGATTGTAGTATTATTCGAAGTATATTGGTTGTTGCTTCAACCAAGAAGAAATCGATGAGGTACAAAATGAGTGGGCAACATGTGTTCTTGAGCACACATAAGATTATGTGACATGTGGGGGAGACATTTGTTCTTTAGCATAGACCAATGTGTGAAACTTTTTTAGTTAGTTTTCAGTTCGATTCTAGAGTGGATACTCAGTACTTTGTATTATTGAATCGTTGTATGGATGATTTAATATTAATTAAATTTAGTACAATTTTCTTTCAAGGTTTGATGGAAATTTTGTTCAACTATGTGTTTGTTTGTGAAATGAAAAAGTATAATTGCATATTTATTATAATTTATTAATAATATGGTTAATTTGATCAATACAATTTTTTCGATATATGACCTGTCAAACTCTAATCAAAGACAACAGTTAATGATATGTTGTAAAATGTATGATTCTAGAACAAACAACACAAGTTGTGTTATCCACACCTATTACAACAAGTTTGTCAGGAAAAAAATACACCTATTACAACAGGTGTTTCTAGTGAACTACAACATGCATAACATGTTGTATAAATTGTGTATATTACAACAGATACACACCATGTTGTCTAAACAGTCCTATTACAACGGTTAAATGTATGGAAAGACAACATACTCCAACTGTTGTATAAACATGTATATTACAACAGGTGCACTGCATGTTGTAATATACCTACCTAGTATAACTGGTGTGTTTAGTGAAAGACAAAATGCTTCGACTGTTGTATAATAGATATTACAATGGGTGAACCGCATGTTGTAAAAAATACCCCTATTACAATGGGTGTGGTTAGTGAAAGACAATGTCATTCAATTGTTGTATAATATATATTACAACAGGTGCACCACATGTTGTGTAAAATACCCATATTACAATAGGCCATTCCTTAAAAGACAACATGTTTCAATTGTTGTATAAAATACATCTATTACAATGTGCAATCACATGTTGTGTAAAGCACCCCCCATAAGACCACATGATCTAATACAACGATTAACGCCTGTTGTAAATTGAGAAAAGGAACTGTTGTAAAAAACATTTTATGTAGTAGTGATTGGACACTACCAATCCTAATTTCATAGCCAGGAATTGGACTTTAACCAATCCTGATTACACAGCCAGGCATTGGACTTTAACCAATCCTGATTTCACAGCTAGGCATTGGACTTTAACCAATCCTGATTTCACAGCCAGGCATTGGACTTTAACCAATCATGATTTCACAGCCAGGCATTGGACTTTAACCAACCCTGATTACATGCTTCATGCCTCTGCCAGGTATTGGACTCTTCCAAACCTGATTACACCGCCAGGCATTGGACTCTAACCAATCCTGATTTCACAGCCAGGCATTGGACTTTAACCAATCCTGATTACACAGTCAGGCATTGGACTTTAACCAATCCTGATTTCACAGCCATGCATTGGACTTTAACCAATCCTGATTACAGGTATTACACCGCTGCCATGTATTGGACTTTAACCAATCTTGATTACACAGCCAGGCATTGGTCTCTAACCAATCCTGATTTCACAGCCAGGCATTGGACTTTATCCAATCCTGATTACATAAATCATGGAATATAAATTCCTTTAACTCATCATAGATCATCACATCTTTCTCTAGGCTCTGAACCCTGAGGTTAGCCTTCATAGTTATTCATATTCCTTATTAAATACAATTTTTCCTTTTATTAAGTTTATTATTATCATTTCTTATAGAAAACTTTTATAATCATCTTGGTGCCTCTCACTATGCCACCATTGTTCTCATAGCTCATAAGGCCCATGAAGCATCTTGTCACCTCTCACTAGGCAACATCTAACCATATGGCTCACAAGGCCATTAAACATCTTGTCACCTATCACTAGGCAACAACTAATCATATGGCTCACAAGGCCATTAAACATCTTGTCACCTCTCACTAGGCAACATCTAACCATATGGCTCACAAGGCCATTAAACATCTCGAGTATACAATCATGTTTATTACTCTTAACATTTATCATTAAATGATTATCAATACAAGGTATGAGTTTATTTCTCATCCTCATCATGGTATGGTTACATCATACTCATTAGTTTGGCTTAACCCCATACTCAAGGTATATTAGACTATACTTAACAAAGTATATCAAACTCATTACATTTCATTGTAACAATTTACATAACACACTTCATGTGCTTCTTGTCCAAGTATATTGGATTTGAGGTGCATCAAGGTATATCAACCCTGGAATGCGAAAAGTGATATCTGCCATATCTTGATGTGTCACTTTCCTCCGCACTTCCATTTACTTGAGTTATCAACTTATCTTGTATTAAGGTATTTCCCATCTTAATACTTCCATACACTAACCTATCACTTTTACCATGAAGTGCATATGTCACACACAAGAATGGTCCAGCTATCTTCAATGATATGGACTCATTTTAGGTTACTACATTGCTTACTATAAAGTTGTCTATAATCAACCATTTGGGATATTTCACCTTTATAAGGAATTACTCACTATTTTAGCATTAGGGATCTTTCATACCATTACCTAGTAATTAGGGTTTTGATTTATCATCATATTGCCCAAGATTAGGGCTTCATGTATTATAACTCAAAATTAGAGTTTCACATATCTTCACCCTGTATTAGGGATCCTCATCATATCATTTCATAGGGTTTCACATGGCATCACCCTCAATTAGGGTTTCACATGGCATCACCATCAATTAGGGTTTCTCATGGAATCACCCTCAACTAGGGTTTGTCATGGAATCGCCCTCAACTAGGGTTTCTCATGGAATCACCCTCAACTAGGGTTTCTCATGGAATAATACTCAACTAGGGTTTCTCATGGAATCTCCCTCAACTAGGGTTTCTCATGAAATCTCCCTCAATTAGGGTTTCTCATGGAATCACCCTCAACTAGGGTTTCTCATGGAATCACCCTCAACTAGGGTTTCTCATGGAATCACCCTCAACTAGGGTTTCTCATGGAATCACCCTCAACTAGGGTTTCTCATGGAATCACCCTCAACTAGGGTTACATCCCTACCCTAGATTACGATTACACCTAGCATTGCCCTAGATTAGGGTTAATGTTCATCAACCTTCTTAGTTATGGTTTCATGATCACTTCATCAAAGCTCATTCACTAAAATCTTAGTTTAATCATATTGAAGGTGTTTGAGGCCTATCAATTACATGATTATCTTGCATGTATGGATTCCTCTCTCTCTCTCATCCTCTCTAGGATGTTGACTATGTCAAACTTGGATAAATTAGGTTAACCAACCCTTTAATTAAATACATTCAATTAGGGTTGACATAGTGTATTGAAATATTGCTTATCTAAGCTTCAAGGATTAACTCATCTAGGGTTACCAATCAATTGGTACCTTAAAGGTAAACCCTAGTGATTATATTTGAGATAAATCGGTGACAACCATAGGGTCATTTTATCTTTCATCACCTTGGGTTTCCAATTGACTTAACCACATTGAAACATCCAAACGTTCTTGACCATTGATGCTCCAAACGGTTTGAAACCGAATGGACTTGGGTCTCCAAATGGTTTGAGACCGTTTGGTCTCAAACAGTCTTGATATTGTTTGGACCCAAACGGTCTTGAGACCGTTTGGACCCAAACGGTCTTAAGACCGTTTGGTCCAAACCTTCTCAAAACCGAATGGACCAATCAAGGTCTTTCAACACTCTATCAATTCAGGGTTTCAATCAATAAACCCTCTATCAATTGAACTACTGATTTATTCTTCATTTGAACCATTTAATCACCCTTCAATTGGACCTTCAATTAGGGTTTTTAACCCAATTGAACTAGGGTTTATAATCAATACACCATCAATTAGGGTATTGAAATTGAGGAAACATCAATGGTTGACATTGTGGAACTAACTCAATTGAAATCGTTGGATCATCATCAAACCATGATATGACCTGACCTCAAATGGTCTTGAGGTTTTTTGGATGACCTCCAAATGGTCTTGAGACCGTTTTCCCCATCCATCATTGAAATTGTGAAATTCAATTAGGGTTTAGCTCATTAGGTTGATCACCAATTGAACAATTGATTGCATTTCAATTTACCATCTGTGGTCCTTCAATTACTCAACCATACTCAACCCTAATCCTCCAAACGATCTTGGTTGACCTCCAAATGGTTTGAGACCATTTGGGTGACCTCCAAATGGTCTTGAGACCGTTTGGGTTAATCAACCCAAAATTTAAACCAGTCAATTGAAATTTCAGAACTTAACCCGATTAGGGTTTCTAATTGGAGGTTTGTACATACATTGAATAAATCAATTGGATCCATTGTATCATCATCCAACATGTACTAGGGTCCTGACCTCAAGTGGTCAACCCATCCAAATGGTCAACCCTTCCAAACAGTCTTGGAATCCAAACCTCCAAACGGTTTGGTGAAACCGATTGGACCATATGTTGAAATTGTTTGCATTAGATATTTGGGGTTGTGTGTGCTTATGATGATATCATCATCATCAAGATCTAAACCCACAAAACTTTCTATGATTTTCATGGTGATTGCATCAATCAACCAAATAAAATTTTGAGAATGAAGAAAGGGTCAACAATTGATAAGGAATTGAATGCAATAATAATATTAAGGGTTCAAGTTATAAAACCCACCTTCGATTGAGCTTCAAAGCTCCAAGATCACGTAAAAAATGGTGGATGCAACTCCTTTCAGCATCCCAAGGCTCATCCTCAAGCTTTAAGTGAAAAGGAATGGTTAGAATTGAAGATGGGATCGGGATATGAAGAAATCATGCATTGATTTTCGATTTCCACCATGGAATCAAGGTAAACGAAGGTCAAGAAGCTTACCAACAGGTTGGGGGTCGTCCTCCCATTTATCCAAGCTCCCTTGGTCGTTTTTGCAAGAAATAAGTGAAAGTGGGTTCGAAATTCCCCTTTCAAGCTATGGATAAATGAGCTTATATTCATTTTTATTAAATTCGTTTCAAGAGAGAGAAAGTAGGGGATAACTCCTCCATATCCTTGCCATTTGCCCCCTCCTCTTCATTAGATATGAGGCTATATACCTTGCCTCTTATTCCTCTCAATTATCCATGATTTAAAGAAAAGCAAGTTAAGCACCTTAAATCATTTTATAATAATATCCATAAGTGAGTGGATATTTCTTTTTCTTATAATAAGGTGAGTGAGTTATCCACTTCCTTTAGATATTTTTGTGCCTTTGCAAGGCACATGGTCGTAAATTCTCCTGCAAACTCATCCCTCACCTTTTGGTTGAAGGGGTCTTTAATTAATATAATTATTTTTGCATTAAATTGAAGTGAAGTTCCAATTATGCTTAAATCTTGATTATTTTAATATCAAGATTCTCTCTCCTCCAAAGAGATACAAATGAGATGCCACTCTCATTTTATTTTCTCTACATGATGCCAAGAAATATTAGGGACTATTTTGAAATGGTAATTTGTATATTGAACCCTAGGTTTTGGTTAAATTGCACATTACACCAAAACTAGGTTTTAATGCACAAACATTGCTTTATCAGCTCTTTCTTGGTACTCAGGATACCACAGGCCATGCCACTGCATCATTTTCATCCTTATGATGCTTCAACACTTGAGGAACATCTTATCATGCAAAATTTGCAATTTAACCCCTCAACTTGGGTAATTTGCACTTTAGTCCAAAATAGGTAAAACATTATTTCAACATTGTTAAAAAAGGACTAAAATTGTAACATAAGTTCCTCTTGAGCCTTAATTACTTTTCAAAAGATAAAATCAAACATATAATTATCTTTCTTAAACAAAACACCTAGGGTTAAGGCATAACCCAGGTCAGAGATGTTACAATTGCATAGCCCGAAGGGCATCCTTCTGAAGGCATATGTTCTGAAAGGACAAGTAAATGTCATTTTTCTTGGTCTTCGGGGTGAATTGGGATTTGGTAAAACCCAAAATATCCGTCAAGGTAGCATAAATTTTTTTGGTGGGCTAGCTGCTCAAGGACTTCGTCAAGGAAGGGTAAGGGAAAATGATCTTTCCTTGTTGATTTGTTCAGTTTTCTATAATCTATGCACATTCTCCAATCAGTAACGCTCCTTGTAGGTACTAGATCATTCTTATCATTTAAGACAACAGTGGTCCCCCCCTTTTTAGGGACCACTTGGACATGACTAACCCACTGAGAGTCAAAAATTGGATAGATGATACCTACTTTCAAGAGTTTAAGAACTTCGAGGCGAACTACCTCTTTTAGGTTTGGGTTCAATTTTCTCTGGTACTCCCTCGAGGGTTTGAACTCTTCTATCATGGGTAATTTATGCATGCACAGAGCTGGGTTAATGCCTGTTAGGCCAGTCATCTTGTACCTGATTGCTTTCTTGTGCTCTCTTAATTCAGTAAGAAGTCTCTCTTCCTGATCGTCATTCAAAGAGGAGCTAATGATAACTGGACATAATTTTTCTTCATCTAGGAAGACATGTTTGAGCCCAGTTGGTAGAGTTTTCATTTCCAGGGCTTTGGGTAATTCTGTTTTTTCCAATATGGAAACTAATTTCAGTTCTTCAAAAGTAGTTTCTGGGGCTTTTTTAGCCTGTTCCAAGTACTGCAGGCATTGCTGAACTAACTCGTTGGTCGAAAATTCAGCTTCCAGATTTATTAGAGCGTCCTCTAAGGCATGTTCTGGTTCTAGATTTGCTTGCTTGAGTTGAGACATTTTATCAATAAATTCAAGAAGAAAAACCTCTTCGTGGATACTAGGGCTCTTCAGGCTGTTGAAAACCCTGAGCTGAACAGTTTCTTTACCTAGCCTCAATGTAATTGTGCCAGCCTCGACATCAATTAATGCTCTAGCTGTGGCAAGGAAAGGGCTACCAAAAATTATCGGGTACCTTAGGTCTTCTTTTATATCCATAATGACGAAATCACAAGGGACATAAGAGTCCTTCCCCACTCTTACTAGAATATCTTCAATGATTCCCATGGGTGCAGTAATGGTGGAATCGGTGAGTTGGATGGTCATTGTTGTAGGCAACAAGTCAGTGAACCCTAATCTTTTGCACATGGAAAATGGCATAATTGATATGCTGGCTCCCAAGTCGGCCAATCCCTTTTTACAAGAAGTATTCCCAATAGAGCATTGTATGCCAAAGAAGCCAGGGTCCTTCTGCTTTTTCAGCATTTTATTCAAAATGATGTCAGAAGTGGTTTGGGCTAGCTTGACAGTTTCATGTTCCTCTGTCATGTATTTATTTGATAATAAAGTCTTCAAATATTTGGACCAGGCTGGGATTTCAGATAAGGCATTGAAAAAAGGAATATCGACACAAAGTTTCTTCATTGCCTCTTTAAATTTATGGAATCTGGAGTCTAGTCTGGTTTCCTTTAGCCTACCGGGATAGGGTATCCTTGGCTTATATTGTGGAACTTCTGGTTCTTTGGAACCTTGTTCCTTTTCTTTCCTCCCTTCAGCATCTTGACCTGATTCTTCTGTTGGGATGATTTTAGTTACATCCCCGTCTTCTTGATTTACCGAGATGGCTTCAATGAGAGCACGACCATACCTTGTTGTGATAACATTTAAATGTTCTGGTCTATGTTGGTCGTGTCTTGGGCTTGCCTCTGGTTGGCCAGTGAAAGTGCCTATTGGAGGTTTTAGCTGAGCTGCTATCTGAGCTAACTGAGTTTCCACAGCTTTTTGCTGGGCTTGCTGGTTAGCCAGCATAGTTTGTTGTGATTGCAGTATTTGCCTTATCAAGGATAGTTCATCAGTCTGTTGTGGTAGGGCATTCTTCTGTTGAAATTGAGTGAGTTGTTGTTGCCCTTGAAGTGGTTGTTGTTGGGGTGCTGGCAACTGAGGTTGCTGCGGCTGTTGCAGCTGAGTTTGTTGTAATTGTGGGTGCAGAGGAGGGTGAGTATACTGATAGTATGCAGAGGAATTTCTTTGGTAGTTGGATATCAGGAAATTGTTGAAAACTACTAGAGGGGGGGTGAATAGAGTTTTATAGATAATTTAACAATTATTGAATTCAAACAACCACAATGAAAATATTGGACAAGGAGACACAAGGTTTAGAGTGGTTCCAACTATAGCAAATACTATAGCCGTCAATCCACTACCCGGTTGCTTACCCAACCGGGATTTGAAAAGAAATTTATTTTATTACCTCTTCGAGGAATTTACATAAAATACAATCTCTTTTCCTAAACCCTTCAAGCAGCCTTCACCTAGAAGTAATCGCCAACCTTGAAGCAGCCTTCCCTTGAAGTAGATGCACCAACTCCCGTTGCACCAGCCTTCTGAAGTAGCTTCCCTTGCGATAGCCTTCTTGAAGTAGCTTGAAGTCCCCTTCTCCACCTAAGAAGTCAACCCTCTCCAATCCGCAGCCTCCAACCCTAGGAGTAGCAAGGAGAGTACAAAAGATAAACAAGAACAAGAAAGGAAAAGGAAATTACAACTTATCCTTTAAGCCCGAGGCTTGATATGCCTAGATCAAGCGTAAGATCTCCTAGCCAAGTATGTGAACTTGTGATTGCTGTGGGTAGGAGAATCTAGCCTATAGGACACGATATTGAGCTAAGGAGAATGTAGACAAATGATCTCAGTGCTCAAATTGCTTGCAAAAGATTGCTCAAGTATGCTCAAGTGTATTCTCAAGTGTAACAAGTAAATTCTAGTGTCCTATGGCTTGTCCTATTTATAGGAATGGCCTAAGTATGCTTAAGGACGTTCTAGACAACTTCTAGGGGTTTCTAAGTGCTTAACTAGCCGTTAGGTACAAAGTTGTTGCTTTAACAACGGCTAATTACTTTATTCTGCAGTTGCTGTCAGAGACCATCTCGGTCGACAAATGGTCGACCGAGACACCTACTCGGTCGAACTTTTGTCGACCGACAGGCTCTCTGGAACAAGTGATTTGCAACATCTTTCTTCAACTGCCAACTAACTTGTCTGTTGTGTCTAACGGCTACTTTGGATCTTTCTCGGTCGAGAGGTTTGTCGACCGAGAGTGTCTCGGTCGAGGAGTTTGTCGACCGAGAATGATCCTGTTTCAAGGTTTCAATTTAAGCATTAATTATATGTGTGAGTGTGCAAAGGTGATCCTAATTAAATGGGATGACATGTCTAACTATGGTGTTTGTCTAGGGAAAATCTAACGCTTGATTTACATGCAATTCTAAGTACTTGTA
Source organism: Alisma plantago-aquatica (assembly GCA_963693085.1). Taxonomy (NCBI): domain Eukaryota; kingdom Viridiplantae; phylum Streptophyta; class Magnoliopsida; order Alismatales; family Alismataceae; genus Alisma; species Alisma plantago-aquatica. Next base: position 804,937,668 of record OY856413.1, on the reverse strand, counting down.
CATTATATATTTGTACAAGTTTTACAACATTGATTACATTGCATGAGAATATAACTAAGTAAGCTCTTGGATTTTCCCTTGCTACTTTGTCATCCTGCACACTCAAGTAGCTCGTTAGATTAATAAGAATGAAATGTTTGTCATCATCGAAACAAAGGGATTTATCATAATATCCAATTTATCCAACAATCTCCCCCTTTTTGAAGATGACAAACATTTCCTAAATATAAAATAAGGAAATATAAAGCATGGGAGTTTCATACCTGAAAATAACCTTTTGTAGCCATTTATGTTTTGCAAGTGAGTGCTGGCCAAGATGTGATGAAACTCATTTATATTTTTGATTTTTATATTCTTTCTCCCCCTTTGTCATTTCAAAAAGATATCCAAGTTGAATATTTTATTTTTCTTCTCCCCCTTAATATAATGCTCCCCCTTAAATAGATATCCTATTAGAAACATGGATTTTTGTCTAATTTATCCATAATTTGTTTCTCAATCATTTGCAAAGGATGTTAAGCCTTGAAATGATATGAGATTCCCTTAAGCGTATGATGAATGTATATTGATTTCTCATTTATCAAAGGATGTTAAGCCCTAAATTAAATGAGAATCCTCTAAGCTTAGAGTAAATAAAAATGTCTCCATCCAAAATACAAGGGATGTTAAGCCCTGTTTTGGGTAGAGAGTTCCTTCAAGTACAAGATACTATTTTGAATAAATTCATAAATTGATTTATAATCAAGGAAAATGTCCAGCTACTCTTGGTGGTTACAATGTTTTTGTAAGCTTCTTCAATTAAATAGTCAAAGTTGTTTTTAAGATCTCCCCCTTAGTCTTATGCTTTGCTCCCCCTTAGATAGATATCTCAAATAAAAGTTTGAGTACTAAGCAAAAAAATGTTGTAGATGATCTCCATGATTTAACAAAGATGTATGCAATTTATGTCAGTCTGGAAAACAGAAACCCGGTCGGTCGACAATTGCTCGACCGACAGTGTTCTCGGTCGACTAGTTGCTCGACCGAGGATGTTTCTGGAGAACTGTTTTGTCATTTGGAAATTTAGCCACAATTTTAATAGTTGCCTGTTTTAATTATTACTCCCCTTATTTGTTATGCTCTACAATAATGAACTTATAATCCATATTTTTGAAGATGTCTCATATGCTTAAAAAAATAACCAATTGAATCAAGCAAAGATGGCAAACTTCATTCAATAGCATGGAAAATATTACAATCATATAGAAATGACCAATTTATTACAATCATTGTCATTACAACTAGTACAACTTCAACTCTTCACTGGAAAGATTTAAGAATTACATCGATGTCCGGATCTTTCCCAAGGAATGGCTCGGCTCCATAATATTTGACCAGAGTTTGCCAATCCAAAGCACCTGTCGTAGTTAACGCATATGCTTCCAGAAATGTGGGAACTCGGTCAAATCGGAAGTGAGCAGCTATATCTTGCAATTGTATGGAGGAAAATTGAGTATGTGCAAGATCCATTGATGGTGGAGGTGGAGTTTGATAGTAGTTATATGAAGGGTTAAATGGGTTGAGCATGCCAGGATTTAAGGAATGCGGATATTCATCAGTTTACAACGGTCGTATCCAACGACTATTTCTCGGTCGAGCACTTGTCGACCGACGTTGTCTCGGTCGAGCATTTGTCGACTGACAGTTCGTCCGATATTGAGTCTGTTTAGTATTTGTCGGTCGAGAGAGATGGGCTGACCGAGAGATTCTCGGTCGACGAATTCATCGACCGACAGACTTACTGAGTACAATTTTTAAAGCTGGTTTTTAAATGCAAATGGTATCATTTTTGTAGAGCATATATATGGATATTCTAAGGGAGTAATATTGGGATAATTTAAGACTTTAAATGATAACAAATGATTTAATTTTCAAGAAAAATTTATATTAAGATTAGGTCCAAAGAGAGAATTTCCAAAATAAGCAATTTTTGTCGAAGCTTATTTTAGGTCGCCCTTGACTACGACCATAGCGCCCCTTAGTCAAGTTTTATTTTGACCAAGAGGCAAATTTTGCAGATATTTTTCAGATTTGAATATATTGAGTCTAATATCTGCATAAAATTTAAATATAAAGTTGAAGCATACTACTTAATTGGAGACATAATTAATTATTTCAAAGATACTGAGTTAGAGATTTTGTTGCAAGCAATAACATATAACTAATAAGTTATTTTGCTGGTTTGCAAACAATTTTCTATACGCAACCAATGATGAAAGCATGGTATAAAGCATACAATGATAATTCCAGTATATGTATAGACCAGAAAAATGACAATAGGAATTTTCTTTTCATTTGACTTAGAATTTAAATCATCTAGGGAACAAACTAATATTAATTTCATTTACATTTGTAATTATGTAGAGTTGAGATAGACATAGAAATATGCAACTAATGTCTTTGGTCATATCTCAACTTGATTTTGTTCATTTAGTTTGAAGGTTTTGGAATCCAAACTAACTCTACATCTTTTTTCTTATAAGGACATGAAAATGAATAGTGACCAAGGCGCAAACAGTAATGACAACATATTGAGTCAACTTCATATCTTTTTCTATGGTTGTGTCCTATGTTGTCATTGGGTGAGGATGTCCTTTTAGGTACATATATAGATTGGGTTTGTGACTTTCTCTGACTAGGTTGTTGATGAGATTTTCCTTTAGGCTTGTAACCTAGTCCCCTTCTCCCAATTTGTTGATAGGGATTATCTAGAATTTGATCAAGAATGCCTTGGTTATTCAAACTACGAACTTGTTGTTGTAGCTTGGCAATCTCATCCATTCTTTTCTTAATGTCTATTTTTGCTTGGTCTAGATTTGATGACAATAAATCTCTTTCTTTAACAATAGTGTCATAATCTATATGGGTGCACAATAATGGTTGTTTCTGAAGATCGTTTACTTGAGTCTGTAAGTTTGAATTTTCAACAGAAAGAAGCTTGCAATCGGCTTCCATAGATTTTAACTTAAGATCAGAAAATTTATTTCCCTCTTTAAGATTCTCATTTTCAGATGCAAGAGCAAGAAGTTTAACATTTAGATCATCATTTTCCTTATTTGATTTCTTTAATTTCTTTTTGCACTCAACATATTTATTATGTGTTTCTTCAATAATAGCAACTAGTTCTTCTTTAGATAAATCAAAAAGACTTACCTCTTCTTCTTCTTCTTCTTCTTCACTAGTTGTAGCAATAAAGCATTCTTTGTGCTTATCCTCTTCCTTTGATCTCCATGGGCATCCGGTTGTTTTGTGGTTTGTTCCTAAACACCAATTGCAGCATGTAGTGGTTTCGTTCAAGCACTTTTCACCATTTCCCTCCATTCTTCAAGACCTGGTTAGGGTTCCTTGAAGCCTGCTCTGATACCAATTGAAAACTACTAGAGGGGGGGTGAATAGAGTTTTATAGATAATTTAACAATTATTGAATTCAAACAACCACAATGAAAATATTGGACAAGGAGACACAAGGTTTAGAGTGGTTCCAACTATAGCAAATACTATAGCCGTCAATCCACTACCCGGTTGCTTACCCAACCGGGATTTGAAAAGAAATTTATTTTATTACCTCTTCAAGGAATTTACATAAAATACAATCTCTTTTCCTAAACCCTTCAAGCAGCCTTCACCTAGAAGTAATCGCCAACCTTGAAGCAGCCTTCCCTTGAAGTAGATGCACCAACTCCAGTTGCACCTGCCTTCTGAAGTAGCTTCCCTTACGATAGCCTTCTTGAAGTAGCTTGAAGTCCCCTTCTCCACCTGAGAAGTCAACCCTCTCCAATCCGCAGCCTCCAACCCTAGGAGTAGCAAGGAGAGTACAAAAGATAAACAGGAACAAGAAAGGAAAAGGAAATTACAACTTATCCTTTAAGCCCGAGGCTTGATATGCCTAGATCAAGCGTAAGATATCCTAGCCAAGTATGTGAACTTGTGATTGCTGTGGGTAGGAGAATCTAGCCTATAGGACACGAGATTGAGCTAAGGAGAATGTAGACAAATGATCTCAGTGCTCAAATTGCTTGCAAAAGATTGCTCAAGTATGCTCAAGTGTATTCTCAAGTGTAACAAGTAAATTCTAGTGTCCTATGGCTTGTCCTATTTATAGGAATGGCCTAAGTATGCTTAAGGACGTTCTAGACAACTTCTAGGGGTTTCTAAGTGCTTAACTAGCCGTTAGGTACAAAGTTGTTGCTTTAACAACGGCTAATTACTTTATTCTGCAGTTGCTGTCAGAGACCATCTCGGTCGACAAATGGTCGACCGAGACACCTACTCGGTCGAACTTTTGTCGACCGACAGGCTCTCTGGAACAAGTGATTTGCAACGTCTTTCTTCAACTGCCAACTAACTTGTCTGTTGTGTCTAACGGCTACTTTGGATCTTTCTCGGTCGAGAGGTTTGTCGACCGAGAGTGTCTCGGTCGAGGAGTTTGTCGACCGAGAATGATCCTGTTTCAAGGTTTCAATTTAAGCATTAATTATATGTGTGAGTGTGCAAAGGTGATCCTAATTAAATGGGATGACATGTCTAACTATGGTGTTTGGCTAGGGAAAATCTAACGCTTGATTTACATGCAATTCTAAGTACTTGTACATTATATATTTGTACAAGTTTTACAACATTGATTACATTGCATGAGAATATAACTAAGTAAGCTCTTGGATTTTCCCTTGCTACTTTGTCATCCTGCACACTCAAGTAGCTCGTTAGATTAATAAGAATGAAATGTTTGTCATCATCGAAACAAAGGGATTTATCATAATATCCAATTTATCCAACAATTGTTCCTAAGATTCCCTTGATTCTGATTGTAGTTGCTTTGAAATCCAGGTGGTAGTCTATTGATCCGCCTTGTGTTTGATGTTGTGGGTTAGCTGTCCCCGTAGGATTTCCATATTGAAAACCAGGGTGATTTCGTGGTTGATTTGGATTGTAGTGAGCTTGTCCCGGTATGGAATGAATAGAATTTACTTGTTCTGGCATTTGATCTTCAGGGTGTTCAATGATCAGCTCATACTACGGCTGGGGTGGCTGCAAATCCATCATTACATTGAATAGAAGACCACAGGACAATGTGGGATGATCTGATGCATGACAGGCCTCACAAGATCCTATGGCAGCTTTAGCTTGTTTAGGGTTCTTCTTTCTATCATATTCCCCAAATGATGCTTCGAGGGCTTGTTGTTTGTTGGCTATGGTTTTCAAAGTTTCAGCTATAGCTTTCATTTATGTAGATTCTTCAGCTTTACAAACCTTTAGAACTCCTCCTGTGGTCGCCCTCCTCCAATTAGATTGATTTTCTTCTCCGAGAGTGACAATTCTCCAGGCATCTTCGTAGTTTTGTCTCATAAAGTTTCCTCCAGATGAGGAATCTAAGAACTTTTTAATTTCATCACCTACTCCCCTGTAAAAAGTTTCTATGAGTTGATTTTGTGAGATTCCATGGTGGGGGCATTTCCTCAAGAGTTCTTTGAACCTTTCCCATGAGTCAGCCAGTGACTCTCCCGGCAGTTGAAGGAATTGGTTGATTTTCCCTCTGATTTGGTAGGTTAGAGAAGGTGGGAAGAATTTCTCCAAGAAATTCTCTTCTAAGGGAGCCCAGGTGGTGATTGGCTCCCCGTCCAAGGAATTGTACCAGCTTCGTGCTCTTCCAGACAAGGTAAAATTGAAGAGTCTAAGCATAAATGTGTCCATGGTTGTTCCAACTTGCGGAACCAGCCTACAAAGAGCTTTGAACCTCTTCAAATGGTCCATGCAGTCATCTCTGACACTTCCAGAGAATGAGATGCCTTTCATCATTTGAATCTATTGTGTCCTGATCTCAAAATTAGGAGTGTCGATGAGTGGTAATTGGACCAGATGGTTGTCTTCATAGTTCTTGGGAATGGCGTAGTCCCTTAGTTGCTTCCTTCTTACCAGTAGTTGAGAAGCGGCTTTGGTAGCTTCATTTTCAGCACGGATGCGGGCTTGCTCTTCAGCCCGTACTTCAGCCTGAACTTGGGCACGCGTGTTGGCAATGAGTTGCGCTCGTTAGGCTGCTATGGCAGCGTTGACCCTTTCCATCACTAATGCCGCTTGGCGTTGATCTTCGGCCATTTGTCTGGATCTTTAATGATTTAGTCTAATGCGTCAGTGGAAGCTTCTCTCTACCTCAGAGACGTACTCTGGATCAGGGGAGAATATGAGATTATGCGATGGTTGCATACACATCTTCTACCTGAGAAGAGGAAGAACACACTTGTCAGATGATGCAGAAGATATGATGAAATTAAGAGAATATGGAGTAATGTTTAAAGAAAAAGTGTAAAACCCTAACCAACTAACAAGATGATAAATGAAATTAAAATGTTTCGTTGTCCCCGGCAACAACACCAATTTTTGATGGAGCTTCTACTTGCGTGGAATTGCGTGCACCACTAAAAATCCCAAAGATAATAAATCTTTAGGTTTAGCCTTGCTTATACTAGATTAAAAACTCCACCCACGTATGCTAGGATACATGGAAGTCTTATCGTAGTATCGTTAAGGGTCGAATCCACAAGACAACAGTCTCGTTGAGGTCAACAAGATAGAAAATGTTAGAATTTCACTTAACTCCTTAACACTCAGTATTTAGATCAAGAGTTGGTTTGGTTGTTTTAAACTAAGTGCAAGTAAAGTAAAAGCAAGAAAGTAATCAGCAAGGTAAATTTAAGGATGTAAACAATATTAAGGAACCACTAGGGTGTTATCCGCTTTCGCCACCACTACACATGAATCAAAACATACAACATAGTAACATAACCTGCAATAAGAGTCTAAACAGTTAGTATCTTTGTAGATCTAGTGTCCTTTCAGAGAACTAACTATGAGAAGTGTAGAAATGTTGCAATTCCAGCCATCCCCAAACGAATGGTCACTTACTTTGCATCACTTCCTTCACAAAGTGTGTTCCTCAACTTATCAAGGTTGTACTTTCATATGTCAACTGATTCCATTTCATAGTGTGAAAGTACAACGATGGAAGTGAGTTTACTCCACTTCTTGAAAAACACTCCTAGATACTGAAACAAATGCATGGTGGCTACATACATCAAGAACCAACATTCAATTGAGATTCGAATCTGATAGTACAAACATAGACAATTCATACTAAAAGATAATAGGTAACACAAGTTCGTGATCAAGCAACAAGCATTCATTAAACGATTGATGTCGAACTGAAAAGAAAGTATATATCTATTACAAACTTATGAATGACATTGCATGAAATGAAATCATGGGTAGCGGGGCTACTCCCCGCACCCTAGTGTATAAGACTACTCGCTCATGGCAAAGACAAGGAAGGAGGTAAGAAGAGAGAGTGAGAGTGTCAACTCCATGAAGGAGGGAGGAAGGTCGACCCCTAGGAGAGAGAAAGAGCAATGATCTTCACACTTCGTAGCTTGCTTGATGATTAATCCTCCTCTTCCCACCTTCTTTGTCGATGAGAGAGAAAGCAGCTTGGGGATGGAGTATGGATCTCAGACCGGCAGCCTCGGGGCAGTGGACGAAGGATGGAATAACTCTGGAATAATATAGGCAACCTTTGGACGTCTGAAAAGTTGATGCCTTGTGAGGACCCCTCGGGTCTTATTTATAGGCTTTGAGTGAGACTCAAACGGTTTGGGAGGTTTGGGCCCAAACATTCGTGAAGACCGTTTGGACTCTCTCTCGATTTGGAAACCGTTTGCCTTTATTTGGTCTTGGGACCGCGTGGCTTCATACGGTCTTGGGACCATTTGTCTTTATACGGTCTTGAGACCATTTGGTTTCATTCGGTCTTGGGACCATTTGGTGTCCATTCGGTCTTGGGACCGTTTGGCGTCCATTCGGTCTTGGGACCATTTGGAGCTTTTGTAATTTTTTTGTATTATTCTGTAAGAAATGAAAGGGGAAAAGTTAGGCTAATGATATATTTACAAAAGAGTGTAAAATTAAAGATTGTGTCTTGTTTATTTAAGAATGGGTATGGAAAACTGAGAAAAATTAGTAAGATAACATCGCAAAATGGGAGGTTATCAAGGACCTAAATGATGAGATCATACAGATGTTAAGACTATACATTCTTGTTTTGTCCCTAGTCAGTTGTTATTGTGGAAATAACCATAGAAATCAATAACACTAAAGACTAGATTGTGTGTTGGTTGATGACAGAATCTCATTAGTCATGATATAGTGATATCAAACCAAGCACATAGGTACTTGTTAGAGAACATGTGTACCGAACAGACCCACCGTGAGAGTGACACATGGAACCATGATTTGGTAGTCACAGTTAGCTCTCACAGTGATGGTGGTGAGTGTGATTCTTCGACCTGAAATCACTACACTCAACACATGTCATTGGGTACACTTTGACATCATCAAACGCAGTCCTGAAACATGGGTTGTTACAAAGGTGATGGTTGGGTGGCTTTGACAAATGGGGCTTTTGAGGGGTGAGTGATATATATTAGATTTGTCCCTCTAAGGGAGTTTTATGTCCATGGCCACTTGATGAGTAGGATTGAGAAAGGCATGCACATGCATGTGTGAATCAATATGTGTTATTGATGTCACACACATCTTACCCAGTCTACTCTGAGATCAAGGAAATGGATGAATGTTGAAAGGTTGATTGTACCATGCCTTGAGTTCATTCAAGACATTAGTGACAAAGGAATTATACATTCACTGTAACACCATTCATGGATTGTAGGATCAAAAGTTGTTCTCCAACTTTCTATTTCACTTGGGTAGCACTGATGTGTGACTAGGCACCACTCTTTGCTTGTGAAGTCATAAGTGTTACAGATTTTCAATACCAACGTGAAATGGACCTGTAGGGTCACACACATAGGATTTAACCTAGAAAAGGAGTTTATCCACAAATGATGTTTAGATTGATTACTAATGGAATTTAGTAGTTCAATTAAACACTCAATCAATTGATAGCTCAATATCATAGTGTTCAAGGTGTTGGACCGATTGATTAGAGTATCAGATTTATTGAAACTGCAATTGACTAATTTTGCACAGTCTGCACTCCCAACCGATCGGCTCATGTGATGAACCGATCAGCTCAGGACAGACTGAATCGACCGGTTCAAGGGTTGAACCGATTGGCTCAACTGGTCCAAATGAGCAAGTTGGGAAAGTCAGGTTGGTGAGAAATTTCTTTTCATTTCACTTGTCCAATTTGATTGGAACAAGGATTGGTATTTGGATCAATTTGAAACAAAAGAGGAAAAGTCAATCGGGAATTGACTAGGGCAGTGAACCAATCATTTCCGAAGTGAACCGATCAGCTCAGGTGCCCAAACCGATCGGTTCATGTGTGAATCGATCGGCTCAGGTCCCCAACCAATCGGTTCATGCTTGAAATGATCGGTTCAGGTAGCACCGTTGGTTGTTTTGTGGAAAATCTTGAATCCTTCTACTCCTGCTTTAATCCCACATTGCCCGGGGTAGAGAACCATGTCCCATGACCCTCATATATATAGGGGTATTGGGGGCTTCTCAAAGGACAACTCATAATACTAGTTGCTCTGCAAAGTTGTCGTTCTCTTTAGTTGTGGTAACCAGGAGATCTTGAGCAAGTGCTACCCGATAAGGGAGGCACAACAAGGGAAAGAAAACTACAGAAAAGCGAATGGTGGCAGGAGAGTGTGTCAGTGACTAGTATGCCGAAAGGAGGGTGTGACTCCTTTCGGTGCCTTGTGCGACAAGGCGATCGGAGTTCCAAGTGGTCCGTGTGGACTACTATAGAGGCAGGAGACTTCTTCCGCTTGGAGGACAACTGTCAATCCCGACAGTACCGGTGAGATCAGGAGCTACACAGACACCGTCCAAGACCGGAGGTGAAGACAGTGCAAGCCATGAGGTAACGTCGTCGAGTAAGCCTCGGGAGAAGGTATGTTTCTACAAACCATCCTTCCTAATGTATAGACATTGACGCGATTCCTTTATACTGGGTTCGGGAGAAGAATTTTTTTTGTTTCCGTTGCTTTCTCTGTCTCCCCTAAAACCCAACAATAATACCACAAAATATGAAATAAATAATATTATGTGGGATAATTATGGTAAATATTTGTTCTAGATCATTCTTTTGCCTTATTGTGCAAGGAAGAGAAAAAGGAATCAAAGATAATGCTTAAAACATGAGTAATGAGATATTGGATTATTAATGAGAGAAAAATAGAAATAAGGGATAATGTGTTAAAAGGAAAACCTCTTGGATAATAATAACCTCGTATTCATTTTCTTAAGATATGCCTTAGCTTGGAGGCCAAGTTTCACCAATTTAGAATAATAATAACGATATCTATTTTATTTAGAAAAGAAAAGGGTGTTTTACTTAAAAATATTAAATAAAATATTTAATGTGACTCCAAAAGTGGAAATAACTTTATATTCGTAATCTACATAATAAAATATGCCTTTGGGTGAATTTCCACTCAAATTGGAGAAAGTTTGATTAAAAGGTGAAATCAGGAGAGAGAAAGTGTGTAGAACGTTCAAATATTAAATAAGTACACAAACAAATCCAACATGTGAAATTGATGGCAAATTCATATCCAAAATATTAAATAATACTTATGGGTGAAGTTTCATCAAATTTGGATAATCCTATCACCATTAATGAAGGAGGAAAGAGAAAACAATAATTGATTTATTTAACCCATTAAAAGTTCTCAAAAGGAAAAAATAATTCCATATTCGGATTCTACACCTCAAAATCAATCAGAGTGTAATTTGTATTAATTTTGGGACTCATTTGCATCCTCAAAAGAGGAGAGAGAAAATAAGAAATTGTTTCTTTCCTACTTTATTCGATTTGGATTTGGATTTGTCATTTGGTCTAGTTATTTCCATTATTTTGCTCTGCTTCTGGGCCATTGGATCACTGCATGGATGGTGATGGTTGCGTCTCCTACCTTGGGTAGGAGAGCACCCGCATGTGAACAGTGTTGCACAAGAGGGAGATTTTGAGATCCAATATTCTCGGGCCATAGTTGGTCATTTTTTGAGATTTTTTGTGCACTGAGTTTGTAGAGACTTTCCACATATTTTGGTCCCTAAATTGTTACCTATGGTCAAGTGTTTCGCAAACGCCCAACTTCCCTTCTTTGTGCTTCTCACGGCCATGTCGATTTTGACTTATACCCTAAGTTCACCTATAAATAGGTGTACCCCGAGTTGCATCGACCTCCACATAACTCTCCTCCCCTCTCAATTTCTTTGCACAATATTTGTTTGGCTGTGGACAACCTTGTTTTCATTCAAGCTTTGCGGCAGCATCCTCGTGTGCTTGGGAGCACCAACATCCCAATAGCTTGGCTTGGTGAGTTCATTTTCTTCAGCTCTTGCCTTTGGTTTCTCTAGTTTCTTCTTTGGTCGCATCTTGCGGTTTCACCCAAAACAGTGCTAGCTAGTAGCTTTGCTACTTTGCACAATGACAAGCGTGGGAGGTAGGGGACAATGTCCCTTGTGTTTTGTCGCTTCTACCCCTCTCTTCGCCCTCTTCATTGTATTTCTCACATAAGGGCATTTCTGTCATTTCACCTTCTTTTTCTTTTGTTTGGGTGAGTCAAGGCCAAGCCTTTGACCCCTGACTTAGTCGGGTCTGATTGGGCCAAGTCAGCAGATCGACCCACTCTATTTCCTCTCTCTTTCTCACTTATTTGGCAATTCTTGAAATTTTAATTGGTCGATCTTTGAAAATTCATAACTAATTATCTACTTATCCAAAAATTACAAATAAATACTCATTGAATTCAAAAATGCAAGATTCCTAATGGTATTGGTTTTTCCACATGAATCTTATGTTTTGAAGAGGTGATTTTAATGGATCTAATTAATAACTTAATAATTTGTATAATTCATAACTAAATATTTATAAGTCAGAAAAATAAAATAAAATATGTTTTGAACTCAGGAAAAATATAACCTAAAACAGGGAGTGGTTTTGATGACCTAATTCATGTATAATAAAAAGGCAATTTTTAGGGTTTTGAATAATCAATGTCGTTCTAACCCTAACCTCGCATATATCACTACTTCAGAAATGGCTTATAAAGCTACTTTTCAAGGTGTCAGTTGTTTACAAAAACCGACACCTAATGTCTACAGTGTCGGTTGATAACATAAACCGACATCCAATCTGCTTAGGGAGCCCAGACACGGGTACCGCTTTTAATAAGTGTCGGTTAATTAATAAACAACCGACACCTAAACTCAACCGCCAAACCCAAAATTCCAGCGAAAAAATTGGCTCCAAAATTTTACATATGGCGTCGGTTCATAACTAAATAACCGACACTATAAGTTTAGTTGTCGGTTTTCTTAAATAACCAACACTTAGTATAGGTGTCGGTTCATAACTAAATAACCGACACTATAGGTTTAGTTGTCGGTTTTTTTAAATAACCGACACCTATTATGAACTTAATAGCTCACCAGCGACCGATTCTTCCGCTTTCCCTGTTTCATTCATTCCCGATCGATTTCCCTAACCTCCTAACCTCTGGCGATTTCTTGCTGCTCCCTGCCGCCGCCGCCACCCCTCCCTGCCCGTCACTGCCGCTCCTTCGTCGCCGTCATCGCCGTCGCTGCGAGAAGCGGTCGCCGCCCACCCGCCGGCCGCCCTCTCCGCCATCGCCGGTAGAAGCTAGGACCGGCCGCTCCTCTCCTCGCCTCGCCGCCCTCTCCGCCGCTCCTCTCCTCACCGCCGGCAGCTGCTAGGACCGGCCGCTGCTCCTCTTTCCTCAAGGTGCCCGCCCTAGCCTGCCTTCTTCTTCTTCCTCTGCTCCTCTTCTCTCAAGCTGCCTGCCCTGCTGCTGAGTGTTTTTTTTAATTTATTTACTTCTCTCAAGGTGTCTGCCTGGTCATACACATATTGATGTACATAGAATAAATGCTAAAAAGGTGTGATTTTAGGGTTTAGGTACTGATTTTGTGCTTCTACTGAGCTGAATCCTCTATTGTCTATACAATATATACATGTTCTATGTAACTAATCATGACATAGATTTTAGAATGCATACTTTGGTTAAATGTACTGCTGTAATTTTTGATCAAGTGATGATATGTAAATGTAGCAATAAGTTAGTAAGGTATCAATGATAAGTCTGCTGTAATGTGATGCAAAATAGTTATTGTATCATGCATATATACTTAATAAATTTTTGTTTTATAGTTGTATAGGGTGTTTTATGTGTGGCAAGTCTATTTTTTAATAGTTTAGCTATAATCATTGTTTAATAGTTTATCTATATTCTTGGTGACAATCCTAATCACCCTTCTTTTGCTTAATGATGAAATGTAATGCACACATGTGACATGCTTGGAATGTAAATGATGAACTTTTCCCTAAATTTCCAATCATGCTTTTAAAGACATCAATAATCACCCTAACTTGAAGAACTAGGATTTTAGGTATAAGAATGACAACACATTATTTGTTGGCCTAGAAACCCATCCAAGATTTACTCATTAGGAGTAAATCTTGGATAGTCCCCGGTTTGGGACTGTTCTTGAACACCTAATCTCGCTTAGTATGTAAGTGTATATAATGTGTGTTGGGTTTTCAAGAAAATTTCCGCAGCATTTCCCAATTTGTTCTCTAAGTACATATGTACTTGGAGAACAGCATGGAAATGCTGCCGAAATTTTCTTGAAAACCCAATACACATTATACACTTACTAGTGAGATTAGGTATTCAAGAATGGGATAGGTGGTACACATTTATTATATATAAGAATGACATCACATGTATTTGTTAACCCTAGACCCTAATCTTGTCCTAATATATACTTGTTTTCTCTTTGATCATAGAATGGATAGATCATGGATGTCCATTCGCAATCGTTGCACCCCAGAGTTTATTTCTGGTCTTGACCAGTTTATTAGATTTGCCGAGGAACATAGGAAACAACCTGGAGATAGGTTCTACTGTCCATGTAGGCATTGCGGTAACCACTTGAAAGTCAACACTGGTGACGAAATCAAAACTCATGTCATGTGCAACGGGATTATACAAGGCTATACAGAATGGCACTGGCATGGAGAGATTTCAAACTCGAAACCAGTGGATTTCGATAGCAGTGCTTGTGTGGAAGAAGAAATTTCCTACGATGACGTAGATGTGAATGAACCATTTCTAGTAGACATCGTTGATGCGATGCTGGATAGTTGTGGGGTAGAGCACACCGATCCACCTCCCATTTTTAGAAACATTGTGCATGATGCTGAGATGCCGTTATACACAAGTTGTACTAAGTTTACGAAGCTTAGCGCTGTGTTGAGATTGTATAAGTTGAAAGCTAACAATATATGGAGCGACAAAAGCTTCACGTCATTGCTGTCTTTGTTGAAAGAAATGCTTCCTGAAGGAAACGAGCTTCCAATCTCAACATACCAGGTAAAGAAATTGTTGTGCCCAATGGGAATGGATGCCAAGAAGATACACACATGCCCGAATGATTGTGTATTATTTCAAAAGGACTATGCGGATTTGAAAGATTGTCCAAAATGTGGTGCGTCACGGTATAAATTGACGACTTCGGGGGAGTCCAAAACTGGTTTTCCTGCCAAGGTGATGTGGTATCTACCTATAATATCACGGTTTCAATGCTTGTTTGCCAATCCGATAGATGTGAAGAATTTGAGGTGGCATGCAAATGTTAAGAAAAATAATGATGGGATCCTACGACATGCGTCTGATTCCCCACAGTGGAAAAGGATTGATCTAGTATACCCTGAATTTGGTGAAGAAGTCAGGAATCTAAGACTTGGGCTTTGTACAGATGGGATGAATCCGTACGGGACATTGAGCAGCCAACATTGCACTTGGCCAGTCATGCTTGTTATATACAATCTTCCTCCCTGGCTGTGTATGAAAAATAAGCATGTAATGCTGTCGTTGTTGATATCGGGCCCTAAACAACCTGGAAATGACATCGATGTTTATCTTGAACCTCTGATTGATGACTTAAAGAAACTCTGGGGTGAAGGTGTGATGACCTATGATGCTTCACGAAGAGAGACATTTCGTTTGCATGCTATGTTGTTTTGCACTATTAATGACTTTCCAGCATATGGGAATTTGTCTGGATATAGTGTCAAAGGAGCTAAAGCGTGTCCTATATGTGAAGATAACATTGATTCAACAAGACTAAAATATGGTGGTAAGAATGTATATCTCGGTCATCGAAGGTTTCTTCCAAAATTCCATCCGTATTGTAGGAAGCGCAAAGCATTCAATGGATTGAATGAGGAATGGAGTGCACCTAAACCTATACCAGGGGAGGTTGTTTATGAAAGAGTAAAATACATTGTCAATGAATTTGGTAAGAGATCACAATGTACTACACGGAGTGACAATTCTTCATTCAAGAAGAAGTCAATATTTTGGGATCTTCCTTATTGGAGTTCTTTGACAGTCAGACATTGTATCGATGTAATGCACGTTGAGAAAAATGTCTGTGATAGCATCATTGGTACTCTGTTAAATATACCAGGTAAGACTAAAGATGGGATAAAATCCAGACTGGACCTACGTGAAATGGGAATAAGGTCAGAATTAACAGAATTACGTGAAATGGGTAATAAAAGAACATACTTACCTCCCGCTTGTTACACGTTGTCTAGAAAGGAGAAGAAAGCTTTTTGTGAATGCTTGGTAAATGTTAAGGTGCCACATGGTTACTCATACAACATCCGTAGTTTGGTATCAATGAAATATTTGAAGTTGATAGGTCTTAAATCTCATGATTGTCACACTCTAATGCAACAAATATTGTCCGTGGCAATTCGATCTATATTTCCGAAGCATGTAAGGTTTGCAATCACCAGACTTTGTTTCTTTTTCAACAGTCTCTGTAGAAAAGTTATTGACCCTGAGACTCTCGATAATTTACAAAGAGAAGTGGTTGTTACCCTATGTCAGCTTGAAATGTATTTTCCTCCTTCGTTCTTTGATATCATGGTACATCTTGTTGTCCACTTGACTAGGGAAGTGAAAATCTTGGGACCAATTTTCTTGCATTGGATGTATCCCTTTGAACGATACATGAGCATTTTCAAAGGTGATGTTCGAAACCGCTATCGGCCTGAAGGGAGTATAATTGAAGGTTATGTGGTAAGAGAAGTTATGGATTTCTGCAATGACTTTCTCAGTGGTAATGACACTCCTGATAATGACAAGAATATTGACGAGCTATTTGACAAAGGAATTTTGGGTTCACGTGTGAAAGTAATCAGCCATGAGCAGTTGGAACAAGGTCATTTGTATATTTTACACCACATGGACGAAGTGAACGTTTATATCGAGGAACATACCAATTTCATCAAAAGACAATATCCTCGAGAGAATACAATGTGGCTTGCTAGAGAGCATAACAAGACTTTTATTAAGTGGTTTGAAGATAAAGTCTTACATAAACTATCTTACACCAGATGATATTACTGAAATTATCAAATGCCTCGCCTTTAAACCAAAGTTGACTGTTATGTCTTATGAAGGGTATGACATTAATGGATTCACATATTACACAAAGCGCCAAGATGATAAGAGTGTAACATCCCTGACCTGGGTTATGAACTAACCCTAGGTGTTTTGCCTAAATATGTAATTAAATCCTTGTGATTAACTTTGGGCATGTAATTAAGTTCCTCAGAAACATATATTTCAATTTTGCTCCTTTATATATAAAGTTGTAGCATTGTTTTGTAATACAGGGATCTATGTGCAAATTACCCAGTTAAGGGATTAACTTGCAAATTGCACATGTTGAGATGTTTCTCTGATGTTGAGACATCATGAGGATGTTTATGATGAAGTTTGAGGGATTTCCCAAGCTTGAGCACCAAGGTGCAGCTGTGGAAGCAACCCCTGTACTTGAAAACCCTAAATGGGTGTAAAGTGCAATTTACCCAATTTGAGGGGTGCAAATTGTAAAATACATCATCTAAAATATCTTTTATGACTCTTGGCATCATTTAGAAGAGAAATGATGAAAAGGTCACTTCATTTGAATAATCATATAATAAAGAACACCTTTGTGATTGAATAATCAAGGTGTATGTATAATAGCCCTTTTATGTGTATGCTTTAGTGATGGGTTGATCCTCTTTGCCTTCAATTTTTGACCTTAGAAATAAGATGTGGGGACGTGCAAATAAGAAAGGAAGGACTTAGATGAGAAATGAGGAAAGCATATGTTCTTATGTTGAAATTTCACCTAAGTATATATACTACCTTCCCCACTTAGCAAGGGAACGATCCTCTTCTTTTCATTTCTTTTCCCCTTGCTCAAAACTGACTAAGGCTAAGCTCTGGAGCAGAGAAGGACGACCAAGGGCCCTAGGTAAGTTTTTATCATCCCTTTTGCTTGAATTCATGGAGGAAACTCGTTTTCAAGGTTGAATTCATGGCTAGCTCACCTAGCTTTATCTTTCTAGCCATTCCTTTTCAACTTTCCTTGGAGAATACACCTTGTCCGACCTGTGGAGCTCAAAGACGCCATTAAAGGCTTGGAGCTTGAAAGTTTGGAGCTCAAGGAACAATCTTTAGGCGGGTTTTATAACTCTAAACCTTATGCTTTGATTATACATCTTTTTCTATGCATATAGTTGCTAGTTCTTCTTCTTCCCTATCTTCCCTTGCATCCTTGCAAGACAAATCATGAAGAACTACTACTGTTCTTGAGGTAGAAGATAAGGGCGTTAATTCCTATGCTTATCCACGGATTTCCACTTTACCAAACGACCTCCACCAATTGCCCATACGGTTTACACAACCGTTTGGTGGGCAAACGGTTTCAGGGTCGTATGAAGGCAAACGGCCTTCAAGACCATTTGATCGCGTTGACGAAATGACGACCTTATGGGAATCTTGTTTATAATTATGTAGGTTAATCACCCACAAAATTTTAGGGGTTAACTTTAAAGGAATCGTGAGATATAAGCAAATCAATTAGCAAATCCAATTGAATTAAGTTCTGATTTTCAATCTGTTTAATTTGCCCTTTTTGGGAAAACGGTCTCAAGACCATTTAAGATGGTTGACCAAGAGTTGACCGTTTGGGATTACTGTTCATAATGATGTTGATTAATGACTCACCAAATTTGATGGATTAATTCCAAACGAGTTATGAGTTGAAGGTTGATTAATAGGGAAAATCCTAATTGAAATCAGTGCTGAAATTCCAATGAGTTAATTAGTGATTTTGGGTTGATTAGCCCAAACGGTCTCAAGACCGTTTGGGGATCACCCAAGACCGTTTAGAGGTCTGGGTTCAAGTATAGTTGACCAATTGAAGGTCCAAAGGTACCAAATCATTTTGCAATTAAGTATTGATGTGATGATCAACTCAATAGATCAAACCTTGATGAATTTTCACTAGAGTCCAAAGGATGGATGGGAAAACGGTCTCAAGACAGTTTGGAACTCATCCAAACGGTCTCAAGACCGTTTGGTGTCAACCCAAGACCGTTTGGAGGTCTAGGGTTAAGGTAATTTGATCAATTGAGGGCCCAATTACAGTGGGTTATTGAAATAATCAAATTGCTGATTTGTGACTTAATTAAGGTTCAAACCCTATCAAATCAACTTAGATTTTGATGAATTCTTGGGAAAATGGTCTCGAGACCGTTTGGAAGTTATCCAAATGATCCTAAGACCGTTTGGGCCAAGTTTGAGCCCGATTGGAGGTCAATTGATGGGATCAACTTCGATTTGATTCATATTGTTGAGTGTTGATGGTTGAATGTTTATAGACCTTAATTGAACCAACTCCAACCCTATTTGGATATCAATTGAGGATCAATTGAGTGACCAATTGGTTAAGGCTAACCCTAATTGTCTCAATTGATAAGTGGATAGCAAGCTTGAGACCAATTGAAGGCTTCAACATAGGAAACCCTAATCAAGTTTACCCTTTGAATCACCTTGGAGGTCCATGCGATCTTGAGCTTTTAGGACCATACGACTTCAGGACCGAATGAGTTCATACGACTTCAGGACCGAATGAGTTCATACGACTTCAGGACCAAATGAGTTCATACGACTTCAGGACCGAATGAGTTCATACGACTTCGGGACCGAATGAGTTCAAATGACTTCAGGTCCGATTGAGCTCAAACGACTTCAGAAGTCAAACTATGACTAAACGGTTTTCACCCCATCTTGGGAAAATGACCTCAACATCGTTTAAGGGTAAACGGTCTTGAGTGTCATGCGGTCTTGAAGTCAACCAAAGCTAAACGGTCTACAACCTTAAACGATCTCAGGATCGTTTGAAGGTTGAAGGTGTGAAACCTATTGGGGACTTTTAAGGATAAGTCTGCCTAATGCCTTGAAGGCTTAGATGGTTTGATGGTTGTTCAACCTAAACCCTAATGATACCTAGGGACATTAAGGGTCAAGTGGTTAATATATTAACCCATGTTATGATCAATGGTGAACTTTACCAAAATACCCTTTATGGATTCAAGTAGGTAACCCCTTTTTATCATGCAAACCCCAATGGTTACAATGGTGATGACTTGGCTAGGCTTATCAATGTTGATTAGACCTAACCCAATCTAGAGGGATGTAATCATCACCTATGAGCAAGAGGAGAGAGAAAATCACAATTATGGTTGAAATCCAAGTAAAATACCTTCAATATATATGAATGTACATGATTAGGGTATGATCCACCTATGTGAGATCATGAAAACCCTATTTATGATAATTGATGAATCTTAATCTTATCTGAGAGCATCATTGATGATGTTCCTCATACATGATGATGTTATGAGTTCATTTTACCATAATGTGAATAATAAACCCTAATTCTAGGGTGATGGCATGTAATGTGAATAGTAAACCCTAATTGATGAGAATCAGGGAACTTAGCTCTTATGGCAAGAGTGGAAAGTATAATTCTTGATTTGAATTGCTTTTATCAGTTGAATTAACCTTGCAGGTTCTGATATGAAGATGATCATATCCAGGTATGGATGATGATGCTATATTCATTGAAAGCATGTTGTTAGCTTTATGAATAGTAAAATATCTTGATGCCTTGTCAATGGCAACCTATGAATTAAATGGGCTGTGAGAGCCATAAATACCATCAAGGTCATGCTTTAGAGATGACTTGTGATGAATGTATTGAGAAATGATGATTGATGAGAGTTAGGCTTGTTACATTTAGTATTCTCATTTCATAGTTGTTATACTAATGTTATTGTTTGAAGAACAATGTATGATGTTAAAAGAATACTGAATGTACCTAACTAATCAAGTGTAATGTAGAGCCCTGATCATAGATCCATCATTGTCAGAGATCAAATGATGGTGAAACAGGTTTTCCTAAGGGAACTCCTGGATCACATACTTTTGAGTATGTGGGGTATATGGATGTGTAGAACCTTACATCCTAGTGTAGGTGTTTGATGTAGATGTGTAATCCGTCAATCCTTCACTACAATCCCATACCGTATCAGTGGATGGTAAACATGAAACCTCCTGATGACGAAGAAAGCACAGATATTTGTATCAGTGGAAGATAAACATGAAATCTCCTGATGACGAAGAGAGTACAGAACGCCATTGTAACTCTAAAATAGCGAAGGACCAGATTACCCTGGTAAGCTATTGTAGTAGAGGCACGAGATGTCCTACAAGTAATCCTCTTACTGACTGAGGAAGGTGAAGGTCATGAGAATCCGGCTCTTTCGATGACCTAGTATGATCCGAGGCACTTAGCAGTGATTGGTTGGAGTATGAGTGGTAAACCTCATCTCCACAAGGCATAAAAGTAATGTTTGAAAAAAATAATCCACAGCGTAGCATACCTGTTAGAGATAATTACGAGTTGATTGATTGATGTTACACTGTATACTACAAATGTCTTCATGTTTCATAACTGTTGAACTCATGCTTACTTTTAAATCTGATGTTGAATACTTTGAAGCTTTTACTGCTTAAGTTATTCTTTGAGGTGCTATAATAAAGCTTCTGGCGGAGAGTTATAACTCTCGCTGGGACAATTATGTAAAATTGTCTCACCCTGTAGACTTCAACTTTTTAGGTGGACGTCGAGGACGGAGGAACAGGTCTACAGGTGACCAATCCCAGCAGCAGCAGCACCAGGGGCAGCAGTAAAATCTCAGGTGGAGATTTAGCCTGCCATGTGGTGTAGTTAGAGTCAGTCCTATGTATCCTCTGTACTCTCAGGTCTTGGAGTCTTTTGGTCTGAGATTTTGGTTATGAGTTCTAGAGATTTTGTATCATGTTGTATATAATTACTCAAGAAGTAATTATCTGAGATGTAAACAGTTTATCTCCTTTTATGAAGGAAGTTTTATGGTTTCAATGCTTTATCTCAAAATTTTTTAATTTCCGCTGATTTTTGGTATTATGCTGCTAATCGAATCGCTTCCGCTAAGTTTAAATCGTGTTTATATAGTGGTTTGGAGATCAGATCCCACAATTAAGTGGTATCAGAGCTCTAGGTTCGCTGAGTCTACAGAGGCATAGGACTTAGGATGTCGAGTCTATCCTTAGTATCTCTTCCTTATCTAATAGAATCTTCTTCTCCTCAGGAGAAGAAGATACATAAGGATGGCAGAGCCACATGATGAGTACGTGGCAGAGAGTAGCACTAGTGCACCTCGAGGCGGTGCAAGGGTTCCAGAAATAGAACAACCTGCACCTGAACCACCCCAGTTTGACCCAGCTGATATGGGTAACCCAGCAGTTCAGATGATGTTTGGGCAGTTTATGACTGCCATGACACACATAACTGACAAGATGCCCATGCCTGCACCTAGGGCACCTGCCCAGTCTAGAGGACAAGGTATCGGTAAGACGTTTGATGCGATGATTTTGAGTCGCATTTATAGACCGATTTCATATGTGTTTTGTGCCTTAATTACTCATTTTCATTGATATTATTGCATAATTCACTTTATTTGGTCTTTGCCATCATTTTATATCAAATCCCCTTTATTTCATTATTTTAAGCATTATTGATCATCTTATCATAAATCATGTGGATTTATTTGGTCTTGTTGTGCAATTTCAGGAAAAACAAGTATCTACATCCGTCGATACCATCGACGGATGTCGATACCATCGACCAAGCCACAGGTTGTCAGCCGAGAAGAGCAATATAGAGTCGATACCATCGACACCCATGTCGATGGCATCGAGATGTCTCCAGGCTGCTGGCGAGGATGAAGTCGATACCATCGACACAAGTCGATGCCATCGACACAAGGAGAGCTACAGCGTCGCTAAACGACAACAACCGACGCTAAAGGAGTCGATACCATCGACACCCAAGTCGATGGTATCGAGATCACCACAGGCGCTCAGAATAAAAGAAAGGAAAGCTGCCGCTAATCCGCTGGGTCGATACCATCGACCCGCGTTGATGGTATCGACGCCGGCAGATATGCGTTGGATCTATTTTGATCTCGATCGGACGGCTGTTGTTATTTGACGACCTAATTTGGGACTTATACCTAATGACGGCCGCCCAGAACGAGGATCTCTCATTTTTGGATTGCACGAGTGCCGAGGAGGAGAGAAAGGAGAACGGAGGCCGAGAAGCTCATCCCGGTTGATTCGGACGCTGCCGAAGACAATTTCCACCACCGACAGGCGGGGAAAGCTTGTGTTCTACGACAAGGATCCACCGGTTCTTCTCCGTTCAGGGGTTTTCCCATTTATTTCACGTTTTTCTTATGAATTCCCCAATTTCTACCATGTATTCGTGTAAGATGAACATGAGAGGCTAAAACCCTCAATCGTTAGGACCGGGAGTAGCCCGAGGATACATTGTATGATGATTTTATATTGATAATTCATATTTTTCTCTCATATCCGTGGTATAAATTCGTTTTCTCTATTTCTATTGTTATGATTGATCACCATAATAATAACTTAATGCCCTTAATCACTTCGACAGAAGGATTAACGGTTGAAAAGAGACGAATTCTACATTAATTAATAAAACCCTTGACAAAGGAGTTGTAAAATTAATGGTGGGAACTGAGGGACCGATCTTAATGCGCTTAGTTTAGGGGAATGATTACTATGACGATGGAATCAACCTAAATCTAAGTAGTGGATTACACCACGACAGTGGGTAATTCTCATTTCAGGCCACTACCCGGATAGAGAGAGAAGTGTGAGGAATTATATGTAATCTATTACAATGTTGACCCGCGGTGAAACCGCCATCCTAAAGATATCCTTTTAATTGATTAAATTAACCTTTAATCGATTGTTTTCTTTGTTTGATTTTTATTTTCTTTTAATTTGAACAACAAAACCCTACTCTATTAATTGGTCTAGCTGATTGCGATTAGTTAGTAGAAGTCTCCAATAATTCACGTATCCCTGAGTTCGACTCGGGCCTCACAAGGCCTATATTACTCGACGCGTATACTTGCGTTTAAGCGCGTAGTAAAATACACGTCAAGTTTTTGGCGCCGTTGCCGGGGACACGGCGAATTATTGGCACTTTGAGTGCTAAGAGCGGCCATTCTAGGCCACATTTTTTTTTATTTTATTAATTTTAAAACAATTTCAAAAATTCCTTTATTCCTCTATAATTGTGTTGACTCGTTCAAAGCATTGTACTGAACCCCTATTTCCATATTTCTGGTACTTTGCATGGTGCACACACATAGTCGAGACTACGTGAATCGCACACCTGAGGTTCCATCTGCGGGACCAGAGGACGAGGACTACTACGAGGAGGAACACCACAGTGATACAAATTCTGAATCTGAGCAAGAACAAGGAGAAGTTATGGCTGAAGCACAGACAATATGGGAGAAGATCAAGGCGTCTTCTTCCTCTGCATCAAAGGGGCCTATAAAGAAACAGGGGCTAAACATACCTACATACAAGATCGACCCAGCACTGATTAACTTGGTCAAATCCAATGCATTTCACGGACTGAAAAATGAAGATCCAGTGGCACACATTAGTCAGTTTGTTGAAAATTGCGATATGGTGAAGATTGATCGATTTCCACAGGATGTGCTTTACCTCAAGTTATTCCCCAGTTCCTTGGTGGGAGTAGCAAGAGAGTGGCTCCACAACCTCGACGACGAGTTTGTAGAATCATGGGATCACATGGTGGAGGTTTTCTTCGAGAGGTTCTTCCCTCCTGAGAAGACCAATGATATGATCCGGAAGATCCACAATTTCACCCAACAGGCGGGTGAGACTTATTCTGAGACTTGGGAGCGATTCCAAGTTATGTTGAGGAGATGTCCACATCATGGACTGGACAAGGAAACCCAAGTGAAGATCTTCTACTTTGCTCTCTCCGAGCATGATAGAAGCAATTTGGACTCGGCCGGTTCAGGATTTTTCTTGAACAACACGGATACAAGATGCTGGGAGATATTAAAGAACATGGCTCGGAAACAGTCATGGGGCGACAGAGGTGCACTAGAACATGTCAAGGCTGCCGGCGAATCCAGAATAGTGAGGGAGCTGAATGATAAGTTAGATCTTCTAGCCAAGAAGGTGTTAACTAAGGAGGATGAATCTGATGATGGGGAGGCCCAAGTGAAATTCATGCAACAATAGGGCTATAGAAACAATGACTATTCATGGAGAAAAGATAAAAAGTTTTCATGGAAGGTTCCAAATAATTTTCTGCAGGATCCAGATGCAAAGCCACAACCGAGAGCCGAAGATAAAAATACTGAATTGCTAAGCCAAATGGTCCAGCAAAACCAAGAGATGATGGCCATGTTTGGTAAACAATTACAATCTCAAGGTGATATTTTAACCAAATTTGGGCAGACGCTGCAAAGCCATGGAGCGCAAATGCGGGCATTGGAGACCACTGTGGCACAGATTTCAAGTGAGGTGGCGGCTATCAAGCACGCCAATCAACAGAAACCAGCGGAGAATGCGAACGTGGCTCAAGCACATCATCAGGTCAAATACATGTCTGTGGTAAGAAATGAGGAATTTCAGGTGCAAGAAGTTGCAGAGGAAAAGAGAATGACGTTCAATGTGAATGCAACACTGGCAATACCATTTCCGCGCACCTACTATAGATTGCCGGGCGGAAACCATTTCTTCAGAAAATCAGAGAGAGTTGTGAATACTGTATCTCCACCTGGGCAAAAAGAAGAAGTGCAAGTTTGTGCACATGCGGAGACAAAGAAGGTGGAAGAGGAACCACAACAAGCTGCTACTAATGAGGATGACTTGCAAAATCACACGTCCGAGATAGTGAGTGAAGCAAGCTTAGGGGAGGTACCCCCGAAAGACTCATATGTGCCTCCTCACAAGCGTGTCAATGCGGCAGATGTGTCAAATCGGGGCAATCCAAAGCCGAAGAAGGAGCACCGACACTATAGGAAATTCTTGGAAATATTCCGCAAGCTGCATATCAACATTCCGCTGGTGGAGATGATTGAGAAAGTGCCCGCCTACGGGAGGTTCATTAAAGAGATCATCAACAAGAAGAGGCGGATAAATGATGATGAAATTTATTGGTTGAATGAGACGGTGAGCTCGATGATTCATGGGAGTTCACCAAGGAAGAGAAAGGACCCAGGAGGTTTTTACATTCCGTGTTCAATAGGCGGTCAACATGTTTCTAGAGCGCAATGTGATTCTGGCGCTAGTATCAATCTCATGCCTTTGGCTACTTTTCAGAAGCTAGGGTTAAAAGAGATCAAGAAGTTGGCTGCGACAATTGAATTGGCAGATGGGTCGACAGTGAGACCCTATGGAGTATGTGAAGATGTGCTAGTTAAGGTTGACAAATTCGTATTCCCGGTGGACTTTGTCGTCATGGACATGCCACCACTCCAAAGCTGTGAAATTCTCTTAGGAAGACCGTTTCAAGCAACGACGGATGTCGTGACTGCTTTAGGGAGAGGTACTCTATCTTTGGGCATTGGAGGAGATCGTGTTGAATTCAAATTACCGCATGACCCTCTAAGTGCGGTCCCCAAGGTGAAAAGATGATGACTGTCCTACGTCTAGCCTAAGACGTTAAAGAAGGGCGCTTGTTGGGAGGCAACCCAACCATTGGTACATTAGGATAGTTTAATGTTAGGTGTAGTTTGCTTTTATTTTGTTTACTTTTTAGTTTAAAAATGATACCTTGATCCGTTTGTTAAATGTGCAGGAACAGGCAGGGTCGATACCATCGACACATCAGTCGATGGTATCGACATGGGTTCAGGTTGACACCAGCAGAAATCGCACTGCGTCGATACCATCGACGGCCCCGTCGATGGTATCGACATACCTACAGGCAGGTCGCAATAAAAGTGTCGATGGTATCGACATGCCAGTCGATACCATCGAGATCTCTGGAGATTTTTAGAAGAAATCGACTCAGTAGAGTCGATACCATCGACACACAGGTCGATGGTATCGACATTTACAAGTGAAAAAGGCGGCAGACGGACTCGCGAGGCAGTTGCCCTAATCAGCGAGTCGATACCATCGACTTCCGTCGATGATATCGACGGGCACACAGCAGTGTCGGTGTCAGTTATTCAAGATGGGGTTATTGGAAAAATGCAGTCACATCATCCCGAGCAAATCCGGATCCCACGACCCACCTCCACCACCATCGGACTGATCGGGTATCACTGTTCCACCCTTAAGTTGGTTTTTGACTATGAGGCCATAGTCGGATTCAAGCTTAGTGGGGTGGCTGGAACAACTCTATCTTTTATCTTTTCTTTAGTTGTTTTTGCTTTATTATTTGTTCTTGCAATTTTAGTGTTTGTTTAGGATCCACATCTATCTAGTGTAATTGTGGATGTCGTAAAAATTGTCATCTCGAGTTTTCATGGGGAAATTAAGGGAATTTAAATTTTTTTCTGTGTCATTTGGATAGCCTTACTTGGTTGTCCTTGGGGAACTTGTTCTATGAACATGATTGATTATGTCAACTTTGAAGCAATATGTCATACCCACACCCCTTTGACTCATGAAAAGTGGATAGTAACGGTTGTTTGAGCCTAACCTAATCAAATGGTAATGAGACCTTAATCAGATGTAAGAGAAAGAACCCTTTAAACTACTACACATGTCAATAAGGAGGGACACATAATTTTCTTCTAAGGTTCAGTCACTTAATCTTGTGATCATTCCACCCCATTTCCTATAATCCACCCAAGAATTGGAAGTAAAGTGCAGTTTCAATTTCTTTTGCGTGCATGGCATGTAGATAGGTTTTGCGTTGTTATTTTCATGTTTTTGCATAGAATAATGAAAAAAAAATATAGTGATACATGCATATTACCCTTAGGTGCATGTCATGTAGTTGCACTCACAATTTCATGATTTTCATGCATAAGCACACCATGTATCTCGGTTTTCCTAAATAGGTGATCTAATTTGTTCCATACCCTCGAAATAAAGCAAAGATCTCCAATTGGAAAGAAAATGGCCTTATACATGTATCTCTAAGCAATTATGGATATATGGGCAATTAGAAAAAAAAAAAGAAAAAAAAGGAGAGTTGGAAAGAAAAGGAATAAGAGGGAGAAAGGAATGATATCACTTGTATAATAGGGGAATTGAGTACATGATGTGGCTTGAGTAGATTTCTATCTCATTTTGAGGTAGAAGGTTAGTGCATGCATCATTCCACCCACTTTTAGGCAGTAGGGCATTCTTAATGTGCATTTGCATCATTTAGGGCATTTTGTTATATGCATATTGAAACTGTGTAATACTTCCAAATTCTCCCATGAACCACCCATTCCATCCACCCGTTGCTCGGATTGGTAGTCCACCGTGATATTCTCCTCACTCATGTGTATAAGGAGGACGGCTTCCATGTAGATGGTAGTTAGGGCGAGTAACGTAGTTTAGGCGATCACAAGATGCACCATGGCTGAATCGGCAAACTTTATTATGTTAACTGCCTTATGTGATAGTGTTCATCGGTTTGAAGGATAATTCTTTTATTTATGATTATTGTCGCCTACAGGGTAATTACTGTTCTGTGATTGGGAAAGGCCGGTTTGAGAACGTCCAGTGGGAGTCATTTGTGATGTGGGTTGGTATTTTGATTGTTAGTTGACATTCACAATTCTATTCTAAGGATTAGTTGCTCGAGGGCGAGCAATGTTTAAGCTTAGGGGAGTTTGATGCGATGATTTTGAGTCGCATTTATAGACCGATTTCATATGTGTTTTGTGCCTTAATTACTCATTTTCATTGATATTATTGCATAATTCACTTTATTTGGTCTTTGCCATCATTTTATATCAAATCCCCTTTATTTCATTATTTTAAGCATTATTGATCATCTTATCATAAATCGTGTGGATTTATTTGGTCTTGTTGTGCAATTTCAGGAAAAACAAGTATCTACATCCGTTGATACCATCGACGGATGTCGATACCATCGACCAAGCCACAGGTTGTCAGCCGAGAAGAGCAATACAGAGTCGATACCATCGACACCCATGTCGATGGCATCGAGATGTCTCCAGGCTGCTGGCGAGGATGAAGTCGATACCATCGACGCAAGTCGATGCCATCGACACAAGGAGAGCTACAGCGTCGCTAAACGACAACAACCGACGCTAAAGGAGTCGATACCATCGACACCCAAGTCGATGGTATCGAGATCACCACAGGCGCTCAGAATAAAAGAAAGGAAAGCTGCCGCTAATCCGCTGGGTCGATACCATCGACCCGCGTCGATGGTATCGACGCCGGCAGATATGCGTTGGATCTATTTTGATCTCGATCGGACGGCTGTTGTTATTTGATGACCTAATTTGGGACTTATACCTAATGACGGCCGCCCAGAACGAGGATCTCTCATTTTTGGATTGCACGAGTGCCGAGGAGGAGAGAAAGGAGAACGGAGGCCGAGAAGCTCATTCCGGTTGATTCGGACGCTGCCGAAGACAATTTCCACCACCGACAGGCGGGGAAAGCTTGTGTTCTACGCCAAGGATCCACCGGTTCTTCTCCGTTCAGGGGTTTTCCCATTTATTTCACGTTTTTCTTATGAATTCCCCAATTTCTACCATGTATTCGTGTAAGATGAACATGAGAGGCTAAAACCCTCAATCGTTAGGACCGGGAGTAGCCCGGGGATACATTGTATGATGATTTTATATTGATAATTCATATTTTTCTCTCATATCCATGGTATAAATTCGTTTTCTCTATTTCTATTGTTATGCTTGATCACCATAATAATAACTTAATGCCCTTAATCACTTCGACAGAAGGATTAACGGTTGAAAAGAGACAAATTCTACATTAATTAATAAAACCCTTGACAAAGGAGTTGTAAAATTAATGGTGGGAACTGAGGGACCGATCTTAATGCGCTTAGTTTAGGGGAATGATTACTATGACGATGGAATCAACCTAAATCTAAGTAGTGGATTACACCACGACAGTGGGTAATTCTCATTTCAGGCCACTACCCGGATAGAGAGAGAAGTGTGAGGAATTATATGGAATCTATTACAATGTTGACCCGCGGTGAAACCGCCATCCTAAAGATATCCTTTTAATTGATTAAATTAACCTTTAATCGATTGTTTTCTTTGTTTGATTTTTATTTTCTTTTAATTTGAACAACAAAACCCTACTCTGTTAATTGGTCTAGCTGATTGCGATTAGTTAGTAGAAGTATCCAATAATTCACGTATCCCTGAGTTCGACTCGGGCCTCACAAGGCCTATATTACTCGACGCGTATACTTGCGTTTAAGCGCGTAGTAAAATACACGTCAACGTTCGAGCGACTTCGTCGTGTCGGAGCTACCGAGTACTTTGGGACTGCCGACCCCGCAGATGCTGATCTGTGGTTAACAGAGTTGGAGAAGGCTTTCAAGATTCTTAATATCCCAGAGGCTGAGAAGGTTAGACATGTTGTCTATCTTGTCAAAGGCATTGCTGGTCACTGGTGGAACATGGAAGAGCAGAAGAGACCTGGGATAGAGTTCTCGTAGAAAGAGTTTCGTCGGGAAATTATCAATAGATATTTTCCAAAGATCTTCCTAGATGAGAAGATCTCTCAGTTTGAGAGATTGAGGCAGGGCATGATGAACATTAGCGAGTATGAAGCTAAGTTCATGGATTTGATGCGGTTCCGTCCGCACATGGCTGCCACAGAAGAGAAAAGAATCAGGAGATTCGAGAAGGGTTTGAATGCTGATATATCAACCCCTGTGTCTGCCTTAGAAAACCGAGAGAGATTCTCTACCTTCGTTGAGTCAGTCCGAAGGATAGAGAGATCTGTGGTTCGGAAGAGGCAAACCCAGAAAAGATATCCACAGTTCCATGGTTCTTTATCTAGGGATTCCAAGAAACTGAGATTCTCTGCACCTAACCCTCCACCACCCAGATCAAGTTCCCAAACTCAGTGGTCACCAAGTAGAGGCAGGGGACGAAGCCTACCTCAACAAGAGACTCACAGTTCTGCATCAATGTCAGTTACTGGACCACCAAGACCACAACAACTGGAAAGAAGTTGCTACAACTGTGGGAAGGTGTGACACTTGATGAAGGACTGCCGATCTAGACCTGTCAGTATGACACAACCTCAGAGACAGAGTCAACAGGGATCACAGAGAAGACAACCTCAAGGAGCAGCTCGAGGACGCGGGCAAGCGTCTCAAGCTGGATCATCAGCACCACCTCAACCCCAGGCGACAGCGAGGTTTTATGCTATGAACCCACCTGAAGCAGTGGTCAATCCACGGGTAGTGGCAGGTCAGATGGAACTTTTATATTCTGATATGTCTACATCCTGTGTTGTATCTGTTCTGATTGACCTGGGTGCTACGCACTCTTTTATTACTCGGAGAGTGATTCGTAACTGCAATATGACTATTAGTCATAGGGCAGATAGTTTGTTGTTGGAGACTCCGTTGAGTGGGTCTGCCGTTTTGCAAGAGGTATGTTCTCCCTACATCCTCTTCTTTTCTGATCATCGCATTCAAGTGGACCTTATACCACTTGATATGCAAGGATTTGATATAATCCTCGGGATGGATACCTTAGAAAGGTATAGAGTTGTCTTGGATTGTGAATCCAAGTTGGCTGTGTTTGCTGATGAAGGCAACACATGGATCTTTCAAGGTGAAAGAAAGATTCTGCCCACCTGTCTTGTATCATCTATGGTTGCTGATAAGCTGTTGAGGCAAAGATGTTATGCATTCTTGGCCCATGTGGTAGATGTTACCAAGGAAATTTCCAATCCTGCTGAAGTTCCCATAGTCAGGGAATTCGAGGATGTGTTTCCTGAAGAACTTCCTGGTATACCACCACCTCAGGAGATTGATTTTGAGATCAATTTGGTCCCAGATATGGATGTGTAGAACCTTACATCCTAGTGTAGGTGTTTGATGTAGATGTGTAATCCGTCAATCCTTCACTACAATCCCATACTGTATCAGTGGATGGTAAACATGAAACCTCCTGATGATGAAGAAAGCACAGATATCCGTATCAGTGGAAGATAAACATGAAATCTCCTGATGACGAAGAGAGTACAGAATGCCACTGTAACTCTAAAATAGCGAAGGACCATATTACCCTGGTAAGCTATTATAGTAGAGGTACGAGATGTCCTACAAGTAATCCTCTTACTAACTGAGGAAGGTGAAGGTCATGAGAATCCGACTCTTTCGATGACCTAGTATGATACCGAGGCACTTAGCAGTGATTGGTTGGAGTATGAGTGGTAAACCTCATCTCCACAGGGCATAAAAGTAATGTTTGAAAAACATAATCCACATCGTAGCATACCTGTTAGAGATAATTACGAGTTGATTGATTGATGTTACACTGTATAGTACAAATGTCTTCATGTTTCATAACTGTTGAACTCATGCTTACTTTTAAATCTGATGTTGAATACTTTGAAGCTTTTATTGCTTAAGTTATTCTTTGAGGTGCTATAATAAAGCTTCTGGCGGAGAGTTATAACTCTCGCTGGGACAATTATGTAAAATTGTCTCACCCCGTAGACTTCAACTTTTTAGGTGGACGTCGAGGACGGAGGAACAGGTCTACAGGTGACCAGTCCCAGCAGCAGCAGCACCAGGGGCAGCAGTAAAATCTCAGGTGGAGATTTAGCCTGCCATGTGGTGTAGTTAAGAGTCAGTCCTATGTGTCCTCTGTACTCTCAGGTCTTAGAGTCTTTTGGTCTGAGATTTTGGTTATGAGTTCTTGAGATTTTGTATCATGTTGTATATAATTACTCAAAAAGTAATTATCTGAGATGTAAACAGTTTATCTCCTTTTATGAAGGAAGTTTTATGGTTTCAATGATTTATCTCAAAAAGTTTTAATTTCCGCTGATTTTTGGTATTCAGCTGCTAATCGAATCACTTCCGCTAAGTTTAAATCGTGTTTATATCGTGGTTTGGAGATCAGAGCCCACAAAGAGTGTCATCCAAAACAGTGGGGTCACCCTTCAAGCATCGACTATGTTTTTTGCAAGTGCAAAGGATAAGAGTCCACGTGAAGCTAAAATGTCATATTACGGTGTCATTGAAGACATATGGGAATTTGACTACATAGATTTCAGAATTCCGCTCTTCAAATGTAATTGGGTTGATAACACCAAAGGAGTTATAGTGGATGAATTGGGTTTCACTTTAGTGAACTTTGAAAAGATTGGCAAGAAGTCTGAACCATTTATATTGGCATCACAGGCAAAACAAGTATTTTATATCGATGATCCTGCAAATGATAAATGGTCGATTGTTCTTCATGGTAAAAGACAGTTCGTTGAAGATCCTATAGATGAAGAACAGTACTATGATAAGTATGATGACTCCAGTCCATTCTCAGTTGGGTTGCCAACACCAAAAAATATTGAAGCTAATGATGATGTGTATGTGCGCGGAGATCACAATGAAGGATTGTTAATTGATAAAAAAAATCGCAATATTAGAGGTATATATGTTTTGTTTTATACGTTTTTATTTTTTCTGAATATGTGAACTTTACAATGTGAGCTTAATTTATAATGTGAGCTTAATTTTTCTCTTTGATCATAGAATGGATACTTTACAATTTGAATTACTTTACAATGTGAATGTGAACTTTACAATGTGAGCTTTAATGTGGATATGTACTCATTAGCCTAGAACCCCGTCCAAGATTTACTCATTAGGAGTAAATCTTGGATAGTCCCCGGTTTGGGACTGTTCTTGAACACCTAATCTCACTTAGGATGTAAGTGTATAATGTGTATTGGGTTTTCAAGAAAATTTCGGTAGCATTTTCCCGTTTGTTCTCTAAGTACATATGTACTTGGAGAACAGCGGGGAAATGCTGCCGAAATTTTCTCGAAAACCCAATACACATTATACACTTACTAGTGAGATTAGGTGTTCAAGAATGGGATAGGTGGTACACATTTATTATATATAAGAATGACATCACATGTATTTGTTGGCCTAATCTTGTCCTAATATATACTTGTTTTTCTCTTTGATCATAGAATGGATACTTTACAATTTGAATTACTTTACAATGTGAGCTTTATAATTTGAATTACTTTACAATGTGAGCTTTACACTTTGAATTACTACTTTACAATGTGAACTTTACAATTTGAATGTGAATTTGCAGATGGCTGACCATTCTCCTGATGACCGTGCTGATGACTACCGCGAGGGTGAGGACATCAATGCGCCGCCTCACAATGTAAGTTTTAAAAATATATCATATATTTATATCTATATGTCCATTTATAGTTATATCTTGTAAATGTGAATTATTTTGTCAAATTTTAGGTTGATGATGCACAGGTACCAGCTGAAGCACTTGAGGCACTTGATCAACAACACCAAAAAGTTGACAAGAGAAGGGGCATCACTATGATGAAGAAGTTAATTTTGCAAAAGGGCAATGGACCCAAACTTGTTGTGGATTTCGATAATGCAGGAAATGCATGTGGTGTGAATCGCAATTCATTTATTTCATATCTTGGGTTTGTTACTCGTAGCCATTGCAGTTGTCGCTTAGATTCTTGGCATAAAGTTTCTAAGGAGAAGAAAGATTTAATATGGAGGGATTTATGCTTGAGTTATTATTAATTTGCAATTCTATTTTGTAGATTACTAAATTTTTGGATACTAGTTAATAGCAATTCTATTTTGCAGAGCATATTTGAATTGGATGAAAAGCTGCATTGTAAATGCGTGATGCAACGCTGTGGGAGAGTCCTAAGGAACTATAGGACAAATCTCACCAGAGAATACATAAAAGAAGCCGACAAGAGGAAGAAGACAGCCACTGAACAGTGGAACTTCCTGGACAAAGAAGAATGGGACGCGTTTGTCGCTTCAAGACAAACTGATGAATTCAAGGTATTAGGCGTCAATCTCATTAATTAATATATGTTGTATTCACTTATTCAAGATTAACATTTAGTGTTACTAACCAAATCATTAATTTGCATAATAACTAGGCCCTCAGTGAGGCACAAAGATCAAGGCGTGCATTGAATGTGCATGACCAGACAATGGGTCCAAAGGGGTATGCAGGCATTCGCCAAAGACTACAGGCTGAGGCTACTGCTGCTCAGTCTGCTGCTACTCAGGAGTCCTCTACCATAGGTAGCACACCTCTGCCTCGCCATGATGTCTGGATAGCTGGGAGGCAAAATAAGAAGGGAGAAATACCTAAGGTCGCAACTGCTGAGGCGGCTGCAAAAATGGCAAAATACAACTCTTACAGCAATCATTCGAATATTGATTATTTGTGTTGTTTAGTTAAGTAAAATTTTTTGTTTTGGCGATTAGCGGGAGCTGCACGAGCTGAGGAAACAAGGAAAGTTCATCCCTGAGGGAACAAAGGATGAATTGACGGTTGCTCTGGGTAACCCAGAGCATCTTGGACGTGTTAGGGCTGCAGGCGCTGGTGTGGGCATCAAATCTTTTTTTGGGTCATCCCAGCGCAAACATGTCCCAAAAGTGGGACTTTCACAAGAAGAGGTAACATATTCTTTCTTTTTAATGTTACTATAAAAGAGAATTCAAAAATTAGAATTTGACGTTTCTTTTATCCATGTATAGGTGGATAAGCTATTTGACAGGAAACTCGAAGAAAAACTCGAAGAAGCAATGAAAAAGTGGCAGGCATCTCAGACTGCCACTTACCAGAAAATACCTACTGCAGACTCTACTCTTACTCCTACTGCATAGGTTGGGAGTAATCATGTAGGACCACCACCTAGCACATCCACTGTAAGTATTATTATGACATAGTAGCTAGTTTTTTAATTCAAGATGATATGTATATATGAAATTGTAGTCGTTTAAGAAAAAGATGATATGTATATATGTATATAACATTCTTTACACAAAAATTTGTAGGGGTTGAAGCCATGTCGTCTAAAAAGTAAAGAATATGTCGTGGTAGAGGCGTCGGCTTACCCATCCCTACCAGGGGAAACGTGTCACGGGTCTCCAGTACCAGCTGGTTGGATTCGGGTGAGCCCGATACATATATTCCCCCAGTGGATGGATCTTCCACTGCCATATGCCCACCCCGATTGTGAAATGCTTAGTGAGGCAGTAGGCGGAGTGATATTGTGAGAAAAAGTGTATGTCTTCTTTACTGAAAAGGTGCAGTAAATTTACATTACGTTCAATTGTTAGTGTGTGTATATGCTGGCAGTTGATCTGAAATTT
This sequence comes from Alisma plantago-aquatica, assembly GCA_963693085.1. Classification (NCBI taxonomy): domain Eukaryota; kingdom Viridiplantae; phylum Streptophyta; class Magnoliopsida; order Alismatales; family Alismataceae; genus Alisma; species Alisma plantago-aquatica. Next base: position 804,901,941 of record OY856413.1, on the reverse strand, counting down.
TATATATATATATATATACAGGTTAAAAAGAAGACACCCACAACATCTACGCCTCCACCTCCACCTCCTGCATTACCTAGTTGGGTTCCACAGGACCTACCTGTCCCGTTAGGTCCTAACTGTAGGGGTATGGCAGTATGGTTAGGGGAACATGATATAAACTCCCCTATAATTGTTTCTTCTGATTCAGATTCTACAGGTCAGTCATACGAAATAAAACTATTTATACAAGATATTTTGGAGTTGTTTCGATATGATTGGCTAAATACATCTGTGATAGAGCTATGGATAAGGTGAGATATTCTTTATACATCCATATACCTTGTGTATGATCTGGTGATCTGGTTTCTTATTTATTAATGCATGCGTAATTAATACATATTTTGCAGCTACTTAGACAACATATGTGCAGATTTTGGATTCGAACATGTAGGGTTTTTGATTCCATCCTTGATTAGTCTAGTAGCTAAAGACCCTACATCAGTTCAACAATACTGCTGTGAGGCTTTTTCAATTTTTGCTGTAAAAAAGAAGACGGTGATAATGGCTCCATTCAATGTAGAGTAAGTTTACTTTGCTTATTATAATTTGGACTTAAGAAAATTACATTTTATTGTGGATTTTGAGTTATTAATTTTTAACTTTTTTTCCTCTAGGGGTAGGCATTGGGAGTTATTGGTTATTGCCCCCGAGACGTTCACTGTGTTTTATCTAGATCCTAAGGGGGGTAAATTAAATACAAGATTTGGACACATAATGAAAATGGCAATATTTCGGTGAGAAATATTTCATTTTTCATATCTGTTAACATATGTTATTACATTACTATTTAATTGCAATGTTCTGTGTTACATTAACATGTAGGGGTTTTGAGGAGTACATAAAGGCTGGAGGAAAGGTCCCCACGAATAAGAACCAGCCAATAATTTGGAAGAACGTGAAAGTAAGTTCCCGACTGCAATATATGTATATATTATTTATGTGAACAATGCTTAATTAGTTGTATTTGTTAATATTTTGTATGTTTGAATTTATAGTGTGCTACACAAGACAACAGATGGGCATGTGGATACTATGTCATGCGATATATGCACATGATTATCAAACATGCCGCACTGGATATCGAATGTATTGCTCAGGTATTATATAGTCTCATTAGATAATATGATCGAAATATATCAATCTTATTTATAGATCATTAATTATATATATACATCATTCTCTTTACAGGTGTTTAAAGCTGACCCCATTACAGGAAAGGACTTACCAAATGTTAATGCTCCCTATACGATGGGAGAATTAAATGAAGTAATCGAAGAATGGGCAACAGCCATACAATTAGTGGGGGATTTAAAATATAATTGAGATCCTAATAGCGAATAATGACTAAACAATGATACTTTGCAAATGAATTTCTGAATTATAATATATGTGTGAATGTTTCTACATGTCTGGATGTTTCTACATGTGTCTGAGTGAAAATGAATGAAAGTGTTCATTGCTATATGAATGTTTCTACATGTGTGAATGTGAATGAATGGAACTACAAATTGCTAGCATGTGTGAATGTGAATGAATGGAACTACATATTGCTAGCATGTGTGAATGTTTATAAATGTGTGAATGAATGGAACTCTTTTATTGTTAATTTTGCAGGTTTGCGGCCTGTTGTCGGCTGATATCAATGGATGTCGTAAAACCTGCAGTTCATAACTGAACTGAACAATTTTCTCATCCTGCGACCAGCCACAGCAGGTCTGCAGACTGACAGAAAAAAAAAACAGTAGGCGTCGGTTATTTGTAAATAACCGACACATAATGATATAGTGTCAGTTTTCCTACAATAAACTGACGTCTATTTCCTTAACAACACGGCCGTGCTGGACAGCACGGCCGTGGCCAAGATGGCGCGGGTTTGGGCGTCGGTTATTTGTAAAAAACCGACACATAATGTTCTAGTGTCGGTTTTTTACAAATAACCGACGTCTATTTCCTAATATATGGCGTCGGTTATTTGTAAATAACCGACACTGATAGTGGCCAAGATGGCGCCCTTTCTGTGGCGCGAAAGTTTTGGGTGTCGGTTTCTTATCTAATAACTGACGCCTATTGTCCCCTGATGGCGCGCTTCCGGTGGCGCGCGAAGAGTTTGGGCGTCGGTTTTGGAACCGACGCCCAATGGGTGGACTTTTAGTGTCGCCCACATAGGTGTCGCTTAGAAACCGAAACTAAAGGCTTTAAATAACCGACACTAAAGGTAGGTTCTGTAGTAGTGTATGGTATTAGGTTCTTTGGAAACCTAGATTTGGATCTAGAAGTAATCTTGTTTTGATTGAGACTCAGTGAGAGGTATGTTTGCATCTCCTATTCATCTTTATTGAGCAATAATCTAAATTATCTTTCTCTTGGTCCTATGGACAATAACCTAAAAACCATATCTTTTTCTTTTGAAATTATGCTTCATGTGAAGTATCCCACTTGTTACTGATCTTGGGATCATAATATCTACTTGAATTTCTTTTGGAATCTTTATTATGCCTTGTTCATTGTGGAACTCAATTTGTTGTTATATGCCCACTTTGAGGTGGTTGATAATGATGATTACTTATGTGGTGATAAATTTGTAAATCTGAATATACTTTTACTTGCCTCCCTATTAAGCATGTTGTGTGACTCAGTAGCCCAGAGTAATATAATCTGCATTGGTTTTGGGTTATGTTCCCTTATTGTTTATTTTGGGATGGTGGTTATGTGCCCCATACCCGGGTTTCAAATTTATGAGGTTTGGCCCAACATTTTATATATATTGGGAGTTTGTTTATGTGTCGATCTCTATCAGGTTCAAGTTTATGTGGCTTGGCCACCTTTGTTACTTATGTTGTTCTAGTGCTATTTTTATCTTACTTGCATGCAAGTTGTTATGGGTTCGTGCCCTAAAATCTTTATGAGTGTTTTTGTGGCACCACTTTTATTATTTTTTAATGGCAAGTATTCCTTTTATCATATGTTTGTGATTCTTTCCTTTTATGCCTGTGTCGGTAGTTCTTACCTCTTTGCATTGGAAGCCTTCTATACTTGATGTACCTTTTTCTTAAAATATATAATGCTCAATTCCTTTTTAGCATGCTCATATCATCTTTTTGATGATATCCTATTTTCTTTTCCTTTTTTGGGGTATGCTTCCAACCCCAGGTGTTGGTCAAGAGAAGGAGATCTAGGAGGACATGGACCTCAACAAGTGTAGTTGGCTTCGTGGGAGACCTTGCTTGAAGTTGTTAGGTGATCCTCAGCTAGCTCTACTTATGTAGTTAGTTTTCCTTTATGACACCTTGTGTGGTGAAAGTTTAGTATGATAAGAATCCTTGTAATGGTTAGATACATCTTTCAATTTTGATGCTACTTTGTGTTATGACACAATTATGTTAAATAAATTTGGTTTCATCCCCTTTTGAGAAAAAGTTTTTATTGGTGGATGTTGCCTCTTTATTTTTAGTAGGAAGTGGATCCTTGTGGAATCCCACTCCTTACAGGATCTATGGCCACGAAAACCTACACTTTTAGTTTCACTTGGTAAATTTTGTATCATAGAATCTTTTATCATCAATCAAGTTACAAGTTTACCACACAAGTAACTGCTACAAAGAACAATGTAATACATCCTTCAAGAAATCACATAACAATTGTAACACATACTTGTTACTTTATCACCATTATCCTGGGATCTCAATCCACACTACTGAGAATCTCATCTCATCATCATTATTACATGCTACGGGGTGCCAATCCCCTTAGTTCATTATTGAACAATGTCACCTCTCACTAGGAAACAACCATATCTAGGTCATAAGACCCATATAAACATCATACTTGTTGTACAAGTATTTCACATGGCTCACAAGGTCCATTCAATCTATATAATGTCACATCATCATAGTCCATAGTTGGCTATGCTCATTATCTCAAAACACTTACATGGTTAGGATCTCATGATAAAAGCAATTAGATATCATTACCATGCCATAAAGAGAATAATTTGAATTACAACCCTCTCATAATTGGGGTTAGGGTTTTCCCCTTATAACTGATTAGGATTTTCATGTTCATGTTTGACAGCCAATCCATAATTCATAACTCCTTGTGTCTAGGAGCTTATCTTATTATCTTTTCATTCAAGTGTATCACAGATAATCATTCAATCTAGTTTCAAGTATGATAAAATGAAAGGTATATCATATTGCCTAAGATTCTTTAATAGTTGGAACACCTCTGTGTTACCCTAAAATTTTTGTCATGGGATATCAATCCCTTAAACTCACAATTGAGTACCACATCACCTTCTAGGCAACATGCCTTTTCCAGTTTATCATACCTGTTCACATCCTTCCTGTGATATAAGTATTCCATATGTCTTATAAGGCATATTTAAGTTATATTAGATTATAACCACTACAACCCTCATTTGGCTATAATCATAATATATGAATGGTTAAATTTTAATTATATTATTGTAACCATTGATTACTATTATCATGCTATTTCAAGTTGCACTCCCTCTTGTGGTTAGGGATAGGGTTTCTCTCTTCAATTGATTAAGGTTTCTTGGGTTTCTCTTTTTCAACTGATTAGGGTTTTTAGGGTAATAACCAAACCCTAAACCATAACTCCTCATATCTAGGAGCTTATTTCATTTCCATAAGTATTCATACATACTTAATTACTTTCATCAATTATCATTAATTGATTATCAACATGAGTGATACAAGTTCCTCTTCATCCTTACTAGAATATTGGTTTCAACTTAACTTGTTGTATTGACTTGACCCTCTTTAGAGTGTATTGGCCTACACATATGAAAGTGTATCCATCTTGTTACATCATCATGTATCAACTTTATTATAATCATTATGTGTCATCCTACACTCATCAAGGTGTATCGGCCTAGATACCATTATCACTTTGTGTCGCCCATGACACGATCACTTGTGTCACCCATGGCACATCAAAGTGATATTGGTTTAGAGGTGCTTAGGGTGATATCAATTTTGAAGTACTTAAGGTGATATTGTCCTTGAGGTGATTCAAGTGATATCGACCATGAATCATATCTTGGTGTATCAACTTCACCATACCTTGGTGCATCACCTTCTTCACACTTTAGCATAATATTTTCACCTCACTTAAGCATAACATCTTGACCTCACTTCAGCATATCGGCCACCCTATCACTTTGTGTGTCATTCATAGTATACTCTGGGTATTGGGCACACTGTCATCTAGTGTATCGGCCATAGCACCATCTATTGTGTTGTCCTAGTCATCACCAAGTGATATCAGCCTCTAAGGTTTTGATACATATCGAGTTCTAGGGTTTTGATAGTATTGTGTTAGCCATCATTAACTCTCTTATATACTTTAACCTATCAAGGTACCGTCCTAACCACTACTTGGTGTGTCGGCCATGACTTCAAGGAGTGTGTCGCCCCCACCTTTACATGTTGTGTCAACCTTAGACCTAAAGAAGTGTGTTACCCTTTGCATTGGTGGCAGGTTAGAGGGGTGTCGGGTTGCTAGGGATAGGGCATATCGGGTTAGCCCTATTGACTTCATATCTTCACTCAACTTTTTAAGATATTGGCTTGCCCCAATCCTTAGCCTTAGGTGACACGCTAGAAAAATGTAAGAGTGATGGTCCTTCACATGTAGAAAACCGGTAACGAGTTAGGACTTCATGTGTATTGGTTTCCCCTCACATAACCTAATATTGGGTTAGAGTTTTTAAAACCAATATCGGTTTGTGCATGGGAGATTCCATCATCTTCAAGCTCCAATCCTTCATACACTAACACTCTAGTTCATGGACAACAACCCATATATCCATTTGATCTCATAGAATCATCATTCAACCAAGGAAAGTCAAAATTGAAAAGGAATCACCAAGGATTGCATGACTGAAGGTGAATGACAATAGAGTTGAGTTCAAGTTATATAACCCACCTCGGAATCAACACAAGAGCTTCAATCACCAAAGATTCACGTTTCCAAGGTTGAAAGTGACTTACCAAAAGTCTAATACTCAATCACAACACTTCTATATGAAAGAAGATACCATAGTTAGGAACTTGATGAAGAAGAAAAGAAAGAAAGGAACCATGATCCGAGAAGCATGGTCCACCCAAGGTTGAAGATGACCATAGCTTCACCTTAGGCTTGATGCCTGAACTCCTTCCTATTCCTCAAGCTTCTATGGTCGTCCACAAAGAGAGGGATGATATAAGAGTCGAAAGGTTTTACTAGTAGGTGAAAAGAGAGGCTTATATAGTTGAGTTTTAAGAGAGAGAGTGTATGTGAGGTGTCACCACCATATGCACTTAGATGACATGTGTCCATGGATGGTGGCACCATGCAACCATAATTATCTTGACATGCAAAACTCTTGCGGGTATTTCAAGGATGAGATATTGACCATTGGGTGGCTTGCTTAATAAGATATCACAACCCAATATCACTTTTCATGTAAACTGATACAACTTTTCCAAGTTAGTCCTAAACCGATATGCTTCACCTACTTGAGGTGCTTAGCCCAATATGAATATTTCCAAAAAGTTTCTAAACCGATATGGGACCTCTCTATGGCTTCCAAGTCGATCAACACTCCCATATATACTTCATAACTCGACACAACCCCATCTAGGGTTCAAAACACTTAACATTCTTTGGCTCTTTCACGACCAAGAGTGCTATTACTTAACCAAGACTCAAACAAGATTCCACCTCCTTTCTCTCTCCTATAGATGATGATAAGAGAGAGAAGGGACACTCTAGTGGTGATAATTTGCACATCAACCCCACATTTTGGGTAAATTGTAATTTATAACAAAATTATCATATAAAGCACAAACAATTTGTAAATAAGCTCAAACTTGAGAATTAAACTCTCCTTAAGTCTTAATTACTTTTCAAAATATTAAGATAGGGTACTAAGAAACTTACTTAGGAAAAACTTCTATGGTTATCCCAAAACCCAAGTCAAGGGTATTACACTTCCCCTCCCCATGTTAACCAAATACACTAACTTAAGTGTCTCCTCCCTTCCGCTCCCTTCCCCTCCCCTTCCCTCCCTTCCCCTCCCCTTCCTTGGCCATGTACCAAACATAGTGTTAATGGTGACAATAATGATTTGTTGGCATAGTAATAAGAACAAAGAAATTCCTCATTTGAAAACTTAATTAACTAACATGCAACAATGGAGCACATCATAAAGAAATTTGTTTGTAGCAATTGTGTACACACAATAAATACGTAAACTTTTCTAAACCAATTGGCAGAGTGTCAACTGTCCAGTTCCTCCAAAAATGCAGCTGCAAACATAAAGTAGTAATATGGAAACCGATCAAAGATTGATAGAATGCATGGATTTTATAGAACATATATGCATAAACACTACCTTTGACAGAGATAAAAGAAATTATGTGTGACTCGGGAAAGTTTGAAAAGGATTCGCTAGAACAAGGTGTGGGCGCTTGTATGTATCAAGTAAATATCCTACAAGGTCACTAAATAAATTAAACGACAAAAAGATTTTATATGAACAAGCGAGCATATACAATTTAGAATCTTAAGTAATTCTGATTAATAGAAGGAAGTCAGAATGTTGTCGCATAATTAGTTGTTGTTCCCACACAAGAAGTAGCTGTGCGTTCATATATTGTTCGTACTGTTAGATACAAGAGAATGTTACAATTATCCAAAGCCGTGAAAGATGATACAGCTTGACAAAATTGTTTAATAACCTGATATCGGGCGCTTGATTGTTGGTGCATGTGGTCTCTGATTTGCTACTTGATGCAGTAAGGATATCATTCATTAATTATCTTTTCAAACATTCAAATATATTTGCAAATGCAATAGCAAATAGTTTGATCAAATATAAATTGTAACCTTCAAGTGTGTGGTTGTTTGCAGGACTGGTGAAAGTTGTTCACATATTATTCCAATAATATTTGAGAGCCAACCTTTTCAGTTTTGCTGCTTGATCGTTCCAGTAACACTTTTGCCTTTTGGATGCATTGCTTCATATAGAGCCTACACCTCCCTGCCCTCCAGCAATGTCGACTGGTTCTTTTGGATTTTTGACGGAGTCGGTGGCGTTGCATTTGTTGTTTATTTCTTGAGGCGCTAGTTTTGCTTAGTAGCAAGGGGAAGCCCCGATTGTTGATATCATCAAGAGTTTCTTTGAAGTTGTGAAAATAACACGACACACAATACGGAAGATGGAGAAGCTAGAGGACATGATATAGCCATGGAGTGACAATATAAATTAGTTTTGTTGAAGATGTATGCAGGAAGAGAGGAGAAAGAGGAGTAGACCATACGTTTTCTTTTGTAACGGATAATCTTTGAGAGAGGGAACTAGGAATGTGGTGGTTATTGCGCTTGTGAAAAGTCAATGGGCGCAACATGGTTTAAGGGATAAATCACAAAGAAGCACCTCATTGATTGAATCAAAAGCTAACAGTCTAGCTAACGTCTATTGTAGCCACAAATCAAAAGACAATATATGAAATGGGAGTAAGAAAGAGGGAAAGAGAGTTAAAGAAATTGGATTGAAGACGGAAGAGAGAGACGTTTACCTTAATGTTGACAGAGTCCCTAGTCATTCCAGCTATAGATAATAAAATCAAAAATGATTTGGTCACGCGCCGCGCTTATAACTTTTGGACCGTGATGAATTTTTTGACGAAATAAAAACTGTTGGATTCGTTATGAAAAATGTAATTCAACAAGACTAATATTGATATATTTTTAACAAAAAAATATAAAAATAATATGAATATGTTATTCTGGGTGTCAATTAACCATTTTTGGGTGTCATTAGGCATTTATGGGTGTCATTAGGCATTTGTGGGCGACGTTATAATTTTAAGTGTAAGTGAACCATTTTAGGCGTCAAATAACTATATTTGGGTGTCATTAGCCATTTATGGGTGTCTTTGGGTGTCATTAGCTGTTTTTGGGTGCCAATAAGTTATTTGGGTGTCGTTATGTTGTTTTGGTTGTCGATACCTTATTTAGACGTCATTTTAAACTTCTGGGTGTCAATGAACTATTTTGGGCGTCAATTACCTTATTTGGGCGTCATTTTTATACTTCTGGGTGTCAATGAACCATTTTGGGCGTCAATTACCTTATTTGGGCGTCATTTTTATACTTCTGGGTGTCAATGCACCATTTTGGGTGTCATTAAGTGGTCTTAGGTGTCAAACAGAATATTTGGGTGTCGTTATGTTGTTTTGGTTGTGAATACCTTATGTGGGTGTCATTTCAAACTTCTGGGTGTCAATTAACCATTTTGGGCGTCAATTATCTTATTTGTGCGTCATATTTATACTTTTGGGTGTCAATGAACTATTTTAAGTGTGGTGTCATTAGCCATTTATGAGTGTCATTAGCTATTTATGGGTGTCGTTATAATTTTAGATGTCAGTGAACCATTTTAGGCGTCAAATAACTATATTTGGGTGTCATTAGCCATTTATAGGTGTCATTAGCCATTTGTGGGCGTCGTTATTATTTTAGGTGTCCGTGAACCATTTTAGGCGTCAAATAACTATATTTGGGTGTCATTGGCCATTTATGGGTGTCATTAGCCATTTATGGGAATGTTGGGCGTCAATTACCTTATTTAGGCGTCATTTATAACTTTTGGGTGTCAATGAACTATTTTGGGCGTCAATTACCTTATTTGGGTGTCATCTTTATACTTCTGGGTGTCACGAACCATTTTGTGCGTTGACTAACCATTTTTGGGTGTCAATAACTATTTATGGGCACCATAATTGGTTGTCAATTAACATATATTTATTATTTTTATCTATTTTTTCTCAAAATATGTCAATATTGGGCTTGTTAGATTTATCCATTTATGGGTGTCATTAGTTTATATGAGCACCATCTTTATACTTTTGGGTGTAAATACACTATTTTGGGCGTCAATTTATCATTTTTGGGTGTTAATAACCATTTATGGGTATGAGCACCGTAGTTGGTTGTCAATTACCTATATAGATGTCATTTTTTTAATTTTTTTATCTCAAAAATATGTCAATATTAGGTTTGTTATATTGTATTTTTTGTAGCGAAACCAACGGTTTTTGTTTCGTTAAAAAATTCATTACGGTTCAAAAGTTATAAGCAAAACAAATTTATTGGCCTATTGTAGAATTTTAAAAAATCGACCCAATGATAATCTGCCACGTGGTGGTTGTTTCCTATTGGGTGTGGCTAGTTTGGGGTGCGCGTGAAACCGCTCACGCGCGGGGCGTGAGCGTCACCAAATCTTAGTCCTAATAAAATCAAGTAGCAACTTTAAGCGCATAGGGCTGCTCTGCACAACAAAATGTAGATCTAGACCTGTGTTGCCATAATCATTCTTCTTCGTGCACCCATTAATGTGACATTGATAGGGTGCAGTCTAGCGGGTTCAATTTCGCTGTTTCGAGACGTTGTTACGAACCTGCTCCAGCAAGTAGTCATACGACACGTACCTGCTGGAGCAAGAAGCTTGACGCCTCGTGTCCTCCCGTTTGAGCCGCTGATTCGCGTGGGTGATCAAACCGGAAATAAAAAAAACAAATTTGCGTGAACCTCATTCTCACTGAGACGGCGGGCCTGCACTTACACCGCTTAGATGTATAAGCCATGTATATGAGTTACCCATGCAGTTAGTATATGGGAGAAATGCCTCTAGTGCAAATGGATAAGAAGTTTTATCTCACATTGTTCACTTCTAAAACTTTTGTGGTACTTATATGTAGGCTCATATATGACATTGTTGTCCAAGGGTCCTATGGGAGGGTATGCTCATCTTCTTGGTGGGTATGGTGACCACAACACACATGCACGCACACACGCATCACGCCACGCCTCCCCTGGTCGTGCACGGGCTCGGACTTGTGCATTGTGGAGAATGTCTTCCGTCTTCCGTCTTCTTTTTGTACTAGGATACAACATGTAATTAATTATTTATTTATTTAAAATGGATTTATCAATCCTAATTGGAAAGTATTTTTCTTGCATATTTTTTCACAATGTGTACAAGAGCGGTTGAGTGATTGCGTCTATGGGAAAAGTATTTCGGTGCATGTAAGGCTATAAATAAGCTTTCGGTCATTAGAGTTAAATACATCTCAAACGAACATCAACCATCTGTTGTTTTGTTCATGTTTTACAAACCCTAAAGAAGAGCTTTCAGTTGTCGCTTCCGATTGCTATATGGAGTTCTTCTCCTACGAGTAGCAAGTTCTTCCTTCTCCTCCTTAGAGATGTGATCTGTCAGGTGGTGATTCTTACGATCGTTGGGCTACGCTGGTAGTACAATCGAACTTCGTCAAGCACGAGTGAGGCAACAACCTTCTTCAGGTTCGTGAGTGGGTCGACTAGAAGAATGCTGCATATCCTTCTGGATTGCGAGTAACAGATTTCTTTAAGTAACACGTTCGAACGATCTGCTATGTGTTCCTAACTTCATTTTTATTTTCTCATGTACTATTTATTCTTCTACTTCTTGTCTGGATTTGGTCTGAACCTATGAATTAAATTGCACATGTTGTTGTTGCATGTAACGACTAAACATAAAATTTACAAAAGTCTTAAAGAAATCAGTCTCTGTCGTTAATTAATAATAGTCGGCCATGTTGGTTCTACAAATAAAAATGACACTACTAATATGCCTGAGAAATTTATGAGTATCCACTTTGCCCGTTGACAGAGTCGGATGTAAATTTAGCTAAACATGGTGAGTTACGATCACTACATAGAAGAGGATAAACCTAAATATGATGAGTTTGTCCCTGATAATACAAATATAATTGTTATTTGAAAGAAGGGTGTAGTTGATTTTGTTTGCTTTAAATAATAAATTGTATGATTCATACTTGAAGCCGCTTGTCACTACTTCTAAGGTTTTGTGGGAGGCACTAGTAAAGAATTTTAATACTGACCCAGGGTGATAAAAAATATTGTGTGTCCAAATTTTTAAAATTTTAGATGGTTCAGGGTAAGTCTATTTCTGATCAAACACACGACTTTCATCTCATGTGTCATGAAGTATCATATACAAATATGGAATTGCTTGAGAAATTCGTTGTTATGTCCATCATAGAAAAGTTCCTTAAGTCTTGGAAATCGTTTGGCATGACTCTTAGGCATCACAAAGGAGAGTTGTCAATGAATGATCTAATGAGGGATATTAAGAAGAGCACTTAAAAGAGAAGACTGTAAAGGTGCCTACGGATGCAAACCCTAGTGTCAATTTTACTAGTGCTAAAACCAAAGATAAGAAAACAAAGAATATGCATAAACCTAAGGCCAAGATTCAGAAGAAACTAAAGAACAAACCTTATTGGACTTGTGGACATGTTGGCCACTAAAGTTGCCGCATCCGCAACTGAGGAGGTTGTAGTCAGACTGATGACTACATCCTTGAACCTCAATGATGGGTATGTTTCTTTAAAGCCTAAAATCCTTTCTATTTTTTAACCACTTTATTGGATAATTGACATTGGGGCTAATGTACATGTTTGTGTTGATAAGTCCTTATTTGTGTCTTACCAGGCCTCAACAGGTCGTTTCGTGACTTTGGGTGATTCCAACTTTGCAGAAATCAAAGGTGAGAAACGGGTGGACTTGAAGTTCCCTTTAGGGAAGATTCTGACATTTTATAGAGTCAAACATGTTCCAACCGTTCGACGCAATATCCTTAGGGGCGTAATTTTAATTAGGGAAGGTTTTCGAGTAGACTGCAAATATAATAAGGCTATTATTACACACCTTTGTTATTCTTTATTTTTTGGCAAGGGGTATCTATGTGATGTGGAGAACGTATTTAAGATTCTTGTTAAACTTTTTCCAAATTCCATTTTAAAATTGAATGATAATAGTTCTATATGTATGAATCTTGTATCATCTGATGTTTGGCATTCACGTTTGGGACATGTTTTTGTTGCGTCAATGAAGCATATGATGAATCTAAATTTAATCTCTAAATCTAACATTAGTAATAATAAATATGAAATCTATGTGCAAGAGAAATTGTCTAGGAAACCTTTTCATTCCTTATATATGAATTCAAAAATATTGGATATAGTGCATATTGATATCTGTGAAATTAATGGGATTGCTACTAGGGATCAAAAGCGTTATTTTATAACTTTTATTGATGATGCTAGTAGATACTATTATGACTTTTTACTTAGAAGTAAAGATGAGGCATTGGATAAATTTAAAATTTATAAGAAAGAAGCTGAAACTGAAACCGACAAAGTACTTAAATGATTAAGGTCTGATAGGGGAGGAGAATACACCTCGGACTTATTTTTGAAATTTTGACAATTGCATGGCAGTCTAATGGGATAGCTGAACCTAAAAACAAAACCCTTATAGATATGGTCAATTCTTTACTCCAGACCTCAGGTCTATCCAACTTCATGTGTGGGGAAGCTTTGAATGCGGCTTGCCATAATCTATATAGAGTTCCCCATAAACATGTAGAAAGTAGTCCATTTGAGTTATAGAGAGGGAGAAAACTGAGTCTCAAATATCTTCGAGTGTGGGGTGCCTTGTTAAGGTACTGGTCCCTGAACACAAGAGGAAGAAATTGGGACCGAAAATGGTTGATGCCATTTTCTTAGGGTATGTAGAGACAAGTTATGCCTATAGATTCTTGATTAAAAAATTGCATATCTCAGACATTGAGGTCAATACAATAGTGGAATTATATGATGCTACATTCTTTGAAAATGTGTTTTCCATGAAATTTGGTGTGCTTCATGAAGCATCTCAAGAGGATTCATTCACCACATGTTCCATTCCTGAGCACGTGGAAAGGATGATAAAAGTTGGGGGCAACACATAACAAGATATTTCTGAATCTGATGGTTCTGAAGAAATGGTTGAACCAAGGAGAAGTAAACGGCCTAGGACATCCAAGTACTTTGGAAGTGAGTTTCTCACTTACAATGTTGAGAATGGTCCTATAACTTTTAAACAAGTTATGGAATCTCTAGAAGATAAGTTTTAGAAAGATAAATCCAATCAATTCTCTCAAATGGAACTTGAGAATTGGTGGATTTGCCTCCTGGTTGTTTAGCTATTGGTTGTAAATGGACCTTTAAGAAGAAAATTAATGTGGACGGGACAGTCAATAAGTATAAGGTGGGTAAGTTGCTAAGGGTGACACACAGAGGGGAGGAACAAATTATTTTGATACATATTCCCCTATTTCATGTATGACCACATTATGAATTCTTATAGCATTAGCTTCCACTTATAAACTCTGTATCCATCAGATGGATGTGAAGACTACGTTTTTACATGGTGATCTTCAGGAAGATATATATATGGAACAACCTAAGGGATTTGTGGGTCGTGGGAAGGAGTCCAAGTGTGTAAACTTGTTAAGTCATTATATGGATTGAAACAAGCTCCCAAGTAAAAGCATCATCATCATCATCATCTAAGCCTCAATCCCAACTATGTTGGGGGTCAGCTACATGGATCTTTCATTTCCATTCAGCTCTATCATGGGCAATATTATGATTGAGATGTAGAGATTCAAAATCTCTCTTTATAAGCTCATCCCATGTTAATTTAGGCCTTCCTCTTCTTCTATTTATAGTGTTTGGCCCAATAGCATTGCTTCATATAGGCACACTAGTAGGTCTACGTTGCACATGTCCGTACCATCTAAGTCGGCCCTCACACAACTTGTCCTCAATGCTCACCACCCCTACTTTATTCCTGATATAGTCATTTCTCAAGCAATCTTTTTTTGTCTTCCCACACATCCATCTCAGTATATGCATTTCAGCCACGTTCATCTTGTTGAGACCTTATTTCTTCACCGCCCAACATTCACTCCCATAGAGCATGACTGGTTGTATAGCTATTCTATAAAACTTACTTTTTAACCTGAGAGGGATCTTATGATCGCATAATACTCCAGTTGCACTCCTCCATTTCAACCATCCTGCAATGATCCGGTGACAAACATCATTTTGTACATCCCCATCTATTTGAATAATAGAACCCAAGTAACGAAATTTATCACATTTTGGTACATCTACTCCGTCCAACTTGGCCCATAATTCACACTGCAAGATTAACTGAAATTGCAGTGCATATACTCAGTTTTGCTCCTGCTAATCATCAATCCATTTGATTCCAATGCATTTCTCCAACGTTCAACTTTATCATTCAATCCATCTTTAGTTTCGTCAATTAAAACAATATCATCAGCAAATAACATACACCAAGGAATATCATCCTAAACATTCTTTGTCAACTCATCCATAACAAGAATGAATAGATATGGGCTGAGTGTGGATCCTTGGTGTACCCCAACTGTGATAGGAAAAGTTGGTGTCTCTCCTCCAGGAGTCTTGATACTTGTAGTAGAGCTATCGTACATGTCTTTGATCAAGTCAATGTATTGGATAGGCACACCCTTTTTCTTCAAAACCATCCATAACACTTCCCTGGGTACTCGATCATAAGCCTTCTCTAGATCGATAAACACCATATGAAGATCTCTTTTTCTTTTTCTATACTTCTCCATAAGCCTCCTTATCAGAAAAATAGCATATGTTGTTGATATTCCAGGCATTAAACCAAATTGGTTATTTGATACCTGCGTTATAGATCTTAACCTTTGCTCAATAATCCTCTCCCAAAGCTTCATTCTTGTGACTCATCATCTTGATATCTCTGTAGTTTGTACAGCTCTGAACGTCACCTTTTTCTTATAGATTGGGACTATAGTACTATTTCTCCACTCATCTGGCATCTTCTTGGTCTTCATGATCTTGTTAAAGAAATTTTTTAACCACGTAACTCCCTCATACCCCATACTCTTCCATACATCAATGGGAATATTGTCTGGTCCGCATGCCTTTCTCATTTTCATCTTTTTAAAAGTATTCTTGACCTCAAATGGTGAAACTCATCGTGTGTAAATGATATCTCTTGTATTCATGTCACATGAGTCGCTAACATTATATGTAGTATCTCCATTGAAAAGCTTATGGAAATAAAGGCATGAAAAGTTTAATTCTACTATATCATCATTTGGCTTTGTTTCTAATGAATTTGATAAGTGTCTCTATTGCAAAATTATCAACAATGGATTCATTTTGTTATGCTTATGTATCGATGATATCCTACTTTTTGGTTTCGATATGAAAGTAGTAAATGAGACAAAGTCATTCTTGTGTAGCAAGTTTGAGATGAAGGATATGGGTGTCACTAATGTCATTTTAGGGATAAAAATCATAAGGTCCACTGATGGTATAACTCTCTCTCAGTCTCACTATGTTGAGAAGATACTGGAGAGGTTTGAGTACACATCACGTAAACCTATTAAGACTCCATATGATTCATCCAAGGCCTTGTTCAAAAGAGGTTCTAGTGTCGAAATTACAATACTCTCAAATTATCGGAAGTTTGATGTATCTTATGAACTGCACAAGTTCAAACACTGTGTTTTTCATGAGCAAGTTAAGTAGATACACTAGTTTCCCTGACAAGATCCATTAGGAATCAAATGACACTGTGTATTTTTGTTTGATTCTTCTAGCATTTGTGTGTCTATCTCTTGGGAAACTTGTTAGTCTCATGAATGCAAGCTAGTGAGAGATTAGTCTCTGAATTGTGTCAAGTCTTCAGATAGGATGTTAGCAGTACATCCTTGGAGACTCCAACTATATGATTGATGTTGTGTAGGCCGCAACAGGAGAATTAGGTTGTTCTCTGATATCAATCATGACATATATTTTGTATGCATGGCCTTGATGCATTGTTTTATTTTCTACCATGTCTTTATTGTGTTGTTACCAACATATACTCTTGCACATAAGGTTCAGGTTCAAGACTTTTGTTCACCTAGTTCTTACGGGGGTCACAATTAGATAACTCAGGTAGATTCAAACTGAAAGGTATATGTTGAAAGCACAGTATGGAAGATTGAATGGTAGAGCACACTACACATTGGACTTTGTGGGGGTGGTTAGATATATGGTTGTATAAGCCATGTATATAGCATGGGTTAAGCCCAATGTAGTGCAACTAGTACATGGAAGAAATGTAGTTTTGTGTCTAGTGCAAATGGGGAAGAAGTATTATCCCACATTGCTCACTCCTAGACCTTTTATGGTCCTTATATGTAGGATCATATGTGATAGTAGTGTCCAAGGGTCCTAGGGTAGGGTACTCTCACCTCCTTGGTGGGAATGTTGACCACAACACACACGCACGCACGCACACGCCACACTACGCCTCACTCAATCGGGTCGGACAAGGGATTGGACTTGTGGCTTGTGGAATGTGGATCATGGAGAATGTCTTCCATTTTTGTCTTCTTTTTGTACAAGGATACAACTACATAATTAATTAACCATTAAATTCAATTAATTGTTTCTTTTCAAAATACACTTATTAATTCTAATTGGAAAGTGTTTTCCTTGTGAATTTTTTTGCACTATGTACAAGAGCGATCCAGTGATTGCATCTTAATGGGAAAAGAATTTCGGTGTGTATAAGGCTATAATTAAGCCTTTGGTCATTAGGGTTAAAATACATCTCAAACGAACATTTGTTGTCAACTGTTTCGTTCATGTTTTGTAAGCCCTAAAGGAGAGCTTTCAGTCGTCGCTTCTGAGTGGCTACGTGGAGTTCTTCTCCTGTGAGTAGTAGGTTCTTCCTTCTCCTCCTTAGAGACGTGATCTGTCAGGCGATGGTTCTTATAATTGCTTGGTTGCGCTGATAGTGCAACCGAACGTCATCAAGCACGAGCAAGATAACAACCTTCTTCAGGTGTGTGATTGGGTCGACTAGAATAACGGTGTCTATCCTTTTGGATTGTGGATCACTGATTTTTTTAAGTAACACATTTGTTTTTCAATGAATAATCTGGTCTATGTTCTAACTTCATTTTTATTTTCTCCTACATTATTTATTATTCTACTTCTTATCTAAATTTGGCTTGAACCTGTTAATTAAATTACACCTGTTGTTTTTGCATGTACCAACATAAACATAAAATTTACAACAACACCATCGTCAGGGAAAAGAGAAGCAGTAGACTAACACAACATGAAAATTGAAACGTGTCCCACGGTTGATTGCCCTGTCATCCCAAAGGTTAGCCACTGCATAGTATACGAGTGATGCCATGACTTCTAGTAGTTACAATGATCTAGTATTTCAGATTTTCTATAGATGGCATCCCAGAACTGTGTGTCAACATTTCAAACATCATCAAGGACAAGAAAAAGCATATTCTCTCTTAGTTGTATTTTCCATATTCCCATGAAGAGTGCTCGAGTTCCTTATTACACTGCCTCAGATATGGATTTAGAGCCTCCAAAGTTGTTGTAATATGCATTTGGGGTTTGAATTTTTAGACACACAAATCCTTCTTCTCAAACACGTCATGCCAAACTAGTCTTGCCAACACCCACATCCCCACTAGAGCTATTACTTATTAGGATCACACTATTGTTGTTATAATCTTCTTCGATGCCATTAGGGTAAGAAATAGCTTTGTGATCATATCCTTATCACTACAAACAAATAAGTTGTCATCATCATTATCATCTATACACAATGTAGTGGTGTGGTGTTTAAAGTCGTTGGCATCTCTTCATTTCTGGATATTCTTCCATGTCAAAGAACAACATCTTCTTAACCACATGGATGTAATTCAAATACTTCCTTGCGAAAATTCAGGTCCCATCAAAGACGATGCCAAGTGGTTGTTTACTGATTGAATTCCCTTGTGCCTCCCATAGCAGAATTCTCAAAGAAGCCTTCTGCCTTCAAGTTTACGATTGCAAACATATTTGGCGATGAGTGTGTACTCGTACGCTCCGATCAGGTCTTAAGCAAGATAGGACAGCCACTCCTGCACATGCTTCTCACCGCAGTGGTGTAAGTGTAGGGCCACCACCTTAGTCAGAAATAGTTTTTGTATGGTTTAGTTTTCATTTCATGTTTGATGACTCACGCGTCAGCATGAATTGATGGCTCAAGTGGGAGGACATGAGTCATTCAGATTCTCTTTTCTACATGTACATGTTGCACGCTATTTGTTGGAATAGGGTCTGTAATAGGATCTCCAAACAACAAAACTAGAGCCCTATTATGGACCCTATTCCAGCAAGTAGTCATATGACACGTACCTGCTACAACAAGAAATCAGACACCTCATGTCCTCCCATTTGAGCCGCCAATTCAAGTGGGTCATCAAACCAAAAATAAGAAACAAAATCACATGAACCTGATTCTTGCTAAGACGGAGGCCCTGCACTTACACCATTGTTGAGGAAAAGAGAAGCATTGGCCTGACACGGCGTGAAAACTGAAATGTGATGCTTCCCATGGTTGATTTCCCTATCATCCCAAAGGTTAGTCAATCATAGTATAAAATCGATGCCATGAATTCTAGTAGTTACAATGATCTCATATTTCAGATTTGCTATAGATTGCATCCCAGAAATGTGTGTTAACATTTCAAACAACATCAAGGATAAGAGAAAACATATTCTCTTTGAACTGCATTTTCCATATTCCCATGAAGAGTGTTCAAGTTTCTTATTATAATGCCTCATATATGGATTTATATCCTCCAAAGCTACTATAAAAAGTAACTAAGGTTTGAATTTTTTAGACACATGAATCCATCTTCTTAAACACATCATGCCAAACTAGTCTTGCCAACACCCTCATCCCCACCAGAGCTATTACTTATTCGGATAACACTATTGTTGTTATAATCCTCTTCGATGTCATTAGGGTAAGCAATAGCTTTGTGATCAGATCTTTATCGCTAAAAAAAATAAGTTATCATTATCATTATCGTCTATACACAAATTAGTGGTGTGGTGTTTAAAGTCGTTGGCATCTCGTCATTTTTGGATATTCTTCCATGTCAAAGCACAACATCTTCTTAACCATGTAGATGTAATTCAGCTACTTCCTTGTGAAAAATCAGGTCCCATTAAATGGGATGTCGAGTGGTTGTTTATTGATTGAATTCCCTTTTGCCTCCCATTGTAGGATTTTTGAAGGAGAAGCCTTCTGGCTTCACGTCTATGAATGTAGGCGTCTTTGGCAATGATCGCGTACTCGTACACTTCTATCATGTCTTAAGAAAGATAGGTCAGCCACTCCTACACATGCTTCTTGCCACGGTGTAGAAGAGAACGATGTTCCTGTGTTAGGCTATTGAGATTCTCTTTTCCCCTATAGTGGTGTAAGTGTAGGGTTGTTGCCTCAGCCATAAATAGGTTTCATACAGTTTAGTTTTCATTTACAGTTTGATGACCTGTGTGTCA
Source organism: Alisma plantago-aquatica (assembly GCA_963693085.1). Lineage (NCBI taxonomy): Eukaryota > Viridiplantae > Streptophyta > Magnoliopsida > Alismatales > Alismataceae > Alisma > Alisma plantago-aquatica. The sequence continues at coordinate 804,881,554 of OY856413.1, read as the reverse complement.
GCATGAATCGACAGCTCAAGTAGGAGGACATGAGTTGTTCGTCTTCTCGCTTCAACAAGTATGTGTTGCATAGCTATTTGCTGGAACAATATCCGTAACAGCATCTTGAAAGAGCAAAACTGGACCCATGTAAAAGCATCTTGAAACAGAGAAACGGGACCCCGACGATAGATCCCTTTCAACCAAATCAACAAGGAGTATTGACTCACATTCGGTAAACAAATAGCAAAAGTATTATATATCAAGACATCGATGAAGTGTCTAATGACACGAGGGTCGACAGAAAGGCATGACTGCACGTAGGGTTCCTATGGCAATTCAAGCGGTAAAAATCAACAAGAATTCTGGATATCAACCTAGTAGAAACCCTAGCAAGCCCGACAACAACTCCCATTGAAGCCACGATGTGCGATCCTCTCCTCCAACGAAAAGTAGGCATGATAGTTGATAACACCCAAATTTAGGCATTTATGCTAAGTATTTATCTATAGTTTTGTGTCATTATAGCCTTGTTAGTTAATATGCCCTAAATAATTGTGGATACTTATCTTTTTGTAATTTATATCTCTTTTAAGGTTAGATTGCTCAACCAACTAATTTTGGGACTTGCAGGCATCGAACTCAAGAAGATATCAATTCTCCATATTTTACTCAACAAACCCAGTCGAGTTCGCCGAGTTCAACACTCCATCGACTCTTTTTCTTCAAGATACAATATTCGATGGTATCTTCAGATGGTGTTTTCCGATGGCACCAACCGAAGGATATAGTCAAAGGTCTTTCTCTTTATGGTGCCTTCTGATGGTTCATCTTCTAATGGTCTGTATCAAAGGACACAACGAAGGCAAGCAGTTAGTTGCATGAATTCTTCCACGACCACCTTTTGAAGGTATGAACGTGGTCGGGTTCATCTGAACATGGTCAGGTTCAGCCTTTTCTCAGAAGGCAGTCGAAGACCAACATCTAATGCCCCACCTTCCGATTGCACAAACCAATGGTTCACCATACACCGGCCCATTTTCTGATGGATCAACATTTGATGGCGCCTCCAGAAGGCATCAACCAAAGGATCGACATTCATTGAAAATCATTTGATGGTTTGCCTTATGATGGATCACAAACTGATGGCACAAACTGATGGTTCTACTTCTGATGGTTCATACTTAGCCATTTCTACAAACTAAAGGTCTGCATCAGTTCGAGTTCAGTCCCACTTAACATATACTTCACCTAGCCCTATAAATACCCACCCCTTGCTACCTAGATGAGGGTTCCCCGAGGTTCTACACACTTGTGTAGCTCCAACCATCAGTCCCTAAGAGATCCATGAGAGAGCTCCAATGTTCAAGAGGGTTAAATAGAACACCCTACGTCCATCCCTTCAATTTTCTTCCATCCACCATCATTTTTCATCATTTTCTGCATCCGCCCTACCATTTCCACCATCATTCACCCACTTACAACCATTCCCAGCCATCTTCCACCTCCATATATCTATAAAAGTTGTTGTTCGAGGAAGAATCAAGGAGAAATTAGGCCTAGGAGTCAATAAGATCAAGGAGGACGAGCCCAAGGATGAGATCCAACCCTTCTGGAGGCTAAGGAATGGGAGCAACCTCACTTCCAGGGGCTAAATCTCTTCTTCTACCTCTTTTTTCTACTTTTTTCCTTTGTTTCTGAATGATGTTCTTCCATCTTTGTTCGGTGCCAACTATGTTTGTCGATGGTTAGTTGAGCTCCTTCTTGGCTATGTGGCCCATTTTGGGCATGTTTATGTACTTTTACCTTGATCAAGTAGTTTTATTCCAGATCTAGTATGTTTTCTATTCTATCTTCTCTTCCTAATCATAATTGTTGGTTTGGTTGATCTCTTTCTTGCTTAAACTTCCATTTCTATCAAGATTTAGATATTCATTATAGAAATGTATAAGAGAAGGTAGTTTGGATTGAAATCTAAAAGGAGGGCGTCCAAGGGAGGATGTGTCCAAAGCACCTGTGTGAGAGATTTTACCAGAACCTTGAATCTGTTCGGGCTCAGTTGGATTCGGTCGGGCTCAGTAAAACCCAATTGGGTTTGCCTCTACCCATCTGAGTTCATGGTCTATGCTCTGTGAAGATTCTCTATTATTCCTAACTTCTTTAAATATTTTAGACCTAAGAAGGTATCTGAAATATTTAGGGGTGTTGGCTCATTATCCTTGAGAGAGGTTTTGGGTCATTGATGGGGTTTTAGTCATGTTATGCGAGAGTAAGTGGGATGATCCCCATAGGATCGGCTACCATGGTAGACGTTATGTTTGGATGTTAGATTCTAGCTAGGGTATTCGAGGGTTGTCTATGCCCGAGAATAGGTGCATAAACTGCCCAACTTTTGGCTACATAGTCAGGAACTCCTTCTCCTGATTAGTAGGATTTGGCAGACTCCATTTTTCTTTACTTTACTCCATTTTTTTTCATATCATTTTTCTAGACTTGTTCTAGTTCTTTACATATCAACTGCTAGTTTTACTTAACTAATATAAGAACATGATCCTAGGGATCCTAAACGTCCCCATGTCCCAATGTGTGACCTCATATATTTAATTCTACCATGTATTGAGTTGTGGGGTTCTTCGAAGGTTTTGGGTTATAAATTTATAGTTTGATCTTTCTGAATCTGCCTCTTTTTAGATGCATGATTCAGAAAGATCAATAGTCTAACCCTCTCCTATGATGAAACGTAGATTGCTGGTCGAACGTGCTTTGACGGAGTTTCTAGACCTATTTCCAGACGAGTTTCTGGCCATTTTGACTTATTAAAATAGACGCTAGACCATTTGACTACCACCCTATCTATAAATATCCCCTCTCAGTCTCTCTTAATAATTTTTTGATGGATTTGTTGTGTTTGGGACACTGAACGGAATCCTTCAGAGGTCGATAGGGATACTTTTTGTGGATGCATCTCTTATCAAGCATCCATAGACCCAATCTAAGCTCCTTAAACTTGTTTCTTGCTCCCTACAAGTAAGGTCTCATTTTCTAAATTATTTTATTAATGTTTCTTCTTCCTTTATTCTACCATGGACGAAATCCAAGGTGTTACAAGTTGGAAACTTGTGCATATGGCTTAGGAACCCTCTCTATTTCACTCTTTTCTCTATATACATCCGGATCTTGGAGAAGTAGGAGTTTTTTATGGAGCTTTTGGAAAACAAAAGATCAGATCTTAGTAGATCATTTTTCATTGTTCTTGGTGTGGACTTTGTGTTATTCACTTCCAAGGTGAGTGATACAACTTATTAATGTATTTCTTGTCTACTTATACATGTACAACCATAATCTTATTCTATAAATTTCATATACGCCAAAAGATGGTTTCTAATGCACTGTTTTGTAGAAGGAAATGATAATACAAGTTCTTAATGTTTTCCTTAGATTCTATGAACGTTTTATGTTGTAAAGTGAGCTTTTCATTGAACATGCAAAGTCTGAAATTTGATATACAAATGTAATGACCTCTAAGAATGTTATTCTTATTGTGTTTTGGTATGTGATAAAAAGAAATACAACCCTACATTATTACTTGTTGTTTTATAGTCATCTTTTGAAACTTTTAAGGTTTTTAATTACGTTATGGTTCTATAGTGATAAATGGATAAGGCATTGCACATTAAGATTGCTCATCCTAGGAGGTGTTGAGCATATAATTTTCTAATTATTAGAAATAGCCTATCTTTTACACCCTTTGGATTTTTTAGCTAAATTGCGGAATCTACCTTTTCTATTTTTCATTAAGCTCTCTGAAAAAAATTAGGTGCTAAGGAAATTCCTATGAAGAGTTATTACTATTTTTACCCTAGTCGAATTTTAGGCTTTTGTGTGTCCTAGTTTGAGGTTTGGTCATCTTTACGACCAAGGATGGGCACATATGCTATGATGTATTGACATGGAATTGTTTTATACATTTTATATCTTTTGAAGTTGTAATCCATGATTTATTTCATAAGATTCCTTTAAGAGCTTGTATATAAATTGATTGATGAAGTCAAAGATACTTAATTGGCTTAATTAATCAAGTATAACCATAATCATGTAGTTCCCTTAGAATGTAGAACTATCTCAATGTTGGAACTTACTAGAACTGAAACAAATCCAAAGGGAGCTCAAATCCATATAATGTTGGGTATATATTGGTACATGGAGGGTATATATGTCATCTTGATTTCATGATTATAGAGAGTGGTTGAGGTTGTGTCTCAGATCTAATGTAATAGAGAGAATATGTAGACATAACTCAAATTTAAGGGTTTATACCCTAATTTTGGTAGTGTGGCATATGTACCCAAAACAGACCAAGGTTAGTGTTAGTAGTTTGTCCAATGAGCCACTCCAGTTTGTCACTCGTACTTAGGATTTTGGTTATCCTAGATCTCATACAGGGTTGATTGTGGGCATCTAGTAGTTTGATTTGTATGCATCAAACTACCGAAAGATTAATAAAACATGTAACTTGATGGTACAGTGTACAAGTTAATTAGAGTTAATTGGAGATTTACATTAGATGATAATCATTGATCTATGACAATATTATTTTTGATTCATTTTCCTTCATGTGTAGTTATATGCACCTATGACAATAACTATGCCTAATCATTGTATATGTACCACTTAGTTTTCTAATATATTATACTATCTGCCCTAACTAATTTAACTACATAATCTACATGTAAGCAATAAATGTTATTAGAGGTTATACGATATTGCTAGGACATGGATCTCAACTTTTGGGTTTCCACACCCTTTAGGTGATCAGTAGTGTGGTCAGACCTATGGAGGAGAGGAGGCTCAGTTTGAATATTAGTGAATTTGAGAGGTCAATGTGGATTGTGTAGAGTCCTAGAGTCATCCTTGTACTCCCATGTCCTAACATGGGGATTTGTATATGATGTATATCGAATTGAACTTTTAGTTGTATATCTTGATCAATGTAAATGTTGTAATTATCAAGAAGACATGTTTTGTATACATGTTATTGCTAAGGCCATGGAACTCATGTAAAGTTATATGGTATGGATATACATGTGATGATGGGCCTTTGCATTAGTTTCTCCATAGAATATTTGAAATTATTATTCAGTTTAAATTATGTATGTTTTTTGGTAATTTGACTCATTAGTGTTTGATCGGAAATTGGGTTTTGATTAATCTCATTTAGCGTGGTAGCGTGCCACAATTTACACTAGAAGAGGATGAAAAATGTGATAATCTTTAGAAAGTAGGTAGATAAGTAAAAGGAAAACTAGACATTGGGTAAGGCATGATGTTATAGTGGGGGAAGGAGTTAGGCACCCCAAGACGCCCTTTGAATTATCATAAATACTAATAGGGACAAATAGTTTTTTAACAAAGAGGGCTTATATGTGCAAGATCAAAACATAATGATGACAAACTACATGCATATAAAATGCTAGATAAAATAATTGAATGATCATGAATTTTGAGTGCTCATATAATCACATCACTGAGGGGTCAAAAAAGGGAGGATGCAATAATAATGAAATAGCAACCTACCAAGGAGATATTAGTGATGAAAAAATTGTATTGTTGATCATCAATCTCAAGTGTTCATATATCAGACCACTAAGGGGTTCTCAGGGGAGGACAGAGAGGGATCTACATGTTTGTTAGGCCCAACTACCTTGCTTTGACATCATCAGGGATAGATTGTGAGAACCTGACACGCTAAATAAGATTACTCAAAACTCAAAACACAATCAATCACTAATTAACCACATAGTAAAAAAAGGGGATAACTAAAACTGATTTATTTCACCAACATACTCAAGAACATTTACATAAATATCCAACATCTTGCTTGTATTCATATATCATGTGAAATATCTTTTACAATTGTTCCATGACCTCAACCACAACATATACATACAGAAGAGCATTATTCACATATACAAGCATTACAATGCTACCAAAATCTCAAGTCAACTGAAACATCATATACAAACTTTCCCACCCAGACCTGAGAGTACAAGGATGACTCTAAAACACACTAGACATCTAGACAAACCTTCTCTAAGTTCCATCGCCATAGCTCCTCCTTGCTATCAGAGTTTTGCTTTTGTTGTTGTTGATCACCTAAAAAGATGTGGTGACCCACCAAGTGAGACCCATATCCCAGTGAGAGATATAACTCTCAAAAATGCTTATTGATTACAAGTTAAGCAATCAAACAAATAAAGTAGATTATATAACAGAATGGAACTGCCAGATATAAAACTTCTATAGAACAATTCTATTCAAAGTCTTATTTGTAGCATTAAAAATTAACATTATTTATCAGAGATTAGGTGTAGTTAACACTATGGGTAGAACTATCATCATGAGTCTAATTAGTATCATGAGTATAGCTAACAATTATTAGTATGTCTAACAGGATAAGCATATATATAACTACATAGCCATGGCTAACAATATAAGCATGGCTAACAACATGGTATAACTAGCATCATAAGTAAGTCTAGCAGCATAAGCATATCTAACATCATAAGAAAGTCTAGCAGTATGGCATATCTATCAACATTAGTATATCTATCAGCATGAGTATCTAACAACATAAGCATGTCTATCTTCTATATTGCATTATACAACATCTATATATAAAAGGAGGAAACAAGGGTTATCATCCAATGTGAAGTTGTATGATCCTAGTAGATATGCTACATGGTTGTATTAAATCTTTTATTAAGCCTTGGGGAGTTTGAGTCATACCATCCAAACTCCAGATGACCAGCGCTTGGTCGCAATACGTTCTATAAAAGATCTAGGAGAACTGGAATCCTAAGATCTCATCCACCCTCGGTCACTACGTGTAAGGAGTGCGACCCGATAGTGGGACCACTCAATGGTACAAATATGAGCCATGAAATAATTAAGTACCAGAAAACATTACTATTTACAAAGTTACAAAATATGCACATGTACATAACTTTCTCACCCTAAGGGTGGTACAAAGAATGAAAACACTACATCTATATACACATGATCCCATATGCAGAGGGTAACAAGGCTATCTCAAGTTGTCCTTATGTCCACTAATTAGCTCACAATCATCTTGAATCTCTATCATGTAGAACACCTACACCTGGGAGGAGGGAACACCTAGAATAATAAAAAAACAAGGTATGAATCAGCAAAAGTTGAGTATGTACGTTAAAAGATTAACTAGGGCATTTAAAAAGTAATGTAATATGTTCCCATAAAAAAGGGGCTATTAAAAATTAGGTAAGTTTCAAGGAGAAGTAACAAGAGAACAGATTTTCAAAAGAATGAGGCATTATAAATAAACAATTATTATCACCGTTCTTGCCATAATCAACAATCCAATCATATAAACATTTGCATACTGATACATTTGACTAAAGTAACTAAAGTAGGGCCATGATACCACAGAGTCAATGGCCTAAGTAAAATGGGTGGAAATAGACGCACTCTGGGCAGAAGTAGACGTGCCCCTATATAAAAAGAGGTGGAAAGACGCACCCCGGGTGGAAATAGACGTGCCCTAATGGTTACGCATAAGCGTCTATGATAGTTAAACTAGTCGAATTATCTAACATGTATAAATAGAGTGGCAAGATTCACTTTTATACAAACTTACATGGCATATTGCAGGCATAATAGTAGGTGGGGTCATTGACCCAATTCAACAGGATAATAATAATTTCAAAAGAGAAATAATAATTCCAATTGAGAGTATATGAAATGTCTGACTAATGGGAAAAGAGCAAGTATTGCAAAGATTGCCTCATTATGGGAAAATTTAGTCATATAAGTGCCCAGTTATAAATAGGGAGGAGTACATACCTTTGGCATTGTACAAGTCAGATAAAAGGTCACCTAGATATGTACCATGATTAATACCACCTCCTAAACATAAAACGGTACATAGGGTTAATATTTTTCCTTATTCAATAATCACTCCACTAAAACAATCTCTTAAATTCTCAATTGTGTCATGGAACCGGCGCTTAACAAATCAGGAAACTCTACTAGATTCGAACGCATCCGATCATATCCCAGCCTCCCCAGTTGGTTTAGTATTGATTTACCAAGTTAAGATAATTACTAGGTTCCAAAATAATTTCACAACTACGATTCATCACTATTTATTCTATGGACTACCGAACCGAACATTGCGACTAAAGCATAGGAATATCCACCCACTCCTCGCATTCACAAGCAGAGTAATCAAAAGAGCTTGGTATTTCCCTAGGGAGGAATCCATGTCCACAATATGTCATGCTCTTTGGTCTCTTGATTAGCATCGTGACTTCTACACCGATCGGAATGTGAAGCAAACTCTCAGAAAAGAAGGGTGAGTTCATCGTCCTAGGAAGACTACCAGTTGCAGGGCACTGCACGTCGGCACCTAATTTGCTGTTCATACCCATCTAAGAAGCACGATGGGAATTGAGTAGAAGGTAACCAAGCAGGCGTCAAACCAACTGAAACCAGACACCTCGATCTATCTCCATGCCCCTACGATCAATTGGGCATCAATGCTAAGTCCAAATACCAGTACCAAATCTAACGTCGACTGGCTGTGAACCGGCACCAGTAGATCAAGGTACTTCTGGAATGACAAGAGGGAAATCGTTGATGGAACAATACATACTACAAGAAAAAGATGAATTCGAACCCATTTCAAAACATAGCATTGAGCTAAAAGTGATTAATCAAGGGTCCCTATCCCCTTCAAACACCTGCCAACGAGGTTCATACGAACAGAAATAGGGTCTTTTGTCGACCTAAGAGTTAGGACCCATCCAGAGTGATTTGAGAACAGGAAGACAACATATATGGACCAAGGATGGTACCATTACCTGTAATCGACCTAAGACCGCAACCCGTAGCACCCCCACATGCTTTGTCGTCGGAGACGACAGTAGCTCCGACACGAGAAGCAGCGTTGTTCTGAGGGATATGACCAGATGAATCACTGGGAAAAGGGTCGTCATTTGCTTATGGGTTGATCTCGCAGCATATGAAGTTAAGAAGAGGGGTGGCGAAGTGCCTTCGATGAGAACGGCGGAAGACAACTAGGTAAATTTGGGCATCTGGAATAAGAGAACCTTAGGCCTTAAATTAGGGTTCTTTGTGGTCGCTACGATCTCCTGAATTTGAAACCCATGAAACTGTCAGGACTACCAGCATTTACGGCTTTGAGAGGGTGGTTCTTCTATTGAATCCCTCGCAGCACAGTAACGCTTGTGCGTGGGGTTGAGGATGACAGTAACGCCCCACTCACTTATTGATATGTGGATCCAAAAGATCTAGGTCGTCCCCTCAGCACTATCATTATCAAGGTTATCAACTACAGTAATATGCTCACATTCACACCAGCGTGACACATTGTATTTGAGCCATTATGGTCAACTATAGAATATTCTCGCAAGGCAATCAAAATTGTATATGTGTACATTCAATTTCCAATTTCGCATCCTTGATAAGCCAAAAAATAATACGATTATGTGTTCAGAAGTCATTACAAATACATTATGTGTCTAATACTTATAAATGGGTGTATAACATCCCAAAAATAAAGGATGATTTACTTTATGTATCATTAAAATGGTTTCTCAGTATTAATTCCTAATTAAATGTCTCTAGAAAAAAAAAGGAAATATATTATCAGATTCAACTTCCCACTCAACATTATGTATGATTACCCCACAATATATGAATTACTTTCTCAAAATTTCTCAATGTCATTATTATGTATGACTATGTGAGTGGGTGGTAATATAAAGTCCAAACTATCCAAAATTACTATCAGGGTGGAAAATACTTTTCAATAAGGTTTAAAATAAATAGAATTTAAAACTTTTAGGAGAAAGAAAATAGAGGGTGATACCTAGGTTTGAGGTCGTTACAGTATGGGTCCTCTACAACAACCCATAAGGTCAAGCTACAAAACAACCTCTACCGCCCTTGATACAGGTCACAACACTAGTGAAACAACCTAGTCTGTCCTTATAAAGGTCACAGTACAAGTGAAACTGGGTATTCAAACCCTATGATATGAGGTACCACGCAGTTGTCCTCAATCACATCACATATACAAATATATGAGATACAATTGCAATCGTTCTCCTATCGAGGTATGACCGCAACCATCCTCAAAATATTAGGATCGGGATGAAAAGGACACACAGTCTCTTGCACTCCTACATACTCAACAATGTGTGCTCTGAGCCTCCCTTAGGAATATTTGTTTCCCCATCCAGAAAGTCTTGATACTAGAATGGTTCTACGGCTCAAGGTACTACATGATTAGGGTTTCACTTGATTAGTTAATGCCAATTAGGTGTATTAAGGCTACATCAAACAAGTGGACATACAAACCCTAGTTTATTTCTAACAAGCATATATGTATACCAACTCTAGAAGATATAAAACGTATGAGACATAATCTTTATTTCTACATCACATGGTACTATTTCATTGTCATTAATGAGAATATACTTGTCAATATACCATCATAGGATATATATACCTATCACATTATCCCAAGGTAGCAACCCTTGTCAACATAAAGAGGATTACACCTCCATTAGGACCCAAGACATGCCCAAAGGTCATTAAGACCATCACATCATTTCATGTATGATCATCATTATCTTTAAACACCTTGAAGAAGGCTCAACATACCATTACCATACTTGTGATACATAGGTTCAACATGATATTGCATTAAAGAGTTATGATGTTCACATGGTAGCATAAAAGAAGGCATCAATGATAAGGTTATGATAACCACTAGTTAACATTTCAAGGTTATAAAAATCATTATAAAGAATATTCCTTCATCATATCGCACAAGGAAGCTAAGTATAATTAACCATCATTCCTTAATTGCACTAAGTCTAACTAGATAGGTGGAGGTGGTGTTACAAATTAGCACCTCAAACTAAACCATAGGTTCATACATTTACTTAGGTCAAAGCACATTCTTCACACATCGCATCCCCATCCAATTATGGATGCACAAAGTAAAGCATTACCATCAAATCCCATACTATCCTCAAGTATGGATTCATATATAACTCAAGAAGTAACCATCAAATTGTAGCTTCAAACCAAAACATCAAAACTTAGGGCTTAACAGCCCATCGATTCACGTAGATGCACAACTATTGGATATTGATAGAAAAGACCATCGAATTATGTTGATTTGATGGAAAAAGTAAGACGAAAAACTCACAAGCTCAACACCATTGATTCTAAATCATCAAATCCAAATAATATGATCAACATAACAAACACAAACCATCGAGTCATAAACCCCACATAAAACTATCGGGTTCAAGGTGAGCAAACCATTGGGTCATGTACCTTTATCACCACCATTATATCATGAGAAGCCAAAGGGTTATACAATTATAACGACCATCATTTTCTGACTTAAAAAGCACCATCAATTTAGGGCATCATCAAGGGAATCAAATGTAATATAAGAAAAACCTTGAACCACATGTCTAAGAAAGCCATCGAGTTATGACTTAGATGGGTCATTAAACATGACCTAGAAAGGCCACCGGTTGTTGGAACTAGAAACACCATCATTTGATTGACATCAGGAGAGCCATCAGATGTGGACTCCAAATCCACCATCGGTTTGTGGACAGTAGACCATTGGATCATGAAATCAAAAGGACAATTGGTTGAAACCATCGACCTTAGGAACTAGTGCAACCATCATTTAAGGATTGTTGGTTAGAGAAACCATCAAGTTAGGAGTCAAAACAACCATTGGTTGTTTCCCATCGAATCAGAGAAGCCATCAAATTGTTGGCTCAGAAGAGCCATCTATTGTGGAATCCAGTATGACCATTGAGTTTGGTCAACAAATGGTGAAACAAGCTTCAAACTCTAAGTAAAACCATTAGATTTGAGGGGGAAGGAAACCATCAAGTTCACAACTTGAAAGAGCATCAAAACCATTGTATTTTGAGCTTAAGAACATCCCAAAATAGAACCTCTAAGTATAGGTTGTCGATTGGTACAATAAGATTAACCAAAATAGTCCTAAAACCCAAGCCATCAGGTCTCACCTTAAGAAGGGAAATCGTCTCAAAAAACTAGGCAGAACACCATCATCTGAGAGAAGGAAAACCATCATTTGTGAGGGAAAACATAACCATAGGTTGTGGGAACAACAAAGAGCCCAAAAGCAGCTAAGTCAAGACCACCAGTTGACACATGTAGGTCAAGCAAACAGCATAGAACCAAACCATTAGGTTGCAACCAAGAAGGAAAAATAGCTCAAAAACCCTAAGTAGTGACCATCATTTGAGATCAAAGCCATTGTTTTCCACATGCAAGCAATGTCTAGAGATTCCTATAGCAAGGAAGGTTCGTGAACAATGTTCTCGGGTTTGTCCAAGAAGATAACTACTTAAGAATCATCACTTTAAACCTAAACCCTAGGCAAAGATAGCATTTTTCCACTTCAAAATTCATTTTAGAGAAAGATCATGTACATACAAGCTAGTAGTAAGCAATAAATGTGGAGAAAGTCATATAACTCACCTCTAGGTTGAGGAAGAAGCTCCAAACAACAGGGTAGCTCGAGGGAAAGAGGAGAGAAATCCGAGATTGAGCACTCCACTCGGCCAAGCTAGCTCCTTCTCTAAAAAAGGAAGCAAAACCTAGGTCAAGGAAGTAAGAAGGAGGTCATCCTCTAGCTCTAGCACAAGTTCCATCATGGAACTATTGGGTTTTGTGGGATAGAATAGGCAGCAGAAACAAAAATTTTATCTAACCACAAACCCATAACCAGCAGATCGCATCAACAACTATGTAATAGGAAAGATGGTTTAGCGAGATATACATGGTCTTGAGGCTTGCTCAGTGACAATACCTCGCAGCTAGTGTGGCCTTCAACCACCTAGTCTTCAACGGCGTCTGTGCAACTCCTTGTCTTGACCCAGACTGCGGTTAACGGGCGTCCTCTTGAGCAGAAGAAATCTCCCGCCTCTATAGATAGTCCACACGGACCACCGAGAACTCTAGTCATCCTGAAGGATAGAATAGAAGGAGTCATCCCCCTCTGTCGATGTACTAGTCACTGAAACACTCTCCCACCACTAGTCACTTTTCTATAGTTGCCTTTCCCTTGTTGTTCCTCCCTGGATGGGTAGAACTTGCTAGGGCTCTCTCGGTTACCACAACCAGAGAGGACAACAACTTTGCAAATCAATTGATGTTCTGAGTTGTGTGTTTTGAGAAGCCCCTTATACCCCTCTATTTATAGTAGAGGGTGTGGTTAGGGTTCCCAGTCTGTGCGGGAGTAGAAGGGTTCAGATATTTCACAAACTGATTACACTGCGGCAGGCGAACCGATCGGTTCACAACCGAACCAATCATTTGGGCAGGTGAGTCGATCGGTTCACCCAGTGAATCAGTCATTTCACTTCCCAGACTTACCCACAATTAGCTTTCCTTATTCGTTTTTATTTAATTTAAAGATTATTTCTTGTCCTGATTGAATTGAACAAGTGAAACGACGATCTTTTCTCACGAATCGGGAAACCCAACACTTGCTTGTTTGGTCCATGTGAACCGATTGGTTCACTAGAGTGAAATAGTCATCTCACTGACCATGAGCCAATTGGTCCACCCAGTGAATCGGTCGGTTGGTGGTCCAGTTTGTGCAGAACTTAGTCAATGCGGTTCTCAATCAATCTGCCACTCTAATCAGTTGGTTCAACACTTGAACTTGATGATTCTGAGTCAAGTCTATTGATTGAATGTTTAATTGAGTACCTAAACACTTTAGTAATCAATCTAAACATCATTAATGGATAAACTCCTCTTCCAAGTTAATCCTATATGTGTGACCCTATAGGTTCCATTTCACATTGGCAGTGAATGTCCATAACTAACTTATGACATCACAAGCTAAGAGCGGTGCCTAGTCACACATCAGTGCTATCCAAGTGAAAAGGAAAGTTGGAGAACAACTTTTCAACCTACAATTTGTTATTGGTGTTACAGTGAATGTTTAGTTCCTTTGTCAGTGATATCTGGATTGAACTCAAGGCATGGACTTGTCATCCTCTACAAACATTCAATCTGTGTTTCTTGATTCAGAGTAGACTGCCTAAGATATATGTAAGCTCAATATCATATATTGACTTACATGTGCATGGCCATGCATTTCTCAGTCTCACTCCTCAAGTGGGCAGGATATCACACTCCCTTAGGAGGGACAAATTCCATATCTATCACTCACAGTGAAGCCCCCATGTGTCAAAGTCACCCAATCATCACCGTTATAACAACCCATGTTTCAGGACTATGTTTGATGATGTCAAAGTGTACCCAACCACATGCGATGAGTGCAGTGATTTCAAGTCTAAGAACCACAATCACCACCAATACTGTAAGAGATGATCCTGACTAACCAAGTGTGGTTTCCATGCATCACTCTTATGGTGGGTCTGTCTGATACACTATTCTCTAACATGTATCTAGGTGCTTGGTTTGATATCATATATCATGACTGATGAGATTATGTCATCAACCAACACACACTCTAGTCTTTTGTGTTATTGATGTCTAATGGTTATTTCCATAATAACAACTGACTAGGGACGATAGTGAGAATGTACATACTCTTAACATCTATATGATCTCATTGTTCAAGTCACATACTTGAAGACATACGTCGTTGAGTTTTGTCATTCTGTATACATCTATCATGTAATACTATTATCTCAAAAATAGTTAAAACATATAGAGAGAAATTGCCATTATTATTATCAAATCAAGTATCGCATGCCTCATTGCAATCATCATATGATTGGCTCTCTGGGCATACTATACCAACAGACTCCCACTTGCACTTAGAGCCAATCACCCACGAATCATCTTCTAAGTGATCTTATCATGTCCATCATGTTTCTGCTGCACAAGTGCTTTTACAACGGGTAAGCAACATTTGCTTCAAGTCAGTATATTGCATGTTTCACATCCCCTCATTGTACGATAGCTCGTGTGAGATGGAAGTGTCGCGGTATGCTATCTAAAATTCCTTTGCCTAACATGTAGCTCCATTGTTGTCACAATATTACTACTAAGTCACCAATGGTCGGAACCTCCCATAAGTTCATCCATATGAACTTCTAGATCCATACAGTATCCTTTACAATGTTCGTAACACTATGGTACTCGGCTTCTTATGGTAGAATTAATCAATTGTCTTATGTTGGAACATTTCCAACTAACAATTCTTGTTCCAAGGTCAAACACAATTTTGTCATTTCGGAAGCTTGCATCGGTGTAACTCTTTACACCCAACTCTTCCTTATTACCATAACTAAAGAACTAATTCTTTTAGTACTTCACAAGTGCCTAAAGATGTCCTTCATGGTATTCCAGTAACTCTTACTAAAGTTCGACATATGTCCATTTGTTATGTCCAATACATATGAAATAATTGGATTCCATATCTTCCTGTCATTTCCAATACATACAAGTGATTTCATATATTCTTGTCATGTCCAATACATACAAGATAATAAGTTCATATTTTTCTTGTCATGTCCAATACATACAAGATAATGAGATGAGTTCATACTTGATAGATCCAATTGTGAATGCATAAGGCATTTATCCATGTGTTCCTTATTCTTCATAAGAATTGGGACACTTGGCTCTTGAGAGACTAACTCCATGGAACATGGACAAGTTTTCTCTCATCATGTTGAACCCTTTCAGCATCTTTTCGATGTATGTTCTCTTTCTTAGGTCAAGAAGCCCTCTTAATCTATCTCTATAGATCTTGATTCCTATCACATAGGATGATTCTGTGAAATTTAGAATGCACTTTGTTGCCAGGTTTTAATATTTGCGGTATAAGGATGTTATTCCCCATCAATATGTGGAATATACATATGTTCCCACTAAATTTTTGTAATCACATATTACTTCTTTATTTTGACTCAAGTCAAACTCTTTGACTATCTTTTCAAATAGAAGATCCCAGTTTTGAGGTGCCCACTTCAATCCAAAGATTGATCTATGTATTAGCTTCATGGACTTTATTTCCATTAATCTATGATACCAAGCACTATCCTGATGGATTTATCCTTGGTAACTGTTGAAAAGATTTCATCATGTTCAACACCTTGAACTTGTTAAAAACTCTTTGCAACCAAATTACCTTCCATGTCAGTCTTCTTCTGGAAGACCCAAAACTACCCTATGGGTTTCACCCCTTCAGGTGGATCAACCAAGGTCATACTTTGTTGATGTACAATGAGTCCATCTTGGATTTCATGGTTTCAAGCCATATCTCAGTTTCTGGCTCTCATTAGCTTCTAGGTAGATTGTTGACTCATCATATGATCAACTAACCACCTTCTTCTCCATAAGATATCATATATCATTCAAGCTCTAGGTGTGTTCTACCAGAACCATGAGTTCTATGTGTTACTTAAGGAACTTTGAGATTCCACAACATTTTGTGATTCTCTTTATTTCCATTGTACCTCTTTAAGTTCAATGTTTTTCTTGTTTGTCCCAAATATTTCAAGTTCTACTTTTCTCTCCCACTGACTCCTTTAGAACTAGGTTCTCCTCTAGGAATGCAGCCATCCAAAACACCTTTGTTGTTATATTTGGATATCAAAGTAGTATTCAACAAAATAACATTTATGTGATTTGTGGACAAAACCTTTTTAAGAAACATTTTCTTATTTAGGCTCTCAATCCTAATCTTTATAAAGACATATTGGGACACTTTCCATTCCATTTCTCATATAGTGTCTTTTTGAACTAATTAGATGGTACATTGTTTTAGTGTTAAGCATGTGCCCAAAAGGAAATTTGAAGTTTAGCTGGTATTCACACTCTGGCTTATCAAGGTGTGATTCCTTCTTTCTGATACACTTCTCATGATACACTATCATTGTGTTTCAGGTGGAGTCCATCATGATACATTATCATGATCTTCCAAACGGTTCTCAAACTCTTGGTTCAAAGTATTTCCATATCAATCATATCAAAATCTAATACTTATATCAAGTTTGTTATGTACTTCATTAATGATCTCCTTGAACACTTCAAGAGATTCATTTTTGTATTTTATTAAATATAAACTACCATATCTACTGAGGTCATCAGTAAATATATTGAAGTACTATTGATTACCTTTAGCATTTATTTTGTAAAGTCTATATACAACAATATGTATAATCCTTAATAGAATAATCGTTCTCCCACTACATCTAGTGAAGAACCTTTATCATATTTCACAATGAATGAGATTAGCATGTCTCTAATGGTTCATTCACCAAAATGAATCTAGATAACCATCATGTGGATTTCTAGAAGTGCAATTCTCATTTATGCCCTACAGATGACTATGATATAGGCATTCAAGTTTGAGTTATCATGTCATTCATTACATGTGTCACACACATTTGTCTCTTTAATTATCAAGTATAGTTGATGAGACATAAGCATTTCCATCAAAGATCATTTCTTTGAAATGAAGCATTAGTTCATTCAACTCTTGTCCATATAAGATGTATGACTATTTCATTTATGGCACAATAGCAATTCACTAATTCTATTATATGCCCATGAATGTCATATTGTAACTATTATGGTAGCAACTCTTGCTCCACACAGTTTCTAGCTTACTTCTTCTTAGGTCCTGAAGTAGAGATCTCTATCTCTCTTTCATCTTCCTGAGATCCTCTATAAAGAGGTTATTTCCCTTTCCAACTTACTCCTCTCCATATCTTGAGTGATGAAGACTTAGACCTAAGCTTGTCTTCAGAACATTTCTTGACTTTGCTTTAGTCTATGGACTTCACTCTGCTGGTCATTATCACAGGTTTTGTCCTTTCTTCATTTCTGCTTTGGCATCAGCATGCCAAGCACTTCAGACAATGGTTTGGCCAAGTTTCTCAACATTTGATAAACTGGCTATATGATTCACACAATGATTTGTAGAATCATATGTTTGGTCAACTCTTGACCTATAAGAAATCACAATTGATCTATATGCACAATCATATTGAGCATATGAGATTATACTTGATCTCCATTTGTTTGATTGTACTCAAATACCGCTTTGAAGACATTATACCTTTCACGCTTTACATGATTCTTAAGATGTATAACCATCTCAAGAATGTCCATGCTTCAAGCTATTTATGCAACTCATAGTTCATATAGTTCATCATAAGGTTCTTGATGTCATAGGCATCATTGGCATACTTCAAGTAAGCATCCAATTTTAGCCTTAGATGCATTTAGAGTGGTTCTACTAGCTCTAGTCTTTCAAGGACTTCAGAGTTTACACTCACTATTCAGAACACTTCTCAAATGTCCCAAACCAGATTTAAAGTTTATCCCATTTATGAACTGATCGCAATGATAATGTATTTGTGTTTGTCATTTGGATTCTACAAAATAATTTTGCAACATTTCAAAACATTTTTGATTTGTTTGATTTGATAAAGTTGACGATATTAATTAGGTCTTTAATTAATTATCGATCCCACTATTTTGATCAAATTGATAACCCTCATGTATCAATTCAGAATATTGTAGCGTACAACCTTCTAGTGAGTAAGATCCTGACTTCCTCTAAGTTATGGACCAGCGAGGGTTGTCACCTACAACTAGATTCTTTCAGGTAGGCAACTTTTGCCAATTGCATCATATGCAACTCTTGATAAATGTTATGAACAACTCTTTGTCATGAACATCTGCATGCCTTAAGGTGCTTTATCCTATTAACAACACCTTGTAAAGTCTGTTCCCAGAAGACAACACAATGAGGATGCACTCTGCGAAGGCAGACCCACATATTCACTATCACACTTCCATGAAATAAATGGTGCACCACGCAAAGGTGTGCCCACACTTAGTCGGTCAAGCTTTTTATGTGTGTTGTTTTTGGAAGGCATCATAAACTTAATATTTATATTTGAGGGGTTTGATATTTATATACATATACATATCCAATCACTACACATACATAGTATGTATCATATACATGTTATATCCCACAAGAAAACATATGAAGCGGTAAAGCAATGATTATGGCAATCCTATTTGTAATTCCTTGAGACACAAGGAATTATGGTCACCTAGGTCTACATCACATGCAGAAACCTATTGTTGATGAAGATTTTTTCTTGGGTCGTTCTGGGTTGATCAGCTCATCCTATGACTGATCAGCTCGCCTCCTAGTCGGTCGGTTGGTTGTCACCAACTGATCATATCGCTCCTCCAGGCGGTCTGTTCGTCGGGTCATCGTGATCCTCATTAGGTGACCATATGCTCATCTTGCACCATTAGTCGGTCGTCTGAGTCCTTTAACCGTTTGTCTGGGTGCCCACTATTCTTCAACATAACATGAAGTAAAACTATCCTACTTTTACATATATCTTTGGGAAACCCCGAGTTACATTCAGGGAGAGAAAAGGTAGAAGAGAAGGCTCAAGTTATCTCGAGTAAAATCTGAAATAGAAGAAAGGAATCGGTACGCAGATTGAGATGCAAACAACCACAACCAACCAAGCACACACATAGGGGTTTATAGGCCATAACTATGCTACACATCCACCATCAAAACTATTTTAGGGTGACGCGTATCGATTGCATATATATACCATACAATATATGTATATAGGGATTTGTGGTGTTTAATCGTATATGCACATTACCCAGTTAAATTATTCGCATCGCATGCAATAAATAAATGGCTAAAAACTAAAATATGATCACATAAATTGATCCTAAAACATAGTATGTTGATGTGGCTCTGATACCACTGTTGGGTTTTGTGGGACAGAACATGCAGCGGAAACAAAAAATTATCTAACCACAAACCCATAACCAGCCGATCGCATCAACAACTATGCAATAGGAAAGATGGTTTAGCGAGATATACATGGTCCTAAGGCTTGCTCATCGATAATACCTCACAACTATGTGACCTTCAAATACCTAGTCTTCAACAACATATGTGCAACTCCTGGTCTTGACCCGGACTGTGGTTGACGGTCGTCCTCTTGGGTGGTAGAAATCTCCCACCTCTATAGATAGTTCACACAGACCACCAGGAACTCTAGTCATCCTAAAAGATAGACTAGAAGGAGTCATCCCCCTCTGTCATCATACTAGTAACCGACACACTCTCCCACCACCAGTTGCTTTTCTACAGTTATCTTTCCCTCATTGTTCCTCCCTGGACGGGTAGAACTTGCTTGGGCTCTCTCAGTTACCACAACCAGAGAGGACAACAACTTTGCAGAGCAACTGATATTCTGAATTGTGTGTTCTGAGAAGCCTCATATATCCCTCTATTTATAGTAGAGGACAAGGTCAGGGTTCCCAGTCTGTGTGGGGGTAGAAGGGTTTGTATGTTCCACTAATTGATTGCATTGTGGTAGGAAAACCAATTGTTTGGGCAAGTGAGCCAATCAATTTATAACTAAACCGATCGTTTGGGCAGGTGAGCCGATCAGTTCACCTAGTGAACCGGTCATTTCACTTCCCAGACTTGCCCATAATTGACTTTCCTTATTCGTTTCTAATTAATGTAAAGATTAATTCTTGTCCCAATCGAATTGAAAAAGTGAAATGAGGATCGAACTGGGAAACCCAACACTTTCTTGTTTGGTCCATGTGAACTGATTCATTCATTATAGTGAATCTGTCATCTCACTGACCATGAGCCAATCGGTTCACCCAGTAAACCGGTCGGTTGGTGGTCCAGGTTGTGCAGAACTTAGTCAATGCAATTCTCAATCAATCTGACACTCTAATCAGTTGGTTCAACACTTGAACTTGATGATTCTAAGTCAAGTCTATTGATTGAATATTTAATTGATTACCTAAACACTTTAGTAATCAATCTAAACATCATTCATGGATAAACTCCTCTTCCAGGTTAATCTTATGTGTGTGACCCTATAGGTTCCATTTCACGTTGGCAGCGAATGTCCATAACTAACTTATGATATCACAAGCAAAGAGTGGTGCCTAGTCGCACATTAGTGCTACCCAAGTGAAAAAGAAAATTTGGAGAAAACTTTCAACCTACAATCTATTATTGGTGTTACAGTGAATGTTTAGTTCTTTTGTCGGTGATATCCGGATCGAACTCAAGGCATGGACTTGTCATCCTCTACAAATGTTCAATCTATGTTTCTTGATTCAGAGTAGACTGTCTGAGATATATGTAAGCTCAATATCATATATTGACTTACATGTGCATGGCCATGCATTTCTCAGTCTCACTCTTCAAGTGGTCAAGATATCACACTCGTAGGAGAGACAAATTCCATATCTATCACTCACAGTCAAGCCCCCATGTGTCAAAGTCATCCAATCATCATCGTTATAACAACCCATGGTTTAGGACTACATTTGATGATGTCAAAGTGTACCCAACCACATGTGATGAGTGTAGTGACTTCATGTCTAAGAACCACAGTCACCATCAATACTATAAGAGATGATCCATACTAACCAAGTGTGGTTTCCATGCATCACTCTTATGGTGGGTCTGTCTGATACACTATTCTCTAACATGTATCTATGTGCTTTGTTTGATATCATATATCATGACTGATGAGATTATGTCATCAACCAACACACGCTCTAGTCTTTTGTGTTATTGATGTCTATGGTTATATCCACAATAACAACTGACTAGGGACGATAGTGAGAATATACATACTCTTAACATCCGTATGATCTCACTGTTCAAGTCACGTACTTGAAGACATACGTCATTGAGTTTTGTCATTCTCTAGACATCTATCATGTAATACTATTATCTCAAAAAAGTTAAAACATATAGACGGAAATTGCCTTTATTATTATCAAATCAAGTATC
The DNA here is from genome assembly GCA_963693085.1 of Alisma plantago-aquatica. Lineage (NCBI taxonomy): Eukaryota > Viridiplantae > Streptophyta > Magnoliopsida > Alismatales > Alismataceae > Alisma > Alisma plantago-aquatica. The sequence goes on along the minus strand of OY856413.1, from coordinate 804,859,626 downwards.
ACATGCCTCATTGCAATAATCATATGATTGGCTCTCTGGGCATACATACTAATAGGAACACCATGGGCACGACCAGGAAGAAGAGAGGAGAAGGTAGGATAGCAAAGAAAATGAAGGAAAGGAGGAATATCTCGCTTACCAAGGCCAAGAAACAAAGCAAAGAATCACCAAACGACCTCTACTAGGGTAGATATGAACCCTAGGTGCACATGCAAGCTAGATCAGACACCTTCTTCTATATTGGGCTCCTTCTTCTCCACAAAGAAAGGGTTATGATCTCCAAACATCAATAAGGAATACCAAGAGCCTAAAGGGATCGTTTGTGTGGAAGGTGAGAGGTATTTAAGGCTATGGGTGAGAGAGGAGAGAAGGTTAAGGTGTCTAGCCATGTTTGCCATGTGTCCATGGTCAAAGGTATCATAACCATGGAAAACAATAGCTATCTCAGTTGTGGAAGTTTGTAGGGCCATCATATCATGACTTCCTAGGGTGACCATAGAGTTCTAAAGCATGGTGACCATCGGTTTTGGAACCCTAGGTCATAAGGATGAAAACCATCATTTGAGCACATCTCTAGGTGAACCACTGACCCAAGGAGCCTCAAGAGGGGAAACCATCACCCTCACACCTCAAGGGACCATCTTTGGTTCCCAACTCACAAGTATGGAAATTGTATCTCAACCATCTAGGAGAACCATCGAGTTTTTGGCCTCTAAGGTAGCTCACCCATGAGGACGAAACCCTAACTCAACCATAGACACATGTCACCATCAAACCAAGGTGCAGATAGGTGCCCCGTAGCACAAATAACTCAAGAATGATTTAAAATCATGTGAGGAACAAAAATATGTTACAAATTACAAGAAAAAGCCTAGATATGGATAAATTTCATAAAAGCCCAAACTAAGCATAAAATTGCATAACTTGCTCAAACAGTGTCCAAACTAGACCAAACATGAAACTTAGGTTTGTCAGATGATATAAAAGCATGTATTAAGGTTTGATTAATATTTTAAGAATATAACTGAGGTAATCAATCATGCTCAAACAAAAACCAAGGTCGGGGGTCTTACAACCATAAACCCCTAATAGGGATTTCATTCTCGAAATCCAAGGCAAACAAAGATAGGTACTCCCCATGCACCTCATCCACTAACCTCCAAATGGTTACTTACATCTCACAGTGATGTCACAACACTCTCATAGAAGTCATGTTCTTCTCCCTCAACTCCTATATGTGTCATCTTGGGTCAACATAGAAACCCCCACATAAGAAACATCATCATCCAACTCCATCTCCATTGTTTGTATCTCTTGTCATGTACTTAGGGTGACACTTCCTTGTCATGGAACCTAGATGTTGTTGTGCTACATGTACAACTCTGGTAGTAACTCTAACTTGGAACTCCAGTTGTTGTCCTAAACTATTTCCATTTGTTGCTGAATCACTATGTTCTTCACTGTGGTTCGTCATATCAACATATCTTCAGAAGCTATTACTTTATCTATTCTTTACCAAACAAGGAGTGTATTATATCTCCTCCCATAAGCAACTTCATAGGGAGTCATGTCTATGCTTCTCTAATGGTTGTTGTAGTAAGCAACTCAATCAATCAGATGGACATCCTTTATTTGTAAAAAACTATAGGACATATGTTATTACAAGATTCCCCAATCATCTACATGGTTCTTTCTGACTGACCATCTATACAAGGTTGTGTTAAGATTCCATTGTATACTTGCAGGATTCTAAGGTGTCTCCTTGACTTGTTGACAACCGTACACTTGACCATACATGTGTCATGCCCTATTGTGCTACTCTGATCTGACGTCATGTGTTATGGTATCATCCATGTGTATACCTTTGATCTATTGTAGTGGTGTTGGTCTAACTTGTGGATGTGTCAACAATTATGACAACAATGATACTTCTAACTATACATACTTCTATTGAATCAATGCTAGAATGTCCCATTTTACATGCATCAAAGTGCATAACCATTCCTTGCCTGCAATTACTGATGAAGACAACTTCTAGTTTAATGCATCAACTTTCACCATCTCCTTCATGGTTGACCATCTATCGCACAATCATAATCATGTATCGACACCTATCCCAAAACCATTCCTTGAAGCATTACAAAAGACAATGTATCCTTAGCTTTGTTTTGGAAACACTATCACTGGAACACTTGTCAACTTACCCTGCAACATGTAGAAAGAACACTGACACCAACACATGTCATTCCATACAAAAAGGAACACCTTTCGTAATCAACCTTGTTGGGGGTAATGCAACAGTGGTGATGTTCTAAATGGACTTCTTGTATTGTCTTGCTAGGCTTAAGAATATTTGGCTCTCAGTCAGTGTCTGGGGTTGCTCCCACTCCAGCAATGCTTCACCTTACTTGATTCACACATCATACTTAGTAGATATATCATAACCCTGAGAAGACACTTTGGTCAACCCAAACTCACTCTTGTTGAACTTGTCACAAAGTTATTACTGATCCAACCCTCCTAGGGCTTAGCAAAAATGTTGTCCATGCTACTAACCATCTCTGAAATACATTGAGGTGTTATCCACAAAACTTGCCACAACTCATAGTGACCATACAATTTATGCCATCCTCTCTGATCATCCTCTTGATGATATCCCAACCTTAGGTCTATCTGATGGAACACTATAGTACATATTGACTGATCAAGAAACCATCTATCCTTGGAAATGGTCTTGTCATGTAAGTTACAACTATTTATGTACCATTTTACCTTTTTCATCTAGGTTCCTTCCATTAGCATAGGAATTATTAAGACTAGCACATCTTATTGCTCTTTATCGTTAACTATTTATCATTATTGTGTATGTACTCTCATTTTATCATGCTTTTCAGTCACTTATCAAGGGGGTAGTTCATCATATTTCACATTTTCTTCATTAATTTCTTTTACATGTCATGATAATTTTGCTTTAACACTTTCTTGCACACATTGATTGGTCTGAGTTTTACACAAGTTCCACTTTATCCATCTGTCATTTTTCTTATTCGTCTTCTCACATCGCACTTATCTCAGGAGTTATCTTCTTACTTGGAATTTATAGCTTGAATTATTCTATTGACACATACTTATCTCTCTTTTACTTCATTATCTTCTAGAATTACAGCTTCAAGAACTCCTCCTTAACTTATTTGTATTCATATTTGGGTTCCAAAGTGTCGTATATTTCTATTTAGTTACCAAATGTTCAAGTTTGTGATAGGTTATGATGTGTTTTTCATCTTATTTAGGGTAATATTAAGAAATTTTCACCATGATTTCTTATTCATTATGCTCTTTAGATTGTTTCAAATCGACTACTTGATCAGAGTAATCAGAAAGATAACAATATAAGAATTCCACACTTAACTTTTCTTTAATAATCGAATACCCAGCCAAGGCATCCAAGTACTGAGATTATGAAGTATGAATCATGTTTACATGTCATGTTCACTTGCTTAGTCATCATCCTAGTCCTAAGTCCTAGTGTCCATGTAGACTCTGTGAACCTAAGGCTCTGATACCAACTTGTGAGAACTTATCATGCTAAATGAGATTACTCAAAACTCAAAACACAATCGATCACTAAGTAACCACATAGCAGAAAAAGGGGATAACTGAAATCGATTTATTTCACCAGCCTTCACAAGAACATTTACAAAAATGTCCAACATCTTGCTTGTATTCATATATCATTCCAAATATCTTTTACAATTATTATGTGGCCTCAACCACAAAATATACATACAGAAGAGCATTATCCACATATCCAAGCATCAAAATTCTACTACAAGCTTGAGTTGATTGAAACATCGTATACAAACTTTCTGGCCAGAGAGTATGGGGATGACTCTAGGACAAACTAGACATCTAGACAACATTCACTAAGATCCATCACCACAGTCCTCTTCACTGTCACGGGTATGTTACTGCTAGTGTCGATCACCTAAAAATATGTGGTGACCCATGAGGTGAGACACATGTCCCAGCGAGAGATATAACTCTCAACAATGCTTATTGATTACAACAAGTTAAGTAAATAAACAAATATAATAGATTATATAACAGAATATCACTACTAGTTTCTATTTAGAGTCTTATTTGTAACATGGAAAATTAACATTATTCTCAGATATCAGGTGTAGTTAACACAATCAACATAACCATCATCGTGAGTCTAACTAGTATCATGAGTATAGCTAACAGTTATTAGCATGTCTGACAGGATAAGCATATTGAACTACATAGACATGGCTAGCAGTATAAGCATAGCTAACAACATTAGATAACTAACATCACAAGTAAGTCTAGTAGCATAGGCATATCTAACATAGTAATCAAGTCTAGCAGTGTGGCATATCTATCAACATGAGTATCTAACAGCATAAGCATGACTATCTTCTATATTGCATTATACAACATCTATACATAACAGGAGCAAACAAGGGTTATCATCCAATGCAGCATTGTATAACCCTAGCAAATATGCTACACGGCTCTATTACATCTTTTATTAAGCCTTGGGGAGTTTCAGTCGTACCACCCAAACTCCAAATAACCACTGCTTGGTCATAATCGGTTCCATACAAGATCTAGGAGAGTCGTAATCCTAAGATCTCATATGCCCCCGGTCAGTATAGGTACACCAGAGTGACACATAAGGTCAATCTACAAAACAACCTAGTCTTCCATTAGTACAAGTCATGACACCAGTGAAACAGTATGGTATGTCCTTATAAAGGTCACAATACTGGTGAAACTAGGTATTCAAACCCTATCATCCGAGGTACAACCGCATATGCCCTTAATCACATTATATATACAAATATCTGAGATACGACCGTAGTCATTCTCTTACAGAGGTATGACCACAACTATCGTCAAAACCTTAGGATTAAGATGACAAGGACACACAATCTCTTACACCCCACATACTCAAAAATATGTGCTCCGAACCTCCCTTAGGAATACTCGTTTCCCCATCCAACAAGTCTCAACACTGGAATGGTTCAATGACATAGGGCATTACATGCTTAGGGCTTCACTTGATTAACTAATGCCAATTGGGTGTATTAAGGTTGCATCAAACAAGTGGACATACAAACCCTAGTTTATTTCTAACAAGCATATATGTATAATAACTTCAGAAGATATAAAAGGTATGAGACATAATCTTTATTTCAACATCACATGGTGTTATTTCATTGCCATTCATGAGACTATACTAGTCATCATACCATCACAGGATATACATCCCTATCACATTATCCCAGAGTACCAACCCTTGTCAACATAAAGGGGATTACACCTCCATTAGGGCCCAAGACATGCCCAAAGGTCATTAATACCATCACATTATTTATTGCATGATCATCATTGTCTTTGAAACACCTTGAAGAAGGCTCAACATACCATCACCATACTTGTGATACATAGGTTCAACATGATATTGCATTAAAGATCTATGATGCTCACATGGTAGCATAAAAGAAAGCATCAATGATAAGGCTATGATAACCACTAGTTAACATGTTAGGGTTACAACAATCATTAGAAAGAATATTCCTTCATCATATCGCACAAGAAATCTAAGTATGATCAACCATCATTTTGTAATTGCATTAAGTTAATTCCAAAAAGATAGGTAGAGGTGGTGTTACAAATCATCACCTCAAACTAAACCATAGGTTCATACATTTACTTAGGTCAAAGAACCTTCTTCACACATAGCATCCCCATCCAATTATGGATGCACAAAGTAAAACATTACCATCAAATCCCATACTATCCTCAAGTATGGATTCAAACATAACTCAAGGAGTAATTATCCGATTGTAGCTTCAAACCAAAATATCAAAACTTAGGGCCCAACAACCCATCGATTCACATAGATGCAAAACCATTAGATATTGATAGATAAAACCATCGAATTATGTTGATTTGTGGGCAAAGGTAAGACTAAAAACACATGGGCTAAACACCATTGATTCTAAATCATCAAATCAAAATCATAGGACCTGGTACAACAAACATAAACCATCAAGTCATAAACCCCACATAAAACTATCAAGTTCAAGGCGAGTAAACCATTGGATCATGTACCTTTATCACCTCTATTAGAACATGAGAAGTCATAGGGTTATACAATTAGAAGGTCCATCTTTTGCTAACTTCAAAAGCACCATTACTTTAGGGCATCATCAAGGCCATCAGATGTAATATAAGTAAAATCTTGAACCACATGCCCAAGAAAGACATTGAGTTATGACTTAGAAGGGTCATCAAACATGACCTAGAAAGGCCATCAGTTGTTGGAACAAGAAAAACCATCATTTGATTGGCATCAAGGGACATATCAATTGTGGACTCTGAATCCATCATCGGTTGTGGACAATAGGTCCACCATCGGATCATGAAACCAAAAGGACCATTGGTTGACACCATCGACCTTAGGAACCAGTGAAACCATCGTTTGACCATTGGTCAGAGAAACCATCGGGTTAGGAGTTAGAACAACCATTGGTTGTTTCCCATCAAATCAGATAAGTCATCGATTGTTGTCTCAGAAGAGACATCCGTTTTGGAATCCTGTATGGACATCGAGTTTGGTCAACATGTGGTGAAACAAGCTTCAAAGTCCAAGTAAACCATCATATTTAAGGGGGGAGGAAACCATCTAGTTCACTACTTGAAAGAGCATCAAAATCATCGTTTCTTGAGATTAAGAACATCCCAAAATGGAACCTAAGTATAGGCCATCGATTGGCACAAATAGACTAACCAAAATAGTCCCAAAAGCCAAGCCATCAGGTTTCATCTTAAGAAGGGAAATCAGATCAAAACCCTAGGTGGAAAGTCATCCTCTAAGAGAAGGAAAACCATCATTTGTGAGGGAAAACATAACCATCAGTTGTGAGCATAAGAGGGAGCCCAAAATAGAAGCTAAGTCACGACCATTTGTTGACCCATGAAGGTCAAGCAAACAGCACCAAGAACCAAACCATCTAGTTGCAACCAAGAAGTAAAAATAGCTCAAAAACCCTAAGTAGTAATCATCGTTTGAGAGCAGAAACCATCATTTTCCACATGCAAGCAAGGTCTAGAGCTTCCTCTAAGGAAAGTTTGTGCACAAGGTTCTAGGGTTCATTCAAGAAGATAACTACTCAAGAATCATCACTTTAAACCTAAACCTTAGAGAAAGATAGCATTTTCCACTTTGAACTTCATTTTAGAGAAAGATCATGTGCATGCAAGCTAGTAGTAAGCAATAAACGTGGAGAAAGTTATATAACTTGCCTATAGGTTGAGGAAGAATCTCCAAATAGAAAGGTATCTCAAGGGAAAGAGGAGAGAAACCCTAGCTTGAGCACTCCACTAGGCCAAGCTAGCTCCTTCTCCAAAAAAGGAAGTAAACCCTAGGTTAAGGAAGTAAGAAGGAAGTCATCTTCAAACTCTAAAAAAGATACACCATGGGTGTGACCAGTAAAAAGAGAGGAGAAGGTAGGACAGCAAAGAAAATTAAGGAAAGGAGGAACATCTCACTTATCTATGCCAAGAAACCAAGCAAGGAAGCACCAAACAACCTGTACTAGGGTAGATTTGAACCTTAGGTGCACATGCAAGCTAGATCGGCCACCTTCTTCTACCTTGGGATACTTATTCTATAAAAAGAAAGGGGAGAGCTCCAAATGGAAATAAGGAAGAGGGAAAGCCTAAAGGGGTCATTTGGGAGGAAGGTGAAAGGTATATAAGGCTATGGGTGAGAGAGGAGAGAAGGTTAGGTGTCTAGTCATGTTTGCCATGTGTACATGGTCAAAGATATCACATACAAGTAAACCAGAAGCTTCATAGGTTTTGGAAGTCTGTAGAGACATAGGATCATGACTTCCCGGGGTTTCTAACAAGTTTCAAAGCATGGTGACCATTGATTTTGGAACCCTATGTCACAAGGGTGAAAACTATCATTGAAGCACCTCTCTAGGTGAACCACTGACCCAAGGAACCTCAAGAGGGGAAACCATTGACCCTTATACCTCAAGGTACCACAATAGGTTTCCCAATCACAAGAATGGCCATCATATCTCAACCATATAGGGGAACCATCGAGTTTTTGGCATCCAAGGTAGCTTATCCATGAGGGTAAAACCCTAACTCAACTCTAGATAGATGTCACCATCAAATCAAGGGGCATATAGGTGTCCCAAGGAACAAATAACTCAATCATGATATAAAAACATGTTAGGGAAAATAATTGCGTGACAAATTACAATAAAAACCCTAGATATGGATAAATTGCGTAAAAGCCCAAAATAAGCACAAAGTTATATAACTTGCTCAAACAATGCCTAAAGTGGACCAAACTTGAAACTTAGGTTTGTCACGTGATATAAAAGTATATATTAAGGTTTTATTATGGTTTGAAGCATGTAATTGAGGTAATCAAGCATGTTCAGCCAAAAATCAAAGTTGGGGGTCTTACATAGATGTTCTCCTCTCTTTTATCTAGTGGGTAGAGAAGTAAGAAAGGATAGTTCTAGGTGTTAGTATCTCATGATGGTTGGTGTTAGTCTTTTTCTGAAATAAACTCTCCCCAGTTTTATGTCTTTCAAATGAAAACCTAGAAGTCTAGACCTTCAAACCTTTTTTCTTGCCTCTAGGCATCTACCAAAAACTCTCACTCGTATAGAAATGGAATATTTTGTTGATTATGTTTGGCATATGGTTATAAACTGATGACTAAGTGGATGACTCTAAAACTTAGGACATACATCATTGGTTATTTTTTGAAAAAGAAATCGAAAACATACATATATATCGTGGGTTCTATTTTACAACCATCCTGTGAGATAACACGCAGCGTGCACAAAAAAGTGGTTTCCCTTGACCTTTCCTCATCGGTTATTAAAAGAGAACCAATGATGTAATGTTAATTATGTAGTAAAAATAGTTTCCCTTGAATGTTCATGTTCTGTTATTGAATGAGAACCAATGAATTATTGGTAATTATGTAGTAGGTTTCTCAAGAAATAATTGACGACTAATAGTATGCCACCGATTTTATCAATGAATAAATGGTGAAAATTAAAGGATATCTCGTCGGTTTTGTACAAGTAACCAAAAAAGTATGTATATGTAGTCAGTTATTTTGAAATAACCAATGAGAAATGTCTTTGTTTTTTTATATAGCATGTTGCAGGCATGTTGTATGGCTGCTAACATGTCTGCTTCCTATAGTTTATCAAAATTGAAACTGAGTTCATCAGAACTGCAGGCCTCTACAAGCATCATGTCTTAATAACAGGCCAGAAAACTTACAAGAAGAATGGTATATATATATATATACAAATACACATGCATTTGATATATGCACAAACAAGCCAACAAACCTCAACATTCTATCCATTTTTCACTTCAATGCAGACACATATGCATGAACTCACAGCTCAATTGATTCAATTCTCAGCCACACATTTAATTTCGTACATATGCACAAATACACATCATTCTCCTCCTCATGCACTTCAAGTTCAAGTCTCACACATATGCATGGATACATATACACCTTAGTTGCCACAAATTTGAAGTCCACAATGTATGTTAAAAACAAAATATTTACATCAAAGTTTGAATACAAAATATCAAACAACCATCCCAATTAGCTGACAAATCCACATGTTTGATGAAGTAGTTTGCCCACTCTTCACGTAGATCATTCAACTGCTCCAATGTATAGGCTTCAGTAGTGTCAAAAATCTATAAAGAGAATGAGACGTAATTCTAACTAGATTCGACTGTTTGTATTATCAAATGAGACTACTTTGTTGATTATGATCCAAGACTAATAATAATACCTTCACTATGCATTTGATATTTTTTGTGTGCATGAAAAATGTATCCATGTACCGCATCATGTAATATCTGCATGCCCAATCATTGTCTTGTATAGGGCACTGTAGATTTACAATTACGTTAATGAATGTAATTTAAGTAGATTCAATAATATATATGCATTTAGAGTGAGAATACTATACATTAACACTCCTTCAAGCTACTGATTTCTTTTTTGTATCTAGTTTGGTATGGCCTATAAGTTAAATTAATAATATATTGAATTAGTAAACTGTCATATGATGCAAAAATTAACAAATATGTTGAGCATGGAAAAAATATACTTACATGTGAGTTAGCAATTTCAAAGGGTTTCCCTCATTTGGTACCCGAAGGATCAAAGAAATACACAGTATAGATCTTAGGAACAATCACTAACAACTTCCAATGCTTATTTTTAAGTTAATAGGAGGCAGATAAAATAAAAATTAAATTGCACAACATTTGTATATTCATAAGGTAGAAATATAAAACAACAAGCCCAAAACATATTGAATGTTGAAGGAAGCTATGATCACATTCTTGGAAGCACTAAAAACCTTCATCACGGTATTCACATAATCAACAATGCCACTCAGATCTCTCTCTACATCGCTAGTCATTTATGGTATTAGAAATGCCACATTTAATATTCTATACTTAGTAGCCATGTAGTACAAATGATTGGACATATATACACAATAATCAATTAATATATAAGAAACAATTTAAATACATGTATTTTTCACATATGACAAGGTATTGAGACTCACCATATCCTAAGTTCAATCACTAATGTGTTCTGCCATTGATAATGAAATAGCTCAGAAACATCTATCAACACTGTAACAGTGTCATGATCTATACATGTGACCTCCTCTTGAAGGCCGATCATCATGGTATCTGATTGATCTAGATTATCTATCCATATCGTCAACATCTTACAGTTAGGTCCTAAGAATTCAAACAACTCTTATGGAATAAAATGTGGGGGTGGAGTCTTTGGAACCCTAGGGGGCTTCTTAGCTATTGTGGTCTGCATGCATGTATTCTTATATTAGGTTCAAATTATATACAAACTCAATATAGAATTTGTCGTACCTCAACTAATCTGACAAGTCATTTGGGCCACCCAGTAAATCCACGCTCTACCTCTCTGACTGTGGTGGCATCTGGGTGCTCGCATGAGAGTGGTGTTTTTTTCCATGTCGGAAAAATATGTATAACGTTCACACCTACATGATCAGCGGGAAGGAGAACACCATGAACCGTATTAGAGTTTGGAAAAACCTCACCATATGCCACAATTGTATGAAGGAACTTCAATGGAAAGACAACATTCCTGGCCACCTACAATTTTATGGAAAATAACAGTTAAATCAACAAACATATATATTGACTTAAGGGATTACTTCATCAAAATGTATATATAAATTGACTTAAATCGGATGTTACCCTAGTCGTGTCATGCAGATTCGAATGAGTACTCCTGATACCCTTTGTGGGCGTGTGATGTTATACAGGATCCATGACCGCTAGAGAAGTTTATGCCTCTTGAGAAGCCTTAAACTCCTCCAAGGTTGCAACTATCAATCCTTGCACATCCTCCTGGTCAATTCTCCCTTTCTTGACATATTTATGCTTTTTCTAGGGTGAGACAAAAAAAAGTTTTTATCCTAAACCCCAAGATGCATAAGATTCTTGCAATGCAACTTTTCATCAAGCTCGTATAGACTCTAAAAACTTTCAACATTACTTTTAAAATATGAAAAGAAATAATAGGAAAAGACTATAAAAACATAAATGCATATATCTCACCTCTAACTCCCTCCAAATGAGGTCTTTAGTGGCCTTACTCGTGTGTCTTCAATAATCAACACAGAGAGACACTTTGCTTCGACCAAGGACCCCACAGTAGTTTATGAACTCTTTAGTAATTGGTGTGCCTATTTCATTAAATTCAACAACGCCCTTCTTCCCTTTGTCCCTAGTTGAGGCAATTTTTATCAAAGTTATCCCTCTCCTATGTTTATATTTGTCAGCACCATCATCACCCTGGTCAGGAGACCCAAAAATATTCTCACACTCAGGATCCTCACGCTCAGGATCGTTGAGATCTTGGTCAGATGTCATCTATAAAATCAAAAGTAAACATATGAAAAACTGAGATCACATATGAAAAAGTAAACATGTTATGTAATGCAAATAACATATGAAATATAAGATCTGGCATACGTTAAACTAATATCCCTTTTGTGTGATCTTCATGTATTTAGTCATCAATGTTAGATTCAATATTTACACTTGGTAAGCCAACATAGAATGGACTAGAGTCATCATACTTGTCATAGTACTCATCTTCATCAATAGGATCTGAAATGAATGATCTTTCCCCATGAAGAAAGACTTACTAATTTTCTTTTGTAGGATCGTTGATATATAATACTTGCTTTTCCCATGATTCCATGATGAATGGTTCATCCTTCCCGCCTGTCCACTCGAAATTCACTATTGTGAATCTGAGTTCATCAACTACAACTCCTTTGTTGTTATCAACTCATTTACACCTATATAATGGAATTCTAAACTATGTGTAGTCAATTTCCCATATGTCTTCAATGACACCATAATAAGACATATTTCCTTCACGTGGATTCTTATCCTTGTCATTAGAGAAATACAATGAAGACACTTGAAGGGTGACTATTTTGGATGACACTCTTATCATCTTAACATTTTGTGTAGTATGAAAATCCATTTACGTCAAACCCTTCGTAAGGTGTAATGTGCATCTTTGGCTTATACATGAGCCATTTGATAGTTTCTACAACATTATTTGGTGTTTGAGATAGTTGACTGAATGCTTTCTCTTCAAACCACCTAATAAATGTCTGATTATACTCTCTATCAAGCCACATTAAATAGGCTTGGGGATATTTTGTCTTGATCTCATTGGTGTATTTAGTGATATAAATACCCACATCATCATTGTTTTTAAAACATACAAGTGTGCTTGTTCCCACTACTCATGACTGATATCTATTTATCTTTCTTCTGAAGTACCTTTGTCAGAATAAACGTCAGGATTCACAATATTAGTAGGAGTTTTGTTGCAACTCAAGAAGTCATTGCAAAAGTCCATAACCTCCCTAGCAACATAGCCCTCAATGATACTCCCTTCAGGCCAACAACGGTCCCAAACATCACCTTTAAAAACATTCATGTATTGCTCAAAGGGATACATCTATTGCAAAAAAATTGGACCCAACATTTTCACTTCCCTAGTCAAATAGAAATCATATGTACCAAGATATCAAAGAGTGAAGGGGGAAAATACTGCTCAAGTTGGCACAGGGTAACAACCACTTCTCTTTGCAACTTATCTAGAATCTCATAATCAATTACTTTGTTGCATAAAGTGTTGAAGAAGAATCAAATCCTAGTGATTGCAAACCTTACATGCTTAGGAAGAATAGATTGAATAGCCACAAGAAATATATGTTGCATTAGAGTGTGACAATCATGAGATTTAAGACCTATCAACTTCAGGTCCTTCATTGATACCAATCTAAGGATATTGTTTGAGTATCCATGTGGTACCATAACATTAAGCAATCACTCACAAAAAGTTCTCTTCTCTTGTGTAGACAAGGTGTAATAATTAGAAGGTAAATATGTGTGGCGTCCCTTGGTAATTTCTTTGGTTAAGTCTTTTCATATACCTATTTCACATAGGTCCATTGTGGATTTGATGCCATCTTTTGTCTTGCCTTTTATGTTCAAAAAAATTCCAATGATGTTATCACAAACATTTTTCTCAACGTGCATGACATTGATACAATGTCGAACTGTCAAAGCACTCCAATTAGGAAAATTCCAAATATCGACCTCTTATTCAATAAAGTCTTTTCACCTATGGGAATATTAGATGGTCTCATACCAAAATAATTTACAATGTTGTTTACTCTTTCATAAAAATCCTCCCCTGACATAGGTTTAGGGGCACTCTATTCCTCAGTTGAGGCATTGAATGTTTTACAATTTTTAATAAGGATGCACCTTTGGCAGAAACCTTGGATGAGCAAGATAAATAGTATTACCATCATGTTTTAGTCAGATTGAATCAATATTTTCCTCCCATATAGGACATGTCTGGGTTCTCTTGACGTTGTATCCATACAAGTTCTGCTAAGCTGGAAAGTCATTCATAGTGCAAAACAACATAGCATGTAAATTAAACATCTCTCTGTGCAAAGCATCATAAGTCATCACACCTTCTTCCTAGAGTTTCTTTAGGTCATCAATTAGAGGTTCAAGGTAAACATAGATATCATTGTTAGGTTATTTGGGATCCAATATTAGGAAGCACAACATGACATATTTATTCTTCATACACAACCATTGAGCAAGATTGTATATAACAATCATGATAAGCCAAGTGATATGCTGGTTGCTTAATATTTTATATGGATTCATCCCATTGGTACAAAGATCAAGTCTTAAATATATGGCTTCTTTGCCAATTTAGCATAAAACAAATCAATCTTCTTCCATTGTGGGGAATCATACGCATGTCGTAGCATATCATTGTTGTTTTTCTTTACCTCTACATGCCAAGATAAATTTTGTGCATCTATAATATCACAAACAAGCATTGAAAATATGGTATTATAGGCAGATACAGTATTACCTTGGCAAGAGACTCAGTTTTGGTTATACATGATGTCGTCATTTTATACCTAGACGCCCCACATTTCAGACATTCTTTCAAATCGATATAGTCCTTTTAAAACAACACATTATAATTTGGGCATGCATATATCTTCTTAGCCTCCATTTCCATTGAGCACAACATCTTTTTCATTTTGTATGTTGATATTGGAAGCTCGTTTCCTTCAGGGAGAATTTCTTTCAACAAAGATAATAGAGAAGTGAAGCTTTTAACACTCCCTCTAAATCTCAACACAATGCTCAACTTCATAAACTTAGTACAACCTAATTATAATAGTTTCTCAACATCACACAGAATTTTTCTAAATAAGGGAGGTGGATATATAACATTTACCCCGCAACTATCTAGATCACATCAACCATGTCTGTTGGAATTGGTTTGTTTGCATCAACATTGGCAATCATCTCTTCTTTGACACAATTGCCACTACTGACATCTTTTGATCTCATACTAGATCTCTTCATGCCAGTACCATTCTATATAGACATTTATAATCCCATTGCAAATGACATGATCTTTGATCACGTCTATAGTGTCTACTTTTAGGTTGTTACTATAATTCCTACAGGGAGATAGAAACTATCTCCAAGTTGTTTGTTATGTTCCTCAACAAATCTTACAAACTCATTGAGACCATTAATAAACTCTGGAGTGTATCTATTTGGATTAGATATCCATGATCAATCTATTTTATGATCAAATGGGAGACAAGTAGCTCATTGGGTGTTAGCTAATTAGTTAATTTCAGAATAAAATATGTTTGAATTGAGTCCTAATAATTTTTTAGTATTCCCACTGATGAATGTCTACCACCTATCCCATTCTTGAGCACTTCTCTCACTAGTAAGTGTATAATGCATGTTTAATTATAATAAATTTTGGCAGCATTTCCCCACAGTTCTCCAAGTACACTGATGTAGATGAGTAGATACCCACCTACAAATGTACCAAAAGAACAAAAGGGAAAATGTCGTAGAAATTTATAGAAATTGAACATGCATTATACACTTATGTCCTAAATGAGATGAAGTGCTCAAGAATAGTCCCAAATTGGGTATTCTCCAAGGTTTACTCCTAATGAGTAAATCTTGGACTGGTTTCTAGACCAACAACATAATTTAGAAATTATGGTTTAAGATCTAGGGTTTATAGATTAGAGTTTGCATATTAGGGTTTAGAAACCATTTTCAATTATAATTAAATACATAAGTACATTAAAGACCTAACAAAGTCAAATAATCAATAACAAGCATGTAATAATCCTAACAAAGCCAAATAATCAATAATAAGCATGTAATAATTCATTACAATATCCATTAATTCATTGCATCACACAATTAATATGATTTGTTCTCAATTTCATCACAATTCACTACAATTGAAATCATAGAAAGTTTTTCTCTATACAAATCATCATAATATCCTCCTTCAGTTATCTTCATCTCCCTTCCTTCTCTCCTCCTTCCTCCTCTCTACTCCTTCCCCTGTCTAGCATGATTTCTTCTCAATATTTAGAAGAAATCATATGGAAGGGGATGGAGGAGAAAAGAAAGGGAGATGGAGATAACTAAAGGAGGAGAGAGGAGAAAGGAAGAGAGGAAGAAGGATGAGAGGAAATACATGTGGTTGTGGATGGCAGCTAAGGGGAGGAGGGGGAACTGAGCAGGAACCAGTGGAGGAAGTTGTGGCTGGCAGAGGAAGCTTCCTTGGCTAGCAGAGGAAGCATTGGAGGATGACAAAGGAGTCAGATGTGGTAGAACCGGAGGTATCTGTGGTAGTGAACAGTTGTGGTGGTCGGTGTTGAGGAGTTTTGTCTAGTGGAGGAGTTGTGATGGTGAGTAGAGGAGAAGAAAATTGTTGGAGTGACTGTAGTCTAGAGAAATGTGGGGAGGGGAAAGAGGGGTAAGAGTAGTTTCTCATGGGGTTTAAGTAAGACATACCTCCTCAATTATTGTAAAAACCCCACGATGTATCCCTAGTCAAAACCAACAACTAATGATGCATCCTAGTGATACACGCATCGTCAAGTTAGGTCATGACAACCAACAAGACAATCCAATTTGGGGGGGATTCACGGAACGTTTGGCGTGTACCCCTTTCTCATCGGTTCATGTGGGAAAATTAACAAGATAGACAAATGAGAAATATAAGAAGACATTTGGTGTGCACCCCTTTATGTTGTCAGTTGTTGTATGAGAAACTGATGAAATAGGATTTTTGGAGGAAAATATAATGACTCCCAAAAAATTTGTGCAAAATTGTATTTTTGCAGGTGATCTATATCGTCAGTTTCTTTATGAAACAAACAAAGAGATAAATAAAGCACAACCCATGTTTTCTTAGTTGGCCAACTGTGGTAGTTTTCTTTAAGGAATCGACAAGATATATTATGTCATCAGTTTCCCTTGAAAAAAAATCAGGGAGTAGTAGCGCACCCTTGTAAATGGTGGTTTGAGAGTTATATTTATAGTGTTTTGGGGTATCTAGGATTAGGGTTCAATAGGGAAGTTGTGGGATATGAGGGGTGGGAACAAAATGGACGCTTTCCCTCTAGAGTATTCAAGATGTGTTTAGAATGTGGTTTGTCTAATTCAAAAAATGCAAGGAGTGCATTAAATGGAAACACTAATTCTATAGTGTTTCAGGCACACTTTGAATGTAATCTAGTTGACTTGTTCAAAGGAGGAAGTGAGAGGAGGCATGATAGAGTTCTTGGTGGGCCCATAATAGGTGTAAAAGGTGGGGCGCATGCTAGTTGGGTGACCTACCTGATTTTAGCCTCTGTGGGCTCCTTGGTCAGTGTGCATTTCATAGACATGGACTGAAAAGCTTGTCCTATGTGACAAGAACCAATTTATGGAACTATTTAGGTTGGTTCCTTGGGGACAACGTCTAAGAAATATAGTTTGTAGGTTGATCATCCATTAGTTAGACATATGTTTTGGTCAGTAGAATTCCTAGTAGAGGGAAGTTTAGTGTTTGAATTGTACAAGAATGATTTTTAGTCATGAGATACATAGAGTTGTCTTTTATTAATCAATCGAGTGACTATCAATGGTACCTTTGAGCACTATATTGATATTTGATCATGGATCTAGTTAGAATTCTCATGGTCTATTGGATATGCGAGAATCACATTCAATCACATTTTTCATATCCTAACATCCTCAGGATGTTACTCATGGATCTAAGATGTTTGTACTACTTTCCCTCACTCTAGGGTGACCTTCACATCCTTACTGCCAGATTTTGGTGACTATAGTTACAAACATAGTTTAGCATTGAGTCTATTCTGATTTTGAAGTTTTCTTGCATATATACATCTAATTCTTTCATTGTTTGGATTTACACTTGCATGGTATCATTCATTTATAAAGTGGATTCGATAGACTAAACATGGAGTGTCAACAAGTGACATTAGAAATCATAATTTGGTATCAACATGTGTTTATAGATAATAAAGTGATGATTAAAGACAATATATGTGTTGGCCTAAGTTATACATTGTCCATATTTTGATGATGACTTAACGATTCCATTCATATGTATCTAATATGTCTATTTGAGATTGATTCCAGTTCTTACATACATGTATGAAAAGGATCATTCAATCAAACCCTAGCTTGATTAAAAATAAGCAAAAGTCAATGCAAATGGACTTTTATGGAAATGACTTAAGAAAATTTTTGTAATCATTCATATTGATGCTATGACTTGTAATTAATATGAGAAAAAACTAGGAGCACTCAATACAAATGTTTAAGAACTCTAATGTAAATTTCAAAAATGCATCACAGACACCATGTTCGACCAAGTTTCCTTCTTAGAAACTTGACTGACACATAGGATGGATCTTGGAAATTGCCAGGTTCATCTGAGTTTGTCCCAGATCCAACTTGACTGACACCCTGTACAGACAAAGTGATTTTAAGCTATCAGTCAAGTTTCAATAAGGATAAACTTGACAGACAACTCAAAATCAGTTTGTCAAATAGTGCAATCGGTCGAGTTACCTTTATTGAAACTTGACTGACTGCACTGTACAAAGTCTGCAGAAAAAGTGTTTCTAGATGTTGGATTGTTGCAAACATTAAACATATATTTGTTTCAACACCCCCAAACGACTAGAATTCATTCCCGAGTGCTTATAGTGGCTAGTGGACATCCCCAACTATAAATAGGGACCCTTAGGCTTCATCCCAAGTTTTCCTCTTATGATCCTAGATATAGTTGAGTAGATTTGTCTACTAAGAGCCCCTTTATTTCTCTTTCTTACTAATCAAAACATCATTATAAGTGAGATAGTCTATGTGTCAAAGAGATACTCCATTGTACCCTTGTAAAGCTCTCAAATCTTCCTTATCCCAACCCCTTTCTCAAGAACTAAGTTGGTGAAAGCTTCTCCAAAGTGAAGGTTGAAGATCCTTAAGAAGAGTGGGTAATTCCTTAAAGACAAAAAACTTGTTGCAAGACGGGAGCTCCTTGGCAAAGGTGTCCAGCTCGTTGCAAAAGTGGGTAAGCCCATGTAGAGGTTGAAGACTCTTTCTCCAAGGATAGGTAAGATCTTGTAAGGTTTATTGGGTCCTTTTGGTCCTTAGAAAGGAAGGCTAGGTATCCTTGTCCTATAAAAGGAAGGTCTTATTGCATGTCTTATAATGGAATATAAGTATGCAATAGTTATAAAATCCTAGAGCTTGACCTCTCTAGGTAGTGTATTGACGTTCTCCTAGTTTGGAGTTTGGAACCACTCAACATAGCTTATTCTTGAATACTTTCAATCTCTCTCATCCTTGCTATGTATGTTTAGTTGCACACAAATTCCATATTTGCAATCCTATTTTTTAAGTAACTTGAAGGTCTAACAAATTTTGTTTAAGTGCTTTTTAGCTCTATTCACCCCCACCTTCTAGAGCCCTTTAATCCAACAAGTGGTATTAGAGTCACGGTCTTCTCCGGCAAGCTCTCCCGTGAGATGAGAAGTTGGGCGAAAACCTTCTATGTTCTTTCAACTTGTAGGGTGGATTTCACCATGAAACCTCCAATTTTTAACGACACAAACTTCCTTTATTGGAAGCAAGAAATGTAGTTCTACTTGTACGGACTTAGCTACGACATGTGGCAAGTAGTCATCCTTCCATACAAGGAGCTGGATGGAGATGTATCCACTTGGGATCAAGCTACACTCAAGAAGGCACAGTTGAATGCAAAGGCCATAGGCATCATTAATGCAATCCTCACTCCTTTAAAGTTCAACTGAATCTCTTCGTGGGACATAGCCCATGAGATATGGAACAAATTTTGCATCACCTATGAAGGGACCAAGTAAGTCAAGGAGTCTAAGATCTACATGCTCAAGGAACTTCTTGAGAACTTCAAGATGGGCAAGAAGGAGAGAGTGGCCAAGTTGTACTCGAGGCTCAACACCATCATCAATGGACTTGCTTCTTTGGGCCAACCCATGGATAAAGGCACCATCAACTCCAAGATCCTTAGGTCTCTTCCTAAGAGGTGAATATCCAAGGGACATCCATTGAAGAAATAAGAAGCCTTGGTGAGATAAACTACTGAAGAGCTCATATGGAACCTTCAATCTTGTGAGTCAAGACTTCACAAGAAAGAAGAAGAAGAAAAGGAGTCAAAGAAGATGAAGGAAAATGGATTGTTGATAGTGGTTGCTCCAAGCACATGACAAGTGAAATAAGACACTTCAACAATTTCACAAAGAAGAAATGAGGATCAGTGACTTTTTGTGACAACAACAAAGGTAAAGTTATAGGTGAGGGTGATGTGGTTGATTCACTATGCATAAAACTTGTTCTTCTTGTGGATGGCCTACATCACAATCTTATTGGTGTTAGCCAATTATTAGATAATGGTTATCTTGTTTTATTTACTTCTCTTGAATGTTTGCTTCTATATTCCCTCTCCTACAATGTCATATATAAGGGAACTAGAAATGGAAATCTCTATGTTATTGTTCTTGAATATCTTCACCCTATTCTTGGTAAATGCCTTGTTGTTGATAAAAGTGATATATCTTTTTAAAAGTGATATATCTTTTTGGAACTGTAGGCTTGGACATGTAAATACGCATCAGTTGAAGAAGTTGAGCAAAAAGGAACTGGTCAAATGACTTCCCAAATTGGACTTTGAGAATGATGAGGAATGCCAACCTTGTACATAAGGAAAGTAAACCAAATCCTCATTTAAATCCAAAGGAGTCTAGTACCAAAAGAGCTCTTAAACTTCTTCACAATGATCTATTTGGACCAATGAGAACTCAATCTCTTCGTGGTAGCAAGTATTGCCTTGTGATTGTCGATGGCTTTTCTCACTTTACTTGGACTTTCTTCTTAGTTTAGAAAAGTGATACTCTTGATGTTTTCTCTACTTTTTGCAAATGGGTTGAAAACAAAGCTTCTTGTTGAATCATCTCTATCCATAGTGACCATAGGGAGATTTCAAAAATGATTTGTTTGAATGGTTTGTTGAGGAATTAGGTTATGCACATAACTTTTCTTCCCCTCGTGCACCTCAATAAAATGGGGTTGTGGAGAGAAAGAAGAGGTAGCTAAATGAAATGGCTAAGACCATGCGTTTAGAGTATGATACTCCAAAGAAGTTTTGGGTTGAAGTTGTTAATACTTCATGTTTTGTGCAAAACCGGGTTTTTACTCATCCTTCGCTTAAGAAAACCCCTATGAGTTATGGCATAGTAGAAAGCCCTCTAATGATTTCTTTCATGTTTTTGGTTGTCCTTATTTTGTTTTAAACACCAAGAATTTTCTCGACAAGTTTGATGCAAAATCTTACAAGTCTTTCTTTCTTGGATATAGTACTACTAGTAGAACTTGTAGAGTTTTTAACATTGAACTGTCTAGAGTAGTAGAATCTAGCAATGTTAAATTTGTTGAAGCTAACTCCTATATTTCCAAGAATATTGTAGTATATGATGTTGTAAATGATTTGATTCCTATATTAAAAGAGCTCAACATCATTGATAAAGGAAAAGAGGTGGTAGTAGATGAAGAAGAAAAGAATGATCCAACTCCCCAATTTGCTAAAGATTGTCCTAAAGAGCTCATAATAGGAAATCCTTTTGAAAGGGTGAAGACGCAAGTTGCATTCAACAAGGAACAAGTCGACAATGCCTTCATCTCACAACTTGAGTCCAAGAATGTGAAAGAAGCTCTTAAAGATGATGAATAGATCCTAGCTATGCAAGAGGAGCTAAAGCAGTTTGAAAAGAACAAAGTGTGGACCTTAGTGACAAGACCAAATGATAGAAACATCATTAGAACCAAGTTGGTCTACCACAAAAAACTAGTTGAAAGAGACAAAGTGGTAAGGAACAAAGCAATGTTAGTCGCTCAAGGCTACAATCAACATGATGGTGTTGATTTTAATGAAACTGATACACTAGTTGCTAGATTTGAATCTATTAGAATATTACTTGCCTTTGCTAGCTATAAATTTTTTTGCTATACTAAATGGATGTGAAAAGTGTGTTTCTAAATAGTTGAATAGAGGAGGAAGTCTATGTGGCTCAACCTCCCAGTTTTGAACATGATAAACTACCTAACCATGTTTACTTGTTACAAAAAGCTCTCTATGGACTCAAACAAGCCCCTAGAGTTTGGTATGAGAAATTAAAGAACTTTTTTCTATACAATGGCTATATCATGGGCAAAGTTGATTCTATCCTCTTTCTTAAACACACTTCTAGCAACTTTTTGACCATTCAATTATATGTTGATGATATCATTTTTGGCGGAACTACTCTTGATCTTTGCAAGGAGTTTAGTTCTCTTATGAAGAGTGGGTTAGAGATGAATATGATGGCAGAGATTACTTTCTTCCTTGGACTCCAAATCAAACAAATAAAGGAAGGAAACTTCATCAACCAAAAAAAGTATACAAGTGAACTCTTGAAGTGCTTTGAGATGGAGAACACCAAGACAATGGACATTCCCATGTTAAACACCACCAAAGTTGATAGAGATGAGGAAGGTAAGAAGGTATACTAGAAGCTCTATATAATATGATTGGTAGCTTGCTATATATGACTGCTTCTACACCTGGTATCATGTTTAGCATTGGCTTGTATGCTAGATTTCAATAAAGTTTTAGAAAATCACATCTTATAGTGGTTAAGAGGATTATAAGGCACCTAGCCAAAACCCAAAATTTTGGACTATGGTATCCCAAGTCAAGGGACTTGACTCTTACTACTTACAATGATGTGAATTATGTAGTGTGCTTAATTGATAGAAAGTGCACAAGTGGCACTTTCTTTCTCCTAGGACCATGCTTGGTTTCTTGGTTCTCTAAGAAACAAAGCACAGTGGATCTTTAAACTACTGAGGATGAATACGTTATAGCTGGGAGTTGTTGTGCCCAAGTCCTATGGATGAAGCAAATGCTCCAAGACTTTAATGTTCATTATGATGCTTCTCTTATCATTTGTGATAATAATAGTGCAATCAATCTTTCTTATAATACTATATTGCATAGTGGAGCCAAACATATAGAAGTCTGACATCACTTCCTTGGTGACCACATTGCCAAAAAGGATATCTATATCATGCATGTGGACATGGTAAATCAACTTGCGGACATTTTCACAAAACATCTAGCTAGAGAGTAATTTACTTCTATTATATCAAAACTACTTATTACTGATCTTGATGATAATGATATGCATTCTAGCTAGATGTTCTCATACCTATATGTTCTTTCCCATAAATTGCTCACCTTATACTTATTTGTACTATATATGCCTAGCTTTTATGCCTTGTTTTGCTTGTTTTTGGCTTTTTGTAAACTCTTGTTTTATTGCAAAATAGTAGCCAATGATGAGTGTAAAGTTCCTATATATGTTCAATACATGATAGGCTATAAAAATAAATTTAAAAATAGCACTTTAGTTGACTAAAATTAAATTTCTTATCTTTTGGACAGACCAACATGTCGGTCTAGTTTGGTCTGAAAAACTCGACTGACAACAGATTAAGGATTGAATAAAACCACAGTGTCGGCCTAGTTTCTAAAACCTAAAACTCTACCAACAACACTGTTGGGCGGAAATATAGGGAGTCAGCCAAATTTCTCCCTCTCAACTAAAGAAAATTTGACTGATATCCCTCTTCTCTTGTTCGTCCTTAAACCTTAGGGCTAACCAAACCTCTCCTTTATCCTCTCCATCCCCGAATCACCTACCCTAGCCTCTCCCTACCTCAACCTTGCTTCTTGGGTAGCCTGCAACACCTGCCATCTTCCTCATTTTGTTGCATCTCATCTCCTTTCATCTCTATGTCTTTAAATTCACAAAAAATAGATTGGACCAGATGGAGTACCCTCGTCCTCCACTGCCTCTAGGGTTGTTTCCTCTGATGGCACATCCTTCATCTCCTCTCAAGAAGTCAATAGGTACAAGGAGCTTCTTCTTAGAAATCCTTTTCCTTTTTGTGCTTTTCTTGAATTTAGAAGTGAGTTGATAAATGAGGTTGCTATTGTGTTCAATATACAACATCTTGGTGCATTATGTGTAGAGCAATTGCTTGCACTAACTCTCTTTCTAGCACAAAAGTTGTGCACGAATTCTATGCAAATCTCATGTGACCTCTATTATTCCACCCCCAACCAACAAGTGATCTTGACCTCCATGATTGCGGGTACTAAGTTTTCCATCTCTAAGGATTCCTTGAATTCTTACTTCAATGGTACCACCACTATATACACATGGTTGACCACCTATTACAAATATCTAGATCTCCTTCACCCTGAGAAGGTGTACCAAGGTTTTGAACCTGAGCTTACCCTACCTGACATCTACAAGTTCTTGAAGAAACATGAGGTTACCTATAGGAAGAAAGACATCCTTCCATCTTCCTCCCTTGACATCAAGAATTGCCTCATTGCATTTGTAGTCAACTGTAATACCCACCCAAACAAAAACCAAATGGATATTGCAGAAAACATTGTTATGCTAATGTACCGTCTCCTTAATGATTTCAAAGTCAGATTGGCCTATTTTGAATGTAAAAAGAATACCCATGGAACCCACCCACCTTGTCCCAACTTGGTTTGTGGTTTGTTTTATCATAAGTAAGTATGAAAGGTGTTTACATCAGTGAAACCACTGTCAAGAAGTCTTTTCATCCCTCCTCTACCACACCCAGTACTTTGACCTCCACCCATGCTCCTTCCTAGGCCTGACTGTACCTTGTTCTCGGTGTCTAATTAAACCTTGATGAGCTACATGATGAACAAATATGCATACAACATGTAGGTCCAGGAGCATCTACACTAGGATCTAGTTCAAATAATGTCAAACATGAACTTGTCATGCACCCATCCTTACCCTACCTACCAGCCCTACCCTGCTGCCGACTATGCTTCCTATGCATACAGTTAGTTCTACCTGGACCACCATCCTCTATCTTTTGATGTACCCCTTGCCTTTTTTAAATGACAAACTGGGAGAAACAAGCTCAAATGCTACAGGGGTGATATGAGCTCAAGTGTTTGATCCTTTTCTAGTTAATTCTCTGAAATATCATGTGATTATGTTAGAGGACTCAATAATATATATGTGTTGTAATTATATTTTTTGAGAAACTAAATACACACAAAGGTAAGCATGAACTGAGGGGGAGGAATTGCTATTGTTCATTCATGTATCCCTTACAATTCACACAGTAAAAGTTTAAATTCCAAGTCCTTTCCAATATGTTGAGGAATGGTTTGTCATCTTCAAAAAGGAGAAAAATGTTGACCTAACACTCATACATTGTCCATATTTTGATGATGACTTAACTATTTCATTTATATGTATCTAATATGTCTATTTGAGATTGATTTCAGGTATTAGTTACATGAAAAGAATCAAGTCAATCAAGCCCTATATTGATCTAATACAAGCCAAAGTTAATGTGAATGCACTTGTGTGGAAAATGCCCTAAATAACTTAGGACATTTTTGTAATCCTTCGTATTGATGCTATGACTTGTAATTAATATGAGAAAAAACTAGGAGCACATAATACAAATGTTTAAGCACTCTGATGACAGTTTCCAAAATGCATCAAAGACGCCATGTTTAGCCAAGTTTCTTCTTAGAAAATCGACTGACACCTAGGATGGGTCTTGGAAATTGTCAGGTTTGATCAAGTTTGTCCCAAATCAAACTTGAGTGATGCCCTGCACAGACAAAGTGATCTAAAGTTATTGGTTGAGTTTCATCTAAGATAAATTCAGCTGACAACTCAAAATTAGTTTGTCAAATAGTGTAATTGGTCGAGTTCCCTTTATTAAAACTCGATCAACTACATTGTACATAGTGTGCAGAAAAAGTGTTTCTAGTCATTGGAGTGTTGCAAGAATAAAAAATAGATCTATTGCAACACCCCAAATGGCTAGAATTCATTCCAAAGTGCTTCTAGTGGCTAGTAGACATCCCTAACTAAAAATAGGGACCCTTTGGCTTCATCCCAAGTTTGCCTCTTATGCTCCTAGATATAGATGAGTGGATTTGTCTACAAAGAGCCCCTTTCTCTCTCTTCCTTACTAATCAAAACGTAATTATGAGTGAGATAGGCTATGTGTGAGAGATATACTCCATTGTACCCTTGTAAAGCTCTTAAATCTTCCTTTTCCCATCCCCTTTCTCGAGAGCAAAGTTGGTGAAAGCTTCTCAAAGGTGAAGGAGAAGGTGAAGGCTGAAGATCCTTGAGAAGATTGGGTAATTCCTTAAAGGTGGAAGACTTGTTGCAAGAGGGGAGTTCCTTGGTGAAGGTGTCCAACTCACTACAAAAGTGGGTAAGCCCTTGTAGAGGTTGAAGACTCCCACTCCAAGGATAGGTAAGAACTTGTAAGGTTTATTGGCTCCTTTTACTCCTTGAAAAAGAAGGTTAAGTATCCTTGCCCTGCAAAAGGAATGTCTTATTGTATGTCTTATAGTGGAATATAAGTATGCAATGGTTGTAAAATCCTATAGCTTGACCTCACTAGGTAGTGGATTGACTTTCTCCTAGTTTGGATTTTGGAATCACTCTACATAGCTTGTTCTTGATCTCATTAAATCTCTCTCATCCTTGCTATGTATGTTTAGTTGCACTCAATTTCCATATCTGTAATCTTATTTCTTGAAGTAACTTGAAGGTCTAACAAATTTGGCTTAAGTGGTTTTTATCTCTATTCACCCCCCTTCTAGAGCCTTTTGATCCAGCAATATGTCCCCTAAAACTCATACCCTACATTTAATTGGTTATACCAAGGAAAATATGAGTGACTTGTATTATGAGTAAAAGAAAATAGGGTTACGATTCATGTTCTAAGAAGAATAACAAGATGATAAGAGTATACAATTCTACAACTCTAAAATATACCAGTAACTCGAAGATAATAATTTCATAATAGAATCACTTTATCAATGTTAGTGTCGTACATGTTTACAAGAAAAGAAGACATGAATGTGAAAATATGAAAATTTGTTAATCTAACTAGATTTCTAGTAACAAAAGTAGGGAAAGATGGGCATGTTAGGAATATCTTGAGACGGATATTGAGATTCAGGGTTTTACAATAATAGTTTATTATGGTATCAACAAGGTATATAAGATGAATGACAATTAATGTGATGTGTTAAATGCACGAGGATTTTCTCATAAGAACTCATAATAATGAAAATATGATAAAATTTTATAAAGTAAGTAGATATAAGGAATGATAATGTAGAAACATGAACCTTATTATAGAATATATACATATATATATAATATAATCATAATATCTTTGTGGATAAGATATATCAGAAATATAGTAAGGTGTGTATCTGCATCATCTCAATAAAATTTATAGGAAGAACTTTCTATAGAGATGGTATAATTATAACATCCTAATTTTTAAGGATTCTATAATTCAGTTGCTCCACATGGTTGAATAGACCTAATAATATGCAAGGCACTATTTGAGACTAAAATATGAATAATATGACATTTTGAGATCCCATATATCTACCATGAATCATGATCTATGTATATTAATATTTTCTTGAGGTTCCTTGGAAACGAGTTTAAGAAATAGAATCATTTCTTTGTATAACTAAGTTAAATGTTCATGTTTATTTGGTCAAGTGACAAATCAGACTCTTTTTTACCTAAGTTTCTCATCAAAAATATGTTGAGTTCTTTAAAAGTTGATAATAAGAATAACTAAATTATACTATTCTTGTTCTGGGTTAGTCACCAAAATTAAAAATCTTAGTGGATCAAAATAGACTAAATAAAAAGCATTGACGATAAGCATATTACTATGCAAAGCTTTCATAAAGATATAGATATTTTGTTTGGAGCTATTAGTTTTGGGCTTGAATACTGTTACTTAACATTTGAACCATATTTAGAAATATGACTTGAGTGGTTAAACTATCTCTTTTAGGCTTTTTTTAGCATCATGGGCTTACTTATGATTATGCCCTGGTCAAAATTGGTAAGGATAAAGGTTGTGGAATGATCATGACAAAATAGGACGGCAGTTCCTTTAGTTA
The DNA here is from genome assembly GCA_963693085.1 of Alisma plantago-aquatica. Classification (NCBI taxonomy): domain Eukaryota; kingdom Viridiplantae; phylum Streptophyta; class Magnoliopsida; order Alismatales; family Alismataceae; genus Alisma; species Alisma plantago-aquatica. The sequence goes on along the minus strand of OY856413.1, from coordinate 804,831,440 downwards.
GGAAATTGAAACATGGTAGTTATTTTTTAGGAATGATATGACTAAAGCTTTGGTTTTTCATTTAAAGTTGTGGGTGAAATGAATTCATGACTTTAGTTCAACTAGTTAGTGATGGTGATGGGTGTGGTGAATGGTTCATGCGAGATATCTTCCTCTTAGCAGTGTTGAATATAACATGACATGGAGAAAAACAACATATAGAGGAGCACTTAATCCAAAAGAGTTGAAGGAGGCACGAATCCTCATCCTTTTTTTTGGGAGGAATAATGTGCTCAATGTTTTTTGTGTAACAACTAGGTTTTTAAAATCTAGGAGATTTGGATATTCTAGTAGATTTTGAGTGTTACTCAACCACTATTAGGAGGCCAAACCATGGTAGGAACTACACACATTTTATGGTTTGATACCACATCTTTTTGTATGGCGAGTGCCAAAAACCCTTTTCCACTAGTAGCGGACAAGGGCATCATGACACCTTTTTATAGTATCTGGGGGGATTGTGTCTACCTCACAAATAAATATAAGATCAAAAACCCTCCTAGCACTTGATTCCAAAAGGAGACATTGGTTTTGTGAGACCATGACTTTATATCAACCTTAATTTCCCTACAATCTTGATTATAATAATTGTGTGTTTGATCAAGTTTTATAATATCAATTGAGTAAGAGGTATCTCTAATTTGGTTCAATTTGTACTTTGTTGGCCCTAAATCCAATTTTCATTGCAAGCTGTGAACTTAATTATAAATTTTAAATTATTGGAGGACCTTGCAAATTTGTGTTTTCCTGCATACTCATAATTGTTTGAGACTTGATATCAATTGTCTAAGACATGAATTTAATATGACTTCAATTGTACCTTGTTTGCCTTGATTTGCAATTTCATGTATAATTGAGGACTAATATGCAATTTTACCCCAATTAAGGACTTTATTGTGAAATTGCGTATATCTTATGTAAGAGCATGCATTATTTAATGATCATACATAATTTGATGATCTTTGAACTTGTTTTGAATGGATTTCATCATCGTGTTTCCAACCCTAATTCTAGCTAAGTGGTGGTTAACGAGGACTGATGGAACTCTCAACCGATGAGAGTCATGGGCCTCTCAATCTAATGGAGTTCCTAGACCTATAAACTGATGGTAATTTGTACTCATCAATTGAAAATGCCTCTAAGATTTACAACCAATTGAAACCATGGACATGGAAACAGATAACAAGGCAAGCTTGACAACTAATGATGTTTCTAGGTTATCTACCAATGGAGCTTCTATGTACTCAAACCAATGGGATGTCTAACCTATGGAAGTGATAGACTGATGAAAATATTGTATATACCATTGGGAATGATTCCCAAACTGGTGATAATGCTAGTGTCACAGAACTATTTGTTACCCTCCTCCTACCCCCACTGACTACAGAGTTAGTGGCAGTAGTGATTGGGCGCCCATCCATAGAATGGCATGTAGTTTCACACACGCAATATATATGCAAAAGGCAATAACAAAACTAAAGAGATAACAAGATATTAAACATGTAGATAATAGATATGTACCCATTCCATTTCTAGCATCCGATTGGTGTTTCATTCACATAGTAGAGCCTTGAGTGCAGCGGATTTTCATTTGGCAACTAAAAGTTCGATAAACAAACCATATTAATGCTAAAGCACTAAGTACGTTATGTAAAGGCATGTGAGCAATTTAAGAGCAATAAAAAACTTCCTTTTCTAGAAACATGATCATAGTCAAGAAGAAGAAACAAAGCAAGAACACTTAACAATATCATTTTATACAAGCATGTTATAGCTTACTTTATCAATTATGTCAACATTAGGTTCAATAATGGTATTCTGAATATTATATTTGAGGTTTGTCAACGTAGAATACTCAAACGTTGAAGTATTAATGGTAGGAAAAATGTCTAAACCAAGTAAATAGTCAATCATTCATATGAGCATACATACAAGCAAGTCAATATCATAGTAGGGTCAAGAGGAAAACATACCTTGTGAGCAGAGTACAAGATTAAGATACTTGATTATAAAATCATAACTGGCATCTTAATTAGGTCTTAGCCATAGAGTCAGTGAATTGATCTTGAGATTACATCAAAGTATAATTGGATCAAAGATCAGCAAGATTAGGTCTCATTAATCATAAATTTGGTGATTGGATGTGTCACCTAGATCTAGGTACTCATTTCCTTCAACATTGTTTTCAACATCTCAACTAGTCATGCAAGTTCATTATAAAGTTATATCATACATAATGGATTCATCTAGGGCTTAAGGTGACACACCACAACTAAGATTAGCTATCACAAGATTAGGATTATACGATCTTAGAAGGGCAATCATGGGGTTCGATCAAGATTAAGCAACATAAGTATCAACATTATCATGCTAGTCATTTTGAATCATTAGCATGAAATAATGTCACATTAGAGTATAGGTGGAGTTTACTTGAGTTAAGTGTCATAGACATCACCAAGTTACTGATTTGAGATCATAATATAACATGGGTGATCAAAAGAGCAAGGTCTACTTAAGATTAGCAACTTGGTTATCAACATTCATACTAGATCATATATCAAGTCAACATTAAGGCTTTTAGTCACATTAGGTCACATGAATCATTCATGAGGGAAAAAGAGATGCAAGTCATGATAATTTACAAATTTCAAGGATACGTAAAAATCTTTGAGCAACTTTTGGTCAAGAAAGCCTAAGGTTCAACATTCATCACAAATGTGCACATAAGGCCATATTAAGCCACACTAAATGTCACAAGATCATCATTGAGGTCTAAGAAGGAACATGATTGAATTTGAGGGTGAATACTACTGATTTAGATGTTCAAAGCAACATATGGTCATTAGAGACACAAAGGACACATAAAAGGGCATAAAGTTCATTAAATAAGCATACATGTATCATTTTCAGTAAAAAAAAAAATAGGAGATCTATGAGTAGAATTAGATTATGGACCTATTTTTAGGTGGTAGATCTCGTTTTTCTGATCAAAATTCATATATTATTTGCCATAATAAGACAAAGGATGCATCTTTTGCAAAAATAACAAGAAAGTTCCTGCAAAGGACGATCTGGTCCCTTAGATTTAGATCTGAGGATCAAGAGAAGTGCCCGGGAGTGGTGCTTGGGCCGCTTCCTCTTTAGTGGGCCTGCGGCTGAGGGGCCTGTGTCCCAGGTAGCTGGGCTTCACCCCTAATCTGACGCTGGTGGACGCCGTGAGGCGATGGTCAATGTCCGACGACCGCGTCTGACTACCTGCAGCGGTCGTCTCTGTCACGTCCAGCCTGTGTGCGGGGCACGGTTGTAGCGGACTGTAACTCGCCGAAGTAGGCATGGTATTAAGGAAGGATGGTCCAAGTGACCCCAAAAGGAGCTGGCCAGTCTCGCCCTGGCCCCATGAAGCTGTCTATGGCCCTGTCTTCCTCCAAGAGGAGCAGAGGAAAGAAGTCCCAAAACGCACTTTGTGGCGGCGCTAGTTGTAGCGGGAAGGAGGAAGGATAAATTTGGGATGCTAGGGTTCCTGAAATGAGATGAAAGGAGTGCCAAAATTCTAGTAGAGAAGCTTTAAAGGAAAAAGAGGTGGTTAATTGGCGCCAAGGGCGAGAAAAAAAGGGTAGGTGAGAGGGGCAGTGCCATGGCCGCCGACCATGGTGAAGAGGTGGGAGACAAAATCTTAGCTGTGGGATGGAGAGTGAAATCTGTGGGTGGGGGATCCAAGGGCCGAGGTGTATTACTTTTGGGTTCGAGGCATGTGATTGGTTTAACTAAAGCTAGCCAGATCGCCAGACAAAAGGGGAGGAGCAATTGGGTCGCGCGCCAATTTAGGCCCACTAAGACTAAAGAAGCAACAAATCGAGGTTAAAATGTGATTAAAGTGAGGAATTTCAAATGGATGTAACTCAAGCTATGATGTTCCGATTGAGGTGATTTTTGAATCCTTTACATCTTAAAATGCATTTGATAGCAAGGAGAGTTTATTGTATGGGTGCTTTTATAAACCCATTCATGAAAAGATTTACATTGAAGAAGAGGACAGGCAGGCAACAAGCTGCGCCGCTAGTCCTTTTTGGATACGTAATGAGAGTTTACTGTATGGGTTGAATTTTGATTGCAAGTGGATGATACGTAATGAGCATGACACTTAGTCCAAAACTCAAGTTAAAATCATATATATGTATAAAGTGATACTTAATCAAATATAACACATCGATTGAGTGTAAAGAGACTTAAAGTCATCAAATTGAGGGTGAGAAAGATTATTCGGTTCAATAGAGCATCTAATGAGTCAAGAGGTACATAATTTGAATGAGAGAAAATCTAGGTTATCACATCCTCCCCGCCTTAAAAGATATCTTGTCTCCAAAATTAAATCAAGTCAGCAATAGAGATTGTATTTTCATGATTCTTATCATAATGCACTTGGTATTCCTTCAGCATTAGGCTATTTTAAAATTGAGCAATTGAGAACCATAGTCTATGTAAAGACACATGAACGTCAAATTCAGGAGATCATTACATAGATCACAACTTTTGAGAGATTATCTTATACATTACTAAATTTGGATAGATCGCATTTCAAGTCGGTTGGGTAGAGTTCAAAAGTAAGGCATGATTTCCTTTCCCAACATAGTGATTTCTAGATTCTACATGGGCCTAGGTGGGGTTATACATACACGATTGATATTTCATATTTCAACAATTCTAGACAAACATCATATTTCAACATAGTGAGTTTTTGTGCTCTAAATCGATGAAAGGGCCCACCCTAGTCCACATGGAGCTTAATCTTAAGTCATTAATCGAGTGATTTAACATAATCATCATTTCTCATTTTTGAGATTTGGGAACATGAAAGTCATTAATCATATAACGAGGGTGACCTCAAAATCCAAATGGGGTGATCATAGGAGTCAAATCAATATTTAGATCATTAATCATGAGTCAAGATTTCATTATTCAATATCAAAAGTCAAGATTGGACACCAAAGTCGTAGGTTCAAAAATTTCAAAGCTAAGTTTCTGATTACTACTTTAGATCTTAGGGGTGATTTAGGGCTCTACCCTCCCTAAAGTTTTATTAAGATGCCACGCATATTTTTCTTGAGGTTTTTCTAACAATATTCGAGCACATTAATTTTTGTGTAACTCTTTAACCCAAATTTTCTCCATCTCTTAGGGTGTGTATCATTTACTTTATGTCCCATCATTGGTCTCATGGGGACCTTCCCTCTTGGGCTTGGTCTTTATGATGGCCTTCCCTCCTAGGCTTGGCCTCTTGGTGACCTTCCCGCATGGGCTTGGTCTTCATGGTGGCCTTCCCTCCTAGGTGTAGCCTCTTGGTGGCCTTCCCTCATGGGCTTGGTCTTCATGATGGACTTCCCTCCTGTGCTTGGCCTCTAATTGTTAGTCACTTCTTCGGTGAATTTTTATTTTGTCCTTCAAAGATGGCATAATTGAGTTCAATGAATCATACGTCATGTATGTTCTTTCATGCTTTGTATACTTGATCCTTCAAATTTTTGGTGGCATTCAAGGTTACATCAATTCTTAAACTGATTGGTTTACTCCCCCTTCTAGGTGTGATCATACATCCATATACATTAACCGAGCAACACTTGATTGACAATTTGTGGTATCAACATCAATTTTATTATCATGGTATTTGAGGTTGATGAATGATATAGACTTTGGTCGTTCTAGGAAATCAACCACAAGCTATAGTCAACATCAACATATTTCTAGATTATTATCAAATCAAGATTTCAAGATCAGGCATCATTATCATCATAGACTTAACTTATTAGGGCTTAGGTCAAGATTTCAAAATCGTGTGGAAGTGGTTACCTTTTGAAACTATAAATAATCACCATCATGAGAACTTAGAGGCAATCATAATAGGTATGTGATCTAGGTTAGGGTAGTCATAAGTCAACTACCACCCTAATCTAGCACACTTATCTATATTAATCACGAGTCACCAAGCATATCTGAATAGGGTGAGCAACAATTGTCAGATCATACTTCATAGGTCATGATGTCGAAGATCGAGATCATAATAGGGAAACCACCATTTAATATTTTGGGAGTTCAATTTCATAATGACATACCCTTCCTTTCATGGTCAAGTTATGGGTAGATTCTTGGGATTCGATAAGTCAAATTGAGAACTCAAGAGTTTGAGCATAATAGTGAAAGATTGAGATCTAGGTCCCTCATATCATTCAAATTGAGTCTACAAAGAGGAATAATAGTCAATAGGGGATTTGCCTTTTATAACAAGTCTTCACATCCTAATCTATGGGTCCAAGGACATGGTCATTTCATGGCGTGATCATGCTACATATCTAATAGGGGAAGAGTTTGCTTAATTATGTTTGAGGTTGATCAACAATAGAGAAACATAGGTTTGATCAATAGGTTACCTCATCAAACATAGGGTATAGAACATAGGCTTCGTCCTATATCACCAACATCAAAGATTTACCTCAAACATAGAAAGTACTTATATCCAATTGGTAACATTGAGTTTGCATAAACTTTACACATGCGCACATCACTTTCATGAGTACTTCCATTTATCAAATAGGGTCTTTCATCAGAACATGGCATTATCATCTAGATCAACTTTCACGAGTTCAAATCAATTTTAGTTTTCCCCTACATAAGCTACCCATAATTGAGAAATCATGTGATTAATATTCAAGAGAAGAGAATCACATGAGGAGATAAGAAGACTAACTAATCATCTACTTGGGTGGCTATGGTGGTCCTTAAAGAAGAGATGAGATGCTAGAAGACTCTCTAAACTTTAAGGAAAGGATTTTAGTTCTCCCTAGGTTCTTAAGATGTGTTATGCCTTAAACACATGAGGCATGTGCGTATGGCTCTAATACCATTTGTCACAGAACTATTTGTTACCCTCCTCCTACCCCCACTTACTACAGAATCAGTGGCAGTAGGGATTGGGCGCTCGTCTATAGAATGACTCATCGTTTCACACAAACAATATATATGCAAAAGGCAATAACAAAACTAAAGAGATAAAAAGATATTAAAAATGGAGATAAGAGATATGTACCCATTCCATTTCTAGCATCGCATTGGTGTTTCATTCATATAGTAGAGCCTTGAGTGCATAGAATCTTCATTTGGCAACTAAAAATTCGATAAACAAAACATATCAATGCTAAAGCATTAAGTACGTTATGAAAAGGCATGTAAGAAGATTAAAATAAATACAAAACTTGCTTGGCTAGAAACAGAATCATAGTCAAGAAGAAGAAACAAAGTGAGAACAGTTAACGATATCATTCTATACAAGCATGTTTTAGCTTCCTTTATCCATTATGTCAACATTAGGTTGCATAATGGTATTCTGTATGTTATATTCAAGGTTTGTCAACATAGAATACTCAAATGTGAAAGTAGTAATCATAGGAACAATAGATCAACCAAGTAAGTAAGTAGCCAAGTATTCATATGAGCATACATACAAGCAATCCATTATCATAGTAGGGTCAAGAGGAAAACGCACCTCACGAGCAGAGTACAAGATTAAGATACTTGATTAAAAAATTGTAACTAGCATCTTGATTATATCTTGGCCATAGAGTCAGTTAATTGATCCTGAGATAACACCAAAGTATAAATGGATCAAAGATAAGAAAGATTAGGTCTCATTAATCATAAACTTTGTGGTTGGATGTGTTACCTAGATCTAGGTACTCATTTTTTTCAACATTGTTTTCAACATCTCAACTAGTCATGCAAGTTCATTATCAAGTTACATCATACATCATGGATTCATCTAGGGCTTAAGGTGACATACCACAACTAAGATTAGGTATTAAAAGATTAGGATTATACGATCTTAGAAGGGCAATCATGGGGTTCGATCAAGATTAAGCAACATAAGTATCAACACTATCATACTAGTCATTTTGAATCATTAGCATGCAAGAATGTCACATTAGAGTATAGATGGAGTTTACTTGAGTTAACTGTCATAGGCATGACCAAGTTACTGATTTCAGATCATAATATAACATGGGTTATGAAAAGAGCAAGGTCTACATAAGATAAGCAACTTGGTTATCAACATTCATATTAGATCATATATCAAGTCAACATTAAGGCTTTTAGTCACATTAGGTCACATGAATGATTCATGAGGGGAAAATAGATGAAATTCATGATAATGTAATGATTTTAAGGCTACATAAAATATATTTGATCAACTTTAGATCAAGAAAGCCTAAGGTTTAACATTCATCACAAATGTGCACATAAGGCCATATTAAGCCACACTAAATGTCACCATTGAGGTCCAAGAAGGAACATGATTGCATTTGAGGGTGAAGACTATTGATTTAGAGGTTCAAAGCAACATGAGGTTATTATAGACACAAAGGACACATAAAAGGGCATAAAGTTCATTAAATAAGCATGCATGTATCATTTTTAGTAAAAACAAGCAATTTATGAGTAGAATTATTATGGAATAATGTTTAGGTGGTAGATCTCGTTTTTTGATCAAAATCCATATATTATTTGCCATGATAGGATAAAGGATGCATATTTTGCAAAAATAACAAGAAAGTACCTCCAAAGGATGATCTGGCCCCTTAGATTTAGATCTGAAGGTCAAGAGAGGTGTCTGGGAGTGGTGCTTGGGCCGCTTCCTCTTCAGTGGGCATGTGGCTGAGGGGCTGATGCAATGATTTTGAGTCGCATTTATAGACTTGTTTGATATGTGTTTTATGCATTTATTAGTCATTTTCATGGTTAATGTTGCATAATTCATTCACTTTGGTCTATGCTACTTCTTTATGTCAAATTTCCCCGATTTCAAGCATTTTGAGTATTAATTATCAAAAGGATACGTTTAGTGTGAACTTATGTGGTTTCGTGTGTTAATTTCAGGAAAAACAAGTATATGCTACCATCGACGGTGGTCGATACCATCGACCGGACCACAGGTTGCCAACCGCAAGGACCAGACGAAGGTCGATACTATCGACAGGGATGTCGATGGTATCGAGATACCATCAGGTTGCTGGCGAGAAGTGAGTCGATACTATCGACCAAAATGTCGATACTATCGACGTGTAGAGCTACAGCGACACAAAAAGACAAAATCATCGCTACAGGTTCGTCGATACCATCGACCCGTGTCGATGGTATCGATATGACATCAGGCGCAAGACGAAAGAAAAGAAGGATTGTCGATATCGCGCAGGGTCGATACCATCGACCCGCGTCGATGGTATCGACATCGTCAGATATGAGTTTGTTTCAGATTAATCTTAATCGGACGGCTGTGATTAATTGACGACCGAATTCGGGAAATATACCTAATGACGGCACCCAAGAACCAGAGGAGGACGTCATTATCTGCGGCACACATCCCGGAGAGCAAGGAGAGAAGAACGGAGCATGAGAGCATGCCCCAGCCGATCCGGACGCTGAAGAAGACGATTTCCACCACCGAAAGGCGAGAGAACGTATTCCACGCCAAGGATCGATTGGATCTTCTCTGTTTAGGGGTTTTACCACTCAATCACGTTTTTCTTCATGTTTTCCTTTTTCTTCTCCACGTTGTACTCTGAGATGAACATGCGGGGCTAATCCCCTTTGTCTTTAGGACCGGGAGTAGCCCAGAAATTCATTGTATGACAATTTTATCATAGCAATTCATATCTTATCTCTTAAATCCGTGGTATAATTTCATTTTCTCAAATATATTATTATGCTTGATCACCATAATAATAATCTAATGCCCTTAATTGCTTTGAAAGAAGAATTAATGGTTGAAAAGAGACGGAATTTACATTAATTGACAAATCCCTTGAACAAGGTGGTGTAAGATTAATGGTGGATACTGAGAGATCGTTTACAATGCACCTAGTTTAGGGTATAGGTTACTACGACGGTGGAACCGACCTAGACATAGGTAGTGAATTGTACCACGACAGTGGGCAATTCTGATTTCAGGCCACTATACAGATAGAGAGATAAAATTGGGTGACTATATAGAATTTAATACAATGAAAACCTGTGGTGAAACCGCAATCCTAAAGATCTCCTTTTGAATTGATTAAACCAAACATTTAATCGATTGTTTTGTTTTGTTTCATTTTTATTTTCTTTTAATTTTAATAACAACTCTCAACTATTTAATCGGCTTACCTGATCGCGAGCAGTTAGTAGGAGTCTCCGACGATTTCACGTATCCCTGAGTTCGACTCGGGCCTCACAAAGGCCTATATTACTTCGACGCGTTCACTTGCGTTTCTGCGCATGGTAAATTTGCATCAAGTTTTTGGCGCCGTTGCCGGGGATACGGCGAATTGTCGACACTACGAGTGCTACAAGCGGCCACTCTAGACCACATTTTTTTTTAATTTCAAAAATTCATAATCTATTTTCTAAATATTTGCAATCGTCAAGCACTGTACTAAATTTGATTTTTCTATTTGCAGGTACTGTGCATGGTGCAGACGCGTAGTACAGACTACACAAGGCACGCACCATAGGTTCAATTGTCAGGACCGGAAGACGAGGAGGACTATATTCAAGACCATCTGGAAGAAATAAACTCAGAATCCGAACAAGAAGAGATGGAGGAGCCACAGACAATATGGGAGAAGATCAAGGCTTCTTCCTCATCCGCTTCTAAGGGGCCGATCAAGAAGCAAGCGGTGAATATTCCGACATAAAAGATTGATCCGGCTTTAATCAATTTGGTAAAGTCGAACGCATTCCATGGGCTTAAGAATGAAGATCCAGTTACGCACATCAGCCAATTTGTGGAAACTTACGACATGGTCAAGATTGACAAATTTCCGCAGGATGTACTCTACCTAAAGTTGTTCCCAAGTTCTCTCGCGGGAGCTGCACGAGAGTGGTTGCACAATCTCGACGACAAATATGTGGAATCATGGAACCATATGGTCGAGGTTTTCTTTGAAAGGTTCTTCCCGCCCGAGAAGACCAATGATTTGATCAGAAAGATTCACAATTTCACTCAGAAGGCACGTGAGACCTACTCGGAGACGTGGGAACGTTTTCATATTATGTTAAGGAGGTGCCCACACCATGGTCTGGATAAGGAGAAGCAAGTCAAGATCTTCTATTTTGCTCTCTCCGAGCATGATAGAAGCAACCTCGATTTAGCAGGTTTGGGATTTTTCTTGAACAACACAGATACCAGGTGTTGGGAGATTCTGAAGAATATGGCGAAAAAGCAATCTTGGGGCAATAGGGATGCACCGGAACAAGTTAAAGCTGCAGGTGAATCCAGAGCCATAAAGGAGCTGAATGACAAGCTAGATCTTCTAGCCAAGAAATTGCTAGCCAAGGAAGATGCATCGTCTGATGAGGAAGCCCAAGTCAAATTCATGCAACAACAGGGCTATAGAAACAATGATTATGCTTGGAGGAGGGACAAGAAGTTATCATGGAAGGACCCCAATAATTTCCTACAAGAACCAGATGCAAAGCCACAACCTAGAGCTGAAGATAAGAGCACCGAGTTGCTTAGTCAAATGGTATAGCAGAATCAGGAGATGATGAGTATGTTCAGTAAGCAACTGCAGTCCCAGGGTGACATCTTGACCAAATTTGGGCAGACACTTCAGAGTCATGGAGCACAAATGCGGGCGTTAGAAACCACCGTGACCCAGATTTCAAATGAAGTGACGGCCATCAAGCTTTCCAATCAGCAGAGACAGGTTGGGAATGTAGATGTGGTTCAAGCACATCATCAAGTTAAATACATGTCTATGATGAATGAGGAAGAACCCCAGGTGGCAGAGATAAAGGACCAAAGAAAAATGATGTTTGATACGGAGGCTATACCTGCAATACCGTATCCTCGCAGTCATTATGGACTACCAGGCGGATACACTCCTTTCAGAAAATCCCGCCAAGAGCCCATGATGGTCACGCCCCTGCCTAGGCAAGAAGAGCAATTGAAGGTCATTCGTCCAGGTGTTGATACATCCATTACGAGAGAGGAGCCCAAGCAAGTTATACATGTTGATGATGTTCCTACAAAGTCTACGCCAGAGGGAGTCCTTGAAGCAAGCTTAGGGGAGCTTGCCCTGAAAAGCTCATATGTGCCACCTCATAAGCGTGTGAATGAGAAAATTGTGTCTAGTCCGGACAGCCCCAGGCTGAAGAAAGAGCACCGGCATTACAAAAAATTCTTGGAGATGTTCAGAAAACTTCATATAAACATTCCATTAGTGGAAATGATTGAGAAGATTCCTGCCTACGGGAGGTTTTTCAAAGAAATCATCAACAAGAAGAGGCAGATTAAAGACACAGATGTTTGCCGGATGAATGAAATGGTGAGCTCAATCATCCATGGGAGTTTTCCATAGAAGAAGAAAGACCCAGGAAGTTTTTATATTCCGTTCTCGATAGGCGATCGGCACTTTCCACGAGCCCAATGTGACTCAGGGGCAAGCATTAACCTTATGCCACTGTCCACATTTAAAAAGCTTGGGTTGAAGGACATGAAGAAGTCAGTGGCAACTATTGAGTTGGAAGATGGGTCCATTGTAAGGCCATACGGAGTTTGCGAAGATGTACTTGTCAAGGTGGACAAGTTCATTTTTCCTGTAGATTTCGTCATCATGGATATGCCACAGCTTCAAAGTTGTGAAATGCTATTTGGTAGGCCGTTTCAAGCAATGGCCGATGTAGTCACTGCAATTGGGAGAGGTACGCTGATGTTAGGGATTGGTCAAGATCGAGTGGAGTTCAAGCTACCGCACGATCCTTTAGGCACCTTCCCCAAAGTACCAAGTTGATGAGGAGCTTCAAGTCATCTAGCCTAAGACGTTAAATAAGGCCGCTTGTTGGGAGGCAACCCAACCATTGGTACTTTAGTTTAGTTCCTTTACATTCGTAGTTTGAATTGTTTTAACTTAGTTTTTAGTGTCAAAAAGATATCGTGATCGTTTGCTACATGTGCAGGACTGAGGCAGAGTCGATACCATCAACCCTTGAGTCGATGGTATCGACCATGGTACAGGTTGGTGACTGCAGGAATCGCACTGCATCGATACCATCGATGGCCTTGTCGATGGTATCGACACACCAACAGGCAGATCGCAAGCAGAGGTCGATGGTATCGACATGGGTGTCGATACTATCGAGATATCTGGAGATTTTCAGAACGAATCGTCTCAGGAAAGTCGATACCATCGACGGGCGTGTGGATGGTATCGACACTGTGATAAAGTGAATTTTCTAAATCCTTTTATACCTTAATTCCTTAATCTTCAATATATCTTAAAACCCTAATTCTCCTAAAAGTTAATTAGTCATTCTATGATAAGAATCCTAAACCCAAACTTTATCAACAGGTGGGGTATGTTATGGGGAGGCTATGGTCCAAATTTCGTGTCATTTGGACATTCCTAGCTCCCTCTATGATTTTTACAAGTTTGATTAAGATTTACCTAAATAATGTCACGATTAAGATCATTTAACCTATGGTTTCCTTTTCATTTCTTTGTCACGCGGTGCTGACGTCAGCAATCCGCGGACCTACCCTCGCAAGCCTTCCCGACCACCCGATGGCGCGCCCAGGGATCGGACGGCCATGGGGTCATCCCTAACCTCCGGTCAATCCGCGAGATCGTGGATGCAGCCACCTCGAGCAAGGGGCGACCCACTCCCCGCCTCTATGCGCCACCTCGCGCCAAACGAACCGAGGCACTGCCCCCACCTCATCTCCACGAACTCGCCAACCCCTCACACGACCCCCAGAAACGAGAACGCCGCCTCGCACGACTTCACCTGTGAGTCCCCGTCTCCAACCGCAGTTGAGCCCAATTGGGCATACACTCCTCGATCGACCTCGCGCCTACTTAAACCCCCACGAAGCTCCCCTGACGTCCCTTTAGCGCACCCCTTCCTCCAATTTGCCCAAAGCAACCCGGCGTCGCTCCATCCTCAAGCTCTTCTCCTTCGGTCTGTCCGCCGCCGTCGAAGTGCTGGACGAGGCCCCTATCGGATTGCTCGTCCCCAATTGGCCACACCCGAAGCTCCGAGGCACCTCCACCTGCCTTGGCGGCCCCTCACCGCAAAGAATCATCGCCTGCTCCTCCCTCTCCCTTCACCCTCCGCCGCGAGCTCTGCACCTCGCCGGATTCCTAGTCGACCCGACGACTCGCGGGGAGCCACGGTCCCCAAGCAGGCTGTCCGAGCTCGACTCGTCCCCACGAAGGTGCTCCTGACCTCAATTTCTCGCGAGAAGCAGCGCCGCCGTCGTTCGAGCTCGCCGGAGTACCTTCCCCCTACCTGTTGCTCGCGAGTGGAGCAAGAAGGAAGGAGACCCGGTCGGTTTAGCTGGGCCGATCGCGTGAACCGCGGTTCACCAGGTAAACCGCCCGTGACCCGCCTCAGCCGGCTCGGCTTTAGACGCGCGCGATCTCGACCGTTGGATCTGAACATCCAACGGTCCGCGCTTTTCCTTTCTTTTCTATTTTTTTCCTTGAATTTCAGTTTTTAACCTAATCTTGAGAAATTCGTAGAAATTAGTAGGAGTGTCAGAAAAATATGAATAAATACTCCATTTTGATCTGAAAAATGCAAGGATCACGATTATGGCATCAGCTGACCCTAATTATGACTCGAGTGAACTCTTATATTTAATTATGTTCATATCTTGTTTAATTAATTAGAAAATGCTCGAATCTCTTTTAAATCACCAAAAATCTGTGATAATCATCTTTTTGCACCCTTATCATCCTAGGACAATCAGATCCTTTTATTATGACTCAATTACCAGTAAAACCTATTTACTTCTTCTTTTCCCTACTTTGACCTATCAAGATATGCATAAATAGTTATTATGCTCTTTAAAATCCTGATTCTGACTTTATGATCCTACTTTGATGAGACAATGATAATCTTGGACTCAACCCCATACTCTCTGACCCATACTCTAATATCATGACTCCAAATCTATAAAGGGCCTTTTATATACTCTTTAGAATATGTGTAATTCAAATAATATATCTAATAAATACCAAATCTCCAATGATTTCAGGAAATCAAAGGTACCAGTGAGGAGCATCTCTGGACTCCCCACTTCTGAATAGAAGGTACGCCAGTACCCTCATTTGGCTTATATTAGTGCTTGGGTGTACTATACTTATTAAAGTCTTGGCTTATAATGATGTTGTTTTTGGGTCTTGATGTATGATGATTTTGGAACAATATTTTATGATGATGTTGTATTTGGGTCTTGATGTATGATTGTTTTGGAATAATATTTTGTTTATATATGGTATATTACCACACATGAACATAAAGGCTTGTTCCATTATATTGTTAGCACTATATCTCTTTGGTAAGCATAGTGCTGAAAGGTGATCTATCTCTTTGGTAAGCAGATCACCATAAGAAATGATCTATCTCTTTGGTAAGCAGATCATGAGGCCATAAAGCATCTATCCCACTGGTAGGCAGATGCACAAGTATATAATGGAAAAATAAACCTAAAATGTCTTTGAATTTCTAAGCAAACTTTATGGTTAAGGAATATGTCTATTTTTCTTACTAAACTGTGCTAAAGTCCTAGTTTATTTTCTCCTACCATGCTTATTATTATTCTTCTGCTTTGCCAAGATATGATGAGTGGTTTTGAAGACACGTAGGCGTACTCAGTACAATATATTTATATATTGTGCTGACGTGTACCCATTGCAAATGCTTTTCTATAGGTACCTTCTACTCATGATGCTTATGATGAAAGAAGATGATGTTGCTACTCTGTATGCTGGCTTACAAATCAGATCTGTCATGGGGATGCTAAAGCTAAATGGGACTCCTAGATTATGTTTCTTTTTCTTCTGTACTTAGTTTCTCATGTATTAAGTTTCTTCTGTAGAACTCCTATGCCTTCGGGCCCCTATGTAATGAACAAGTTGGTTTATGTATGGAAGCTTTTTATTTGGTGCATTTATATATTCATGTGTTTGATCCACTCAGGGACGGGCAACTTTAACTCTATTGTACCCCTTATGTTGGCGCCTGAGGTGTACAGTGGAGTTAGGTTGTTAACCCGTGACAGATGGTATCAGAGCGGTCACATGAATCAATATAGATGTATTAAATAATTGGCAACCTTACCTAGACCTAGGGTAACCCACATTTAGCAGTAACTTGCCGAGGTGTCTAGAAGGGTACCTTGCGGAGGGTTCTGACATAATACTCTCCCCATCCGTTTTCACGGTGCGAGGGTTCCCGTCGCAAGCTATCTGTCTGGCTAACGCAATTATTGTTAAAGTGGGCACCCTTACCTTAGAAAAATCCTTCCTCTCATCTTTTCTCAATTAAGGACTACCCCCCCAACCAACCTATTTAGTGAGTAATACACCCTAGGTTTCTCATCTATTTCTCTCTCTCATGACCATGATCGATGACATACTCTCCCTATTATGTGGGTAGGTTAGGAAAATGGGAACAACTAAAAGACATGAAAAATTTGGAAAATGCATGATATGATTGTTAAATCTTTAACACCTGCTTATGATTTATTACAAACAAATCTCTAAACTATCTTTTGTACCAATCTTGCAGATGCCTCCAAAAACTAGGTCCAAGAGAACAAGATCTAGTGATGGTTCTGGTGATGAATCTGAAACCCGTCCTAATAAGACCATGGCTGTAGGAAATTGGGAAGAACAAAAGAAGGTGATGTTGGAATGCATGCATGCCCTAGCCCTAAAAGAAACCAGCAATAGTGCCTCATCCTCTAGGACAACCCATGAAACCACCATTAGTGACTTCCTTAAGCTCAAACCCGAAACTTTTCATGGAGAAGACTTAGGTGAAGTCCTAGATAAAGCCGATGCATGGATCATATCTGTTGAAAATGCCTTTAGAGCCCTTAAGTGTCCTGAGGAAGATAAGGTCACCTTTGCTACCTACCAACTTAGGGGGTCCGCGAAGTTGTGGTGGGAAAATTATTACCATACACGAGAACTTCCAGATGCCCCCATAGGTTGGGAGGAGTTCAAGGGGATCTTTACCAACCGTTTCATGCCCATATCAGCTAGGAAGGAGAAGAAGAAACAGTTCAATAACCTCACCCAAGGAAACCTATCTGTTGCAGACTATGTTAGGGCCTTTAGACTCCTAGAGCGCCATGCTCGCAACCTTGATGAAGATGAAAAGATTGAACACTTCATAGATGGCCTTAACCAAGAAATCAAAGTCCACCTTTGCACCACCACCCATCTTACCTTTGAAGCTGCCATCAACAATGCCCTTACCCAAGAGAGAACCTTAGGAAAAAGCAAAGCACCAAGCTTGAAATACCTGGGTCTAACCGATGCATGCATCACCAAGGGTAAAGAGAAGGAAAATGATAAGAAGAAGCCTAACAGCCATGGCATGGGCAGAGGAGGAGGAAATCACCATAGGGGTCGATCGTTCCGAGGAGGACCAAACCGGGGAGGCCGAGGACGAGGTGGACCATACAGGGGATCATCTTCAAATCCCAACCATTGCAGAAACTGTGGAGGAGTACATGTTGGAAAATGCAAGTTTGAGAAGCCTGTATGTTACTACTGCAAGAATGAAGGGCATATGAGGTACAATTGCCCAAATCTGGTCCAAGGGGCACCTCAGAATCGTCCTGCCCCATTGCCTCAGCCTGGAGCTCCACCTGCTCAACCAGCTGTTCCTATAGCTCAGGCTCAGCCAGAACATCGACAGGGCCGAGTCTTTGCGATTGATGCAGAGGAAGCCAAAGTCAATGATAACCATCTGATTGAAGGTAATAATGTTAAAAGTTTTCGTTCTTTTTATCTTTGAAGACCATGACCTCATATAAAAAAATCATAATGTAGGTATGATATATCTCCAAGATCATCCTGTTGTGGCCCTATTCGATTCAGGATCAACACATACGTTCATATCTAGAAATCTTGCTTCCATGCTCAAGTTCGAGATCAATGATCTAGGTTATATCTTGGATGTGACAACTCCCAGTGGCAAAATTTATACTTCTCTCCAGAAAACCAAAGCCTTGCCTTTTTCTTTTGGCGGTCATAAATTTCAATCTGCTTTTATCCTTCTTGATATGGAAGATTTTGATCTAATTTTGGGGATGGACTGGCTTGTCTCCAACTTTGTTATGCTTGATTGCCGAGGCAAGAAAGTAATCTTTTGTGCACCCGATTCAAAACCTTTGACTATTTCTGGGAGAAAAGAAAGACACCGAAATATGATTATCTCTTCTCTTAAAGCTGAAACCTTGATAGCCAAGGGATGTAGAGCCTACCTTGCTGTTGTATCCATGCCTGATCCTAAGGTGAGACCTATAGAGAGCTTGGATGTGGTGAGAGATTACCCGGATGTGTTTCCTGAGGAGCTTCCAGGGCTGCCTCCAGATCGTGAGATTGAGTTCTCAATTGAGTTAGCACCGGGCACCGCACCAGTCTCTAAGGCACCTTATAGGATGGCACCTGCCGAGCTTGCAGAGCTCAAGAAACAAGTAGAAGAACTTCTTGATAAAGGCTTCATCCGTCCTAGTACTTCTCCTTGGGGTGCTCCCGTTCTCTTTGTCAAAAAGAAAGATGGGTCAATGCGAATGTGTATTGATTATCGCATGATCAACCAAGCCACCATTAAAAATAAATATCCCCTTCCAAGAATTGATGACTTGTTTGACCAGCTTCGCACTGCCACTGTGTTCTCCAAGATTGACCTTAGATCAGGTTATCATCAATTACGAGTAAAAGATGGTGATATTCCAAAAACAGCTTTCAGAACTAGATATGGACATTATGAATTCATGGTGATGCCTTTTGGCTTGACTAATGCTCCTGGAGTGTTTATGAACCTGATGAACACTGTCTTCCAGCCGTTTCTTGACAGTTTTGTTGTGGTATTCATTGACGACATTCTTATATATTCAAATTCTGTTGATCAACATCGTGAACATCTCCAGAAAGTCCTTGATGTTTTGAGAGCCCAGAAATTGTATGCTAAATTATCTAAATGTGAGTTTTGGATTGACCAAGTCATGTTTCTTGGCCATGTCATTTCGGGTGGGAAAATTTCTGTTGACCCTGCCAAAGTTCTAGCTGTCCTTGATTGGAAAGCCCCTACCAATGCTTCTGAAATTCGTAGCTTTCTTGGTCTAGCTGGCTATTACCGTCGCTTCATCCTTAATTTCAGTAAAATAGCCCTTCCCATGACTAAACTTACCAGAAAAGATGCAAAGTTCGTTTGGACTCCTGAATGTGAAGCTAGTTTCCAAGAATTGAAATCCCTCTTGACTTCTGCTCCTGTTTTGACTTTACCTTCTGGGAATGATGGTTTTGTAATTTATTCTGATGCTTCTAAAAGGGGTCTGGGCTGTGTCCTTATGCAAAGCGGTAAAGTTGTTGCCTATGCCTCTAGACAGTTGAAACCTAATGAAGTCAATTATCCAACTCACGATTTGGAATTAGCTGCCATTGTCTATGCTCTTAAAATCTGGAGACATTATCTGTATGGTGCTACCTTTGATATATTCACAGACCACAAGAGTCTCAAATACCTCTTGACTCAGAAGGATCTCAATCTTCGACAGAGGAGATGGTTGGAGTACCTCAAAGACTATGATTTCACTATTGCATATCATCCAGGCAAAGCCAATGTTGTAGCTGATGCTCTTAGTCGTAAGAAGTCGATTTGTGCATCGATGCATCTGGAACCTTCATCTTCTGAGTCATCTCAAGCAGAATCGAGCTCTATTATTTTGGCAAACATCAATATTATTCCTAGTCTTCTTTCTGAACTCCTGATATCTCAAAAGAACAGCCCTAGTTTGGAGGAGATGACAGCTCTTGTAGCAAAGCCCCAGACACATCTATCTGTTGGTATGGACGGTGGACTAAGGTACAAGCATAGGATGTGGGTACCTGAAGAGTCAGAGATTAGGAAGCGTATCCTGCAAGAAGCACATGGGTCTAAGTATTCCATACATCCTGGATCTACTAAGATGTATAAGGACCTGCAGAGACACTTTTGGTGGAGGGGTATGAAGAACGATATCGCTGAGTTTATCTCTAAGTGTCTCACTTGCCAGCAGATTAAGGCCGAGCACCAACGTCCCGGTGGTCTATTGCAACCCTTACCAATTCCCGAATGGAAATGGGAAAATATCACCATGGATTTCGTGGTGGGACTACCCAGGACCAGGAAGGGTCATGATGCGGTTTGGGTCATAGTAGACCGGTTGACCAAGTCTGCACATTTCTTACCTATGCGGACTACAAACAAGGTTCCTGAGCTTGCTGAGTTGTATATAAAGGAGATTGTACGACTACATGGAGTACCAGTTTCGATAGTTTCAGATCGAGATCCAAAGTTCACATCACATTTATGGAAGCAGGTGCAGAACGAACTGGGCACACAGTTGAACTTCAGCACAGCCTATCATCCCCAAACCGATGGCCAATCAGAACGTACTATCCAAATCTTAGAAGATCTCCTCAGAGCATGTGTCTTAGATTGGGGAGGATCTTGGGATTACTACCTTCCATTAGCAGAGTTCGCCTACAATAACAGCTATCAATCTAGTATTGATATGCCACCCTATGAAGCTCTCTATGGTAGGCCATGTAGATCTCCTCTCCATTGGGATGAAGTTGGGGAAAGGAAGATGCTTAAGTCCGAGGAGTTACAACTATATGCTGATAAGGTGTCTTTGATCAAGCAGAGGTTGAAGCGGGCCCAGGATCGTCAGAAGTCATATGCAGATGCACACAGAACGGACAGACAGTTCAATGATGGTGACTATGTATTCTTGAAAATCAGACCTATCCGTGCCATAGCCAAGAACAAGGGGAAGCTTAGTCCGAGATACGTGGGTCCTTTCGAAGTTCTGGAGCGCATTGGCGAATGTGCTTATCGACTTGCTCTTCCTCCGCAGTACAGCATGATGCATAATGTCTTTCATGTATCCAACTTGAAGCAGTATGTGAAGGATGATAGTCATGTGCTGAATCATGAGCCTCTTGAGTTACGGGAGAACCTATCTTATCCAGAACAACCTACAAAGATTCTCGACTCTAGGGTAAAGGAGCTCAGGAATAAGCAGATTCCGATGGTGAAGGTACAGTGGAACCATCACGGTGCAGAAGATGCCACCTGGGAGCTACGAGCAGACATGGAACGACGTTTTCCTCACCTCTTTCATCCAGTTTAATTTTGAGGACAAAATTTCTTTTAAGGTGAGTAGGATGTGATAAAGTGAATTTTCTAAATCCTTTTATACCTTAATTCCTTAATCTTCAATATATCTTAAAACCCTAATTCTCCTAAAAGTTAATTAGTTATTCTATGATAAGAATCCTAAACCCAAACTTTATCAACAGGTGGGGTATGTTATGGGGAGGCTATGGTCCAAATTTCGTGTCATTTGGACATTCCTAGCTCCCTCTATGATTTTTACAAGTTTGATTAAGATTTACCTAAATAATGTCACGATTAAGATCATTTAACCTATGGTTTCCTTTTCATTTCTTTGTCACGCGGTGCTGACGTCAGCAATCCGCGGACCTACCCTCGCAAGCCTTCCCGACCACCCGATGGCGCGCCCAGGGATCGGACGGCCATGGGGTCATCCCTAACCTCCGGTCAATCCGCGAGATCGTGGATGCAGCCACCTCGAGCAAGGGGCGACCCACTCCCCGCCTCTATGCGCCACCTCGCGCCAAACGAACCGAGGCACTGCCCCCACCTCATCTCCACGAACTCGCCAACCCCTCACACGACCCCCAGAAACGAGAACGCCGCCTCGCACGACTTCACCTGTGAGTCCCCGTCTCCAACCGCAGTTGAGCCCAATTGGGCATACACTCCTCGATCGACCTCGCGCCTACTTAAACCCCCACGAAGCTCCCCTGACGTCCCTTTAGCGCACCCCTTCCTCCAATTTGCCCAAAGCAACCCGGCGTCGCTCCATCCTCAAGCTCTTCTCCTTCGGTCTGTCCGCCGCCGTCGAAGTGCTGGACGAGGCCCCTATCGGATTGCTCGTCCCCAATTGGCCACACCCGAAGCTCCGAGGCACCTCCACCTGCCTTGGCGGCCCCTCACCGCAAAGAATCATCGCCTGCTCCTCCCTCTCCCTTCACCCTCCGCCGCGAGCTCTGCACCTCGCCGGATTCCTAGTCGACCCGACGACTCGCGGGGAGCCACGGTCCCCAAGCAGGCTGTCCGAGCTCGACTCGTCCCCGCGAAGGTGCTCCTGACCTCAATTTCTCGCGAGAAGCAGCGCCGCCGTCGTTCGAGCTCGCCGGAGTACCTTCCCCCTACCTGTTGCTCGCGAGTGGAGCAAGAAGGAAGGAGACCCGGTCGGTTTAGCTGGGCCGATCGCGTGAACCGCGGTTCACCAGGTAAACCGCCCGTGACCCGCCTCAGCCGGCTCGGCTTTAGACGCGCGCGATCTCGACCGTTGGATCTGAACATCCAACGGTCCGCGCTTTTCCTTTCTTTTCTATTTTTTTCCTTGAATTTCAGTTTTTAACCTAATCTTGAGAAATTCGTAGAAATTAGTAGGAGTGTCAGAAAAATATGAATAAATACTCCATTTTGATCTGAAAAATGCAAGGATCACGATTATGGCATCAGCTGACCCTAATTATGACTCGAGTGAACTCTTATATTTAATTATGTTCATATCTTGTTTAATTAATTAGAAAATGCTCGAATCTCTTTTAAATCACCAAAAATCTGTGATAATCATCTTTTTGCACCCTTATCATCCTAGGACAATCAGATCCTTTTATTATGACTCAATTACCAGTAAAACCTATTTACTTCTTCTTTTCCCTACTTTGACCTATCAAGATATGCATAAATAGTTATTATGCTCTTTAAAATCCTGATTCTGACTTTATGATCCTACTTTGATGAGACAATGATAATCTTGGACTCAACCCCATACTCTCTGACCCATACTCTAATATCATGACTCCAAATCTATAAAGGGCCTTTTATATACTCTTTAGAATATGTGTAATTCAAATAATATATCTAATAAATACCAAATCTCCAATGATTTCAGGAAATCAAAGGTACCAGTGAGGAGCATCTCTGGACTCCCCACTTCTGAATAGAAGGTACGCCAGTACCCTCATTTGGCTTATATTAGTGCTTGGGTGTACTATACTTATTAAAGTCTTGGCTTATAATGATGTTGTTTTTGGGTCTTGATGTATGATGATTTTGGAACAATATTTTATGATGATGTTGTATTTGGGTCTTGATGTATGATTGTTTTGGAATAATATTTTGTTTATATATGGTATATTACCACACATGAACATAAAGGCTTGTTCCATTATATTGTTAGCACTATATCTCTTTGGTAAGCATAGTGCTGAAAGGTGATCTATCTCTTTGGTAAGCAGATCACCATAAGAAATGATCTATCTCTTTGGTAAGCAGATCATGAGGCCATAAAGCATCTATCCCACTGGTAGGCAGATGCACAAGTATATAATGGAAAAATAAACCTAAAATGTCTTTGAATTTCTAAGCAAACTTTATGGTTAAGGAATATGTCTATTTTTCTTACTAAACTGTGCTAAAGTCCTAGTTTATTTTCTCCTACCATGCTTATTATTATTCTTCTGCTTTGCCAAGATATGATGAGTGGTTTTGAAGACACGTAGGCGTACTCAGTACAATATATTTATATATTGTGCTGACGTGTACCCATTGCAAATGCTTTTCTATAGGTACCTTCTACTCATGATGCTTATGATGAAAGAAGATGATGTTGCTACTCTGTATGCTGGCTTACAAATCAGATCTGTCATGGGGATGCTAAAGCTAAATGGGACTCCTAGATTATGTTTCTTTTTCTTCTGTACTTAGTTTCTCATGTATTAAGTTTCTTCTGTAGAACTCCTATGCCTTCGGGCCCCTATGTAATGAACAAGTTGGTTTATGTATGGAAGCTTTTTATTTGGTGCATTTATATATTCATGTGTTTGATCCACTCAGGGACGGGCAACTTTAACTCTATTGTACCCCTTATGTTGGCGCCTGAGGTGTACAGTGGAGTTAGGTTGTTAACCCGTGACAGACACATTCACACACAGAAGGCGGCGGCCGGGCCTCGTGAGGGTTTGCCCTAATCAGAGAGTCGATACTATCGACTCGCGTCGATAGTATCGACGCACCACGTCAACGATCTGTGAGGAAAGATCAACGGCGATCGCAGCAACTAAGAAGTCGATCCGGGGGATGGGTCGATACCATCGACTCGCATCGATAGTATCGACGCGTCAGCAATCCGGGCCTCGCAGATCCAGCCATCGACAACCGTCGATACTCACAGAGGTACGGATCGTGCTACCCGTGTTGATACCATCGACTCACGTCGATGGTATTGAGGGCATACAGTAGCACCGGCCACAGCTATATATGAGGAGTATTTGTGTCAGATGACATCACAACTCCAGTGCAATTCTCCTTGACTTGTGCTGAGCGTGTTCTAGAGCTATCCAAGCCCGACGACAAGCAACACCGAGCAAGTTCTTCATCGAGCGGAGATTCACTTCTACGATCTTCACCGAGCTCCCTTTCTATTCCTCTTTCTGTTGCAATCATGGGGCATGTAGCTGGTGCATCATCTTCACGCGCCAACCAGATGGAGATCCCGGAGTTTGTGCCACCTCCGACCGCGTCAGTTGCACGCCTGCGGCTGATTCATCCATCCACGGAGGTGAAGAAGATATACGAGGAGATTCTAAAGAGGAAGATTGAGCTGACCTGTTATGTTGAACGGGAAACCATCCGCAACCTCGGGTTCGAAGCGAACCTTGACTACGTCCTGAAGGGTCAGGCCCGACACATGGGAAGACGGCCTGACGAGCTGGAGTTTCATGCAGATGGCCAGCCGTTCTTCGGCGAGTGGCCTACTTACAAGGAGTTGGTGGCTGAGTTCATGGCGTCACTGGACGTCTGCGTCGTACCCAACGATGTCATAGCCACCGACCACGAGTGGATCAAGGGTCGGGTGTCATTCTGGCTGTACAACAACAACTACACCCTTACACTCCGGCAGTTCAACAAGATCTTTAACTGGAATCACTCGCAACATGATTACCGGCGACCGGACAACCGCACCGACTACGATGCAATCTTCGTTGAGCTGGTTACGGTGCCGCCGGGCAAGTCAGTAAGCTACCATACTGCTGCGGTAGCTGATTTTGAGCACCCCTTCATCCGGATACTGCACCGGATGCTGAGTTCTACATTGTTTGCTCGGGGTGATTTGGCCCTCAGCAAGTTTCTGGAGACGGACTTATTCTTCTTGTATAAACTCTTGAAGCGTCAAGAATGCAACTGGGGTGCCTTCTTTTTGCAGGGAGTTTTGGCGGTGAAGAGGAGTACACGGAAAGCGTCGATTTACTTTGGCGGGCTTATCACCAAGCTGGCTTTCTACCTTGGGTTGAATTTCCAGCAGCTTACTCCTCTCTCCACCAGGAGCAAGGTGAACTTGCAACATCTGCACTGCTCCAACCTCATCCTTCTTCAAGATGGTTTGGCTTATGCGCACTGCCACGTCAACCATGCTTACCAAGAATGCTCGCTTCCTGATCCGGTCTTCAACATTGAAGGGGCGCAACACTTCTGATGGCCGATCATAGCCATCGCTGACTCCGATGAAGATGGCGGCAACGACGACGATGGAAATGACGATGAGGCTAAAGAGGAAGAGGAGGCCTTCACACCTCTTTGGGCATGAGTGGCACCACGGAAGCGTCCTCGGATGCATCCGGGTGCATCTTCATCATCACAGCCTCCTCCACCACCACCGCCCTCGCAGCCAAGAGAGGATGTCTATTCTATGCAGGGCATGTATGCTATGCTGCATGACATACAGCAGACGCAGCACCATCATACTCCGACGTACACCGGTATTCAAGAGACTACCAATCGGCTACTGGACAATCAAAGGGCAATGTTCGAGAACGAGCGTCTTCTCCTCGACAACCAACTACAAATTCATGATCAGTTGCAAAGGATGGAGATGCAACAGCAGCCCTTTTACGACCACTATTGGAGCCAAAATTACTTTGGAGGCTATCCACAACCTCCACCTAGGGCCCAGTTTGATCCGAGCTTCCAGGGGGAGTATCCTTCTTGGGACCCTACGGCTCCGCAGTACCCGCCTCCACCTGAAGAGTAAAGCGGTATCTCTGTTCCAACCTTTAAGATTGTTTTTGACTATGAGGCCATAGTTGAATTCAAGCTTGGGGGGTGTTGGAACAGCTCTATCTTTCATTTTCTCTGTCTTTAGTTTTATTGCTTTTGTTTCTTGTCATTTATTTCTTGTAATTTTAGTTTGTTTGTAGGATCCACATTCTATCTAGTGTAATCGTAGATGTCTTTAATCTTGAGGCATCTCAGTTGCATGTGCATGGAATTAAAGGGAAAACTAAAAATTCGCAAGCTTGAGTGTTGTTCAACTTTGATCATTTATCTTAGAAAAATGATTGGTTTTGTCAACTTTAAAATAGAAAATCACAACTGTATATTCCTAATGATTCATGAAAGTGGACGGAATTGGTTGTTTGAGCCTAAACTGACCAAGTGATAATGAGACTTTAATTTGAAGTAAGAGAGAAAAAACCTCTTAACTACTACACAGGTCAGTAAGGAGGGACACATAATACTTTTTAAGGGTTCAGTTAATTAGTCTTGTGATCTGTCCACCTCATTGCTTTTCACAATCCACCAAGATTTGGAAGTAAAGTATGGTTTTAACCTTTTTTATTGCATGTCATGTAGATAGGACTTGCATTGCAACCACCTTCATATGTTTTGCATGAAAAATAAAAAAAAATTAGAATAGGTATACATGCACATTACCCTTAGGTGCATGTCATTTGGTTGCATTCATAACTTTTATGCATAGAGTATATCATGTACCTCATTTCTTCTTTAATGGTGAATTAAATTGTTCCATACCTTCTAAATAGTGCAAATATTCGAGTTATGCAGAAAAAGTCAGCCCAATAAAGTATTCATTGTCAATCATGGATATAAGGGTTTGAAAAGAAAGAAAAAAAACAAAGAAAAAATCTGAAATTTAAAAAAAAAAAAAAAAGTTATTTAGAAGCAACTTGAATAAGAAGGAGAAAGGAACATAATCTCACCTGCATTTTAAGATGAGTGAATACATGATGTAGCTTAATTAGATATCCATCTCATTTTGAGATGGATGGTTAGTGCATGCATCATTCCACCCAATCTTAGGCATTAGGGGCAATTTTCAGGTGCATTTGCATCATTTAGGGCATTTTTGTTTTATGCATGTTGAAATCGTATAATGCTTCCACTTCTTCCATGAGCCACCCATTCCAACCACCCGTTGCTCGGATTGGTAGGCCACTGTGAATTTCTCCTCACTAATGAATATCAGGAGAACTGCTTCCATGTAGATGGTAGTTAGGGCGAGCAACGTAGTATAGGAGATCACAAGATGCACTAAGTCTGGATCGGCGAAGTTTATTATGTTAATTGCCTTATGTGATAGTGTTCATCAGTTTCGAGGTTAATATCTTTTATGGATGATTACTGTCTCCTATAGGATAATTATCATTCTGTGGTTAGTGAGTGCCGGTATGTGAATATCCGGTGGGAGTCATATGGGATGTTTGTTGTGATGCTTTGTTCTTTGATTGACTTTGGCAATTCTATTCTAAGGTTTCGTTGCTCGAGGGCGAGCAATGTTCAAGCTTAGGGGAGTTTGATGCGATGATTTTGAGTCGCATTTATAGACTTGTTTGATATGTGTTTTATGCATTTATTAGTAATTTTCATTGTTAATGTTGCATAATTAATTCACTTTGGTCTATGCTACTTCTTTATGTCAAATTTCCCCGATTTCAAGCATTTTGAGTATTAATTATCAAAAGGATACGTTTTGTGTGAACTTATGTAGTTTCGTGTGTTAATTTCAGGAAAAACAAGCATCTACTACCGTCGATACCATCAACGGTGGTCGATACCATCGACCGGACCACAAGTTTCCATCCGCAAGGACCAGACGAAGGTCGATACTATCGACAGGGATGTCGATGGTATCAAGATACCATCATGTTGTTGGTGAGAAGTGAGTCGATACTATCGACCAAAATGTCGATATTATCGATGTGTGGAGCTACAGCGACACAAAAAGACAAAACCGTCGCTACAAGTTCGTCGATACCATCGACCTGTGTCGATGGTATCGAGATGACATCAGGCGCAAGATGAAAGAAAAGAAGGATTGTCGATATCGCGCAGGGTTGATACCATCTACCCGCGTCGATGGTATCGACACCGTCAGATATGAGTTTGTTTCAGATTAATCTTAATCGGACGGCCGTGATTAATTGACGACCTAATTCGGGAAATATACCTAATGACGGCGCCCAAGAACCAGAGGAGGACGTCATTAGCTGCGGCACACGTCCCGGAGAGCAAGGAGAGAAGAACGGAGCACGAGAGCACGCCCTAGCCGATCCGGACGCTGAAGAAGACGATTTCCACCACCGAAAGGTGGGAGAACGTGTATTCCACGCCAAGAATCGATTGGATCTTCTCCGTTCAGGGGTTTTACCACTCAATCACGTTTTTCTTCATGTTTCCCTTTTTCTTATCCACGTTGTACTCTGAGATGTACATGCGGGGCTAATCCCCTTTGTCTTTAAGACCGGGAGTAGCCCGGGAATTCATTGTATGACAATTTTTATCATAGTAATTCATATATTATCTCTTAAATCCGTGGTATAATTTTGTTTTCTAAAATATATTGTTATGCTTGATCACCATATTAATAATCTAATGCCCTTAATTGCTTGGAAAGAAGAATTAATGGTTGAAAAGAGACGGAATTTACATTAATTGACAAATCCCTTGAACAATGTGGTGTAAGATTAATGGTGGATACTGAGAGATCGTTTATAATGCACCTAGTTTAGGGTATATGTTACTACGATGGTGGAACCGACCTAGACATAGGTAGTGAATTGTACCACGATAGTGGACAATTCTGATTTCAAGCCACTACCCAGATAGAGAGATAAAATTGGGTGACTATATAGAATTTAATACAATGAAAACCCGCGGTGAAACCGCAATCCTAAAGATCTCCTTTTGAATTGATTAAACCAAACATTTAATCGATTGTTTTGTTTTGTTTCATTTTTATTTTCTTTTAATTTTAACAACAACTCTCAACTATTTAATCGGCTTAGCTGATCGTGAGTAGTTAGTAGGAGTCTCTGATGATTTCACGTATCCCTGAGTTCGACTCGGGCCTCACAAAGGCCTATATTACTTCGACGCGTTCACTTACGTTTCTACGCACGGTAAATTTGCGTCAGGGGCATGTGTCTCGGGTAGTTGGGATTCACCTTTGATCTACGAGCGTCCTCCTAATGTTGGTACACTGTGAGGCGATGATCAACTCGCGATGATCGCATCTAACCACCCGCAACACTCGTCTCTGTCACGTCCAACCTGCGCGCGAGGCACGGCTGTAGCGAACTGTAGCTCACTGAAGCATGCATGGTATTGATTAAGGATGGTCCACATGACCCCAAAAGGAGTCAGTCGGTCTCTCCCTGGCCTCGCGAAGCTGTATATGGCCATGTCTTCCTCCGATAGGGGCAGAGGTAAGAAGCCCCAAAACGCACTCTGTGGTGGCACTAGTCATCGCGAAAAGGAGGAAGGAGAATGTTGGGTGCTAGGGTTCCTAAAATGAGATAAAAGGAGTGCCAAAATGCTAGTGGAGAAGCTTTAAAGGAAAATGATTGTTAATTGGTGCCAAGGGCGCCATGTCCGCCAACCATGGTATAGAGGTGGGAGATAAAATCGTAGTCGTCGGATGGAGAGTGAAATTTGTGGGTGGGGGATCCAAGGGCCGAGGTGTATTACTTTTGGGTTTGAGGCATGCAATTGGTTCAACTAAAGCTAGCTGGATCACCAGACAAAAGGGAAGAGCAATTGGGCCACGCACCCAATTTTAGCCCACTAAGGCTAAAGAAACAACAAAATCAAGGTTAAAACGTGATTAAAGTGAGGAATTTCATATGGCCATAACTCAAGCTATGATGATCTGATTGAGGTGATTTTTGAACCTTTGGATTCACAATTGAATCATCTACATAATGAAATGCATTGGTAGAAAGGAGAGATTATTTTATGTGTTACATTGAATGAGCATGACACTTAGTTCAAAACTCGAGTTAAAGTCATATATATGTATAAAGTGATACTTAGTCAAATCCAACATGTCAAATGAGTGTAAAGAGACTTAAATTCATAAATTGGTGGTGAGAAAGGCTATTCGGTTCAATAGAGCATCTAGTGAGTCAAGAGGTACATAATTTGAATGAGAGAAAAACCAGGTTACACATCTAGGAGGGTTGATGGAAAAGATGCTTTGACCAATGGAAGTCGTGGTTTGACCATGATAGTTATGGACACTAGTTATGGGAACTTTTGATATTTGCACCCATTGTAGTATATAAACCCTTCCCATTCATACTTGAGACTCATTTGAAACCCGCATATTCTTTTGGAAACATTGGGGGATCCTTAGAGGTCGATGAAAGCCCCTTGGAGGTCAATGGCCATGAATGGGAGCTTGCGTGTGGATGCATGTCAAATATCAAGTACTCCATGGTGTTTATAAGGTTTCCAACCTTGTTTCTTGCATAAAAATATGTGATCATCTCTACTAATCTATTCTTCCTTCTGTTCTTCACATGTTCTTTCTCTTTTTCCAAAGTCCATGGTTTTCCATAGTGGGAACTTGCTCATCTTGCTAATGCACCTACTTTTTCCCTCTTTGGCCCTTGTTTTCTCTAAATTTACCATGGGTGAGTCATCTTAGAACTAAAGAGGTGATCATGGGCACATAAAGGAGGTTTCTTGGAGTTTTTCTCGTTGTTACTCATTTTCATAACCAACCTAGGTGAGTGATATGACATCTAATCCCTCTTTTGCCTATAATCCATGTACAATCCCTAATCTTGCTCGAAATGTGCCCAACTTACTTAAAGGATGAATCTTCTTGGTTTGATTTGTATATAATATATGCATATGATTTTATTAGTTTTATGTGTTCATTATATATGTTTTGAGTGCATAAACAACTATTGATGTAAATATCAGTGGGTCGGGTGATGACATACATGCTTAAGAACACTAAAAGTGCTCATATTGGAGATTTTTGATTCCATTTTCATGGCAAATGAAACATATCATGCAATCTTTATGATTATGAAATGCCCTAAAATACATTCCATGCCTTAGTCTTTTTTTATGGATACTTATTTAGAATAAATCCTAGTAAAAGTGACTCATATATGCCCCAAGTTATCCTTTTTATACCCTCATTGACCTTCATAAAACCATAATCTTATATCAAGCATAAGTTTCACATCTATTGGATTTCTTTAGATGAAATTTGAGTTACTGCCCAGATTATGTCTTTGAATGACATGTGCAAACTTTTAGATGCAAAATGACACTTTTTATGAGGACTTATCCCTATTCCCCCCTAAAGGTGATGTCACCTTTTATATTCCCTAATTTGGTGTTGTTGGTCTTATTAAGACCAATAGAATGGTTATGTATAATATGATTAAGCTTTTAATGAACCTAAACTTGAGTAAAATCTAGGGTTATCACTATATGAATGTGCATAACTCATTTTGTGGAGCCATTAGTAATGTATGTGTGAAAAATTATGGGGTTTACAAATCAAGTGATATATATATTTATATATATATATATGAAATTTAGAGAAACCTTAATTCTAAGACACCACCTAATGGGATATATTACCTTCTTATACTAAGATCTAGACCACTCTTCTCTTATGTTCCTTTATTCTTATGAAATTGACTAATCATGCCATAAATTGTAACCTTGTAAGATGAATATTGGATATGGGATATACAAGGAGGTATGATGCCTTGAGGCTTTATCTTGTGACAGTGATGCAAGTCTCATCATTGGATTTATGGTAGGGCCCAATTTTAAGGTGAATCCATATTTGAATATGGATAACATATAAGATAATGGAAGGGTCCAATGTTTAGTTCAAATTTATGTTTGGACCTAAGTTGATTAGAATATATGGAAAATATTTTAATACTCTTAATATGGAGAATTATGTGGTCATTTGTGTTTGATAAACTTACCCTCAAAATAGTGAGATATGATTTACTACAATCAAATAATATCAAGATGTTATATATCATTGATGATGTACACTATATAATAATTATGTAGCCCCAAAAAAGACATGAAGTGATTAATTATTGATTTTAATTTAAATATTCTTGAAAGCAATACAATATAATAGTTTTGCATGACAATCCATAATACTAAAATAAGGGATTGTTAATTATGTTTTATAATAATGTCTTATTCTAAAGGATGATAATGAGAATTGTTATGTATGGGATATAGTCTATCTCTTGTGATACTAATTACATATTTAAATTGAAATAGTGGAAGTCAAAATGTCATGTGTGGATGCCTTGTTATAGGATGATGTACCCTAGATTGATGTATTGGGCCTTATTGTGGCTAATTTTGGCACGTTGGGCCTTTTTGTGGTAGATATTGGAATGTTAGCCTTGTTGTGGTGAAGATTGGTATGTTGGGTCTTATAATGACCGGCATTGGTATGCTGGGCCTTATGGTGTCCTGATTTTATGACTAGGATATTACTATGGCTAATGAAGATCACGTGTACCCTACTTTGATCAATTTTGTATATGTGACTACTTTGTATATCTTCTGTAGTTGTTAGGATTGATTAATACCACAACATCTCCATGCTTTGTTTTTAAATTGTTTGTTGCAATTGAATATAGTAATTGGATTAATTAATCAAGTGTACCCCTACTCATGTAGTGTCCTTATTCTGAACATTTATTTCCCTAATTCATTGGGGTGAGATAGTGAAACAAGTTAAACTTATAGTAGTTTATGAATTTTGAGAAGATGTTGGGAGTTTACATTTTGAATATACAGGTTTGTGGGATTGGTATACCCTAACATCCACAAGTTTTGTTGGGACTCAATTGTGACTAATGGTCTAATGATATGTGATGGGAGTAGATACAGTAGTGTCTCAATTTTTTGGGGTTTATACCCTATTTTCTAGATGCCTTAACATTTATACCCAAGGAGGACTTGATAGATGTAGATTTACTTTTAAGCAATTCCATGTTAGATCCTACCTTTGTGCAGTCTACCTTTTGTTACCTTTGCTTCATCCTGAGCTACATGGAGAGATCTAATGAAATTTTGGTATCCTTAGATCTTATACGTATGGCTAGAGAGGCTTTGTAGCGGCTAGCTATTAGTTTGAGTGGTATGCCTCAAACTACCTAGGGCATAACAAAATGTATAACTTATCAGTGTAGTATATCTATTTAGGTTTAATTTACAAATGATATGGATGCACATTTTGATGTGTTATTGTTACACTTTTACTTTTTGCAAGTATTATATGTGATTCATAATTCATCCTCGTATCTATGTCTACTCTGACATATGCTTATTATAATATTTACTTTTTGTTGAACGTAGATGCACTGTGAAATGTGCTTGTATAACCTTGTAGGAAAAAGATTTATTAATTATCATATCAGATTGCTAGAACTTGGGGTCTCACCTATGTGTTTATCCACATCTTTTAGGCATGCTAGAACATAGGAAAGGATGTGATAATCAAGGTTTAACTAGAGACAATATAGTTAAGGCTAGAGTGCCGATATACTCTCACTTTCTTGAGTTATGGGACAACAATTTATGATGTATCTTTGAGGTTGATTCTCTTGGTGTTTCTTTAAGAACATGCGTTGTTAACTGAATCAACCAACTTATGTTGCTATAGTTTCATAATCAGAAAAAATCTTTTCACCCTTTTGATGAATAAATAAAGAGTGAATTTTGATTATCTATAATTTCTACATGTGGAATGATCCGTATGTGAAGTGGTACTCTTTTCTATATTATTTTTGCAAGGTTCTTATGACTATTTATTGTAATCAGATCTCTATGTGGATAATTTTATTCAGAATTCTTTTTTATGGTAATTAGTTTTAAGTTGGAGATTTGTATGGGGATTTGTCTTAATGATCAATTACATTTTGATCAATATGATGGGTCCTCACTGGTGTGGTATCTATTAGCAATAGATGCATCCACATGACATTTCCTTTCTATCTTGAATGAGTGAGAAGCATTTGTCAAGGACCATGCTGAGATAATTACGCAGAACAAGGTCCTATTTGTTGGTAAGGTACGTCGAGAGTCAATCATGAGATGATTGACAAGGCATAAACCATAGAGGATTTGATTAAATACTCATAAAGGTAAGCTTCCAATTCATTCTATTTCATTTAGTTATGAGATAATGAGGAAACAATAATGTCTAGAGAATAATATTACTCAATGATGTATGTCTTCAAGTATTAGCCTAGTGGAAATGAGAGCATGCGGATGTTAAGAGTACATATACATATTCTCATTATGTCCCTAGTCGGTTGTTATTATGAAAGATAGATAGACACCCATAACACATAAGACTGGAGTATGAGTTAGTTGACGACTGAGTCTCACTAAGCCATGATATGGCAATATCAGATCAAGCTCACAGATACATGCTAGGGAATAATGTATTAGACAGACCCACCTTGAGAGTGACACATGGAAACTGACTTATGGTAAATCATAGCCAGCTCTCACAGTGAAGGTGATGATTGTGATTCTTAGACCTGAAATCACTACACTCATCACATGTTGTTGGGTATGCTTTGACATCATCAAATGTTGTCTTGAAACATGGGTTGTTATAATTATGATGATTGGGTGACTTTGACACACAAGGATAGAATATGAGTGGTTGACATGATATTTGTCCCTCCTGTTGGAGTATGTTATCTTGGCCACTTGATAAGCGAGACTGAGAAATGCATGTGCATGCACATGTGAATCAATATATGATATTGAGGTCACATTATCTCAGACAATGTGCTCTTGGTTCAAGAAACATGGATTGAATGTTGAGAGGATGACAAGTCCATGCCTTGAGTTCATTCTGGATATTAGAGACAAAGGAATTATACAATCACTGCAACACCTTACACATATTGTAGGTTGAAGTTGTTCTCTAACCATTCACTTGGGTAGCACTGATGTGTGACTAGGCATCACTCCTTACTTATGATGTCATAAACTAGTTATGGACATTCACTACCAATGTGATATGGGACCTATAGGGTCACACACATAGGAACTCATCTAGAAGAGGAGTTTATCTTGATTGATGATTGGATTGATTACTAAAGCATTTAGGTATTCAATTCATGCAATAAATCAACCGATTAGTTGAATGGACTGCCAAAGGACCATCTACAGTGTTGAGACAACTGTTTGGGCAGCCAGACGTGTATATCAAGTGTTGAGATAGTCGTTTGGGTTGTCGGGCTGATTAGACTTCGAATTGGCTAAGTTCTGCCCTTGAACCGACCAGTTCAATGTGATTGAACTGACCGACTCATCTCAGACTCACCATACGATTGTCTGGGTGAGTGAGATGGGTGTATCGCTTGTGTGAGATGGCTCTATTGGGATGAATGAATATTTTGAATGTTTTCCAAATAGTTCGGATTGCACATTACTTGGGGTGTAAGGAATTAATCTGTGATATTAATTGGAATCGAAATTGCCAAATTTTTGTGCAATTGAGAAACTTCCAGTCGGCCATCTGGCAGTACGAGACAACTATCTCATAGTTCCAAATGACCTTCTAGATTGCCAAACGGCCATTTCGGCTATCGTGGGTTGTGAAAATTCAAGATCTTATGATCCCTTTACTCCCGTACAATCTCGTACAAACTGGAAACATTGACCCTGGACTCTATTATATATAAATGGGTATTGGGGGCTTCCTAGAGCACAACATAGACAACTGAGAATTAGTTCATCTGACAATTGTTGTCCTCTCTGGTTGTGGTAACTGAGAGAGCTCAAGCAAGTCCTACCCAACAAGGGAGGGATAGCTGTGGGAGAGAAAAACTGAGAGTTGTCATTGTGGGAGAGCAAGTTGGTGACTAGTACGCCAATGGGAGGGACAACTCCTTCCCATGTGTTCTAGTTAAATGACAGGAGTTCTAACTGGTCAATGTGGACTAATCTAGAGGCAGGAGTCCTTTTGATGTTGCTAGAAGAGAAACGTCATCATGTAGTTCGTGGCAAGACCGTATGAGTAGTTGTAACAACTATTTGTGTTCGTTGTGCATGGTGAAGACTAGGATTTGCATAGACACCATCCAAGAGCAACTAGTTGACAGTTGCATAGAAGTGAGTTGTTGTCACTGGGCTTGCTCCAGGACCAGGTATAACTCATTAAACCATCCTTCCTATTTTGTAGTAGTTGATGTGATCTTGTTATTATGGGAATACATATATATAAAAATTTTATTTCCGCTGCTATACTATGTGCTTGTATTTCCCAATAGTGGTATCAGAGCCATGTCAATTTATTATGTTTTAGGATAATCGATATGATTAGATTTTTGGTTAAATTTTTTATTTATATCATACGATGTGAATATTTAAACTTTCTCATATGTGTATCTGATCAAAGACCACATAATCCCAAACTAATATATATATATATATATATATATATATATATATATATATATATATATATACATATGATATATATATGCAATTTACATGTGTCACCATGAAAGAAATTTTTATGGTGGATATGTAGTGTGGTTATGGCCTAAACCCTATATTTATGTGTGGTTGGATGGTTTGGTTCCTTTTTATCTCAGTCTACATACCGAGCCTCTACCTCCCTCTTCCCAATGTAAAGTTAATGCTTTCCTACCTTTGCTCCCCTCAAATGTAACTTGAGGGTTCTCTTATTCAATGTAATAAAGTAGAAATAAGATAGTTTTCTTTATTACAACGACGAAGAAGATCATCATCACCGGTTGAGATGACCAGTTTGTGAGATGAGTTGACCGTATGGAGGATTGTGGATGACATAATGATGGAACCAAACGACCGCTTGGTGGGCCCAACCGACCGTCTAGAAGGAGTCCAGACATTGGTTGGATAGGAGGCCTAATGACCATCCCAGTGGGCCCATCCAACCATTTGGAAGGAGTCCAAACATTGGTTGGATAGGAGGACCAACCAACCGTCCAAGAGGTGAGATGGCCAGTTCAAGGATTGAACCGATCTACTCAGATTGGCAAGCATAGGTCTACACCAACATCATGTTCATGCATGTGATGTGATGATTGACCTAGGTGGTAGTAACTCCTTGTGGCTCCAAGGAATTACAAGTAGACATGGCCATAACCATCACTTTTTTTATATTACATGTTTACATTGTGGGATATAATATGTATATGATACATAGTATATATGTGGTGATTGGATACTATATATATATATATATATATATATATATATATATCCCTCAATCATAATAGTAAGTCTAAGATGATTTCCAATAGCAATACACATGAAAAACTTGTTCGACTAAGCGTAGATTATGCTTCCACGTGGTGCGTCATCTACCTTGTGGAAGTGTGATGGTAATAATGTAGGTTCTGCCTCCAGGGGGTGCATTATTATTGTATTGTCTATTGGGTCAGGCTTAACTGGTGATTCTCATAGTGTCTGGTCCCATAATGATGTAGATGATTATGGCAAGGAGTTGTGTATATCATCTATCAAGAATTTCATATGATGCAATTAGAAAAAGTTGACTACCTTGGTAATTGACTGTGTTTGCAGAGTTAGTCAGGCCATAATTGAATTATATTGGAACCTACTCGTTAGAAAATTGATTTGATGAAATTTTTCAAAATGATACTTGAGGGTTCTCACACAGGAGCGCAAGCTCTACGCCTTGGAGACACCAAAACCAGATGAACCACCTCAAAATGTGCCAAAGGCTGACAAGGATGCTTACAAGAAGCATACTGAAGATGTCATGGACGTCAAATATCTGATGCTATGCTCCATGAACTATGAGTTGTAGAGGAAGAATGAGACCATGGATGTGAATGAGATGGTCACACATCTCAAAAACATGTTCCAAGATCAGGCAAGACAAGAGAGATACGATGTCTCAAAGGTGTTGTTCAAATGTAACATGGTAGAAGGAGATCCAGTAGGTACTCATGTGCTCAAGATCATTGGGTATGTGGAGAACCTTGCTAGACTGAGATTCCCCTTAGGTCCAGAGTTGGCCAATGACGTGATTCTACAGTCTTTTCCAAAGTCATATAGTTAGTTTGTCTTGAACTACAACATGGACGACTTTGACAAGTCATTGACAGAGTTGTTGGGCATGTTGAGAATAACTGAGGGACAGATGAAGAAAGACAAGTCCAAGTCTTTGATGATGATCAGCAAGATGAAGGGGAAGTCTAAAGGCAAATACAAAGCTAAGAGAGGTTTTAAAGCTAGCCAGAAGCACAAGTACTCAGATCTCAAAGAAAATGGACGTATAACAAAAATAAGAGGCAAATGTCGCCATTATCAGTAGCCTGGAGATTGGAAAAGGAATAGCCCACTCTGGTTAGAGGAACTAAAGAAGAAGAAGGAAGGCATAGAGGCCTCCACTTTAGGTATAAATGTTATAAAATAAATTTGATTACTTCTTCATTTTGGTATGTGATACCAAACAGAGATCTCACATATTGATGTGTAGGATTTTACAAGAAGTAAAAGCCTTCATGGAAGGACAAAGGTGGATAAGGCAGAGCAAGAGTTGTGGAAGCTTTATTCTACATTTAAATTTATCTTAGCCCAATGGGCATGTTATAGAGTTATCAGAACTGCTATTTCATTATGCCATATGAAACAATTAACTTTAGAGCATCTTGTATGACAAGGATGATATATCAATAAAATATGAGAGTATTGTATCTGTTTCAAAAGATATGATCTTGTATGGCAATGCCCAAACATCTATATGGTATTTGTATGAAAGATTCTAATATAAATATTTACAATGTTAATACCAAAGGATTATAATTGATAACTCAAGATTATCATTAGAAATAGTCACCTTGGATGTATATATAAGAAATGCATATCTAGATTATATATGGATGTTAATCTAGACTCATTTGGTTAATGAACCTAAGGAAATATGCAAATCTTGCTTGCACATAAAGTGACATAACATCCTCCACTAGATGTAGTGGGAGGATAAGCTTTCCATCAGACCTCATACGTGTGATGCATGAAGATCTTATGGAATGATTGCAATAGATAATTGCTTATACATCATTCCATTTATTGGTAATATGATGATATGTACTCAGTAAAATAGAATCTCTTGAAGTGTTCACGGAGATTATAAATGAATTATAACTTTGATAAGAGTATTAAGAAACTTTAATGAGATCAAATGTTGAATACTTTGCATCAATGTCTTGAGAACCTTCAGGAAAGGAATGTGATAATGTATCATGAGTTGAATCCATCTGAACATGATGATGTGTCAGTATGAAGGAACTATACCATGATGAGTCATGATATAATTATCAATTAATCTAATCTTCTTATATCCTCATAAATATAAAACTACCACTAAATAATGTACCACAAGACTAGTTTATAAGACATCATATATGATATGATTTGGGAATGTCCTAATGTTTCTTAAGGATTGAAACCTACATTGAGAAAGTGGTTTCATGAAGAAGGTGTATCCACAAACCATAATTTTTTAGTATTAGTGTTAATCCCAATCCAATACAAAAAAAATTTGTTGATAGGATAACTGAGTTCCTAAAGAATTGGTGGGGTTAAAAGTAGAACTCAAAATGTTTGAGATCAACAAAGAGGTACAATGAGAACTAATAGGATCACAAGTTGTTGTGGAATCTCAAGTTCGTCATGTAACACAAAATAAAATAGTTCTAATAGAACTATCAGAGATTGGAGGATTCTGAATTCAACAATTCAGATGGGTTGGTCATAACAAGATGAGTGAACTAATCGACTAGAAGCTATTAAGTACTCTAGGTACAGGCTTAAGGCCATTATAGGATCCATCTAATATAATAATGTAGGAGCTTGATAGCGCCACCTGAAGGGGTAATACCGAAAGGGTGCAGTAGGGTCTTGTAGCAAAGACCTACATGGATAACATAAAAGGACAAATTGGTTAAATTGTTTTTCAAATCAGTTCAAGTTTTTTAATTTGATAGAAATTCCTTTACTAATTGCATGCTTGTTGTTGTAGATGGAATAGACTAAGATATTTGTCATATGAAGATAAAATCAGATTCCTTTAAGGGAATACATCAGAGGATGTGTATGTGACACAACCTAAAAGGTTTTATAACTTCAAGAATGCAAATAAAGTCTATGAACTACAAAGTTCAATCCGGTATTGAAACAAGCATCTCAGAAATGGTATCTTTTGATTTTGATAAGATAGTCAAAGAGTTTGATTTGAATCAAGATAAAAGATGAAAACTATATTTATAAAAGATTTAGTGGGAGCATATATGAATATTCCACATATGATGAGGAATAACATCTCAATATTGTGAATATTGAGATATGGTATGAAAACCCTTCAACAAAGAATGATTAGGTGAAACATTTATGGAATAACAATCAAGACCTATAGAGATAGTTCTTAAATGTTTCACAATGGAAATTTGAGCACATACAATAGCAATATGTTGAAACAGTTCAACACAGAAGGATTCAATGAGAGAGAATTAGGATTGGTCTCTCATGAACCTTATGTTCCAATTATTGTGAAGAATGGAAATACCATGATTAAGATGCCAAAGGATGTAGCGATGGATCTATCATAAATGGTATAAGTGTACTTATCTAATCTTGTATGTATAGGACATGACAAGATGATGGTAAATTCCAATAAGGGTTGTTGTAATGTCATTAAGATATCCATTAGTACTTGAGAAATACATGAGGATAGATTGCTATTCAACGAGGATAGAAACAAGAGGAAGATTGAATGTAAAGAGTTACACCAATGCAAGCTCCCATAATGAAAAAAATGATCACAAGTTAAAAATGTTTGATTTAAAAGGAGAAGTTTTGATTAGTTGGAAAGGTTCCAAACTAATAGCCATTAATTCAATTCTACATTATAAGTGGAGTATACTTGTGTTGTGAATACATAGTGATACTATATGGATCTAGAAGTTCATATGATGAACGTATAGATGTTCCAACCATTGATGACTCAATAGAAGTACTGTGACAACAATGGAGCTATATGATAGGCAGGAATATCAGATACCATACTATGTTGTTTTTATGTCAGAGCAAAGAGATAAGAAACATGCAATATACCAACTAATAACAAAGTGGTGCGAACGCACTGTTTAAGCACTTGCGCAGTAGAAGCATGTTGGACGCATTTGGAGCACTAAGAATGAGATTCGTGGGTGATTGGCTCTAAGTGCAAGTGGGAGTCTATTGTTGAGGTATGCCCAGAGAGCCAATTATGAGATGATTGACATGGCATAAACCATAGAGGATTTGATTAAATACTAATAAAGGCAAGCTTCCAATTCATTTTGCTTAATTCAGTTATGAGATAATGAAGGAACACTATGAATTTCTAGAGAATAATATTACTCAATGACATATGTCTTCAAGTATTATCCTTGTGGAATTGAGATCATACAGATGTTAAGAGTACATATACATATTCTCATTATGTCCCTATTCAGTTGTTACTATGGAAGGTAGACAGACACTGATAACACATAAGACTAGAGTGTGAGTTAGTTGATGACTAAGTCTCACTAAGTCATGATATGGAAATGTCAAACCAAGCACACAGATACATGTTAGGGAACAGTGTATTGGACAGACCCACCTTGAGAGTGACACATAGAAACCATCTTATGGTAAGTCATAGTCAGATCTCATAGTGAAGGTGGTGATTGTAATTCTCAGTCCTAAAATAAATACACTCGTCACATGTCGTTGGGTACTCTTTGACCATCAAATGCAATCCTAAAACATGGGTTATTATAACAATGATGATTGGGTGACTTTGGCACATGGGGATAGACTATGAGTGATAGACATGGGATTTTTCCTCCTACTGGAGTATGATATCATTGCCACTTGATAAGTAAGACTAAGAAACGCATGCACATGCACATGTGAATCAATATATGATATTGAGGTCACAATATCTCAAACGGTATGGTCTTGGTTCAAGAAACATGGATTGAACATTGAGAGGATGATGAGTCCATGCCTCGAGTTCATTC
Organism: Alisma plantago-aquatica; assembly: GCA_963693085.1. Lineage (NCBI taxonomy): Eukaryota > Viridiplantae > Streptophyta > Magnoliopsida > Alismatales > Alismataceae > Alisma > Alisma plantago-aquatica. Next base: position 804,789,030 of record OY856413.1, on the reverse strand, counting down.
TGGATATCAGAGATAAAGGAATTATACAAGCATTGCAACACCTTACATAGATTGCAAGTTAAAGTGATTCTCCAACTTTCCATTCACTTGTGTAGCACTAATGTGCAACTAGGCACCGCTCCTTGCTTGTGATGTCATAAGCTAGTTATGGACATTCACTACCAATGTGATATGGGACCTATAGGGCCACACACATGGGAACTCATCTAGAAGAGGAGTTTATCTTGAATGATGATTGGATTTATTACTAAAGCATTTAAGTATTCAATTCACACAACAAATCAACTGATTGGCTTATTGGACTACTAAATGACCATCTCAAGTGTTGAGATGTTTGTTTGGGTTGTCAAGCTGATAAGAGTTCGAATTGGCTAAGTTCTACCCTTGAACCAATCGGTTCAATGTAATTGAACCAATTGGCTCATCTGAGACTCACTAGATGGTTGTCTGGGTGAGTGAGACGGGCGTCTTGCTTGTGTGAGATGGCTCTGTTGGGCCAAACAAATATTCTGGATGTTTCACAAATAGTTTTAATTGCACATTACTTGGGGTGCAAGGAATTAATCTGTGATATTAATTGGAATTGAAATTGTCAAATTCGTGTGTGATTGGGATACTTCTAAATGGTCGTCTAGTAGTACGAGAATGTCTCATAGTGCCAAATGATCATATGGACTGCCAAACGGCCATTTCGTCTATCACCTGTTGTGAAAAATCAAGATCTTTCGGTCCCTTCCACTCCTACACAATTCTGTACAAACGGGGTATCCTGACCCTGACCTCTACTATAAATAGAGGGGTAGTGGGGGCTTCTCAGAGCACAACATAGAAAACTAAGAATCAATTCCTTTGAAAATTATTGTCTTCTCTAGTTGTGGCAACCGAGAGAGCCCAAGGAAGTCATACCCGATAAGGGAGGGATAGCTATGAGAGAGAACAACTGAGAGTTGTTATTGTGGGAGAGTAAGTTGGTGACTAGTACGCAAATGGGAGGGACAACTCCTTCCTGTCTATTCTAGTTGAATGACGGGAGTTCTAGTTTGTCCTTGTAGGCTACTCTAGAGGTAGGAGTCCTTTGGTTGCTGCTCGGAGAGCAACATCAGTTTGTAGTCCATGGCAAGACCACATAAGTCGATGTAGAAGATATTTGTGTTCGTTATTCATGGTGAAGACCAGGAGTTGCACAACCACCGTCCCAGAGAAACTAGTTGATAATTGCATAGAAGTGAGTTGTTGTCACTGGACTTGCTCCAGGACCAGGTATAACTCGCTAAACTATCCTTCCTATTTTATAGTAAGTGACTTGTTGTTGTTGTTATTGGAATATGGATAGATAAAATATTTGTTTCCACTGCTATAATCCGTACTTGTATTTCTCAACACTAGTGTCATGTGCAACCCATAGTTTCATGTTGAGGGCGTCCACCTTGAACTATGGCTGAGGAGGTGACTTTCCACGATTTCTTGATATTGTGATTGTAAGCCCTTTACGATTTTAATTAATCAATGCTTCTAATATTTCCCAATAATGATTTAAGATTCACAATTGAAATTTCAAGATTGAATTTATTGAAATTCATGGTAAAGTTTAAGGTTAAACTTAATAAGACGCTATTAGATCATATTCTTCTTAGAGTTAGACACTGGCACCAAAATGCAGGTTATAAGACCCATGCACTAGAGTGCAGATCAACTCAAAACATGAGACCCACATGCCAGAGAGCAAGTCATGAGATTAAAATACATGAATACATATCCCAAGTAGATATATGCAAAAAGGTACAAACTAAGTTTAAAATACTAATAATTAGAACAATTCAAGATGTAATATTCCTCTAATTCTTAATATTAGTTGTACTAGTATAATGGTTAAGAAGAATTTATGGCCTTTTATGATTTCAATATTACATAGTTTTAAGAATGTCCATGCCACTTACTCTAACAAAAAAAATTGAGTGGTTGGAACACGGTGCTCGAAGATGCTAAGCTTTATGAGGAGTATTCAAAACATATGATACACCATAATCATTGTCCTTTTGTGCGTGTGAGCGTCAAGGTGGATTAACTCTCCTTTTTCTTCTAATAAATGTCTTCATCTTCCTTAACACTATCTCTGATATAAATTTAGTTTGAAACAAGATCATAATATGCCTTTTCTTCAATAAACTCTAATTTTTCCTTATTTTAACTTCTTTGGATAGCAAGGTGACACATCAACCTATTGACATTTTTTTTAGGAACCGAGGTTCTTATTTATTTATCCTGCATTGTGAATGCAAGATGTAAAAGAAAGGTTGAAGTCATTACAAGGGCCATGAATATGCTAGCCAGAGCACACATGATTACGAATTGAGACAACAAAACCACTAGGAGAAGTTGTTAAAGTAAGAATATCCTATGTTGAGTTCATAAGCAACCTTGATAGATGATCAACTTCTTGAATTTCCTGATGAGGTATCCAAAAAAACTCACCACCCAATCATCAACCAATATCTCTCTAATTATAAAAGTTTATGCATGCAAAGTAGGAAATGAATGTGAAGATGTGAGGATCGCTTATACTGCATATACATTATCAAATTCAATGTTAATGTGATTTCAATTGTTACTCCTTGCATAATGTAAAGCTAGCCATATTATTGTTGTCTCAACAATCATTGTAGAAGAAATTGGCATTGCTTCGGTCGTCTTTGAATGCCAAGATCCATCATGGAGTCGTACAACACACACCAGATGAGCCTTACCTTCTTTTATTGAAGCGTCTGTTGATTTTCAACCATCTCTAAGGAGGATGAACCCAATGAGCAGGTGCAGTATCATCTGAAGCATTTGTTATAGGATGAAGTAACCCATTTGTATCAGGCATTTGAACCAAGCTAGCTCAATCTCATGTAATTGTTGCCAAATGTTCTAGAAAATCTAGTCAGTACTATAGGAGCATTATAGAAAATTTTGGAGTTCCTGGTCTTCAATATCTCAAAGCATGTCATAAAAAACTTGACACAATTTTCCGTTGAATTTAATTGATTTTGTCAACCAATAATTGAAATGATCTAAAATAAGTGTGGATAATATTGTGAGAATAGAATCTTTTGCCAAACAACTGAAGCCATTGGACAATGACAAAGCATATGAAGAGTATATTCTTGCATATGTGGATATAAAGAGTAAGATGCATTATTTGTAAAGTGTCTCTGGTGATGTCTAAAGTTTGTCATCACATCTTCAACTAGCCACATGAAATCTAATATACATAGTAGGCAATTTAAGTTTTTGTAATATATTCCAAAGGCCTATTTTTGTCATGGTAACATCACGAGATAATAAGATGTAGGAAGATTGAGTTGTATATGTACTTGTATTATCTAAATTCCACGACCTATTGTCATTCATAGAATTAGTTTTAGGTATAGGGAGGCTTTCAATATCATCTACAACATCAGATGGTAGGAATTAACAAATAAAACTTGAATCCCAATTTTGAGAATCAGTGATCATAGAAGCAACTTTCAGATCATTTAGATTTATCAATATATTAGTGGTTATCTTAGAGATAAGATTGCCTTCATCAGGGACCCAGTTATCACAACAAACGGAAACGTTCACACCATAGTCACAATGATAGTGTTATTTTCAATTTGCTGTTATTTTATTGAAGCAATGCATCTCATATAATGAGACTTGTACGCGATGAAGAGAAATGATTATATTTGTGTAGAAGTCCACATACCTAGATGAAAGAAGTATTTGTCAGAAGTTTCCATGTAGATTTCATAAGAAGAGTCATATTCTAGTCATGCATTAAAGCAACACTCGACCCACCTTATTCCTTAGTAGTTGTAATTTGCTTCCCAACAAATAAAGACAGAGGTTAATACGAATTCCCTCTTCTCCAAATAAAGTGTCTCAACATTTTATCAAGTCGCTTATATAACACTCGATTGATGGTTTTCAAGTAGTCTAATGTTCTCAAAACCACATAATGCACATGTTTATGCCTATCATACTATATAAAAAAGGCCAAAGAGGTGGTGTATGTATATTTGTCCTTTTTTTGGGTTACACATTAATCATTGTATTCTAAGACTTATATTAAGAAGATAAAAGTGTAATTACAAATTAGTCCATACTACATAAGAAAAGGTTTTGGAGGTGTAGATGCAATTTTCTCATGTATTTTTCAAATTACAAATTAGTCATCATATTCTAATACTCAATTTTCAAATTACAAAACACTCATTGTATTCTTATAAGGTAGAAGGCCATGTGTTGGGTTGGATGCAAATTTTGAATTTATTATTTCAAATTATAAATGAGTCCTTTTATCTACCTTTCCTATAATAAAGAGGAGTCTTCTTGCTTCAGTCTAGCTACTAGGCCATTAGCTTTTATCCATAATTTTTTATTTCGTCTGCCTTCTTTTAATTATCCTCGGTAAGCCATGTTTCAGTTGAATTATATTTCAGTCTAGCTTCTAAGCCACTAGCCTCTATTCATTTGTTAGTCGCCTTCTTTTAATGGTAATCTATTTTATCTTTTTTTTCAATGAGTAAGTAGCCTTCTGGTCATTTTCTATCCATCTAACTTTTGATGTCTATTTTGTAATGTGTCATGAGTGTGCTTATACCCTAGTAATTTGAAGGTGCAATCATTTTGTGTGTTCTAACAGACTGTCTATGTGCTAATTTGTCTAGATAGTATGTGTTCTTACATGTTGGAAGAAGTCAGTCATTAGAAATCAAGAGGCATTGTTTGTTAGTTGTATATTAATTATTATTTATGACAGTTTATGAATGCATGTATGTGTATTGTAGCAATTCAATTGTGAAATAATCAATGTACTCAATGTGTGAACTCAAGTAGATGTCTATATGGTAATGAATGAAGTATGTTCACATTCTTAGAGATTGAAGAGGCTTAACTCGATGATCTTCTTTGTCTCTTAGCATGTATATAAATTATGCATATGCGAGCATAGTACTACTCATGAGCTTAGTAAAAAAAATCCATTTGAGGTTCCGTTATTTATTTACATGCTACTTCAGCTAGACATGTCATTTTCACCATCCATCACAATCATCATGTAAGTCTCATACCGAACTATGTTGGGGTTGTCTATATGGTTCCTTCATTTCCATTCAGCTCTATCAGGGGTCATATTCTAGTCGAAATGTAGAGATTTAAAATCTCTCTTTGTAAGCTCTTCTTCTGTTAATTTAGTTCTTCCTGTTCTTCTATTAATTGTGCTTGACTCAATATCATTGCTTTGTATAGGCACATTAGTCGGTCTGTGTTGTAGGGAAATGCAAGCATAGAGTATAACAGTGGAAACAAAAAAATTATCTATCTATATTCCCATAACAACAAGATTGCGTCAACTACTATAAAATAGTAAGGATGGTTTTAGCGAATTATATCTGGTCCTGGAGCAAGTCCAGTGATAAAACTCACTTCTTTGCAACTACTAACAAGTTGCTCTTGGAAGGTGGTTGTGCAACTCCTGGTCTTTACCATGAACAATGTATGTGCAACCTCTACAGCAACTTCAGTGGTCTGGCTCCGGACTACAGGTTGACTTTACTCTCCGAGCAGCAGCTAAAGGACTCCTACCTCTAGAATAGTCCACACGAACCAACTAAAACTTCTATCGTTCACCAAGAACGGACAGGAAGGAGTTGTCCCTTCTATTGGTGTACTAATCACCATCTTGCTCTCCCACAACGATAACTTCTCAGTTGTTCTCTCTCGTTGGCCATCCCTCCTTTTTAGGTAGAACTTGCCCAAGCTCTCTTGGTTACTACAACCAGAGAGGAAAATAGTTGTCAGAGGAACTGATTCTCAATTATTTGTGTTGTAGTTGTGCTCTGGGACGCTCCAAGTACCCCTCTATTTATAGTAGAGGCCAAGGACAGGATTCCCAGTTGTTATCTGGTACAAGATTAATGTGCGGGAGTGGAAAGGATTGGAAGATTTTGTATTTTCACAACATGTAACAGCCAAAATGACCATTTCGCACACCCAAACGGTCATCTAGTGCACGAGACGGTTGTCTCGCACTGCCAAATGACCATTTGATAGTTCCCAATCTAAAACGAATTTGGCTATTTTGAATCCAATTAATATCTCATATTAATTTCCTTATTCCTTAAGTAAAGAACAATCAAAATTATTCTGGAAACATCCCAAATCTTCATTCAGCCCCAATCAGGCTGTCTCACCCAAGTGAGACACCCGTATCACTCACCCAGATGGTCGTCTGGTGAGTTGAGTTGAATCGGTTGGCTCAAGGGCAGAACTAAGCCAAATCGATCTCCGATCAACCTGACCCCCAAAAAGCCCTCTCACCTTCTTGAGATGCTCGTATGGCTGTCCAAACAGACATCTCACTCAGTGAGATGGTCATTTTCCAGACCTGGTCAGTTCATCAAGTAATAAGTTGTTTGAATTGAATACCTAAACACTTTAGTAATCAATCTAATTGTCGTTCAAGATCAAACTCCTCTTTAAGATGAGTTCCAATGTGTGTTACCCTATAGGTCTCATATCACGTTGGTAGTGAGTGTCCATAACTAGCTTATGACATCACAAGCAAAGAGTGGTGTCTAGTCACACGTCAGTGCTACCCAAGTGAAATGGAAAGTTGGAGAACAACTTCAAACTACAATCTATGTAAGGTGTTGCAGTGATTATATAATTCCTTTGTCTATGATATCCCAGATGAACTCCAGTCATGGAAGGTCATCTTCTCAATGTTCAATCCATGTTTCTTGAACCGAGAGCAGACTGTCTAATATAATGTGACCTCAATATCATATATTGATTCACATGTACATGCTCATGCATTTTGCAGTCTCGCTTATCAAGTGGCCAGGATATCATACTCTCATAGGAGGGACAATCCCATATCTATCACTCACAGTCTATGCACATGTGTCAAAGTCACCCAATCAGTACGGTTATAACAAGCCATGTTTCAGGACTGCGTTTGATGATGTCAAAGCGTACCCAATGACATATAATGAGTGTAGTGGTTTCAAGTCTAAGAATCACAATCACCACCTTCACTATGAGAGATGATTGTGACCACCACAACCATGTGTCACTCTCAAGGTGGGTTTATCCAATACATTGCCATATCATGACTAATGAGATTTAGTCATCAACCAACTCACACTCTGATCTTATGTGTTAATCTTATCTATCAACCTTCCACAATAACAATCGATCATTTTTTTTTGGTGACGAGGGGAACCACTCCCGCACGAGCGCCACTAATAACAATCGATCATTGACATAATGAGAATATGTATTGTACTCTTAACATCCATATGATCCCATCCATAAGGTTATTCACTTGACAACATACGTTATTGAGTAATATAATTCTCTAGACATTCTCTATGTATCCTCATTATCTCATACATGAGTGAAACAGATGAATTGGAAGCTTGCCTTTATATATGTTATTATTATTAATCAAATCATCTTAGGTAATTATGACATGTTAGTCATCATATGATTGGCTCTACGGGCATACCTTACCAACAGACTCCCACTTGCACTTAGAGCCAATCACCAAAGGATCTCATCCTTAGTGATCTAAACATGTCCAACATGCATCTATTGTGCTAGTGCCTTTTCAACGGGTTAGAAATACTTTGCTTAGTCTATATATTGCATTTTTGTATCATTTCACTTTGAGATGAAACCGTCGTAATATGGTATATGATATTCCTCGCCTAACAATTAGCTCCATTGTTATCACAACATCTATATTGAGTCATTAATGATCGGAACATGTATAAGTTCATCATATGAACCTTCTAGATCCATATAGTATCACTCTGTGTTCACAACACAAGTATACTCGACCTCTATTTTAGAAAAAAATTAATGGTTATCAGTGTGAAACCCTTCCAACTAATAACATCCTTCTCTCTTTTAAATCAAACATATTATAATTTTCGATCATTTTTGTCATTATGGAAGCTTGCATCGATGTAACTCTTTACATCCAACTCTTCCTTTTATTTATATCCTTATTGACTAGAAATCTTATCCTTAATTATTTCTCAAGTATTAATGGATATCTTTAATAACATTCCACAACCCTTATTGGATTTTATATCATCTTGTCATATCCAATACATACAAGATTATATGGGATAAACACATTTATTGCATTCATGATAGAGTCACTTAAAGGGTGGCCCATGGAATCTTACTCATGATATTTCCATTCTTCACAAGAACAGGAATATAGGGTTCATGAGAGACTAATTCGGATTCTCTCTCATTAAATCCTTTCATGTTGAACTCTTTCAACACATTGCTATTGTTTGTGCTTAAAACTTCCATTGTGTGTTGGCTAAATTGGACATTAATATACCCTTTATTTTGATGATGACAAATATTTCACACTTGTGTATCTAACATGTTATTTGAGCATTTCAAGGTTCAAAGAAATAAGGAAATCCTATGTAAAGAAGTGAAATCAATCCACCTCTCTACTAATAACAATGGTAAACAAAATCCAATTTGGATAGTAGTGAAAGATAAAATTTTGGCTATTTTCAATTTAAATAAAGTGTACATAAATTTTCCCAACAGGGTGTACATGCTTTATACAAAAAGACAATCTAAGTACAGGGAAACTAGACTACAAAAATATGTCTCCAATAAAAATAACTTAACAAATTAATCCATGAGGGAAGGATGAACTCCTTTTCCTAGTCTTAGGTTGGTTCACCATGCTACTATTGCGCACTCTGATCCTAAACTTGGGTGGTTGGGATCACCCAGCAAGAGGAGAGAAAAATGTATGTGTCAAATAAAGAATAAGGATAATTATAAACTAAAGTAGGAAATAATAAAGATTCACTATACTAAGAGGGTCAAGAATATGAGGCAAGTAAAAAAAAGAAATTATGCCATGTTAAATAATAATAAGTTGCATGCATGATTAAATGTGACTACATTAAACTAATATAGGGTTGAGGCACCTAGCGGACCTCAAACTATGTGTGAGGGAGAGTAACACATTCCCAAACACTCGAATATACATAAAGTGGGGAGAATTATCACATTCAGTTGGGGAGAGTGGTCACATTCCCCTAGGCTTATGCCCAAAAATATGGGTGGTTTGTACTCATGTACCCTACATTAGTTAATTTGTCATTTTCATCATCATGCTAAAGTATTTGATGTTGGATAAATGGATATCATTAAAATCCCTTTGTTTAAAAAATGACAAACATTTCATTCTTGTGGATCTAATGTGCTACTTGAGTATTTCAAGAACAAGAATACAAGGTGGTGGATGACAAAACTTTGGAAGATATATATGCTTAAATTGCTTTATTTTCATGATTGTAATCAAATGTAAAAACTTGTGCAAGTATATAATGTACAAGTACTTAGATATCATGTAAATCAAGTGGTTAGATCTTCCTATCCACACACAACACTTAGATAGGTCATCCCCTAATTGAACATCACAATTGCACATTCATTCTTACACTTAGCATAGGATTTAAAGTATTGAAACAAAGTCTGTCTCGGTCGAAACACTTCTCGACCAAGATACTCTCAGTCGAATATTTTCTCGACCGAGAAACTCCTAAGTCTAATGCACGTACACTGATGAATAGCCTACACATAAGCCTACACAAGTACATATTCGGTTGAACTTAATTTCAACAGAGACTAAGTCTCGAGCAGGTTCTATAGCCATTAGACTTGGTGGGAAAAAGTGGTTGGGATTTGAGTTGAACGTTGCAATACACTTTCCCTAGACTTTCCCTCGGTCGACAAAGTTCTCGACCGAGAGACACTTGGTCGACAAACTTCTCGACCGAGAAAGGTCCTGTCTGCACTTTTCAGAATTAATTAACTAGTCGTTACAAATGTAATTAGTGGATACCTAACGGATAGTTGAGCACTAAGAACATCCTAAAAAGTGTCTAGAACGTCCCTAAACACTAGTAGGTCATTCCTATAAATAGGACATGCCTTAGGACACCTAAACTCACTTGAGTACACATACTTGCAACTGAGAATCAACTCTTGTGAGCAATTGAGCAATCCTTCACTTGCAGATCATTTCCATAAGCTGAGATTTCGTGTCCTATAGGCTAGCATCTCCTACCCACTACACTTTCGCGTTCATACACATTGGTTAGGAGATCAAAACGCTTGATATAGGATTCAAGCCTTGTGCTAAAGTGGTAAAGTGTATTTTTCCTTCTTCCTTTCTTGTTCCTTTTATTGCTTGTTTTCTCCTTTACAACTCCTAGGTTGGAGGCTGTGGAAAGGAGGTTGTAGGAGCTTCTTTGGTGGTGAAGGTAGCTCGATGTGACTTTGGACTACTTCTAGAAGGTCTCAATGGGAAGCTACTTCAAGGGGGAGCATGAAGTTACTTCAAGTGAAGGTTGCTTCAACGTTGGTGAGACAACTTTGGGGTGAAGGATGTTCAAAGGGTTGTGAAGGTAGTTGTATCTTATGTAACATCCTTGCAAGGTAATAAAATACAATTGTTTTGAAAATCCCAATTGGAAACAATTGGGTAGTGGACTGACTCCCTTAGTATTTGCTAAGGGTGGAACCACTCTAAACACCTTGTCTCCTTCTCTAATATTTTTGTGATTGTTTGTTGAATTAATTTTAAAAATATCATAAAACCATATTTACCCCCTAGTGTTTTTCAATTGGTATCAGAGCAGGCTTCAAGGAGCTCTAATCGAGTCTTGAAGAAAATGGGTGATGGGGTACTAGACAACCTCAACTTGGAAGGAACACTTGTAGCTCGGCCTCTACCATTTGATGGCACCAACTATAACTATTGGAAGAGGAGGATGCAATTCTACTTTCAAGGGATCAGCTGGGATCTTTGGAGAATGGTTTCAAATGCCTACACTCTTCCTCAAACGGAGTATGCTACATGGGATGCTAACATGGTAAAATTATCCCAATTAAATGCAAAAGCTGTAAGTATCCTTTATTGTTCAATTTCTGTAGGTGAGTTTAATAGAATATCAAATTGTGAAACCGCATACGAAATATGGCATAGACTTTATATCACTTATGAAGGAACTATTCAAGTAAATAACTCCAAAATTGGTATGCTTAAACAAAAGTTTGAACAATTTCGTATGGAACCTAATGAGTCTATCAGTGAAATATATGCAAAGTTTTCTTCTATTGTTAATGGTTTGAATGCATTTAGTAAAGCTATCAGTGAAAAGGATCAAGTGTGTAAAATTCTTAGGTATCTTCCTCCTAAGTACAAGCCTAAGGTGGCTGTAATTGAAGAAGCCAGTGATCTCACCCGACTAAGGATGTAGCAACTCATTGGCAACTTAGAAGCACATGAAGCAACCTTACAGGAGGAAGAAAGACGGGAGTGTGAACTTCAACAAGGAAGAAAGAAGGACATATCTCTAAAGGATACAAAAGTCATCACTCAAGAAAGTGATGATACAAGTGATGGAGATGAGGGAGAAGAAGCTCTAATTATAAATGGTAAGAAATATAGAATATTTAAATCTAACAAAGTTATTGGTTTCTATTCTTCTTCCTCTACTAGGTTTTTTAATGTGGAAAGAAGGGACATCTTAAGAATGAATTTCCTAAAGTAAAGAAAGGGAAGAAAAGCTCATCCAATAATAAAGGAGAAAAAACATACAAAGCTGCATGGGATGAGTCCAGTGATAGTAAGAGTGGAGAGGAGAACGTGGAATGTCTCATGGCCAAAGAAGATGATAGTGATGATTCTCAAGAGGTAAGTCTTTTTTATTTGCCAAAAGAAGATCCAATTGCTAATCTTCAAGACACACATGACAAATATGTTGATTGCAAAAAGAAACTAAAGAAAGTTACTAAAACTAATGAAGATTTGTATGCTAAATTAAACAATCTCTCTTTTGAGAATGACAGTATTATTTTTTAAAACTTTACCTTGAAATCATCTTTAAATGATTGCAATATGAAAGTGCTTACTTTAGAAACAAACTATGGTCTTCTTTCTCAAGAAAAGGTTGAATTGCTTGTAAAACTAAATAATTTTCAAACTCAACCTATCCTATGTACTCATCTAGATTATGATGCTATTGTTAAAGAAAGAGATACTTTATCATTTGATCTAGATCAAGCAAAGTTAGATATCAAAAAGAAAATGGATGAGGTTGCTAAGTTACAAAAAGAAGTTAGTAGCTTGAGAAACAATGGCATTCTTGATAAGATCCTAAAGAATTCTTCTGGTTATAGTGGAAGAAGAGGTTTAGGATATGTTCTGAAAGAAAACTCTTATCAACCTAAACCTAGGAGAATTCCAGCACCCAAGACCAAGATCATATTTGTACCCAAGAACAAAACTCAAAATCCTAGAAAGAGAAATGAAATTGACTCCATTTATTGTCACTATTGCTTGCATCTTGGACATTATGCCTTCTCATGTCCTTACAAGAAAAAGGATGTTGAGTTAGTATGGGTTCCAAGACCCCAAACTTAGCAAATTTAATATGATTAAAGTTGAGATTTAACCTAAAACCTCTTTTGAATATCTTAATGTCTTATCTCAACTAAATAGAATGGTACTTTAGCATATTACAATGATTTAAGCTCAAATTGACATAAACAAATTGCTGAAAATAAACAGAAACAACCTCGGTCGACAAATAGTTTGATCGAGACACTTCTCGATCAAGAAAGTATTCGACCGAGGAAATATCTGTATCAAATCTAAAATCTACTTTAAAAATAGTAACAATTCCGATCGAGTAAATCTTCGATCGAGACAACATCGTTCGAAGAAAATTGTCAACCAAGAAATCTCCTGTTTAAACTAGTAAAACAGCAACACTCTCGGTCGACAAAATGTTTGACTGATACACTCTTCGGTCAAAGTATTTGTCAACCGAATGAAGTTCTGAATAGCTTAAAATATTCAATTGTTCAATTATGTAATCATATTCAGTTTTGTTATTAAATGACACTAACCATAGAGGACCATCACATGGGTACCAAAATCTATTTCTTTTGTAAGATTTGGTGGTTGATAGTGGATGTTCTAGGCATATGACCGGAAAAAAAAAGGCCTTTCAAACATTTGAAGAAAAGAAAAGCAGAACAGGCACTTTTGGAGACAATGGAAAAGAAAAGATTGTTGGAATAGGTAACATTGGTACAAACCTTCAAATAAAAAATGTTTTACTTGTTGATGGCCTACATCATAATTTAATTAGTGTTAGTCAACTATGCGATAGTGTCTATGATGTCTTATTCAATAAAAATTATTGTAAACTATTGATTGAAAACACTAATGAAATCGTTTATGAAGGGAAAAAAATATGAAATTTATATATACTTAGGCCTAATTCTATGCATGCTATTATTGGAAAATGCCTTCTTGCAAAAGACAAATCTCTATATCTATGGCATAGAAAATTAGGTCATGCAAGTTCCCATGTTATCAAAAAGTTGATTAAATATGATCTTGTACATGGTTTACCTAAAATATCTTTTGATAAACCTGAAAATTGTGAACCTTGTACTCTAGGAAAGCAAAGCAAAACTTCTTTCAAAACAAAAACAATGCTTAGCACTACTAGATCATTAGAACTTATTCACATGGATTTGTTTGGTCCTATGAGAACTCAATCTATCAGTGGAAAAAGATATTGCTTTGTTATTATTGATGACTTTAGTAGATATACATGGGTTCATTTTCTTACAAATAAAGATGATACTATTCAAGTGTTCATACAGTTTAGCTTAAAGATTGAAAATCAACTACAAAATAAAATATGTACAATTAGGAGTGATCATGGTGGATAATTTGAGAATCATACATTTGAAGAATTCTGCACATCTCAAGGTTACACTCACAATTTTTCAGCTCCACGCACTCCACAACACAATGGCATAGTTGAAAGAAAGAATAGATCCTTACAAGAAATGGCTAGGACTATGATGCTTGAACATAATACATCTAAAACCTTTTGGGCTAAACTTGTAAACACAGCTTGTTATGTGCTAAATAGAGTAACCATACACTCTTATTTGAAGAAAACACCATATGAACTCATTTTTAATAAGAAACCAATGGTTGATTATTTTCACACTTTTGGCTCAACTTGCTATATCTTAAACACAAAGGATGATAGAGACAAATTTGACTCTAAATCACAAAAAACATTTTTCTTGGGATATTCAACTTCTAGCAAAGCATTTAGAATATACAACACCATCTCTAAAAAAGTTGAAGAATCAATTCACATTACTTTTCATGAAGAACTGAAACAAAATATCGAAGATAATGACATAGTTGATATTACTTATCAAATTCAAGATCTCAACATATCAACTAAAGATGATCAAAATGCTGAAAATGATCAACAAATTGAGACACAACAACCCATTCCTAGACTAATTAAAGATCATCCTCAAGAACTAATCATTGGGAATCCTAATGATAAAGTAAAAACATGTTCCTCTTTTAGAGATGTTGCAAATATGGCATTTGTATCTATAATTGAACCCAAAAAGGTAACTGAAGCTCTAAAAGATGATTATTGGATAATAGTCATGCAAGAAGAATTAAATCAATTTACTAAGAATGATGTATGGGACTTAGTTCCTAAACCTCAAGATAAAACCATTATTGGAACTAAGTGAGTTTTTCATAACAAATTGAATGAAGATGGGGAAGTAGTGAGAAATAAAGCTAGGTTGGTAGCACAAGGGTACAATCAATAAGAAGGAATAGACTTTGATGAAACTTATGCACCCGTAGCAAGACTTGAAGCCATTAGAATGCTATTAGCTATAACTGCCCACAAAGACATCAAATTATTCCAAATGGATGTAAAAAGTGCATTTCTAAATGGAATAATACAAGTGGAAGTATATGTTGCCCAACCACCTGGTTTTGAAATTTCTGGTAAAGATGATCATGTATATAAACTTAAGAAAGCGCTTTATGGGTTAAAACAAGAACCTAGAAATTGGTATGAAAGACAAAAAAATTATCTCTTTGATAATAGTTTTTCCATTGGAAATTCATATTCGACTTTATTTTTCAAAACATATGAATCTGACTTTCTAGTTGTTCAAATTTATGTTGATGATATTATCTTTGGTGTATCAAATGAATTCTTATGTAAACAATTTAGTGATATTATGCAAAAAGAATTTGAAATGAGTCTCATGGGAGAATTGACTTTCTTTCTTGGTTTTCAAATAAAGCAAAAGCCT
This sequence comes from Alisma plantago-aquatica, assembly GCA_963693085.1. NCBI lineage: Eukaryota > Viridiplantae > Streptophyta > Magnoliopsida > Alismatales > Alismataceae > Alisma > Alisma plantago-aquatica. The sequence continues at coordinate 804,773,778 of OY856413.1, read as the reverse complement.
GCTGGGATTTTTATAAGCCAAGAAAAGTATACAAATGAACTTTTAAAACGTTTTGGAATGGAGCATTGCAAACATGCTACTACACCAATGGTCACTTCTACTAAAATTAACAAAGATGAAAATGGGGAACCCATTGATGATTTTTTGTATAGGGCCATGATTGGTAGTTTGCTTTACTTAACAGCTTCTAGACCGGATATCATATTTTTTGTTGGACTTTATGCTAGATTTCAATCAAAACCCATGCAAACTCATTTTCAAGCTGTCAAAAGGATTCTAAGATACTTAGTCGGCACTATTAACTATGGTTTATGGTATCCTAAAAGACAATCTTTGGATTTGACAGCTTATACTGATGTCGACTATGCTGGTTGTCGACTTGATCGAAAAAGCACAAGCGGAAGTTGTTTCTTATTAGGACGAGCTTTAGTATCATGATTTAGCAAGAAACAAAACATTGTTTCCCTTTCTACCACTGAAGCTAAATATATGGCATCTGGTTTTGTTGTGCTCAAGTGCTTTATATGCAACAAGTTTTAAATGATTATAGTTTTACATTTTGATCTACGCCTATCTATTATGATAATACTAGTGCTATAAACTTGGCACATAATCCTATTTTACACAGCCATGCCAAACATATTGAAATTCGTCATCACTTTCTAAGGGATCATATTTCCAAAAAACATATATCCCTTCATCATGTTGATATGGAAGATCAATTGGCTGATATTTTCATAAAACCGCTTCCATTGGATCAATTTAATTACATAAGAAAGAAAGTACTTATCACTCCTTTAGAAGATGTTTTCTTTGACATTTGTGATTCTCCTTCTTAAAATCGATTTGTTTTGATTTTGGCTGAAATGGACACCTTTTAGCTCTTTTAATCATCATATTGTAGGGGAGCACTAATTAAGGGGGAGTCTTACAACATGTTTTTAACAGTTATCTTTTTGAAATGACAAAGGGGGAGAAATAATATAAATCTTAAATACTCAAATCAATGAGTTTCATACATACTCTCTTGGATTCACATCAAATGTTGCTATATTCCCTAAAGAGTTGGATTTTATGTTCCACACTTCTTTGGGAATAATAAGCACACATTCCATAAACAAGAGAAGGAATACACAAGGCAAACTTCAAGTATGAAACTCCATATAATTTAAGATTATTTGATTTATATTTAGAAATGTTTGTCATCTTCAAAAAGGGGGAGATTGTTGGCTAAATGGACATCATTAAAATTCTTTTGTTTTGAAAATGACAAACATTTCATTCTTGTGGATCTAATGTGCTACTTGAGTATTTCAGGAACAAGAATACAAGGCGGTGGATGACAAAGCTTTGGAAGATCTATATGCTTAAATTGCTTTATTTTCATGATTGTTATCAAATGTAAAAACATGTACAAGTATATAATGTACAAGTACTTAGATATCATGTAAATCAAGCAGTTAGATCTTCCTATCCACACACAACACTTAGATAGGTCATCCCCTAAGTGAGCATCACAATTGCACATTCATTCTTACACTTAGCATACAATTTAAAGTATTGAAGCAGAGTTTGTCTCAGTCGAAACACTTCTCGACCGAGAGTATCTCGGTCGAATATTTTCTCGACCGAGAAACTCCTAAGTCTAATGAATGTACACTGATGAATAACCTGCACATAAGCCTACACAAGCACATATTCGGTCGAACTTAATTTCGACCCAGACGAAGTTTTGAGCAGGTTCTATAGTCGTTGGATTTGGTGGGAAAAGGTGGTTGGGAGTTGAGTTGAATGTTGCAATACACTTTCCCCAGACTTTCCCTCAGTCGACAAAGTTCTCGACCGAGAGACACTCTGTCGACAAACTTTTCGACCGAGAAAGGTTTTATCTGCACTTTTCAGAATTAATTAACTAGTTGTTACAAACGTAATTAGTGGATACCTAACGGCTAGTTGAGCACTAAGAACATCCTAAAAAGTGTCTAGAACGTCCCTAAATACTAGTAGGTCATTCCTATAAATAGGACATGCCTTAGGACACCTAAACTCACTTGAGTACACATACTTGCAAGTGAGAATCGACTCTTGTGAACAATTGAGCAATCCTTCACTTGCAGATCATTTCCATAAGCTGAGATTTCGTGTCATATAGGCTAACATCTCCTACCGACTACACTTTCACGTTCATACACATTGGTTAGGAGATCAAAACGCTTGATATAGGATTCAAGCCTTGTGCTAAAGTGGTAAAGTGTATTTTTCCTTCTTCCTTTCTTGTTCCTTTTATTGCTTGTTTTCTCCTTTGCAACTCCTAGGTTGGAGGCTGCAGAAAGGAGGTTGTAGGAGCTTCTTCGGTGGTGAAGGTAGCTCGGCGTGACTTTGGACTACTTCTAAAAGGTCTCAACGGGAAGCTACTTCAAGGAGGAAGACTACTTCAAGGGGGAGCTTGAAGTTACTTCAAGTGAAGTCTGTTTCAAGGTTGGTGAGACGACTTCGGGGTGAAGGCTGTCCAAAGGGTTGTGAAGGTAGCCTTGTGAGGTAATACAATACAATTGCTTTCAAAATCCCAATTGGAAACAATTGGGTAGTGGACTGACTTCCTTAATATTTGCTAAGGGTGAAACTACTCTAAACGCCTTGTCTCCTTCTCCAATATTTTTGTGGTTGTTTGTTGAATTAATTTTAAAAATATCATAAAACCCTATTCACCCCCCTCTAGTGTTTTTCATTTGAATGGAAAATATAAGGAATTCAAATAACTTTGCAAATGGGGTCCAAGACCCTAGAATAATTGAATTAAAAGTGCTACAAGAAGTCAATAAAGAGAATAAAGGCTAAGCAATGCCTCGTTGGAAATTAGAGTTGGATATCAAATTCCCAATCGAAGGATAGTGTTCAAACTCATAAATAAATAGGATTGCACATACATACATACATAGCTTTCACATACCTTAATGTAGAATCATAATTATCACTTTCACCAATTAGATGTGTCCAAGATCACTTTATCCTAGTTACAAATTATATCACATGTATTATGATTCATAAAGCATAAAGTATAAGAAAACCTAATTTAGGACCTTTTATGAAAACCTTTGATTTAGGACTCAAAACTTAGACCAATCGATTTCTTATACTTTAATGATTAAGAAAACATATTTTATTTCTCAATTTTCAGTTAAAATGAATTAGTAACATATTTTAGGACATTTTACATGATTAAAATGGTGTTCAAGATAACTTCGAAAAAGGAATGATAATAAGTACTTAAAAACTATAAAATCAGATTCTACTTGAAAATTTCTTTTCAACGACTATTTATTCAAAATTGTCCGATAAAGCATCGATTTAATATGAATTGTCAAAGACTGACCAATCAGAATTAAGGAAAATGTCGCATAGGCAACAAAAACTTAAAAAGACGCGGGCCACGGAGGCCGGACCCACACTGACTTGGGCCAATCACATTTAGCCCAATCAGCTGGTCCGCACTCGCGTCGCGTGGCTCCGGTCAATTGAGACTGGGCGAAGGGGGCAAAGTACCAAAATGCCCTTGCTCTGTTAACCAAATCAATTAAAATGCGAGGGCATTAATGTCATACATATATAGAAAAGAACTCGCGGCCGAGAATACAAAGCGAAGGTGAAATTATGATAAAGCCCATGGCGGGTTAATTGTCTGATTGAAATGACATGGCTGCCTTGGTCATTACCTGACCAGGCATCTTCCAACTGTGCCATGGCGAGCAGCTCCCTGGAGGTCAGGCTCCATGGATCGCGACCAAGGCGCGTTGACGCAAGCAAAGACCGGGAACGAGTTCCCTAGGTTCCCACAGTCACAGGGAGATACAGAACACCTTCTCGTGTGCCCAAGAGCAAAGGAAACAAGCCACGACATGGCCGGAACAGAGAAACCAAAACCGGGGATTAAAACGAGCACAGGAGCCGATTCTCGGGAAAATAAAGATCGGAAGGCATTTGCGGATGCAAGGCGAGTAAAAAGCAAGCATTTGCAAAGGCGGAGGTGCAAAGAAGTGAACGCGGCAGTGGACGTCGGTGAGGGTGCCACCCGAGGTACAGGATACGGCGCTTGGGACTTCCGCGAGACAAACTTAGAGTGGGAAGGTGAAGAACGGAGGGTGTAGTTTCTTACCGTGCCTTTAATTAGTCTGAGGCGATGCCTATAGCCGGGGCAAGGTCGCCATCGCCGGAAAGGAAAAGCAACAAGGTCGGGGAAGAAGAGGAAGCAAGGAGCCTAATTGGGCGAGGAGGAGAATCTCTAATGACCCGATGGTGCTTTACCTGGCCTTATGTAGGCGTGAGGAAGGTTGTATCTCCCTCCCCTATATCTCAGCGGAGACGAAGAGAGAGCCCTGATTAGGCGTTTCATCCTCAGTCTACTGTAGGCAATGAACTAGGGTTCAAACGAACTATCGGAGAGAGACGAACTGTTAGGAGAAGAAATAAAATGAGATGGTGCTTCGTGGAGGGAGAACGAGGTCGCGAAAGTTGAATCAGCAAGAACGGAAACTGGAAGCTAGGAGACGACTCCTTGGCCGTCAGATCGGCAAGCAATTAGATCAGGGCCTTTGTTTGTGGGTCCACCGTGGACCATAGGCGCGTGACACCAGAAAATAACCGGACATTGGTGTTACATATTAAATTAATTAAATCGACATTAAACCATAGTTACACTTCACTCCAATCTTGTAAAATTGATTTGGATGGTCAAACATGGTCCACATGACTCCAAAATTTAATCTTAGGCTAGAATTAATATCTAGAGAAATGCTATATAATTAGATTCTCGTTTCACCCAAGATTTGTCCCTTAATCACTTTGTTGGTCATTAATGTATATATTAATGCATTAAAAGGGTGACTTAATGTGAAAAAGATTTTTAATTGAAATCCTTGAGTGAAATTCGAGGTAGGCAACATATATAACTATCAAGAGTCATATCTCACCATATTATTGTCGTTTCATGTATTTTTGCAATTTTGGAGGAGAGAGAAAGAAATGAGGATCACTCTCTCATTAATAAACTCAATTACACATAATTCTCATTTCTTGTTCTAAAAAGCCACACTAACTCTAAATTAACATAATATACTAATTGTATCTCATAAAAAGTCATTTTGCATTATTAGACTCCAATTAACACATTAGTTGAAACATTTGTGCAAAAACCCATTCATTGAAATGAATGTAGCTAAATATGGATCGCATCATCAAATATTGCTCAAATTCAACATTGAGGCCAAAGAAGATAGAATTGATAGGAAATTTTAGGAAAAAGTCCAAAAGGACATGAAGGAGATAAAAAGCTTGGAAATTAGTAAATTGCAAAAGAATCCTAGATTCAGTATGTTACATTCTACTAAGCGGAAAGATGAAGATCAATGCAAATTGAAGATCAAATGTGCTTAATTGTATAAATGTTCATGATTGTACTCAAATGTAAACACTTGTATAAAAATATAATGTACAAGTACTTTGACGTCATGTAAATCAAGTGTTAGATCTTCCCTACCCACTTATAACCCTTAGATAGGTTTCCCCCCAAAGTTAGAGTCACCAACACACATTGAAACACACAATTAGTAGGTGATTCAAAAGCATAAAATAGGGACACCCTCAGTCGAAGAACTTATCGACCGAGACACACTCAGTTGAAGTTCTTGTCGACCGAGAACCACCTCGGTCAAACTTGAGAGCATTATTCAACAACTTACACAATTGTGCTCTAAAATAGTCATCGGTCGAAAATAATCTCGACCGAGTAAGTTGCGGTCTAAAGCTTGTGACCGTTAGACTGAGTGGTTGGTAGTTGGGATTTAGAAATAGACATTGCAATACTTTTACCTTAAACCCAGGATGAGTCGAAGAAAATCTCGACCAAACCAAATTTTCAACCAATCAGGGTTCTGGATTGTTCTTTCCAAGCACAAACAAATTAGCAATTGCTAACCAACTAATTAACACCTAATAGCTAGTTAAGTACTAACAACACTCTAGACACTCCCTAAAACGTCCCTAGACACTTGCAAACCATTTCTATAAATAGGAGAGGCCTTAGGACACCCAAATCATCACTTGCATACATAAAATCTAAGCTACACTTGAGCATTCACTATTGAGAGAAACAAAGCTAGAAGTCACTTGTCATATTCATCCTTGTGCTCTAGAGTTGTATCTTGTAGTTACAATCTCCTAGCCACCACATATAGTAACTTCCATCCTAAGTGGATAGGAGATCTAAACGCTTGATATAGGATCAAAGCGATGTACTTCATTGGATAAGTATTTTCTTTCTTCTAATCTATTTCTTCTATATTGTATTTTGTTCTCCTTAACTACTCCTAGGGTTGGAGGCTGTTGAAAGGAGGTTTCTTGGTGCTACTTTAACAAGTGAAGGATTCTCCAAGGTGTGCTTGAGATTACTTCAAGAAGGTTGCTTTAAAGGATGTTGGAGCTACTTCTACGTGAAGGCTATCTCAAGGTGGTGGAGCTACTTCAAGGTGGTGAAGATTGCTCCAAGGATTGCTCATGGTTACTTCAAGAAGGCTGCTTCAAGGGGGTTGAGGCTACTTCAAGGTGAAGGCTACTTCGAGTGGAAGGTGATTGTATTTTATATAAAATCCTTGTGAGGTAATAAAATAAATCACTTTCAAAATCCCAACTGGAAACAATTGGGTAGTGGACTGACAACCTTTGATTCAAAGGTTGAAACCACTCTAAACCAAAGTGTCTTCCTTGTTTCCCCCTCCTTTGGTTGAATGCTTTAATTGTTTCAATGAACTTTAAATTATCCAAAAATCTCTATTCACCCCCTCTAGATCTTTCAATTAGTATCAGAGCAGGTCTTCAAGGAGTCATAACAATTCTTGAACAATGGGAGACGGTATACTTCACAACCTCAACCTTGAAGGAACCTACTTGAGCAAGCCACCACCCTTTTTTGGAAGCAAGTAACCTTATTGGAAGAGAAGGATGAAATTTTACTTCCAAGGGATCAGCTTGGACCTTTGGAGGATGGTATCTACACCCTATGTACTTCCCACGACAGAACATGCAACATGGGATCCAAATACGGTAAAACAATTTCAATTAAATGCAAAGGCGGTAAGCATTTTATATTATTCTATTTTGGTATGTGAATTTAATAGACTATCCTCATGTGATACAGCTTATGATATATGTCATAAACTCTCCATAACTCATGAAGGAACTACCCAAGTTAAAAACACCAAAACTAATATGCTTAAACAAAATTTTGAACAATTTCATATGTTACCTAATGAATCTATTAGTGAAATCTATGCAAGATTTTCTTCCATTGTTAATAGTTTAAGTACATTAGGCAAATATATAAGTGAAGAAGATCAGGTGTCCAAATTCTTAGATCGTTACCTCCAAGATACAAGACAAAGGTGACAGCCATTGAAGAAACTAATGATCTCACCACAATGAGGATGGAGCAGCTCATTGGAACTCTAGAGACTCATGAGGTAACTCTTGAAGAAGAAGAAAGATTGGAAGTCAAACACAAGAAGCAGAAAAGGAAGGACATTGCTTTTAGGGCATCAACTAAAGAAAGCAATGAAACAAGTGGAGAAGATAGTGAAGAAGAGGCACTCGTTGTAAATGGTAAGCAATATTTAAGGTTTAAAACAACAAAAATTCTTCTGCTTCTTCCTCTTCTTCCCTTAGGTGCTTTGAATGTGGTAATAAGGGATATTTAAAAAATGAGTGTCCCAAAGTCAAGAAGGGAAAGAATTCTTCTCTCAAGAAGAAAGAAAAAGCCTACAAAGCAGCTTGGGATGACTCAAATGATTATAGCAAAAGTGAGGAGGAAGCGGAATGTCTCATGACCAAAGAAGGCACAGTAAGATGTTTCATTGAAATAACAAATGAAGAAGAAAATAAGGTAAGTCTTCTTTATTTATCTAAAGAAGAGTTAGTCACTAGTAATGAAGAATTACATGATAAATATGTTGATTGTAAAAAGAAATAAAAAGGCTTACAAAAACTAATGAAGATTTGTATGCAAAATTGAACTAACATACTTTTGAAAAGGAAAGTTGTATGACTGAAAAGGCTACTTTGAAATCATCTATTAATGATTGCAATATTAAGTTGCTTGCTCTAGAAACCAACAATAATTTTCTTTTCCAAGAAAAGGTTGAATTGCTTGCTAAGATAAATGATCTTCAAACTCAACATGGTCTATGTACTCGTTTGGATTATGATGTTATTGTCAAAGAAAGCGATAGTTTGTTATATAATCTAGATCAAGCAAACTTAGAAATTAAAAGAAAAATGGATGCAATTTCTAAGTTGCAAAAAAGATATTAGTAGCTTGAAAAGTAATGAAATTCTTGATAAAAGCCTAAATAACTCTTCTGGTCAAATTGGGAGGAGAGGCTAAGTTATGTTCCCAAAGATAAATCCTATCAAAAACCTAGAACTAAAAGGACACAAGTAACCAAGACTAAAGTTATGTATGTGCCTAAAGACAATCTAGCTAAGAAGAGAAATGAAATTGATTCTATTTGCTGTCATTATTATTTATGTCTTAGACATTATTCATTTTCTTATCCATACAAGAAAATTGAAGTTGACTTGGTTTGGGTTCCAAAACCCCAAACTTAAAAATGTTGGTCATAATAGTTGAGATTTTACCTAAGCTTCACTTTGAAATTTATAATGTCTTATCTCAATTGAATTAAGCTTGAACTTGTATATACTTGATTACTTAATTTTGTTATCTAAGAATTATGACATAATATGTTTACATTATAAATGTTGAAATTACTAAAAATGCACATAACTTCATCTCGGTCTTGGTCGACTAAATGCTCTACTGAGACCTCTTCAGGTCGAAGACAAATTCAACCAAAGGTAGTTCTGTCAAAATTGATTTTACTGGTAAATCTTTTCGGTCGACAAATAGTTCGACTGAGAACTTTTTCTGGTCGAAGATATATTTGACCGACAATAGTTTTGTTAGGTATGTTTATCAAGAATATAATTATCAGCTTACAATTGAATTTGGTGACCCAAATTTGTAATGTACTCTTCATAGTAATTTTTTCTAAATATTTGATTAATCCTAACCAAAAGGACCACTATATGGGGACCAAAACTTTATACTTTGTAGGTTTAGATATAGAGATTGACCCAACAAGCATATAATAAAAAATATGAAGATCTCCACACACATGGAGAAAAGGTAAACGTATTGGTCACATTTGAAGAAATGTGATGTTAGCACAAATTTTAAAATGTGCTCTTTGTTAAAGAACTACATCATAAGTGCTATAACAATGGTTATGATTCATAAGAAAAACATCAAAGTTGTTGATAAAGAAAATTGATTTGAATCATTACCTAAATTTCTTTGTAATAAACTTGAAATGTGTGTATTCTAGACAAGAAAAAGTTATATTTCTTTTCAACTGAAAATTTTACTCACTAGAACTCATTTAATCCATTTGGCTCCATGAGAGTTCTATCCTTAACAAAAGATGGTAAAGATTAAATTGATCCTGTCACAAAAAGGCTTTATTTTGAAATAATCAAATGAAGAATCTAAGGTTTATAAGTATACATAAATAATGGTTATACACAAGAAGACTTATTCATATCTTAGAAGATTTAATTATTGGACAAATGAGCCTACTAACAACAATGAATAAAATTCAACTTATAGACCTAAAAGCAAAACATTATGGGCATGATGAAACAACATCAAGATTTAATAAGAAGAAATAGATTTAGATATGAATTATAAATCATTGGATAAATGGATGTAAATATGCATAAGCATGATTGATCATTTATGCTAATATAAAAGAAAATGTTATATCTTGGTTCATCTATATAAAGATGTATTAATTGGAATCTACAGATATGCCTCTCGGCTGAAAAGGAGTTCAACCGAGGGGTGCCCCGGTCAAAGTCATGGTCGACCAAAAATAATCCTGACAAAAATGCTTACTTTGTCAATCAAATCATTCACTTACAGCCAACATTGGTATATTAAATCTGTAAGTTGCTCATCATGTTAAATAAGAGAAAAAAATTGTGTAAGAAACAAGATTGCTTATAAAAATTAACTCACAATCTTACTTAATCAATTGATTTTAAAATGTTATTATTTGAAATACCTTAGTATATTTAAGATCACTTTTGTTATGAGATTAAGGGGAGCTCACAAAATTATGGATATATTGCTCTTAATTGAATTCTCTATACCAAACATCCCTTCTATTTGGTTACAAATACATTTATTGATTCCACTATGAGCCTAAAGGAATCTCATATCATTTCAGGGCTTAACATCCCTTGCAAATGATTGAGAAATTAATAACATTCATTGATCCCACCATGAGACTAAAGGAATCTCATATCATGTCAGGGCTTAACATCCCTTGTAAATGATTGAGAAATTAATCTTTGTTTGTGGCTAAATTTGACATTCTTTTAGAAGTAAACAATTAAGGGGGAGTCTTATTGATTTACACATATGATAATATGGCTATATTTTTGAAATGAAAAATGGGGAGAAATAATATAAATCAAAATAAATGAGTTTCATGTTATCTTGGCTTGACATTAATTGATGCTATATTCCTTAAGATATGGATACTATGTTCCATATCTCTTTAGGAAACTCATCTCATTCAAATAATTTTGATTATACTTTAGAAATGTTTGTCATCTTCGGGGGAGATTGTTGGCTAAATTGGACATTAATATGCCCTTTGTTTTGACGATGACAAACATTTCACACTTGTGGATCTAACATGTTATTTAAGCATTTCAGGGTTCAAAGAAATAAGGAAATCCTACTAAATGGGAAGATGAAGATTAATGCAAATTGAAGATCAAATGCGCTTAATTGTATAAATGTTCATGATTGTACTCAAATGTAAACACTTGTACAAAAATATAATGTACAAGTACTTAGATATCATGTAAATCAAGCGTTAGATCTTCCCTACCCACTTATAACCCTTAGATAGGTTCCCCCCTAAAGTTAGAGTCACCAACACACATTGAAACACATAATTAGTAGGTGATTCAAAAGCCTAAAATAGGGACACCCTCGGTCGAAGAATTTTTCGACTGAGACACACTCTGTTGAAGTTCTTGTCGACCGAGAACCACCTCTATTACACCCACATCCCATGATTACTACTAATCATGAGATAGGGGCATAAGTTTGAGGATTATACTTAATACAAAGCTCACTCCCAATTATTTTTCTTTTATTTTAAACCCTTTGTTTTCTCGCATTCAATCACATAAACAAACTTTATAAGAGAATCAAACCTTGATCAATCTAATATGATCTCAACATTAATGATACACATCCATACATTCATTCTATTTCTCACACTTCCACATACATACAACATGATAATCAGATATATACTCTGTTATTAAGGAAACAAAGTTACATATTATCATTTACAACTCTCTCACGTCTATACAAGGACCTAGAGTGATAGGGATCGACTGAACTTAACTAATCTCATACTTAACTCATGTGACAGATCTAAGCTGATGCAAAGACATCTTCAGTCCAGAGTTATCCCTAAAAATTGTGAGTAGAGGGGTGAGCCTACTCGCTTAGTGAATGAGTACTTCAAAGAAATAGTCTAAAACACTTATAATTACAGATATACTTTTGAGCAACTGATATCAATTATAACAACAATAAGTTTTAAAGAGACTAATCATTCATAAATATAAATATGTTAAAATACTCTAGATATCTACAAGAGTGAATCAATATATGAACATGCTTGATTGATCACGAAGAGAACTAATAATTCAAAAACATACAAAGAATAATTGAATAACTACGCACACTTGTTTAACCTCTCATTCATCTTATTATGCCCTAAACCCACATGAGGTGTACCACAACATGTGAAAGAATCACAACAAGCTACGATCTCACTGTACAAGTCTTAGAAGCATGCCCTGATTCCTAAGCCTATCTCTTAAGTAAGACCTCGTATGCAGTGGGCCTCAGCACGTCTGCCTCTCAACGGCTAATGGGAGTGGTTGGATATCTTAGACTCCACCTCTCAACCTGGGTACTCATTTCATAAACCACCTTGTGACGACCGTCTCGCGAAAACAAGATTAACTAATGCGGAAGCGTTCATCAAGCAGCGGATTAGCGAAAATCACTAAAAATAAAACTTTTTGCAAGGAGATCCACACATAGGAAATCTTTTCCAACAAATGCCATTGTATATCATATACATTCTGTTTCAAACGTACATATCATGTACCATCTCCTTCCAGAGACTACATCATCAGCTGCCTTATAAACATATATGCAGGCAACATACAAATCTCGGGGCATCAAGCCAAAACCTTAGACTGATATATCAAAAACACTGACTAAAAACTCCGAGGACCTGAGAGTACAGAGACGACACATAGGACTACTATCTATATGACTAGACAGACAATATCTCCACCTGAGATCTTATTGTTGTCCCTGTTGTTGCTGTTGCTGCTGCTCTTTTCCTATTCTAGGGTTTCTGCTCTGCCTTTCATGCATACCTAAAAAATGTTTCCCACGGGGGTGAGACAATTGTAAATTGCCCCAGCGAGAGATATAACTCTCCGCCAGAAACATTGTTATAGCAGATTATGAAATTAAACTGAGCAGGGGTTACTTTTACATTAATAGGCAGAATTATTCTGCATAGAACAGAATAAGAAAATCTCCATTTTCAATAAGAGCATTGCGTCTACCCATGGTAGACTCATAGTTCATCCATCTACTTGTAATGAATACAACAGATATGAATAATCATCAATGAACTATAGATATATAAAAGAAATGTAACATCAGCCAAGTTCTCTAGCATAACTTATTAACACAAATGCTACAAAGAAACATGATACTTGTTACCCACATCACACATGGCTCACAAGGCCATTCATATCTTGTCACCTCTCACTAGGCAACAACTTATTCACATGGCTCACAAGGCCATTCACATCTTGTCACCTCTCACTAGGCAACAACTTATTCACATGGTTCATAAGGCTATTCACATCTTGTCACCTCTCACTAGGCAACAACTTATTCACATGGCTCACAAGGCCATTCACATCTTATCACCTCTCACTAGGCAACAACTTATTCACATTGTTCATAAGACCATTCACATCTTGTCACCTCTCACTAGGAAACAACTTATTCACATGGTTCATAAAATCCGTACACATTGTTACTTTTATTAAGCAACAACAACATTAACGCACAAAAATCCAATCAACATTTATTATATAAATGTCACAGCCCAAACTTGGCTATATTCATCATCTCATCATACCTGCATGGTTATTAGGCATGATAACAGTCATACAAGATATTCATCACATCATGTGATACAATAGTAACACCATCATTCCTTAACCAGGAATTAGGGTTCACTATCAAACAGGGCTTATCATTCCCTTTTCCCCAAATTAGGGTTAGGGTTCCCCATTTCTCATTAATTCAGACCCTCTTGAATTAACCAACTTTATCTTGTATTAAGGTATTCCCCCTCTTAATACATTCCATCACAGAATACTCACCCTTAGCATATAATGCATAGGCCACACATTAGAATTGTCCATCTATCTCAAATGATATGGACTTCACTTAGTTTAAGGTATAACTTTATTATAAAGTTGCCTATAAACAATCGCAAAGATACGCCCTCAACTAGGGTTTCACAAGGATACACCCTCAACCAGGGTTCATAATGATACACCCTCCACTAGGGTTTCACAAGGTTACACCCTCAACCAGGGTTCACAATGATACACCCTCCACTAGGGTTTCACAAGGATACACCCTCAACCAGGGTTTATAAGGATACACCCTCAGCTAGGGTTTCACAAGGATACACCCTCAACCAGGGTTCATAAGGATACACCCTCAACTAGGGTTTACTAATCATATATTGGATCCATGCATTTGTTATGAATTATTGATTAGTACCATTAAGGGTATCTCTCACCTAATTACATTAGGTTTCCAAAAAGGTTTGATCAATTGGACCTTCAATGACATGAGGTATCCAATTGAATTGGGGTTTTCAATGTTGATTCCTTCAATCATTGAATTCATGGAACCAATCATCAATTGGACCTATACTCATACTTCAATTGAGTTTAATAGGTCAACCTTAAACTGATTTGACCCTCAATTGACCCTCAATTGATCATCAATTAGGGTTTGATTCAATTGAATTAGGGTTTGGAATCGAAGATCCAACAACACTCATTAATGCAAGATTGGTTACTTTGAAACTATTGAACCATTATCCAAATTGGGTATGACCTGACCCCAAACGGTCTTGATGTCGTTTGGATGACCTCCAAACGGTCTTGAGACCGTTTGCCCATCATATCACTCAAATCCAAGCCATCCAATTAAGGTTTGGATCATTGGATTGATCACCAAATCAGCATTGCATTGTATAACAGCTTGGTACCTTTAGACCTTCAAACACCTAACCATACTCAACCCTAGACATCCAAACGGTCTTGGGTGACCACCAAACGGTCTTGAGACCGTTTGTATGAGCTCCAAATGGTATTGAGACCGTTTGTCCCATCCAACCTTTGGATTCTAGTGAAAAATCATCATGGATTGGTCTATCGAGTTGATCAACAAAGCAGCACTACATTGCAATATGATTAGTACCTTTGGACCTTAAATTGGTCAACTATACTTGAACCCAGACCTACAAACGGTCTTGGGGTGACCCTCAAACGATCTTGAGACCGTTTGGGTGATCCCCAAACGGTCTTGAAACCGTTTGGGCTAATCAATCCAAAATCTCAACTTAACGCATTGGAATTTCAGCACTGTTTTCAATTAGGGTTTGCCTAATTGAATAGCCTTCAACTCAGGATTCCTTGGGAGTTAATCCCTCAAATTCGGTGAGTCATTATACCACATCATTAGGAACATTAATCTCAAACGGTCAACGCTTGGTCAACGCACTCAAATGGTCTTGAGACCGTTTTTCCACAAAGTTCAATTAAATCAGATTGAAAATCAGCACTTAATCCAATTAGGTTTCCCTAATTGATTAGGTTTCAACTCACGATTCCTTTGGATTTAATCCCTCAAATTTCGAGGGTTATTAATAAACATTATTATGAACAGGAATCCCAAACGGTCAACGCTTGGTCAACCATCTCAAACGGTCTTGAAACCGTTTGCTCAACCAGGTCAAGTTAATCAGGTTGAAAATCAGCACATAAATCAATTCGATTGCCTAATTGATTGGCCTTCAACTCTCGATTCCTTTGGAGTTAATCCCTAAAATTTGTAGGGTTATCATCCTACATAATTAGGAACAACATTCCCAAATGGTCAACGCTTGGTCAACCATATCAAACGGTCTTGAAAGTTTGCCCTTAAACGGTTTGCTGAAACCGCATAGCCAATCAAATTAAAACGATTTGGAGTAGCTATAAAAACGGTTTTGCTTGGTAATTTTCTTTGTATAAGCATCTAGGATGATGTAATCATCCCCTTCCTTCGAACAACCAAGAACATCAACCGTTCTTGATGGAAATTGCAGCAAAGAAACAAGTGTGTATCAAATTGAAGAAATCAATCAACAAAGCATAGAGAATTGATGCAATAGCAATGTTTAAGGGTTTGAGTTATAAAACCCGCCTCCAATTGAGATCCAAAGCTCCAAGCTCACGCCATTAATGGTGGATGAAGCTCTAGCAACTCCCCCTAGGCTCGTCCTCAAGCTTTTGATTGCAAAAGTTGGCTAGGGTTGAAGAGGAGATCAAAATAAGAAGGAATCCATAATTTATTTTCGATTTCCACCATGAAATCAAGGAGAACGAAGGTCAAGGGCTTACCCACAGGTTGGGGACGTGCTCCCTGCTCCTCCCTAGCTCCTTGGTCGGTTTTTCAAGCAAGGGGAAGAAGAAAATCCGAAAAAGGCCTTGGTTTGGGCTTGGAAATGGCACTTTTATAAGGAAATTGATGAGAGAGAATATGCCTTATAAAAATCCAATTAATCCAAAAATTATGGCCGCCTCTTCCCCCCTCAACTCCATGGATACGAGGCATATCCCTTTGCCTTTAATTCTCCTTCATTATCCTCAATTTAAAGAAAAGCAAATTAAGCACCTTAATGCTTATTATATTAATATCCCATATGTGAGTGGAAATTACTTTTCTTTATAATAAGGTGAGTGGAATTTCACCTACTTAAGATATTTTCGTTCCTTATCTTGGCAAAGGAACGTCCATCCTTATTCAAAATCAACCCAAAACATTTTGGTTGAAAGCCCTTCAATTATTTTTATTCATTTTTGCCCTAAATTGAATTAGGGTTTCAATTAGGATTAAATCTTGATTATTTTAATATCAAGATTCTCTCTCCTCCATATTAATTCAAATGAGAAGTAACTCTCATTTTCTTTGCTCTACATGATGCCAAGAAACATTAGGGACTTTATTGATGTGGTAATTTGCATATTGAACCCTAGATTTTGGGTAAATTGCACTTTACACCAAAACTAGATTTTAATGCACAACATTGTCCAACAAGCTCTATCTTGGTGTCCAGACTTGTAGAAACCTTACCACTACATCATATTCATTCTCATGATGTCACAACATCAGAGGAACATCTTATCATGTAACATTTGTAATTTAACCCCTCCAATTTGGGAAATTTGCACTTTGTCCAAAATAAGCAAACATTGCTTCAACATTGTCCAAACTGGACCAAAATTGAAACATAAGTTCCTCATGAGCCCTAATTACTTTTCCCAAGGTAAGATTAAGAATATACTCAGCCTTATTAGGCAAAACATCTAGGTTTGATTCATAACCCAGGTCAGGGATGTTACAAATTATAAACCCCTAACAAGGATTTCGTCCTCGAAATCCCAGGAAAAGGAGGGACAAATTATTCATTAATCATGCCCTCAAGTCTCCACATATAATCTTAATATCATGGAGATATCATGAACTCTGTGATTCCATACAAAGCTCCTTTCATTAATTCAACCTCATCAATGTTTATTGTTTATGCAAGGCATAAACCCCTAACATATGATGTTCATATCATTGAAAAGAAAAAGCATAAAAGAGCATACTTCTATCATCACCCAGAAATATTTACTAAAAGAGAAACATATATATCTAATAGAGATAATTCATTCGGCAATCCACTGAGTAAGTTCACTAAGTATCCACAGAGCAAGTTCACTAAGTATTCACGGAGCAAGTTCACTAAGTATTCACGGAGCAAGTTCACTAAGTATTCACGAAGCAAGTTCACTAAGTATTCACGAAGCAAGTTCACTAAGTATTCACGGAGCAAGTTCACTAAGTATTCATGGAGCAAGTTCACTAAGTATTCACGAAGCAAGTTCACTAAGTATTCACGGAGCAAGTTCACTAAGTATTCACGGAGCAAGTTCACTAAGTATTCACGAAGCAAGTTCACTAAGTATTCACGAAGCAAGTTCACTAAGTATTCCCGAAGCAAGTTCACTAAGTATTCACGGAGCAAGTTCACTAAGTATTCACGGAGCAAGTTCACTAAGTATTCACGAAGCAAGTTCACTAAGTATTCACGGAGCAAGTTCACTAAGTATTCACGAAGCAAGTTCACTAAGTATTCACGAAGCAAGTTCACTAAGTATTCACGGAGCAAGTTCACTAAGTATTCACGGAGCAAGTTCACTGAGTATTCATGAAGCAAGTTCACTGAGTATTCATGAAGCAAGTTCACTAAGTATTCACGAAGCAAGTTCACTAAGTATTCACGGAGCAAGTTCACTAAGTATTCACGAAGCAAGTTCACTAAGTATTCACGGAGCAAGTTCACTAAGTATTCACGGAGCAAGTTCACTAAGTATTCACGGAGCAAGTTCACTAAGTATTCACGGAGCAAGTTCACTAAGTATTCACGAAGCAAGTTCACTAAGTATTCACGAAGCAAGTTCACTAAGGATTCACGAAGCAAGTTCACTAAGTATTCACGGAGCAAGTTCACTAAGTATTCACGGAGCAAGTTCACTAAGTATTCACGGAGCAAGTTCACTAAGTATTCACGAAGCAAGTTCACTAAGTTTTTTGAAAATATTTCACTTAGCTCTTCCTATTTAATTTCATTATACTCTCTGGATTGTTTCAGAATGACTACTTGATCATAGTAATAAAAAAGATAACAATATAAGAGTTTCATACTTTCCTTATCTACAATAATCATATACCTGGCCAGGGTATACAAGTATTGAGATTATGTAGTATGCACTTTATTTACTATCATATTCCCCACTTTTCATACCATTATACACACAGGATTTTCCATCTCTAGATTTTCTTCAGGCATCATTTCTATATCTCTCTCTTGCCTGCTCCCATGCACCTTTTCCTAGTGCAACATTGCTTCTTCCTGCAGCAACCTCCTCATGTGACCCAGTCATCTTTAAGTTCTTCTTCTCTTATACGAGTAGAAGACACTTTCAGATACACTGGATGACACCAGAACAGACTCTACTACCTTAGTCCTATGTCTCTGTAGACTCAGTGAACCTAGAGCTCTGATACCACTAAATTGTGACGACCGTCTCACGAAAACAAGATTAACTAATGCGGAAGCATTCATCAAGCAGCGGATTAGCGAAAATCACTAAAAATTAAAACTTTTTGCAAGGAGATCCACACATAGGAAATCTTTTCCAACAAATGCCATTGTATATCATATACATTCTGTTTCAAACGTACATATCATGTACCATCTCCTTCCAGAGACTACATCATCAGTCGCCTTATAAACATATATGCAAGCAACATACAAATCTCGGGGCATCAAGCCAAAACCTCAGACTGATATATCAAAAACACTGACTAAAAACTCCGAGGACCTGAGAGTACAGAGACGACACATAGGACTACTATCTATACGACTAGACAGACAATATCTCCACCTGAGATCTTATTGCTGTCCCTGTTGTTGCTGTTGCTGCTGCTCTTTCCCTATTCTAGGGTTTCTGCTCTGCCTTTCATGCATACCTAAAAAATGTTTTCCACGGGGGTGAGACAATTGTAAATTGCCCCAGCGAGAGATATAACTCTCCGCCAGAAACATTGTTATAGCAGATTATGAAATTAAACTGAGCAGGGGTTACTTTTACATTAATAGGCAGAATTATTCTGCATAGAACAGAATAAGAAAATCTCCATTTTCAATAAGAGCATTGCGTCTACCCATGGTAGACCCATAGTTCATCCATCTACTTGTAATGAATACAACAGATATGAATAATCATCAATGAACTATAGATATATAACAGAAATGTAACATCAACCTAGTTCTCTAGCATAACTTATTAACACAAATGCTACAAAGAAACATGATACTTGTTACCCACATCACACATGGCTCACAAGGCCATTCATATCTTGTCACCTCTCACTAGGCAACAACTTATTCACATGGCTCACAAGGCCATTCACATCTTGTCACCTCTCACTAGGCAACAACTTATTCACATGGTTCATAATGCCATTCACATCTTGTCACCTCTCACTAGGCAACAACTTATTCACATGGCTCACAAGGCCATTCACATCTTGTCACCTCTCACTAGGCAACAACTTATTCACATTGTTCATAAGACCATTCACATCTTGTCACCTCTCACTAGGCAACAACTTATTCACATGGTTCATAAAATCCGTACACATTGTTACTTTTATTAAGCAACAACAACATTAACGCACAAAAAGCCAATCAACATTTATTATATAAATGTCACAGCCCAAACTTGGCTATATTCATCATCTCATCATACCTGCATGGTTATTAGGCATGATAACAGTCATACAAGATATTCATCACATCATGTGATACAATAGTAACACCATCATTCCTTAACCAGGAATTAGGGTTCACTATCAAACAGGGCTTATCATTCACTTTTCCCCAAATTAGGGTTAGGGTTCCCCATTTCTCATTAATTCAGACCCTCTTGAATTAACCAACTTTATCTTGTATTAAGGTATTTCCCCTCTTAATACATTCCATCACAGAATACTCACCCTTAGAATATAATGCATAGGCCACACATTAGAATTGTCCAGCTATCTCACATGATATGGACTTCTCTTAGTTTAATGTATAACTTTATTATAAAGTTGCCTATAAACAATCGCAAAGATACGCCCTCAACTAGGGTTTCACAAGGATACACCCTCAACCAGGGTTCACAATGATACACCCTCCACTAGGGTTTCACAAGGTTACACCCTCAACCAGGGTTCACAATGATACACCCTCCACTAGGGTTTCACAAGGATACACCCTCAACCAGGGTTTATAAGGATACACCCTCAACTAGGGTTTCACAAGGATACACCCTCAACCAGGGTTCATAAGGATACACCCTCAACTAGGGTTTACTAATCATATATTGGATCCATGCATTTGTTATGCATTATTGATTAGTACCATTAAGGGTATCTCTCACCTAATTACATTAGGTTTCCAAAAAGGTTTGATCAATTGGACCTTCAATGACATGAGGTATCCAATTGAATTGGGGTTTTCAATGTTGATTCCTTCAATCATTGAATTCATGGAACCGATCATCAATTGGACCTATACTCATACTTCAATTGAGTTTAATAGGTCAACCTTAAACTGATTTGACCCTCAATTGACCCTCAATTGATCATCAATTAGGGTTTGATTCAATTGAATTAGGGTTTGGAATCGAAGATCCAACAACACTCATCAATGCAAGATTGGTTACTTTGAAACTATTGAACCATTATCCAAATTGGGTATGACCTGACCCCAAACGGTCTTGAGGTCGTTTGGATGACCTCCAAATGGTCTTGAGACCGTTTGCCCATCATATCACTCAAATCCAAGCCATCCAATTAAGGTTTGGATCATTGGATTGATCACCAAATCAGCATTGCATTGTATAACAGCTTGGTACCTTTAGACCTTCAAACACCTAACCATACTCAACCCTAGACCTCCAAACGGTCTTG
Source organism: Alisma plantago-aquatica (assembly GCA_963693085.1). Classification (NCBI taxonomy): domain Eukaryota; kingdom Viridiplantae; phylum Streptophyta; class Magnoliopsida; order Alismatales; family Alismataceae; genus Alisma; species Alisma plantago-aquatica. The sequence continues at coordinate 804,752,690 of OY856413.1, read as the reverse complement.
GGTGACCATCAAACGGTCTTGAGACCGTTTGGCCCATCCAACCTTTGGATTCTAGTGAAAAATCATCATGGATTGGTCTATCGAGTTGAATAACAAAGCAGCACTACATTGCAATATGATTAGTACCTTTGGACCTTCAATTGGTCAACTATACTTGACCCCAGACCTACAAACGGTCTTGGGGTGACCCCCAAACGATCTTGAGACCGTTTTGGTGATCCTCAAACGGTCTTGAAACCGTTTGGGCTAATCAACCCAAAATCTCAACTTAACTCATTGGAATTTCAGCACTGTTTTCAATTAGGGTTTGCCTAATTGAATAGCCTTCAACTCAGGATTCCTTGGGAGTTAATCCCTCAAATTCGGTGAGTCATTAGACCGCATCATTAGGAACAGTAATCCCAAACAGTCAACGCTTGGTCAACGCACTCAAACGGTCTTGAGACCGTTTTCCCAAAAAGTTCAATTAAATCAGATTGAAAATCAGCACTTAATCCAATTAGGTTTCCCTAATTGATTAGGCTTCAACGCACGATTCCTTTGGATTTAATCCCTCAAATTTGGAGGGTTATTAATAAAAATTATTATGAACAGGAATCCCAAACGGTCAACGCTTGGTCAACCATCTCAAACGGTCTTGAAACCGTTTTCTCAACCAGGTCAAGTTAATCAGGTTGAAAATCAGCACATAAATCAATTCGATTGCCTAATTGATTGGCCTTCAACTCTCGATTCCTTTGGAGTTAATCCCTCAAATTTGTAGGGTTATCAGCCTACATAATTAGGAACAAAATTCCCAAACGTTCAACGCTTGGTCAACCATCTCAAACGGTCTTAAAACCGTTTTCTCCCAAACGGTTTCAAACCGTTTTCCCTTAAACGGTTTGCTGAAACCGCATAGCCAATCAAATTAAAACGATTTGGAGTAGCTATAAAAACGGTTTGCTTGGTAATTTTCTTTGGATAAGCATCTAGGATGATGTCATAATCCCCTTCCTTTTAACAACAAAGAACATCAACCGTTCTTGATGGAAATTGCAGCAAAGAAACAAGTGTGTATCAAATTGAAGAAATCAATCAACAAAGCATAGAGAATTGATGCAATAGCAATGTTTAAGGGTTTGAGTTATAAAACCCACCTCCAATTGAGATCCAAAGCTCCAAGATCACGCCATTAATGGTGGATGAAGATCTAGCAACTCCCCCTAGGCTCGTCCTCAAGCTTTTGATTGCAAAAGTTGGCTAGGGTTGAAGAGGAGATCAAAATAAGAAGGAATCCATAATTTATTTTCGATTTCCACCATGAAATCAAGGAGAACGAAGGTCAAGGGCTTACCCACAGGTTGGGGACGTGCTCCCTGCTCCTCCCTAGCTCCTTGGTCGGTTTTTCAAGCAAGGGGAAGAAGAAAATCCGAAAAAGGCCTTGGTTTGGGCTTGGAAATGGCACTTTTATAAGGAAATTGATGAGAGAGAATATGCCTTATAAAAATCCAATTAATCCAAAAATTATGGCCGCCTCTTCCCCCCTCAACTCCATGGATACGAGGCATATCCCTTTGCCTTTAATTCTCCTTCATTATCCTCAATTTAAAGAAAAGCAAATTAAGCACCTTAATGTTTATTATATTAATATCCCATATGTGAGTGGAAATTACTTTTCTTTATAATAAGGTGAGTGGAATTTCACCTACTTAAGATATTTTCGTTCCTTATCTTGGCAAAGGAACGTCCATCCTTATTCAAAATCAACCCAAAACATTTTGGTTGAAAGCCCTTCAATTATTTTTATTCATTTTTGCCCTAAATTGAATTAGGGTTTCAATTAGGATTAAATCTTGATTATTTTAATATCAAGATTCTCTCTCCTCCATCTTAATTCAAATGAGAAGTAACTCTTATTTTCTTTGCTCTACATGATGCCAAGAAACATTAGGGACTTTATTGATGTGGTAATTTGCATATTGAACCCTAGATTTTGGGTAAATTGCACTTTACACCAAAACTGGATTTTAATGCACAACATTGTCCAACAAGCTCTATCTTGGTGTCCAGACTTGTAGAAACCTTACCACTACATCATATTCATTCTCATGATGTCACAACATCAGAGGAACATCTTATCATGCAATATTTGTAATTTAACCCCTCCAATTTGGGAAATTTGCACTTTGTCCAAAATAAGCAAACATTGCTTCAACATTGTCCAAACTGGACCAAAATTGAAACATAAGTTCCTCATGAGCCCTAATTACTTTTCCCAAGGTAACATTAAGAATATAATCAGCCTTATTAGGCAAAACATCTAGGTTTAATTCATAACCCAGGTCAGGGATGTTACACACCTGATAACATTTATCACAACTGAACTGTTAAGCATAACCACATCTCATGCTGAGAAATATTAATATCACAATACTTGATTCACTGAATACCCTATCCTTAGGGTTTCATTTACCTCATTCACTTATCACATGACTCACATAAGGATTTAACACTTCATAACATCATTCAATTAAGATTTCTGTAACGCCCGCGCCCACTGCCCAAGGCTCTAGTAAGGTTTATGGAATGACGACTGGCCCCACAAACCACCACTAGCCTTAACTGCGTACTTTGTCCTCACTCATGCACATTCCAAGATCAACTTCCCGACAGGTCACCCATCCTAGTACTACTCCAATCTGAGCACGCTTAACTATGGAGTTCTTAGTGATGGGCTCCCGGAAAAGGAGGTGCACCTTGGTGATATGGGTAGTCTAATCATTCCTTTTAAGATCAACTTATCTGAGGCCTCAAATCCTAGGATGTTACAATCTCTCCTACTTAGACTCTTGACGTCCTCGTCAAGTATCAACTATATGGCCTCATAATCTGACCCCATTTCAGTGCAGACCCACAATGGCCCATGGACACCCAGCTCCCAATCACGGAATACTAGCGCAAGGGTGGCTACGTCAACCATGGGCAGCCCTTTTCTACATGCCTGGACCGCAGGGCTCAAGACTGGCATGTCACATGCCCATGTGGGCCCCACCTACTGGAGGGGAATTGGCTCTGATACTATTTGTAACGCCCATGGGCCCCACCTACTGGAGGGGAATTGGCTCTAATACTATTTGTAACGCCTGCGCCCACTGCCCAAGGCTCTAGTAAGGTTTCTGGAATGACGACTGGCCCCATAAACCACCACTAGCCTTAACTGTGTGCTTTGTCCTCACTCATGCACATGCCAGGATCAACTTCCTGACAGGTCACCCATCCCAGTACTACTCCAAGCTAAGCACGCTTAACTATGGAGTTCTTAGTGATGGGCTCCCAGAAAAGGAGGTGCGCCTTGGTGATATGGGTAGTCCAATCATTCCTTTTAAGATCAACTTATCTGAGGCCTCAAATCATGGGATGTTACAATTTCTTTCAGTAGTTCATATATAATTGTATATATATATATATATATATAGAGAGAGAGAGAGAGAGTCAGGCTAGAATACACTCGAGTGTACAGATTGCACAAATACACTCAAGTGTGTTTGCATATCAAGACTATTTTTTACAAAATGTAAACCATTGATCTTCACCGTCATACTATAACTAGGTTGCATACAAATTTTGAGCCCAATTGGATGAGTGTAAGTCACTCATCCAAGGGCAACAAAATCAACGCGCGAAACTAATTTGAAATGCATACTTTTTGCAGTCTTCATAACATGAGCTATACATATCCAAATGTGCTCAAATTTTGCGTATGAGTTGTTCACGAGATGTTTAATAATATCAATAGATTAGATTTTAAAAAAAATATATTGCATCATGAAAAACTACTTGAGTGTATTCCGCTCCGGATACACTCGAGTGTATTCTAGCTTGACTATATATATATATATATATATATATATATATATATATATATATATATATATATATATATGAAACCCTATAATGAACTGAACTAGGGTTTCCATGCCATTTACGAAAGCATCATACATCAAGAATAACATTGAATCAAGATGTCTATTTGCAAACCTCCAACTTTCCATTCATTTAGGGTTTCACCCTCCTTAGTAATATATCGGGCAAACATTGATATCATCGAATGAAATGCAAGATCCTATCTGAAATATATATAATACACATACAAATAAAACAATCATTCGTAAGCAAGGAGATTCAACTAGGCAAACTTCTTTATTCAATTATACAACAATTTCAGTTATAGTCGAAAACCCTAAATTTTAGTATATTCATGTAACCTCTATAATTAATTTAAGAATTCTCATTTAGATGGATTGCAATCATTTCTAAAGTGATTTCATAATCTGAAATTCATCACAACAAAGAAATAATTCATTTCATATCACCATGCAAAATCTAGATCAAAAAGGCAACTTAGGGTTTGTACTCACATACTAAGCAATTGAAGATTTTTGATGATTTAACTCATTTTCATGCAATATATTGTTTAAAGGAAGTACCCACTCATCCTAAGGTGTGAAAACACCTTAAAAACATAGCCCATCTCTGAAAATCTTGAATCCATATCAAGATCCTAGTAAAATCAGCAGTTTCTTCTTCCTTTCAACCCTAAATGAGGTCTGTTGTAGGTAGAAGATGAAGGTCAAAGGTTAACCCAAACCTCAAATTTGATGGATCAAGGGTTTTATATCGACCCCGCCTTCCGGTAACCCCCAATTAAGGGAGACCAAGAGGTCAGAGCCGCTATCCCAATTTCCGGATCAAAGGTTCGACAAATAATCAACAATAATTATCAAATTCTACCAGACTATACTGGAAAGCTATACTAAAATAAAATGTTGCATACCTTTTTCAAAAACTTGGATATCTAACTTCTATTCACATCTAGACTCTATTCTAACTAATCCTCCTTGCACTTTATTTCTTAATTTCACAATATGCCACTTTACTGTTTGTCCTTTTCAATTTGTACCTAAAATGCCGACAAACAAAGTGTCGGTCAGCATAAATGAATATGCCAGTATGTGGGGGAAACAAAAATTGTGCAACTAGGGTAACAACGTAATCAAGAAATTATCATTTAACAACTAAGATTATGTCTTAAGCAATACTACTCAATCCTTACCTATCCCCTATCTCTATGTTGTCCCTGCAGCGGACTTGGATACTACCTCTCTCATATGGTAGATCATTACCCCCATGGACCTACCTCATAGGTAGCCAATACTTAGGGTTGTGGAGTCGCATGGCCCTACCCAAAGGTAGTCCAATCCCTGACTCATGGTGACTTGATGGACCTACCCCATTGGTAGCCATGTACTAAGTCACCCAATGACCTGATGGACCTACCCCATAGATAGCCATGTACTAGGTCAATCTATCAAGCTACAAAGGGGACTAGGATCTGAGCTAGTAGACATGTATCTTAGGTGATTGTCATAACCACTTTATAGTTTGCATGAATTAAATTCATCCAACAGTTTAATTCAAGTCACCGATGAAAACTTCGAAAATCCTCAGAAAACTAATTCGGGATATTCATAAGTGTAACCACATACCTGTTGTGCAGATCTTTGAGATAGAATCAACCAATCAATGCAAGAAATCCAATAGGCAAGCAAGCACGCAAAGAGATCCTGAAATATGCATCCACTTTTCCTATCATTGATCAAGCCATCAAGGTCTATTAAACCTAGCTCGCTTCCTAGGGTTTCTAGTCCACTTTTAGGGTTTCCATTGCAATTAGGGTTTCACTTTACTTTTACTATTTTAAATCCTAATTTTATACAATTACTCACAAACCCTAATTATCTCATCTACTCCTCAGGAAAGATATTAAGGTTACATTTTAACAACATATAACCCTAATTTTGGATTACATACACCATTAAATGTCCATTAAGTCTATTATGCCTCTTTTACATTAAAACTACCATTTTTATCCTTTTAAGTCATGCCACTATCATTAGGCCCAATTATTATCTTTGGTTCCTTTCAAATTAGCAACTTATCTCTATTTATCACTAATTCCACATTTATCCACAAGAAAACCCTAATTACCATATTAAGGGTATTTATCCACAATTAGGAACTTTTATACTCAAAATAACTTCATATCTCAGCGTTATTCATGAATTTGAACAATTAAAGCCATTAAGAGTCATAATTACTAACATTAGGGTTTCAAGGCCCATTAAAGCTCATCCATGTATATGGAACTCTAAATTAATCCAGTTACGTGTAAAGTTCATCCTTTCAGATCTTGATGTGTCTTTTTATAAACAACATGTTAATATCAACTTTAATCATCTGTAAAACCCTTCTCGATACATTAATAATCTTAAATTAGGGTTTCTTAATCATTAATTCACTAAAGTTGACAACTTCAACTACTTTTCAAATTGCAAGTGGAATCAGGCTTCAATTACATTTTTATTGCATTCCTCGCATTTTTTGAGCAAAATACATAAATTATTTGCTACCATCGGAGTTACGAGTAATTAGTTATGAAAATTGCAAGTTTCACTTACTTGGACCAATGGGATGCTGACACGTCAGCAATCCCATGCATTGTGCAAGTTGGCCGATTTGGAAACATAACTGAGTTACTCTTATACCCCCACACGGCCGCTTAGCTTTTCAAAACCCAGAGGGGCAAAATCGTCCAAAGCCACCTTTGGTCGTCTTCCTCCTCGTGATCCCTAGTTGCCGCTGACTGCAGCTGTTCATGGGGTCACCTCCCTCCACTTCAAGGCCTGGAGCTCACCGGAACCCATCTCCATGTCTCTAACACTCCCCGCCGCATCCAACAAGGTCTCCAACCATGAGCGAAACGGCTGGGGACAGGAGCATCAGGTATGTGAACCTCAACTCTCTATAGACGAGTTGCAGGTGACCAGGGCGAAGGTTCCTCATGAATTGGCAATGTAGTCGCACAGAATTGAAGGGGGTGTCTGGACTTCCTTCAAGCTCTTTGTGTGGCTCCATGGGTTAAATTACCCCCTTGGTTAGGGTTTGAGCGGGTGCACGGTTAGAGAAGAGTGGGAGACAAGGCAAACTCAAGGCTATGGGTCCGTCCCTTATATAGGGATAGATAGCAATGCCCTAGCTCGCCTATCCATGAGGAAAACAAGTCCCTCATCAACCATGGCCATCATACTTTCCTTGATTGAGATATAACTTCTCTCTTTTAATTATTAAAAGATGTCCTTTTCTATTCATGATCCTTGGTTATTAAGGAATCCAAATTTTACCTCTTTTATGTTCCTTGTGCTTGGCTTTTAATCCATTGGCCACGAAATTCTACTTTCTTAAAGCAAATAATACCTCTTTTTGATAATATCAAAAATTCATTAATTATGTATCACATTATCCTCTTATTTTGTATTATTTGTGTTTTCTCTTTCTTTTTCTCCATTGGGGCTCCTTGGACCCCAAGAAACTCTAATATTTCGAAATTCCTTTTTAAGGATGCTTATATTATGATGCTATTGTTAAAGAAAGAGATACTTTATCATTTGATCTAGATCAAGCAAAGTTAGATATCAAAAAGAAAATGGATGAGGTTGCTAAGTTACAAAAAGAAGTTAGTAGCTTGAGAAACAATGGCATTCTTGATAAGATCCTAAAGAATTCTTCTGGTAATAGTGGAAGAAGAGGTTTAGGATATGTTCTGAAAGAAAACTCTTATCAACCTAAACCTAGGAGAACTCCAGCACCCAAGACCAAGATCATATTTGTACCCAAGAACAAAACTCAAAATCCTAGAAAGAGAAATGAAATTGACTCCATTTGTTGTCACTATTGCTTGCATCTTGGACATTATGCCTTCTCATGTCCTTATAAGAAAAAGGATGTTGAGTTAGTATGGGTTCCAAGACCCCAAACTTAGCAAATTTAATATGATTAAAGTTGAGATTTAACCTAAAACCTCTTTTGAATATCTTAATGTCTTATCTCAACTAAATAGAATGGTACCTTAGCATATTACAATGATTTAAGCTCAAATTGACATAAACAAATTGCTGAAAACAAACAGAAACAACCTTGGTCGACAAATAGTTTGCTCGAGACACTTCTCGATCAACAAAGTATTCGACCGAGGAAATATCTGTATCAAATCTAAAATCTGCTTTAAAAATAGTAACAATTCCGATCGAGTAAATCTTCGATCGAGACAACATCGTTCGAAGAAAATTGTCGACCAAGAAATCTCATGTTTAAACCAGTAAAACAGCAACACTCTCGGTCGACAAAATGTTTGACCGATACACTCTTCGGTCAAAGTATTTGTCAACCGAATGAAGTTCTAAATAGCTTAAAATATTCAATTGTTCAATTATGTAATCATATTCAGTTTTGTTATTAAATGACTCTAACCATAGAGGACCATCACATGGGTACCAAAATCTATTTCTTTTGTAAGATTTGGTGGTTGATAGTGGATGTTCTAGGCATATGACCGGCAAAAAAAAGGCCTTTCAAACATTTGAAGAAAAGAAAAGCAGAACATGCACTTTTGGAGACAATGGAAAAGAAAAGATTGTTGGAATAGGTAACATTGGTACAAACCTTCAAATAAAAAATGTTTTACTTGTTGATGGCCTACATCATAATTTAATTAGTGTTAGTCAACTATGCGATAGTGTCTATGATGTCTTATTCAATAAAAATTGTTGTAAACTATTGATTGAAAACACTAATGAAATCGTTTATGAAGGGGAAAAAATATGAAATTTATATATACTTAGGCCTAATTCTATGCATGCTATTATTGGAAATGCCTTCTTGAAAAAGACAAATCTCTACAGCTATGGCATAGAAAATTAGGTCATGCAAGTTCCCATGTTATCAAAAAGTTAATTAAATATGATCTTGTACATGGTTTACCTAAAATATCTTTTGATAAACCTGAAAATTGTGAACCTTGTACTCTAGGAAAGCAAAGCAAAACTTCTTTCAAAACAAAAACAATGCTTAGCACTACTAGATCATTAGAACTTATTCACATGGATTTGTTTGGTCCTATGAGAACTCAATCTATCAGTGGAAAAAGATATTTCTTTGTTATTATTGATGAATTTAGTAGATATACATGGGTTCATTTTCTTACAAATAAAGATGATACTATTCAAGTGTTCATACAGTTTAGTTTAAAGATTGAAAATCAACTACAAAATAAAATATGTACAATTAGGAGTGATCATGGTGGATAATTTGAGAATCATACATTTGAAGAATTCTGCACATCTCAAGGTTACACTCACAATTTTTCAGCTCCACGCACTCCACAACACAATGGCATAGTTGAAAGAAAGAATAGATCCTTACCAGAAATGGCTAGGAGTATGATGCTTGAACATAATACATCTAAAACCTTTTGGGCTAAAGTTGTAAACACATCTTGTTATGTGCTAAATAGAGTAACCATACACTCTTATTTGAAGAAAACACCATATGAACTCATTTTTAATAAGAAACCAATGGTTGATTATTTTCACACTTTTGGCTCAACTTGCTATATCTTAAACACAAAGGATGATAGAGACAAATTTGACTCTAAATCACAAAAAAACAATTTTCTTGGGATATTCAACTTCTAGCAAAGCATTTAGAATATACAACACCATCTCTAAAAAAGTTGAAGAATCAATTCACATTACTTTTCATGAAGAAATGAAACAAAATATCGAAGATAATGACATAGTTGATATTACTTATCAAATTCAAGATCTCAACATATCAACTAAAGATGATCAAAATGCTGAAAATGATCAGCAAATTGAGACACAACAACCCATTCCTAGACTAATTAAATATCATCCTCAAGAACTAATCATTGGGAATCCTAATGATAAAGTAAAAACATGTTCCTCTTTTAGAGATGTTGCAAATATGGCATTTGTATCTATAATTGAACCCAAAAAGGTAACTGAAGCTCTAAAAGATGATTATTGGATAATAGTCATGCAAGAAGAATTAAATCAATTTACTAAGAATGATGTATGGGACTTAGTTCCTTAACCTCAAGATAAAACCATTATTGGAACTAAGTGAGTTTTTCATAACAAATTGAATGAAGATGGGGAAGTAGTGAGAAATAAAGCTAGGTTGGTAGCACAAGGGTACAATCAATAAGAAGGAATAGACTTTGATGAAACTTATGCACCTGTAGCAAGACTTGAAGCCATTAGAATGCTATTAGCTATAGCTGCCCACAAAGACATCAAGTTATTCCAAATGGATGTAAAAAGTGCATTTCTAAATGGAATAATACAAGTGGAAGTATATGTTGCCCAACCACCTGGTTTTGAAATTCTTGGTAAAGATGATCATGTATATAAACTTAAGAAAGTGCTTTATGGGTTAAAACAAGAACCTAGAAATTTGTATGAAAGACTAAAAAATTATCTTTTTGATAATAGTTTTTCCATTGGAAATTCAGATTCGACTTTATTTTTCAAAACATATGAATCTGACTTTCTAGTTGTTCAAATTTATGTTGATGATATTATCTTTGGTGTATCAAATGAATTCTTATGTAAACAATTTAGTGATATTATGCAAAAAGAATTTGAAATGAGTCTCATGGGAGAATTGACTTTCTTTCTTGGTTTTCAAATAAAGCAAACGCCTGCTGGGATTTTTATAAGCCAAGAAAAGTATACAAATGAACTTTTAAAACATTTTGGAATGGAGCATTGCAAACATGCTACTACACCAATGGTCACTTATACTAAAATTAACAAAGATGAAAATGGGGAACCCATTGATGATTTTTTGTATAGGGCCATGATTGGTAGTTTGCTTTACTTAACAGCTTCTAGACCGGAGGTCATATTTTTTGTTGGACTTTATGCTAGATTTCAATCAAAACCCATGAAAACTCATTTTCAAGCTATCAAAAGGATTCTAAGATACTTAGTCGGCACTATTAACTATGGTTTATGGTATCCTAAAAGACAATATTTGGATTTGACAGCTTATACTGATGTCGACTATGGTGGTTGTCGACTTGATCGAAAAAGCACAAGCGGAAGTTGTTTCTTATTAGGACGAGCTTTAGTATCATGATTTAGCAAGAAACAAAACATTGTTGCCCTTTCTACCACTGAAGCTAAATATATGGCATCTGGTTTTGTTGTGCTCAAGTGCTTTATATGCAACAAGTTTTAAATGATTATAGTTTTACATTTTGATCTACGCCTATCTATTATGATAATACTAGTACTATAAACTTGGCACATAATCCTATTTTACACAGCCATGCCAAACATATTGAAATCCGTCATCACTTTCAAAGGGATCATATTTCCAAAAAATATATATCCCTTCATCATGTTGATATGGAAGATCAATTGGCTGATATTTTCATAAAACCGCTTCCATTGGATCAATTTAATTACATAAGAAAGAAAGTACTTATCACTCCTTTAGAAGATGTTTTCTTTGACATTTGTGATTCTCCTTCTTAAAATCGATTTGTTTTGATTTTGGCTGAAATGGACACCTTTTAGCTCTTTTAATCATCATATTGTAGGGGAGCACTAATTAAGGGGGAGTCTTACAACATGTTTTTAACAGTTATCTTTTTGAAATGACAAAGGGGGAGAAATAATATAAATCTTAAATACTCAAATCAATGAGTTTCATACATACTCTCTTAGCTTCACATAAAATGTTGCTATATTCCCTAAAGAGTTGGATTTTATGTTCCACACTTCTTTGGGAATAATAAGCACACATTCCATAAACAAGAGAAGGAATACACAAGGCAAACTTCAAGTATGAAACTCCATATAATTTAAGATTATTTGATTTATATTTAGAAATGTTTGTCATCTTCAAAAAGGGGGAGATTGTTGGCTAAATGGACATCATTAAAATCCTTTTGTTTGAAAATGACAAACATTTCATTCTTGTGGATCTAATGTGCTACTTGAGTATTTCGGGAACAAGAATACAAGGCGGTGGATGACAAAGCTTTGGAAGATCTATATGCTTAAATTGCTTTATTTTCATGATTGTAATCAAATGTAAAAACATGTACAAGTATATAATGTACAAGTACTTAGATATCATGTAAATCAAGCAGTTAGATCTTCCTATCGACACACAACACTTAGATAGGTCATCCCCTAAGTGAGCATCACAATTGCACATTCATTCTTACACTTAGCATACAATTTAAAGTATTGAAGCAGAGTTTGTCTCAGTCGAAACACTTCTCGACCGAGAGTATCTCGGTCGAATATTTTCTCGACCGAGAAACTCCTAAGTCTAATGAATGTACACTGATGAATAACCTGCACATAAGCCTACACAAGCACATATTCGGTCGAACTTAATTTTGACCCAGACGAAGTTTTGAGCCGGTTCTATAGTCGTTAGATTTGGTGGGAAAAAGTGGTTGGGAGTTGAGTTGAATGTTGCAATACACTTTCCCCAGACTTTCCCTCAGTCGACAAAGTTCTCGACCGAGAGACACTCTGTCGACAAACTTTTCGACCAAGAAAGGTTTTATCTGCACTTTTCAGAATTAATTAACTAGTTGTTACAAACGTAATTAGTGGATACCTAATGGCTAGTTGAGCACTAAGAACATCCTAAAAAGTGTCTAGAACGTCCCTAAATACTAGTAGGTCATTCCTATAAATAGGACATGCCTTAGGACACCTAAACTCACTTGAGTACACATACTTGCAAGTGAGAATCGACTCTTGTGAACAATTGAGCAATCCTTCACTTGCAGATCATTTCCATAAGCTGAGATTTCGTGTCATATAGGCTAACATCTCCTACCGACTACACTTTCACGTTCATACACATTGGTTAGGAGATCAAAACGCTTGATATAGGATTCAAGCCTTGTGCTAAAGTGGTAAAGTGTATTTTTCCTTCTTCCTTTCTTGTTCCTTTTATTGCTTGTTTTCTCCTTTGCAACTCCTAGGTTGGAGGCTGCAGAAAGGAGGTTGTAGGAGCTTCTTCGGTGGTAAAGGTAGCTCGGCGTGACTTTGGACTACTTCTAAAAGGTCTCAACGGGAAGCTACTTCAAGGAGGAAGATTACTTCAAGGGGGAGCTTGAAGTTACTTCAAGTGAAGTCTGTTTCAAGGTTGGTGAGACGACTTCGGGGTGAAGGCTGTCCAAAGGGTTGTGAAGGTAGCCTTGTGAGGTAATACAATACAATTGCTTTCAAAATCCCAATTGGAAACAATTGGGTAGTGGACTGACTTCCTTAATATTTGCTAAGGGTGAAACTACTATAAACGCCTTGTCTCCTTCTCCAATAATTTTGTGGTTGTTTGTTGAATTAATTTTAAAAATATCATAAAACCCTATTCACCCCCCTCTAGTGTTTTTCATTTGAATGGCAAATATAAGGAATTCAAATAACTTTGCAAATGGGGTCCAAGACCCTAGAATAATTGAATTAAAAGTGCTACAAGAAGTCAATAAAGAGAATAAAGGCTAAGCAATGCCTCGTTGGAAATTAGAGTTGAATATCAAATTCCCAATCGAAGGATAGTGTTCAAACTCATAAATAAATAGGATTGCACATACATACATACATAGCTTTCACATACCTTAATGTAGAATCATAATTATCACTTTCACCAATTAGATGTGTCCAAGATCACTTTATCCTAGTTACAAATTATATCACATGTATTATGATTCATAAAGCATAAAGTATAAGAAAACCTAATTTAGGACCTTTTATGAAAACCTTTGATTTAGGACTCAAAACTTAGACCAATCGATTTCTTATACTTTAATGATTAAGAAAACATATTTTATTTCTCAATTTTCAGTTAAAATGAATTAGTAACATATTTTAGGACATTTTACATGATTAAAATGGTGTTCAAGATAACTTCGAAAAAGGAATGATAATAAGTACTTAAAAACTATAAAATCAGATTCTACTTGAAAATTTCTTTTCAACGACTATTTATTCAAAATTGTCCGATAAAGCATCGATTTAATATGAATTGTCAAAGACTGACCAATCAGAATTAAGGAAAATGTCGCATAGGCAACAAAAACTTAAAAAGACGCGGGCCACGGAGGCCGGACCCACACTGACTTGGGCCAATCACATTTAGCCCAATCAGCTGGTCCGCACTCGCGTCGCGTGGCTCCGGTCAATTGAGACTGGGCGAAGGGGGCAAAGTACCAAAATGCCCTTGCTCTGTTAACCAAATCAATTAAAATGCGAGGGCATTAATGTCATACATATATAGAAAAGAACTCGCGGCCGAGAATACAAAGCGAAGGTGAAATTATGATAAAGCCCATGGCGGGTTAATTGTCTGATTGAAATGACATGGCTGCCTTGGTCATTACCTGACCAGGCATCTTCCAACTGTGCCATGGCGAGCAGCTCCCTGGAGGTCAGGCTCCATGGATCGCGACCAAGGCGCGTTGACGCAAGCAAAGACCGGGAACGAGTTCCCTAGGTTCCCACAGTCACAGGGAGATACAGAACACCTTCTCGTGTGCCCAAGAGCAAAGGAAACAAGCCACGACATGGCCGGAACAGAGAAACCAAAACCGGGGATTAAAACGAGCACAGGAGCCGATTCTCGGGAAAATAAAGATCGGAAGGCATTTGCGGATGCAAGGCGAGTAAAAAGCAAGCATTTGCAAAGGCGGAGGTGCAAAGAAGTGAACGCGGCAGTGGACGTCGGTGAGGGTGCCACCCGAGGTACAGGATACGGCGCTTGGGACTTCCGCGAGACAAACTTAGAGTGGGAAGGTGAAGAACGGAGGGTGTAGTTTCTTACCGTGCCTTTAATTAGTCTGAGGCGATGCCTATAGCCGGGGCAAGGTCGCCATCGCCGGAAAGGAAAAGCAACAAGGTCGGGGAAGAAGAGGAAGCAAGGAGCCTAATTGGGCGAGGAGGAGAATCTCTAATGACCCGATGGTGCTTTACCTGGCCTTATGTAGGCGTGAGGAAGGTTGTATCTCCCTCCCCTATATCTCAGCGGAGACGAAGAGAGAGCCCTGATTAGGCGTTTCATCCTCAGTCTACTGTAGGCAATGAACTAGGGTTCAAACGAACTATCGGAGAGAGACGAACTGTTAGGAGAAGAAATAAAATGAGATGGTGCTTCGTGGAGGGAGAACGAGGTCGCGAAAGTTGAATCAGCAAGAACGGAAACTGGAAGCTAGGAGACGACTCCTTGGCCGTCAGATCGGCAAGCAATTAGATCAGGGCCTTTGTTTGTGGGTCCACCGTGGACCATAGGCGCGTGACACCAGAAAATAACCGGACATTGGTGTTACATATTAAATTAATTAAATCGACATTAAACCATAGTTACACTTCACTCCAATCTTGTAAAATTGATTTGGATGGTCAAACATGGTCCACATGACTCCAAAATTTAATCTTAGGCTAGAATTAATATCTAGAGAAATGCTATATAATTAGATTCTCGTTTCACCCAAGATTTGTCCCTTAATCACTTTGTTGGTCATTAATGTATATATTAATGCATTAAAAGGGTGACTTAATGTGAAAAAGATTTTTAATTGAAATCCTTGAGTGAAATTCGAGGTAGGCAACATATATAACTATCAAGAGTCATATCTCACCATATTATTGTCGTTTCATGTATTTTTGCAATTTTGGAGGAGAGAGAAAGAAATGAGGATCACTCTCTCATTAATAAACTCAATTACACATAATTCTCATTTCTTGTTCTAAAAAGCCACACTAACTCTAAATTAACATAATATACTAATTGTATCTCATAAAAAGTCATTTTGCATTATTAGACTCCAATTAACACATTAGTTGAAACATTTGTGCAAAAACCCATTCATTGAAATGAATGTAGCTAAATATGGATCGCATCATCAAATATTGCTCAAATTCAACATTGAGGACAAAGAAGATAGAATTGATAGGAAATTTTAGGAAAAAGTCCAAAAGGACATGAAGGAGATAAAAAGCTTGGAAATTAGTAAATTGCAAAAGAATCCTAGATTCAGTATGTTACATTCTACTAAGCGGAAAGATGAAGATCAATGCAAATTGAAGATCAAATGTGCTTAATTGTATAAATGTTCATGATTGTACTCAAATGTAAACACTTGTATAAAAATATAATGTACAAGTACTTTGACGTCATGTAAATCAAGTGTTAGATCTTCCCTACCCACTTATAACCCTTAGATAGGTTTCCCCCCAAAGTTAGAGTCACCAACACACATTGAAACACACCATTAGTAGGTGATTCAAAAGCATAAAATAGGGACACCCTCAGTCGAAGAACTTATCGACCGAGACACACTCAGTTGAAGTTCTTGTCGACCGAGAACCACCTCGGTCAAACTTGAGAGCATTATTCAACAACTTACACAATTGTGCTCTAAAATAGTCATCGGTCGAAAATAATCTCGACCGAGTAAGTTGCGGTCTAAAGCTTGTGACCGTTAGACTAAGTGGTTGGTAGTTGGGAGTTAGAAATAGACATTGCAATACTTTTACCTTAAACCCAGGATGAGTCGAAGAAAATCTCGACCGAACCAAATTTTCAACCAAGTAGGGTTCTCGATTGTTCTTTCCAAGCACAAACAAATTAGCAATTGCTAACCAACTAATGTACACCTAATAGCTAGTTAAGTACTAACAACACTCTAGACACTCCCTAAAACGTCCCTAGACACTTGCAAACCATTTCTATAAATAGGAGAGGCCTTAGGACACCCAAATCACCACTTGCATACATAAAATCTAAGCTACACTTGAGCATTCACTATTGAGAGCAACAAAGCTAGAAGTCACTTGTCATATTCATCCTTGTGCTCTAGAGTTGTATCTTGTAGTTACAATCTCCTAGCCACCACATATAGTAACGTCCATCCTAAGTGGATAGGAGATCTAAACGCTTGATATAGGATCAAAGCGATGTACTTCATTAGATAAGTATTTTCTTTCTTCTAATCTATTTCTTCTATATTGTATTTTGTTCTTCTTAACTACTCCTAGGGTTGGAGGCTGTTGAAAGGAGGTTGCTTGGTGCTACTTTAACAAGTGAAGGATTCTCCAAGGTGTGCTTGAGATTACTTCAAGAAGGCTGCTTTAAAGGATGTTGGAGCTACTTCTACGTGAAGGCTATCTCAAGGTGGTGGAGCTACTTCAAGGTGGTGAAGATTGCTCCAAGGATTGCTCATGGTTACTTCAAGAAGGCTGCTTCAAGGGGGTTGAGGCTACTTCAAGGTGAAGGTTACTTCGAGTGGAAGGTGATTGTATTTTATATAAAATCCTTGTGAGGTAATAAAATAAATCACTTTCAAAATCCCAACTGGAAACAATTGGGTAGTGGACTGACAACCTTTGATTCAAAGGTTGAAACCACTCTAAACCAAAGTGTCTTCCTTGTTTCCCCTCCTTTGGTTGAATGCTTTAATTGTTTCAATGAACTTTAAATTATCCAAAAATCTCTATTCACCCCCTCTAGATCTTTCAATTAGTATCAGAGCAGGTCTTCAAGCAGTCATAACAATTCTTGAACAATGGGAGACGGTATACTTCACAACCTCAACCTTGGAGGAACCTACTTGAGCAAGCCACCACCCTTTTTTGGAAGCAAGTAACCTTATGAAGAGAAGGATGAAATTTTACTTCCAAGGGATCAGCTTAGACCTTTGGAGGATGGTATCTACACCCTATGTACTTCCCACGACGGAACATGCAACATGGGATCCAAATACGGTAAAACAATTTCAATTAAATGCAAAGGCGGTAAGCATTTTATATTGTTCTATTTTGGTATGTGAATTTAATAGACTATCCTCATGTGATACAGCTTATGATATATGTCATAAACTCTCCATAACTCATGAAGGAACTACCCAAGTTAAAAACACCAAAATTAATATGCTTAAAATTTTTTTTGAACAATTTCATATGTTACCTAATGAATCTATTAGTGAAATCTATGCAAGATTTTCTTCCATTGTTAATAGTTTAAGTACATTAGGCAAATATATAAGTGAAGAAGATCAGGTGTCCAAATTCTTAGATCGTTACCTCCAAGATACAAGCCAAAGGTGACAGCCATTGAAGAAACTAATGATCTCACCACAATGAGGATGGAGCAGCTCATTGGAACTCTAGAGACTCATGAGGTAACTCTTGAAGAAGAAGAAAGATTGGAAGTCAAACACAAGAAGCAGAAAAGGAAGGACATTGCTTTTAGGGCATCAACTAAAGAAAGCAATGAAACAAGTGGAGAAGATAGTGAAGAAGAGGCACTCGTTGTAAATGGTAAGCAATATTTAAGGTTTAAAACAACAAAAATTCTTCTACTTCTTCCTCTTCATCCCTTAGGTGCTTTGAATGTGGTAAGAAGGGATATTTAAAAAATGAGTGTCCCAAAGTCAAGAAGGGAAATAAATCTTCTCTCAAGAAGAAAGAAAAAGCTTACAAAGCAGCTTGGGATGAATCAAATGATTATAGCAAAAGTGAGGAGGAAGCGGAATGTCTCATGACCAAAGAAGGCACGGTAAGATGTTTCATTGAAATAATAAATGAAGAAGAAAATAAGGTAAGTCTTCTTTATTTATCTAAAGAAGAGTTAGTCACTAGTAATGAAGAATTACATGATAAATATGTTGATTGTAAAAAGAAATAAAAAAAGGCTTACAAAAACTAATGAAGAATTGTATGCAAAATTGAACTAACATACTTTTGAAAAGGAAAGTTGTATGACTGAAAAGGCTACTTTGAAATCATCTATTAATGATTGCAATATTAAGTTGCTTGCTCTAGAAACCAGCAATAATTTTCTTTTCCAAGAAAAGGTTGAATTGCTTGCTAAGATAAATGATCTTCAAACTCAACATGGTCTATGTACTCATTTGGATTATGATGTTATTGTCAAAGAAAGCGATAGTTTGTTATATAATCTAGATCAAGCAAACTTAGAAATTAAAAGAAAAATGGATGCAATTGCTAAGTTGCAAAAAAGATATTAGTAGCTTGAAAAGTAATGAAATTCTTGATAAAAGCCTAAAGAACTCTTCTGGTCAAATTGGGAGGAGAGGCTAAGTTATGTTCCCAAAGATAAATCCTATCAAAAACCTAGAACTAAAAGGACACAAGTAACCAATACTAAAGTTATGTATGTGCCTAAAGACAATCTAGCTAAGAAGAGAAATGAAATTGATTCTATTTGCTGTCATTATTATTTATGTCTTAGACATTATTCATTTTCTTATCCATACAAGAAAATTGAAGTTGACTTGGTTTGGGTTCCAAAACCACAAACTTAAAAATGTTGGTCATAATAGTTGAGATTTTACCTAAGCTTCACTTTGAAATTTATAATGTCTTATCTCAATTGAATTAAGCTTGAACTTGTATATACTTGATTACTTAATTGTGTTATCTAAGAATTATGACATAATATGTTTACATTATAAATGTTGAAATTACTAAAAATGCACATAACTTCATCTCGGTCTTGGTCGACTAAATGCTCTACTGAGACCTCTTCAGGTAGAAGACAAATTCAATCAAAGGTAATTCTGTCAAAATTGGTTTTACTGGTAAATCTTTTCGGTCGACAAATAGTTCGACTGAGAACTTTTTCTGGTCGAAGATATATTTGACCGACAATAGTTTTGTTAGGTATGTTTATCAAGAATATAATTATCAACTTACAATTGAATTTGGTGACCCAAATTTGTAATGTACTTTTCATAGTAATTTTTTCTAAATATTTGATTAATCCTAACCAAAAGGACCACTATATGGGGACCAAAACTTTATACTTTGTAGGTTTAGATATAGAGATTGACCCAATAAGCATATAATAAAAAATATGAAGATCTCCACACACATGGAGAAAAGGTAAACATATTGATCACATTTGAAGAAATGTGATGTTAGCACAAATTTTAAAATGTGCTCTTTGTTAAAGAACTACATCATAAGTGTTATAACAATGGTTATGATTCATAAGAAAAACATAAAAGTTGTTGATAAATAAAATTGATTTGAATCATTACCTAAATTTCTTTGTAATAAACTTGAAATTTGTGTATTCTAGACAAGAAAAAGTTATATTTCTTTTCAACTGAAAATTTTACTCACTAGAACTCATTTAATCCATTTGGCTCCATGAGAATTCTATCCTTAACAAAAGATGGTAAAGATAAAATTGATCGTGTCACAAAAAGGCTTTATTTTGAAATAATCAAATGAAGAATCTAAGGTTTATAAGTATACATAAATAATGGTTATACACAAGAAGACTTATTCATATCTTAGAAGATTTAATTATTGGACAAATGAGCCTACTAACAACAATGAATAAAATTCAACTTATAGACCTAAAAGCAAAACATTATGGGCATGATGAAACAACATCAAGATTTAATAAGAAGAAATAGATTTAGATATGAACTATAAATCATTGGATAAATGGATGTAAATATGCATAAGCATGATTGATCATTTATGCTAATATAAAAGAAAATGTTATATCTTGGTTCATCTATATAAAGATGTATTAATTGGAATCTACAGATATGCCTCTCGGCTGAAAAGGAGTTCAACCGAGGGGTGCCCCGATCAAAGTCATGGTCGACCGAAAATAATCCTGACAAAAATGCTTACTTTGTCAATCAAATCATTCACTTACACCCAACATTGGTATATTAAATCTGTAAGTTGCTCATCATGTTAAATAAGAGAAAAAAAATGTGTAAGAAACAAGATTGCTTATAAAAATTAACTCACAATCTTACTTAATCAATTGATTTTCAAATGTTATTATTTGAAATACCTTAGTATATTTAAGATCACTTTTGTTATGAGATTAAGGGGAGCTCACAAAATTCTGGATATCTTACTCTTAATTGAATTATCTACACCAAACATCCCTTGTATTTGGTTACAAATACATTTATTGATTCCACTATGAGCCTAAAGGAATCTCATATCATTTCAGGGCTTAACATCCCTTGCAAATGATTGAGAAATTAATAACATTCATTGATCCCACCACAAGACTAAAGGAATCTCATATCATGTCAGGGCTTAACATCCCTTGTAAATGATTGAGAAATTAATCTTTGTTTGTGGCTAAATTTGACATTCTTTTAGAAGTAAACAATTAAGGGGGAGTCTTATTGATTTACACATATGATAATATGGCTATATTTTTGAAATGAAAAATGGGGAGAAATAATATAAATCAAAATAAATGAGTTTCATGTTATCTTGGCTTGACATTAATTGATGCTATATTCCTTAAGATATGGATACTATGTTCCATATCTCTTTAGGAAACTCATCTCATTCAAATAATTTTGATTATACTTTAGAAATGTTTGTCATCTTCAAAAAGGGGGAGATTGTTGGCTAAATTGGACATTAATATGCCCTTTGTTTTGACGATGACAAACATTTCACACTTGTGGATCTAACATGTTATTTAAGCATTTCAGGGTTCAAAGAAATAAGGAAATCCTACTAAATGGGAAGATGAAGATTAATGCAAATTGAAGATCAAATGCGCTTAATTGTATAAATGTTCATGATTGTACTCAAATGTAAACACTTGTACAAAAATATAATGTACAAGTACTTAGATATCATGTAAATAAAGCGTTAGATCTTCCCTACCCACTTATAACCCTTAGATAGGTTCCCCCCTAAAGTTAGAGTCACCAACACACATTGAAACACATAATTAGTAGGTGATTCAAAAGCCTAA
This sequence comes from Alisma plantago-aquatica, assembly GCA_963693085.1. Lineage (NCBI taxonomy): Eukaryota > Viridiplantae > Streptophyta > Magnoliopsida > Alismatales > Alismataceae > Alisma > Alisma plantago-aquatica. Next base: position 804,730,982 of record OY856413.1, on the reverse strand, counting down.
AATAGGGACACCCTCGGTCGAAGAATTTTTCGACTGAGACACACTCTGTTGAAGTTCTTGTCGACTGAGAACCACCTCTATTACACCCACATCCCATGATTACTACTAATCATGAGATAGGGGCATAAGTTTGAGGATTATACTTAATACAAAGCTCACTCCCAATTATTTTTATTTTATTTTAAACCCTTTTTTTCTCGCATTCAATCACATAAACAAACTTTATAAGAGAATCAAACCTTGACCACTCTAATATGATCTCAACATTAATGATACACATCCATACATTCATTCTATTTCTCACACTTCCACATACATACAACATGATAATCAGATATATACTCTGTTATTAAGGAAACAAAGTTACACATTATCATTTACAACTCTCTCACGTCTATACAAGGACCTAGAGTGATAGGGATCGACTGAACTTAACTAATCTCATACTTAACTCATGTGACATATCTAAGCTGATGCAAAGACATCTTCAGTCCAGAGTTATCCCTAAAACTTGTGAGTAGAGGGGTGAGCCTACTCGCTCAGTGAATGAGTACTTCAAATAAATAGTCTAAAACACTTATAATTACAGATATACTTTTGAGCAACTGATATCAATTATAACAACAATAAGTTTTAAAGAGACTAATCATTCATAAATATAAATATGTTAAAATACTCTAGATATCTACAAGAGTGAATCAATATTTGAACATGCTTGATTGATCACAAAGAGAACTAATAATTCAAAAACATACAAAGAATAATTGAATAACTACACACACTTGTTTAACCTCTCATTCATCTTATTATGCCCTAAACCCACATGAGGTGTACCACAACATGTGAAAGAATCACAACAAGCTACGATCTCACTATACAAGTCTTAGAAGCATGCCCTGATTCCTAAGCCTATCTCTTAAGTAAGACCTCGTATGCAGTGGGCCTCAGCACGTCTGCCTCTCAACGGCTAATGGGAGTGGCTGGATATCTTAGACTCCATCTCTCAACCTTGGTACTCATTTCATAAACTACCTGATAACATTTATCACAACTGAACTGTTAAGCATAACCACATCTCATGCTGAGAAACATTAATATCACAATACTTGATTCACTGAATACCCTATCCTTAGGGTTTCATTTACCTCATTCACTTATCACATGACTCACATAAGGATTTAACACTTCATAACATCATTCAATTAAGATTTCTGTAACGCCCGCGCCCACTGCCCAAGGCTCTAGTAAGGTTTATGGAATGACGACTGGCCCCACAAACCACCACTAGCCTTAACTGCGTACTTTGTCCTCACTCATGCACATTTCAGGATCAACTTCCCGATAGGTCACCCATCCTAGTACTACTCCAACCTGAGCACGCTTAACTATGGAGTTCTTAGTGATGGGCTCCCGGAAAAGGAGGTGCACCTTGGTGATATGGGTAGTCTAATCATTCCTTTTAAGATCAACTTATCTGAGGCCTCTAATCCTAGGATGTTACAATCTCTCCTACTTAGACTCTTGACGTCCTCGTCAAGTATCAACTATATGGCCTCATAATCTGACCCCATTTCAGTACAGACCCAAAATGGCCCATGGGCACCCAGCTCCCGATCACGGAATACTAGCGCAAGGGTGGCTATGTCAACCATATGGGCAGCCCTTTTCTACATGCCTGGACCGCAGGGCTCAAGACTGGCATGTCACATGCCCATGTGGGCCCCACTTACTGGAGGGGAATTGGCTCTGATACTATTTGTAACGCCCATGGGCCCCACCTACTGGAGGGGAATTGGCTCTAATACTATTTGTAACGCATGCGCCCACTGCCCAAGGCTCTAGTAAGGTTTCTGGAATGACGACTGGCCCCATAAACCACCACTAGCCTTAACTGTGTGCTTTGTCCTCACTCATGCACATGCCAGGATCAACTTCCCGACAGGTCACCCATCCCAGTACTACTCCAAGCTAAGCACGCTTAACTATGGAGCTCTTAGTGATGGGCTCCCAGAAAAGGAGGTGTGCCTTGGTGATATGGGTAGTCCAATCATTCCTTTTAAGATCAACTTATCTGAGGCCTCAAATCATGGGATGTTACAATTTCTTTCAGCAGTTCACATATAATTATATATATATATATATATATATATAGAGAGAGAGAGAGAGAGAGTCAGGCTAGAATACACTCGAGTGTACAGATTGCACGAATACACTCAAGTGTGTTTTCATATCAACACTATTTTTTGCAAAATGTAAACCATTGATCTTCACCGTCATACTATAACTAGGTTGCATACAAATTTTGAGCCCATTTGGATGAGTGTAAGTCACTCATCCAAGGGCAACAAAATCAACGCACGAAACTAATTTGAAATGCATACTTTTTGCAGTCTTCATAACATGAGCTATACATATCCAAATGTGCTCAAATTTTGCGTATGAGTTCTTCATGAGATTTTTAATAAGATCAATAGATTAGATTTTAAAAAAATATATTGCATCATGAAAAACTACTTGAGTGTATTCCGCTTCGGATACACTCGAGTGTATTCTAGCTTGACTATATATATATATATATATATATATATATATATATATATATATATATATATATATATATATACGAAACCCTATAATGAACTGAACTAGGGTTTCCATGCCATTTACTAAAGCATCATACATCAAGAATAACATTGAATCAAGATGTCTATTTGCAAACCTCCAACTTTCCATTCATTTAGGGTTTCACCCTCCTTAGTAATATATCGGGCAAACATTGATATCATCGAATGAAATGTAAGATCCTATCTGAAATATATATAATACACATACAAATAAAACAATCATTCGTAAGCAAGGAGATTCAACTAGGCAAACTTCTTTATTCAATTATACAGCAATTTCAGTTATAGTCGAAAACCCTAAATTTTAGTATATTCATGTAACCTCTATAATTAATTTAAGAATTCTCATTTAGATGGATTGGAATCATTTCTAAAGTGATTTCATAATCTGAAATTCATCACAACAAAGAAATAATTCATTTCATATCACCATGCAAAAGCTAGATCAAAAAGGCAACTTAGGGTTTGTACTCACATACTAAGCAATTGAAGATTTTTGATGATTTAACTCATTTTCATGCAATATATTGTTTAAAGGAAGTACCCACTCATCCTAAGGTGTGAAAACACCTTAAAAACACAGCCCATCTCTGAAAATCTTGAATCCATATCAAGATCCTAGTAAAATCAGCAGTTTCTTCTTCCTTTCAACCCTAAACGAGGTCTGTTGTAGGTAGAAGATGAAGGTCAAAGGTTAACCCAAACCTCAAATTCGATGGATCAAGGGTTTTATATCGACCCCGCCTTCCGGTAACCCCCAATTAAGGGAGACCAAGAGGTCATAGCCGCTATCCCAATTTCCAGATCAAAGGTTCGACAAATAATCAATAATAATTAGGTCACCGATGAATTAAATTCATCCAACAGTTTAATTCAAGTCACCAATGAAAACTTCGAAAATCCTCAGAAAACTAATTTGGGATATTCATAAGTGTAACCACATACCTGTTGTGCAGATCTTTGAGATAGAATCAACCAATCAATGCAAGAAATCCAATAGGCAAGCAAGCACGCAAAGAGATCTTGAAATATGCATCCACTTTTCCTATCATTGATCAAGCCATCAAGGTCTATTAAACCTAGCTCGCTTCCTAGGGTTTCTAGTCCACTTTTAGGGTTTCCATTGCAATTAGGGTTTCACTTTACTTTTACTATTTTAAATCCTAATTTTATACAATTACTCACAAACCCTAATTATCTCATCTACTCCTCAGGAAAGATATGAAGGTTACATTTTAACAACATATAACCCTAATTTTGGATTACATACACCATTAAATGTCCATTAAGTCTATTATGCCTCTTTTACATTAAAACTACCATTTTTATCCTTTTAAGTCATGCCACTATCATTAGGCCCAATTATTATCTTTGGTTCCTTTCAAATTAGCAACTTATCTCTATTTATCACTAATTCCACATTTATCCACAAGAAAACCCTAATTACCATATTAAGGGTATTTATCCACAATTAGGGACTTTTATACTCAAAATAACTTCATATCTCAGCGTTATTCATGAATTTGAACAATTAAAGCCATTAAGAGTCATAATTACTAACATTAGGGTTTCAAGGCCCATTAAAGCTCATTCATGTATATGGAACTCTAAATTAATCCAGTTACGTGTAAAGTTCATCCTTTCAGATCTTGATGTGTCTTTTTATAAACAACATGTTAATATCAACTTTAATCATCTGTAAAACCCTTCTCGATACATTAATCATCTTAAATTAGGGTTTCTTAATCATTAATTCACTAAAGTTGACAACTTCAACTACTTTTCAATTTGCAAGAGGAATCAGGCTTCAATTACATTTTTATTGCATTCCTCGCATTTTTTGAGCAAAATACATAAATTATTTGCTACCATCGGAGTTACGAGTAATTAGTTATGAAAATTGCAAGTTTTACTTACTTGGACCAATGGGATGCTGACACGTCAGCAATACCATGCATCGTGCAAGTTGGCTGATTTGGAAACATAACTGAGTTACTCTTATACCCCCGCACGGCCGCTTAGCTTTTCAAAACCCAGAGGGGCAAAACCGTCCAAAGCCACCTTCGGTCGTCTTCCTCCTCGCGATCCCTAGTTGCCGTTGACTGCAGCTGTTCATGGGGTCACCTCCCTCCACTTCAAGGCCTGGAGCTCACCGGAACCCATCTCCATGTCTCTGTCACTCCCCGCCGCATCCAACAAGGTCTCCAACCATGAGCGAAACGACTGGGGACAGGAGCATCAGGTATGTGAACCTCAACTCTCTGTAGATGAGTTGCAGGTGACCAGGGCGAAGGTTCCTCATGAATTGGCAATGTAGTCGCACAGAATTGAAGGGGGTGTCTGGACTTCCTTCAAGCTCCTTGTGTGGCTCCATGGGTTAAATTACCCCCTTGGTTAGGGTTTGAGCGGGTGCATGGTTGGAGAAGAGTGGGAGACAAGGCAAACTCAAGGCTATGGGTCCGTCCCTTATATAGGGATAGATAGCAATGCCCTAGCTCGCCTATCCATGAGGAAAACAAGTCCCTCATCAACCATGGCCATCATACTTTCCTTGATTGAGATATAACTTCTCTCTTTTAATTATTAAAAGATGTCCTTTTCTATTCATGATCCTTGGTTATTAAGGAATCCAAATTTTACCTCTTTTATGTTCCTTGTGCTTGGATTTTAATCCATTGGCCACGAAATTCTACTTTCTTAAAGCAAATAATACCTCTTTTTGATAATTTCAAAAATTCATTAATTATGTATCACATTATCCTCTTATTTTGTATTATTTGTGTTTTCTCTTTCTTTTTCTCCATTGGGGCTCCTTGGACCCCAAGAAACTCTAATATTTCAAAATTCCTTTTTAAGGATACTTATTATCCTTCTAGATGCATCTCTTCATTTTTCATTATCTTACTTATTTCTTTATTAAGATATTCTTTTGTAAGGATTTCTCATTATCTTTCATCTCCTTTTTCCTCTTTTCATATTTCTTTTATTAGAAATCACATGTAAACGAATTTTACTCAATTGTGGCCATTAATGCCACTTTCTAGATATTTCCAAGTATTTCTCATAAATACTTTGCTTAATATCCATTATCATGTATCTTTTTCCATTACTTGGACTTTTCTTCTTTTCTTCTCTTTTATATCTATTATTGGATTAATATAATAATAGGAACCACGAAATTCCTAATGTAAGGGAGATTTGCAAAGAAATCCCTTCTTTGAAGCAAAGCGTACAACCTTTTCAATAAAATAAAAATTCACAAAATCATTATATTTCAATTATGAAAACACATGCAAAATTGGGGTCGCAACATCCTTCCCCTCTTATAAGAATTTTGTCCTCAAAATTCCATGAAGCAAACAAACAATTTAGGATAAGACTTTTCCATGTCCATCATTGACCCCTATGTGGCTTTACCCTATCCATGGCGCTTCCAAAGAACCTTTTTCATCACATATTCTTTTCTCTGAGTTCTTACACCTTGGCCTCTATAAACCTCATAGGTGACTTAGGTCATTTCAGCCTCCCTTGGGGCTCACTAGGTTCATTGCTCAACACATGGCCCAGGTACCTCACATAGCGCTCTAAATTGGACACATGGAACTCATCACACATCACATTATCCTGAGGGGTAATGCTATACACATGCATCTCCACCAATCCATCTCAAATGGACCCATGTATCGGGGACTCATCTGTCTCAATTATAGCTCAAAGGGGTCGGAATTTTATATCACATATTCCCCCACAGTGAACTGCATGCCAGTCTTCTTTGCATCAGCTCACGACTCATGTCACCCCTGGGCTCTCTTTTAGCCATCGCACGAACAAAGTGACTTCATCTGCACACTGTGGTTCTTTTCTGACCTTTGCGAGGTCCCTTCACCAACATCATCTTAATGAAGTGATGACCGACACAACCTCCCTTACAGAGCTTCTTTATGTCCCGATACTATCTACGGTGGTTATCATCACATCTCTCATAGGGCAAAAACTGACCCCCATGTATCACCCTGGATGAGCACACATGCTCTCATCAGACCCTCCTATCTGGATCATACTAACCATTAGTTAGGGGTGATAAACTGTACTAATATCGAGTTCTTCATGTACCTACTTCCACCGCATGGAAGTGAATCTTTAGGTTATACTCAAGAACTTTTGAACTCGCATCATGGTGTAGTTGAACCATCTCTCTTACTTGTAGTTCAACCGGATCTGTCTCTTGACAGAACTCTCTCTCTCTCTCTCTCTCTCTCTCTTAGATTATGTCATCTAGGTAAGGCGTTCTACCATAACCCATATTGCATCTTGACCTTCCTTGGTCCAGGGGAGACTTACCACGACATCCATAGTGATGAACTCCCATTCCCTCTTAGGGACTTTGTATCCTTTGTATCACTTACTGGGTTACTGGTGTTCGTCCTTCACCTCCTGGCTTGCATGGTGACAAGCCACATGCAACTTCATCTTAAGCATCCAAAGTACTACTATCACTTACTATCTTCATAGTACCACAGTGTATGGTGATTTTAAAATCATGATCTCCTATATGTCATGATTCCTTAAGATTGATTCCTCAAAAACCCTAAACTACTCTAATCGTGGTTTCATCACCTTCTTTTCCAGAGTAGTGCATCTGAGGTTCCACAACCATCCTTTTATTGCATCAAGGCCTGGGCTGGCTAACCAAACAACCACTAACTTGATCAACAGATCTCGTTACATCTGAGTGTTAGCCAAACATATTCCCTTTTTCAAACTAAGGCTAACCTAACAACCTCTTCTAGCATCTAGCTAAACTAGGCAGCTGCATATCATCTAGAGCATCCACCACTATCTCATATCCTTATGTGTAAGGTTATGTTGAAGACATACACCTCCATGTATTCCACTTATCATCTCATCTAGGATTTTAGGTCTATCTTGAACAAGAAAACTTAGAGCTCATCTCCTTGGTTATTGAACTCAACCTTGTATATCTCATTTATTCCCCATAGCTCATGATAAAAACATCCTCACAAGATGACTACCTTAGTTCTCTTGATGTTTGTAAACCATCCACATATCGTTCACTCCACAAGGGTAAGTTATCATCTCTGTCCTCATACCTCATAGCAACATTCCAACTCACATCAACTTTATCCTTTGTGTATGGCATGCGTATTGTCTTATCTCTCACTCCCATAACAAGAGGAAATAAGCATTTGGCTACATACCAAATACATAGTTCTTCCCATTCCAAGAGTAGAGATGGTACATCCCACCTTGCCAGTACACCTTCAAATCTAAGTTGAAACGTGCAAAATATGTCTCTACATTACGATAATCTAGATATCAAAGTTACTTATGGAAAACTGAACTCGAACCTACTTGGGTCCACACACAATCCTTGGTCATCTCCTTTAGGTCTGTAGGGTGCTGACACTTTTGGGGTCATCCCTCTTCCCCTATGCATCTAGAGAGTGCCCTCCTCATCTGCCCTTTGGGTCCCATGAGTTCATGAAGGTGATCAATCTCCTAACCCATGGCCCTCAGACAATGATAGTTGTTACCTCCCATCCCTATGGTCATGTGCAACTAGGGAATTAGGCAACTCCTACTTCCATCGGTCTTATCCCTACCTGACCCTAGGATAGACTTAGGATTCTAACATAGTACATGTCCAAATTAGTACCTTACCCAAGTCTCCATCATCTCTCTCTGCATTTAAGGGCTGACCTTCATCCTTTCATAAGGGTCATGGCGACCTGCCTACCTTGGTCAGGCCCATACTGGTTACCTCCATGGTAACACATCCACATGCACTTAGATATGGTTATCTATGGGTCTACATGTTCATTCTCTTACCAAGTACCCTTCACTTAGCTTCTCAAGATTCTATTAGACCTCTTTAGGTTACCTCAAAACCAAAAAAACTGGTATGCACCCTACAAAAGGGTCCCTCTCCCAGGATGGGAGGAAACTATCTCTTGATAGTAACAAAGGTCACAAATGTCCTTATGTCTAGGGTTTACATCAACATGAGCATGCTTAACCCAGCAAACTACTAAGGCACGTAGCTAACAAGAAGACCACTATTAAACCATGCTAGGTCTCCCTGATAAGTCATACTTGTTCTTATTCCTTCACATTGGACCATCATCATACCTACCCATGTCACCAACTTATAGGCAAGGGATTCATCAAACATACACTTAACCAAGGGGTTTCCTTTTTCCTCCAAACATGAGGGGTGCCATGCTCAAATCTATGGAAACTCAAATCTCGTCATGTGCATTAGGTACACCCAGCACTACTACTTCCCCTCTTAGGTCTAGGAACCCTAGGTTCACCTTTCTGATGTCCAGCTGCATGCTCAACCCGATACCAAGCATGTAGAAGGTACGATAAGCACTTCATTTTATTATTCCACTTGAATAACACCTCAAAGTGGAGTCCTCTTCAAGGACAACCAACTAGGTATATGGCCTCACAACTTGTTACTAAACCTCTTCATTATCTAAGGAACTCTTCTTCCTATCTCAGAAGGTAAACACCTATACCATAGGCACATAGGTACCAGCAGTCTCAGTCTCCCTCTAGGGTTTGGTTCCTCTAAAGGCAACCAAGATATCATCAGCCTCCAGGGATCATGCATGAGGCAACCACAACCATCCACTTGGGTCGCTTCATCCTCAACTCCCCACTATTCCTCATACCTCAGAGTCTAGGCTTCCAACCTTCTTGCTTGGGTCCTGCTCTCTCTCTCTCTGGAGTTGACCCTACAACCAGCCTTACTACTATAAGTCCTCTCTCCATGAAGGTGGATCAAGCTTACAAGCATACCCCTACATGGGTGAAGCCTATATTCAAACTTATGTTTGCTCAAGATTATCCATAGCCCTTTATGCTTATCTTATGAGCTATCCAACATACTCTCCTGGCCAGGGTTTTAACCTACTGCCCGCACTACTAACGTACTCTGGGTGCATGCTAGCCATGCTCATATAAGCCCATAGGGTTTTTATAGGTTCTTCACTAACCTCATCATTGAAGGAGCTATCCTTCACTCTAACATGCACAACCCTTTCCAAAGTTGGGTCGCCAAAGGTAGTAGGTCAACCAACCTCACATGGCTCATACTATCATAGGTATTCAAAACCAAAAGCATGTCCACCCACACACTTGGTCTGCCATGACATCTAACTCGTCATACCATCTCTCTCTCTAACCACCACTTAGGGTCAGGGTTAGCATCATCCTCAGAGGATGTGCCAGGACTCTACTTATAATGGAGGTCTCTACCTCCAAGACTACCTCTCCCTACTCATCCTCCTGACAAGAAGGTCTAGCCTCAGGTCTCTCCTGAGGGCATGACAACATATGTCATACGACCTATGCATGCAACTATTCTTTAGTTTACGCTTAAACTATTAAGCTTATGTCCATGATATCTTATTTACATGTTTTTCATTAATTTGGTGGAGGATTCCTTAAACCTTATCAACTTTACCCATACCTCAAGAGGGTGAGGAAAAGAGAGAAAACCATATTCCTTACAATCCTTAACAACATTATGGTTGAGAAGGGATGAAAATAGATGAGAGAGTCCTACATGTATCTTATTTCAAGTCAGATCCTAAGACATTGGCCAGGCAGTCACACAGATCTAGGATACCTCGTATTCCGACTAGCGATGCAGAGGAAAATCTTGCCAACCCCCGGGTGTGATCCTTTTCTAGACACCTCTGTCTTTCGAAAAATCCTCTAATAACTCCATTGGGTTTGATAGAGTTTGTAAAATTTAATAATTATCAAAGATTAAATGAGGAACCTATGCTCTGATACCAAATGTATCGACCCCGCCTTCCGATAACCCCCAATTAAGGGAGACCAAGAGGTCAGATCCGTTATCCCAATTTTCGGATCAAAGTTTCGACAAATAATCAATAATAATTATCAAATTCTACCAGACTATATTGGAAAGTTGTACTAATATAAAATTTTGCATACCTTTTCAAAAACTTGGATATCTAACTTCTATTCACATCTAGACTCTATTCTAACCAATCCTCCTTGCACTTTATTTCTTAATTTCACAATATGCCACTTTATAATTTATCCTTTTCAATTTGTTCCTAAACCTCTGACAAACAAAACGTCAGTCAGCATAAATGAATATGTCGGTATGTGGGGGAAACAAAAATTGTGCAACTAGGGTAAGAACATAATCAAGCAATTATCATTTAACAACCAAGATTACATCTTAAGCAATACTACTCAATCCTTACCTATCCCCTATCTCTGTGTTGTCCCTGTAGCAGACTTGGACACTACCTCTCTCATATGGTAGATCCTTACCCCATGGCCCTACCTCACAGGTAGCCAATACTTAGGGTTACGGAGTTGCATGGCCCTACCCAAAGGTAGTCCAATCCCTGACTCATGGTGACTTGACGGACCTACCCCATTGGTAGCCATGTACTAAGTCACCCAATGACCTCATGGACCCACCCCCTAGGTAGCCATGTACTAGGTCAATCTATCAAGCTACAGAGGGGACTAGGATCTGAGCTAGTAGGCATGTATCTTAGGTGATAGTCATAACCACATTATAGTTTGCATGAATTAAATTCATCCAACAGTTTAATTCAAGCCACCGATGAAAACTTCAGAAATCCTCGAAAAACTAATTCAGGATATTCATAAGCATAACCACATACATGTTTTGTAGATCTTTGAGAAAGAATCAACCAATCAATGCAAGAAATCCAATAGGCAAGCAAGCACGCAAAGAGATCCTGAAATATGCATCCACTTTCCCTATCATTGATCAGGCCATCAAGGTCTATTAAACCTAGCTTGCTTCCTAGGGTTTCTAGTCCACTTTTAGGGTTTCCATTGCAATTAGGGTTTCACTTCATTTTTACTATTTTAAACCCTAATTTTATACAATTTTATCACAAACCCTAATTATCTCATTTACTCCTCATGAAAGATATTAAGGTTACCATTTAACAACATATAACCCTAATTTTGGATTACAGGCACCATTAAATGTCCATTAAGTCTATTATGCCTCTTTTACATTAAAACTACCATTTTTATCCTTTTAAGTCATGCCACGATCATTAGGCCCAATTATTATCTTTGGTTCCTTTCAAATTAGCAACTTATCTCTATTTATCACTAATTCCACATTTATCCACAAGAAAACCCTAATTACCATATTAAGGGTATTTATCCACAATTAGGAACTTTTATACTCAAAATAACTTCATATCTCATCGTTATTCATGATTTTGAACAATTAAAGCCATTAAGAGACATAATTACTAAGAAAATTACATCCAACCCCCACTGTGGGCTTTCTAGTATAGTGTTGATGAGTCTCCTACTACAATATATAATTTAAAAATTTAGAGACAAAAGTGTGATGTACACACAGGGACCGGTACGTAATTTTAAAAAAATGGAGAAAATTTCATCCAACCCCCTCAGCAGACTTTTTTGTATAGTATAGAATATTTTCTTGAAAAGTTTTGTCTACGAATTACATAACTGTTTTATTGTTGAACACTACTTTTATATTCCAATCCAAACAAAAATTATTTGTTGCCAGGATGGATGTATTCCTAAAGAGAATTTAATTCCAAAGGAATCAATGAGAGAAAAGTACAACTCAAAAAGTTTAAGACCAATAAGAAAGACATTGAACCAAAGAGGTACAATAAGAATAATTAGATAGAGTTACGAGAACTGCTATTCCATTATGCCAGTAGAATAGAAACATTTTCTTTATGCATCTTGTATGGACAAAGATGATTATCAATAAAGATTTATTAATGCTTCTATTTGAAAGATATGATCTTGTATGTCATTATCCCTAAAACATCTTGCAATATTTATGTGAAATGATCAAAAGATTAATGTTTATACTATTTATACCAAAGGATCTTAATTTATGACTCAAGACCATCACTAGCATTAGTCATCTTGTACGGATATGAGAAGTGCATGCCTAGAATACATATCAATTTTGATCTAGATTCCCTTGGTTATTGAACCTAAGGAAACATGCAAGTCGTATTCACACACAATATGATAGGAGGTCCTTCACTAAAAGTAATGGGAGGATAAGTTTTCCATCAGACCTCATGCATATATGCATAGAGATCTTATGGAATGAATGCTATGGATGATTAATTATACTTCATTTCATTTTCTGGTAATATGATGATATGTACATAGTAAAGAAGAAACATAAAACTCTTGAAGTGTTCAAGGATATTATAAATGAAGTATGACGTTGATAAAAGTATTAAGAAACTTTGATGAGATCAAATGTTGAAATACTTTATATCTTGAGAACCTTTAGGGAAAACTTATGATAATGTATCACAAGACAAATCCATATGAGTATGATGATGTGTAAGAATGAAGTAATTATACCATCACATAATTATTAATTAATCTAATATTCTTACATCCTTGTAAATATAAAGCTATCACTAAATGATGTATCGTCTGAATGGTTTATTAGACATCATATATGATATGATTTGGGAATGTCCCAATATGTCTAAAGGATTGAAACCTAGATTAGGAAAGTAGTTTCTTGAATAAGGTTTATCCACAAACCATAATTTTTGAATACTACTATTAACACCAATCCAATAAATAAAATTGTTTTGTTGATAGGATAACTGAGTTCTTAAAGAATTAGTGGGAGTAAATGTAATACTCAAAGTGTTCGAGGTAAACAAAGAGGTGCAATGGGAATCATGAGAATCACAAGTTGTTGTGGAGTCTCAGGTTCATCATGTAACATAGAAAGAAATATTTCTAGCAGAACACGTCTGACATTGGTGGATTGTGAACCAATAATTCATATGAGTTGGTCATACAGGAACTATTCAACAAGAAGCTATTTTTGAGCTATATGGAATCCATGTAAGCTAACAAGGTAGGACCTTGATAGCGTCACCTAAAAGGGTAATACCTTAAGGGTGCAATAGGATCTTGTAGCAAATACATACATGGATAACATAAAAAAGACAGATTGATTAAATTAGTTTTCAAAAAAGTTCAAGTTGTTGAACTTGATAGAAATTCCTTTACCGATTGTCAGGCTTGTTTTTGTAGTTAAAATAGACTAAGATATTTAGCATATGAAGATTGAAACCAGATTCCTTAAAGGGAATACATCATAGGATGTGTATGTGACACAACCTAAAGGGTTTTATAACTTCAAGAATGCAAATGAAGTCTATCAACTACAAAGTTCAATCTAGGATTGAAACAAGCAACTCAGAAATGGGATCTTTTGATAAGATAGTCGAAGAGTTTGACTTGAATCAAGAAAAAAGATGAAATATGTGATTACAAAAGATTTATTGGGAGGATATATGAATATTCCACATATGATAGGAATGACATCTCAATATTGTGAATATTGAGAATTGGCATGAAAACACCTTCAATAATGAAAGATAAGGTGATACACCTTATGAGATAAGGATTAAGACCTATGGGATAGTTCTTGAAGGTTTCACAATGAAAGATCTATAAGGGGGTGAACAGAGATCTTTGGATAATTTAAATTTAATTGAAAAAATTAAAGAACTCAACCAAAGAAGGAGGGGGAAACAAGGAAGACACTTTGGTTTAGAGTGGTTCCAACCTTTGAATCAAAGGTTGTCATTCCACTACCCATTTGTTTCCAATTGGGATTTTGAAAGTGATTTATTTTATTACCTTGCAAGGATGTTGCATAAAATACAATCACCTTCCACTTAAATTAGCCTTCACCTTAAAGTAGCCTCAATCCCCTTGAAGCGGCCTTCTTGAAGTAACCACGAGCAATTCTTGGAGCAACCTTCACCACCTTGAAGTAGCTCCACCACCTTGAGATAACCTTCACCTAGAAGTAGCTCCAACCTCCTTTGAAGCAGCCTTCTTGAAGTAATCTCAAGCACACCTTGGAGCAGCCTTCACTTGTTGAAGTAGCACCAAGCAACCTCCTTTCAATAGCCTTAAACCCTAGGAGTAGTCAAGGAGAACAAAATATAATATAGAAGAAATAGATTGGAAGAAAGAAAATACTTATCCAATGAAGTACATCACTTTGATCCTATATCAAGCGTTTAGATCTCCTATCCACTTAGGATGGACGTGGCTATATGTGGTGGCTAGGATATTGTAACTATAGGACACAACTTCAGAGCATAAGAATGAAGATGTCAAGTGAATTCTAGCTTTGTTGCTCTCAATATTGAATGCTCAAGTGTAGCTTAGATTTTGTGTATGCAAGTGATGATTTGGGTGTCCTAAGGCCTCTCCTATTTATAGAAATCGTTTGCGAGTGTCTAGGGATGTTCTAGGGAGTGTCTAGAGTGTTCTTAGTGCTTAGCTAGTCGTTAGGTGTACATTAGTTGGCTAGCAATTACTAATTTGTTCGTGCTTGAAAAGAACAATCTAAAACCCTACTCGGTGGACAATTTGGTCGACCGAACTGAGTCTCGATCGATATTTTCTTCGACCGAGCCTGAGTTTAAGGAAAATGTATTACAACATCTATTTCCAACTCCCAACTACCAACCACTCAGTATAACAGTCACAAGCTTTAGACCGAATCTTACTCGGTCGATATTATTTTTGAGAGAAGACTATTTTAGAGCACAATTGTGTAAGTTATTGAACAATGCTCTCAAGTTTGACTGAGGTTGTTATAACCCGTTCCTAACTTTGCTGGTAATCCTAGAGATTTAAGATAATCTTAATGCTTGTCATATTTTTATTAGTAATATTTTATCTTGTACTTTATCTTCACTTTGGTAACCTTAAATACTTGTTTGGGCAACTCATAATCATGACTTAACCATACTATAAAGATCCGAGTTGGAGTTAATATAGCATTAACCCATACATATATACAAGAAGAGAGTTCATAACATTGGAGGAAATAATTAATAAATAATTTTTCATTTGATAATATTATCAAAATAATATTTTAATATTGTAGAGAATTCAATTATGAATCCAAAAAAATAAGAATGAACCAAATCAGAGTTAAAATGAGGGAGTTATGTCCTTTTTAGTAAACATGTACAGTGTGCCATGACCACGGTGCTACATCATGTACCGCGATCGCGACCGATGTCGTGACTGTGATGTTGCGTCGTGTGCTATGACCGTGATTGGTTTTGCGACTACGACACTGCATCTTGTGCCGTGACCGCGACCGATGCCGCCCGAGACAACCAATCATAAAATGATCATATCTCGAGCTATACTTATTTGTTTTCAACAAAATGAAGTATGTTTGAACTGCAATTTGATCCTCTATTATCTTAGACACCTTGATCTATGAGAGGGTGACATGGAAGGTAATTTTTGGGGTGATTTTTAGGGAAGAACATGAAGAACGGTGGAAATCTAAAAGGGCTGTCATATATTTGACTTGGTAAGTAGTTTCAACCATTGATTTTTCCTTCTCTTTGTTTCGCCTTGCTCAAAACCTGTTACAACCCCAATTTTGCATGTGTTTTCATAATTGAAATATAATGATTTTGTGAATTTGGACTTAATTGAAAAGGTTGTATGCTTTGCTTCAAAGAAGGGATTTCTTTACAAATCTCCCTTACATTAGGAATTTCATGGTTCCTATTATTATATTAATCCAATAATGGATATAAAAGAGAAGAAAAGTCCAAGTAATGGAAAAAGATACATGATAATGGATATTAATCAAAGTATTTATGAGAAATACTTGGAAATATCTAGAAAGTGGCATTAATGGCCACAATTGAGTAAAATTCGTTTACATATGATTTCTAATAAAAGAAATATGAAAAGAGGAAAAAGGAGATGAAAGATAATGAGAAGTCCTTGCAAAATAATATCTTAATAAAGAAATAAGTAAGATAATGAAAATTGAAGAATGTAGATGCATCTAGAAGGATAATAAGTATCCTTAAAAAGGAATTTCGAAATATTAGAGTTTCTTGGGGTCCAAGGAGCCCCAATGGAGAAAAAGAAAGAGAAAATACAAATAATACAAAATAAGAGGATAATGTGATACATAATTAATGACTTTTTGATATTATCAAAAAGAGGTATTATTTGCTTTAAGAAAGTAGAATTTTTTGGCCAATGGATTAAAAGCCAAGCACAAGGAACATAAAAGAGGTAAAATTCGGATTCCTTAATAACCAAGGATCATAAATAGAAAAGGACATCTTTTAATAATTAAAAGAGAGAAGTTATATCTCAACCAAGGAAAGTATGATGGCCATGGTTGATGAGGGACTTGTTTTCCTCATGGATAGGCAAGCTAGGGCATTGCTATCTATCCCTATATAAAGGACAGACCCATAGCCTCGAGTTTGCCTTGTCTCCCACTCTTATCCAACCATGCATCTGCTCAAACCCTAACCAAGGGGGTAATGCAACCCCTGGAGCCACAGAAGGAGCTTGAAGGAAGTCCAGACACCCCCCTTTCAAATCTACGCGACTACATTGCCAATTCATGAGGAACCTTTGCCCTGGTCACCTGCAACTCGTCTATAGAGAGCCGAGGTTCACAGACTCGATGCTCCTATCCCCAACCATTTCGCTCGTGGCTGGAGACCTTGTTGGATGCGTTGGGGAGCGGCGGAGATAGGGAGATGGGTTCCGACAAGCTCCGGGCCTTGAAGTGGAGGGAGGTGACCCCACAAATAGCTACAGTCGGCGGCAGCTAGGGTTCGCGAGGAGGAAGACGAACAGAGGTGTCTTTAGACGGTTTTGCCACTCCGGGTTTTGAAAAGCTAAGCGGCCGTGCAGGGGTATAAGAGTAACTCGGTTATGTTTCCAAATCGGCTGACTTGCACGATGCATGGGATTGCTGACGTGTCAGCATCCCATTGGTCCAAGTAAGTAGAACTTGTAATTTTCATAACTAATTACTCATAACTCCGATGATAGCAAATAATATATGTATTTTGCTCAGAAAAATGCGAGGAATGCAATAAAAATGTAATTGAAGCCTGATTCCTCTTGCAATTTGAAAAGTAGTTGAAGTTATCAACTTTAGTGCATTAATGATTAAGAAACCCTAATTTAAGATGATTAATGTATCGAGAAGGGTTTTACATATGATTAAAGTTGATATTAACCTTTTGTTTATAAAAAGACACATCAAGATCTAAAAGGATGAACTTTACACGTAATTGGATTAATTTAGAGTTCCATATACATGAATGAGTTTTAATGGGCCTTGAAACCCACCCATTGGGCTAAGATAAATTTAAATGTAGACTTTGGCTTCTGCAACACTTGCTCGACCTTGTCCATCTTTGTCCTTCTATGAGGGATTTTACATCTTGTCAGATCCTGCACATCAGTATGTCAGATCTCTTATCTAGTAGCATATACCAAAATTTAAGAAGTAATCAAATTTATCTTATATTGTTTATACCTGAAGTGGAGGCCTCAGTGCCTTTTTTATTCTTTAGCTCCTCTAACCAGAGTGGGAAATTTCTCTTCTAATGTCTAGGTTGGTGACAATGGTGATAATTGCCTCTTTGTTTCTTTACCCTATCGTTTCCTTAAGATCTGAATACTTGGGCTTCTGGCTATCTTTAGAACTCTTCTTAGCTTTGTCTTTGCCTTTAGACTTCCCCTTTGTCTTGTTGATCATAATCACATACTTGGGCTTGTATTTCTTCATTTGTGTCTCAACTATCCTCAACATGCCCAAAAACTCTGAAAATGGCTTGTCAAATTCGTTCATGTTGTAGTTCATGACAAACTAACTATATGACTCTAGCAGGGACTACATAATCACATTAGTGGCCAACTCTTGGCCCAAGGGGAATCCTAGTCTGGTTAGGTTCTCCACATACCCAATGATCTTAAGTACATGAGGACCTACTAGATCTCCTTCTGCCATGCTACACTTGAACAACACCTTGAAGACATCATATCTTTCTTTTCTTTCTTGGTCTTAGTACATGTTCTTGAGATGTGTGACCATCTCAATCACCCACATGTTCTCAGGTTGCCTTTGCAACTCATAGTTCATTGAACAAAACATCAGGCATTTGACGTCAACGACATATTCAGTATGCTTCTTATAAGCATCCGTGTCAGCCTTTGGAACATTTTGATATGGTTCATCTGATTCTAGCATTTCCAAGACATAGAGCTTGTGCTCCCGTGTGAGAACAATTCCTTAGCGTCTTGAACCAATCATGGAATTTTTCCCAATAATTTTGTCCTTCTCAAGGACAGATCACAGAGAAAAGTGATTATTTGTTGTTGCCATTTGGTTCTACAAATGAATTTTCAATTTTGTCAAAAACTCATTTTGATTTGATATGATTTGATTAAATTTGGGTGATAATAATTAGGTCTTTAATTAATTATCATTCTCATTATTTTGTTCAAATTGATAGCCCTCAAGTATCAATTCGGAAAATTATAATGAACAATTTTTTAATGAGCTAAGATCCAAAATGATTCAATCATTTATTCGACCTACACCAACATCCATAATCAACCATTAAGATAGGTCATCATGCCAATTGCATCATATGCAACTCTTGGATACATGATATGCACAACTTCTTGCCATAATCATCTACATGCTTCTGGGCCGAGATGCTCTGAGAATCACCAGTTAAGCCTGACCTAATAGCTGATACGATAATAATGCACCCCGCTTTAGGAGAACCTACATTATTACCATCACACTTCCACGAGGTAGACGACACTCCACGCTTTAGCGTAACCTGGGCTTGGTCGAACAAGATTTTCATGTGTATTGCCATTGGAAAGCATCTTAGACTTAATATGTTTGATTGAGGGGTTTTATATATATACATATATTGTATCCAATCACCACATATATAGTACGTATCATATACATGCTATATCTCACAATGTAAACATGCAATGTAAAACAAAAATCGATGGTTATGGCTATGTCTACTTGTAATTCCTTGGAGCCATAAGGAATTACTACCACCTAGGTCAATCATCACATCACATGTATGAACCTGTTGTTGGTGTATACTTGTGCTTGCCAATCTGGGTAGATCAGTTCAACCCTTGAACTGGTCGTATTGTCTCTTGGTCGGTTGGTTGGTCCTCCTGTCCAACTGATATTTGGACTCCTTCCAAATGGTCAGTTGGACCCACTAGGACGGTCGCCTGGCCTCCTACCCAACTGATATTTGGACTCCTTCTGAACGGTTAGTTGGGTCTACTAGGAGGTTGTTTGGTTCTATCGTCCTCTCCTCCATTATCCTCCAGACGGTCGACTTGTCTCACAAACTGGTCGGCTCAACTGGCGATGAACATTTTCAACGTCGTTGTAAGAAAAAAACTATCCTATTGCTACTTTATTATATTGAATAAGAAAATCCTCGAGTTATATTCGAGGGGAGAAAAGGTAGGAAAGCATTAACTTTGCATTGGGAAGAGGGAAGCAGAAGCTCAGGTAACATACCAAGATAAATAGGAACCAAACTATCCAACCACACACAGAAAAGGGGTTTAAGCCATAACCACACTACACATCCACCATCAAAACCGCTTTTAGGGTGACACATGTAAATTATATATATATATATATATATATATAGTTTGGGATTATGTGGTCTTTGATCGGATATGCATACAAGAGCAGTTTAAATATTCCCATCGTATGAAATAAATAAATGATAAAACTAAAATTCGATCACATCGATTATCCTAAACATAGTAAATTGATGTGGCTCTAATACTGATGTAGGGAAATGTGGGCATAAGTTATAGCGATGAAAACAAAAAAATTATCTATATGTATCCCCATAACAATAAGACCATGTCAACTACTATGAAATAGGAAGGATGGTTTTAACAAGTTATACCTGGTCCTGGAGCAAGTCCAGCAAAAAAACTCACTTCTTTACGACTATTGACAAGTTGCTCTTGGACAGTGGCTTTGCAGCTCCTGGTCTTCACCACGAATGACATCTACGCAACCTCTATAATGACTCTGGTGGTTTGGCCATGAAGTGCAGGATGACTTTACTCTCTGAGCAGAAACTAAAGGACTCCAACCTCTAGAGTAGTCCACACGGACCAACTAGAACTCTTATCATTCACCAAAAATGGATAGGAAGGAGTTGTCCCTCCCGTTGGTGTACTATTCACCAACCTGGTCTCCCACAACGACAACTTCTCAGTTGTTCTTTCCCGTTGGCTATCCCTCATTTTCAAGTAGAACTTGCCCGAGCTCTCTTGGTTACCACAACTAGAGAGGAAAACAATTATTAGATGAACTGATTCTCAGTTGTCTTTGTTATAGTTGTACTCTGGGAAGCCCCCAATACCCCTCTATTTATAGTGGAGGCCAGGGTCAGGGTTCCTAGTTGCTATCCGATACGGGATTAATGTGCGGGAGTAGAAAAGACCGAAAGATCTTGAATTCTCTCTCTCTCTATATATATATATATATATATACGTGGTCTTTGATCTGATACGCATATGAGAGAAGTTTAAACATTCACATCATATAAAATAAATAAATGATAAAACCAAAATTTGATCATATTGATTGTCTTAAAACATAGTAACTTGACGTGGCTTTGATACCAACATAGGGAAATGTGGGCACAAAGTATAGTAGCAGAAATAAATTTTTTATCTATCAGTATCCCCATAACAACAAGATCACGTCAACTACTATGAAATAGGAAGGGTGATTTTAGCGAGTTTTACCTGGTCCTGGAGCAAGTCCAGCGACAAAACTCACTCTGTGCAACTACTAACAAGTTGCTCTTGGATGGTGGTTGTATAGCTCATGGTCTTCACCACGAACATCGTATACACAACCTATGCAGTGAGTCCAGTGGTCTGGCCACAGAGTGCAGGTTGACTTTACTCTCTAAGTAGCAACCAAAGGACTCCTGCCTATAGAGTAGTCCACACAGACTAACTAGAAATCCTGTCATTCAGTAAGAATGGACATGAAGGAGTTGTACCTCCCGTTGGTGTACTAGTCACCAACTTGCTCTCTCACAATGACAACTTCTCAGTTGTTCTCTCCCTGTGATGACCCCAATTTTTGTATACTTTCCTTAATGACATTCCCAGATATGCATGCATCCATAACTAAAGATGTCAAAAGGGAAAATATAAGAGATTGCAGTAGTCAACTAAATTATGAAAATGAGCCAGATCTTCATTCACAAGCATCATTAAATAGTCATACAAAACAACATTCATTGAGGATAAAAGTCATACATATTATTCAATAGAGAGAAATGAATAGTTTTAAGGAATGAAAAATACATAGGAGATAATTCTTCCTATACATCATCTAATGGGAAAAGAAATAACTATCTAAAAGAAATAGAGATAATAAGTAGAAATCTAGCTAGCTATCCTCCATGAACAATTATTTAGTAGCTTCCGGTACTTTGAGATGCATTATTTGTTCCTTGTACCTAGAAAATATGAGAAACAAAGATCATCAACACAAGGTTGGTACATGGTTAAAAATACAGTACTATGATTGCATATTTCAAAATACTTGAAGAAACAAAAGGAAGAAAAGGAAACAATTATTTAAGGTGGAAAATTAGGTAAACACCTCTTTTAGACATATCATTAGATGAAATTGTACTACTATCTCTTTCAACACTTTATCGTACATCCAGTATGGGAAAACTACTTTATCATACATCTAACATGGGAAATTCATCATAAATCCATACTAGGCAACATATCGTACATCCATACTGGGCCATCTCCCATTTGTGCCCACCTTAGTGGCTACAACTCATCAAATTTCTTATATGTTCTATTAAGTTTTGGTGAAGCATAAATACTAGTAATCATCCAACAAAGTATAAGCAAATAGGTTCACCCAAGGTACATCATATCTTATGCAACCATGGAAAACTAGTCTTATACTTAATTAAGACCACATACCTGATTTGATTAGATCTGAAGTCCAAGTTTCTAGAGGAACAGTAGAATGATCACCCTAAAAAAATTAAGTGTGTGTGTCACTATGAGTCCATATGATCCCAAATTAGGGTTTGCCCTTTACTTAGGATTATTTTCACCTTTCTATGATTAGATCAGGGTTTATCCATCTGTTATACCTTGTTTCGGAGTCACAAGATCAGGTCTTTATTTTAGGGTTTCCATTATTCAATAATACCTATTTATGTTCAAGAAAAGAAACGTCCACCATTAGGGTTTCTACTATGGGTTAGATCATTAATGATTTCTTTTAGGATTCCCATAAATCAGATAGGTCAGGATTGAATCCAGGGTTATCAGGGTCGGCCATGATTAGAAGGGTCAATAAATATTTAGGGTTAGGCATAAAAATGCATGGAGGTGTTCATATGTAGAGAAAGAACCAAATTTAGGGTTTTCTATAAGTCCAGAGTGAACTGTTATTGTTTGGCTAGGGTTTTGAGTCATGTGAGATTCAAGGACTCTACTAGGTTAGGCTGCACAAATAATCAGGTTACATTCATTAACAACCATTATTACATCACTGTATTACATAAGTATGATCACTAGGCTCTAAGCTAGTAATTTTGGTAAAGGAGTAGGATCTAGGTCCTGAGGATATTTTATTCAAATAGCTTGCATTTTTATGATGAAAATGGTATACAATTTTACTACTATATGATATTCCTACTAATTTCTATGATTTTTCTAAGATAATACATTTTCTTTGATATTTAAAAATAAAATAAAATAAAAGTTGTTACCTTGATCAACGGTCGGATCCGACTGGATCGATGGATCACGTTGATCCCATGTCTCACGAGATGGATCGCGGATTGCTCAGTTGGCGCTTGTAGATTGGCAAGCATGCGACTCCACTGACTTTCGTTGACTCACGCCTGAGCTTGCTGAGGTGGCGTCTGCTGATAGGCCCAACTGGCCCCATGAGTCTCTTCTCTCCTTGCTCGAGACACCTTCAGAGTGTAAGAATGTGGCGAAGGGCTCGATGACACTAGAGGGGAAAGGGAGCAGCAAGCCCCTAGCTGGGGTGGAAAGGTACTGCCCGAGCTTGACCAGTGTTGGCGGTTTCTGTGGAGGTGGTGATTGAGAAGGAGAAGGTGTGAAGATGTGAAGCCCTAAAAAGAGTTGCACAGTGGCACCACTATGACACATGGATGTAATTGGGAGGTGGTACAATCACAAGTAGGTTTCGTAGTGCACAGTTAAGGTGAAGGGGTGGCGGCGACTCCAAAGGGGTCCTCATATAGGGTCGGGGTTAGGTTTAGGGTTGATTTGTGCTTTGGATCTCCTCGGCTGCCATCAGAGTGAGAACAGAGAAGATAAGGGAGTTGGTTCTCCTTGCTCTGGGGATGAGGGGGCTCAAAATAGGGTTCATTGAACTCATTTTGGTTATGAATGGATCTTAATCCTTCTAGAATTGTGAGTGAGCGAGAGGATAAATGTAACGTCCCCAATTCAACCACCTGATTTTATTCCTTCAAAAATCAAGTAGCTAAATCTGAGCCGTTAATATGGCACCAAGAATCAAAGAACAAGTGTGAGATAAGCAATATTTCATTTCAAAATATTACATCCTTACAAAAGGTATTTTTACATTATCTCCTATATCAATAAAAAAAATGATACATGAGTTTAAAATTAAGCTTGATCCGCCTTTGATTCTTGACGCCCTTCAGGATCTTTTCAAGATGAGTCTTCTACAAGGAAAGGTCCTACAAATAATATAATCTGCAACATCGAAGAATATGTCGCAGCCCAAGTGGGAGAGTATGGGTGAGACAATTGTCTAAGTATGGACAAATAGAGATAAGCAACAAGACACTATTAATATAGCTATATTCTTAATGCATTACTCAGATAACTAAAGTAACAAAAGTCCAAACCAAAATTATTAACCATCTACTAGCATGAAGCATAAGGAATGTGTATGTACGTATATTTATAAAGCATTTATCAGATGACAACTCTATCAAAATGTTAGACCGATATTGTGCATCATAATCAAGATTATTGGTATAATGATAACAAAAAGGGAGACCTTATTCCATAAATGAGTTTAACTACAACTCTCAGAGAAGGTGTCAATTCACCTTGGGCAACTGGCCTGCAACCACAAAAACTTGCTTAGCCAAGACTTTAGTCCATTACGGTCACCAAAACACTTGTAAGTACCCTGGCACACCCCCAACCACTCATGTACACTGCATGCTCTATTCAATGAATCAGATTACCACATGCAGCCACTGGTCGCCTTTCCAAGACCAGAAGAGGGTGCTCCTTGCACAAAATGCCACTTGGATAATCATTAGCTAGCATGCTTCATCCTTGTAGGATATTATTCCCCATTACTAACTTGATCATGCCTGACTCTACATGACCAACCCAAGTGTGGGCCTGAGTATGGTAGAGCATTATACTCATCCATCCCTGACTCCAAAGGACTTAGATCCGAATCCCAAATGTATCAATCCCCGACCAAGACATGCCGACTCTGTTACCAACACATCTCCCAATATGAAGTTTAGAATCAAAAGGATATCATCAAAGATATACAACTATTTGATGGATATTTAGAGTTGTAGAGATCATAAGGTAGTCAAGTAAATGAATCACTGGTTATTATTTCACTATGGCACCTAAAATGTAAACTTGTGGGATTATGGAATTGAATCAGACAAGTCTATGTCCAGGAGCGTGCAAGAGGTTAGGGAGTCCCCCCGTGTGAACACGGAACCAATTCAATAACCTTTCCTCTTTACTGGCTACAAACATCAGTGAAACAGGCTCCTAGTCACCTTAGAAGTGTCTGATAGAATTCCACTTTCTAACAATATCACATGACACAAATAATAGGGAGAAATAAAGGAAAATGGAACCAAAAGACAATAGGAATCGAACTCAAAGAAATGCTTGATTATTATCTAAAACCTTTAAACTCAACTTTGAAGGATAATATGGATGCATATATGGAAGTCATACCTAGCCTATTAATAAAGAGGTTGTGTATAGTTGATCACTTATTAATTCTTTAGGAAAGTATATTAAGTATGCCTATACTTTTACTGCATATAATATCAAACCATTCTATACCATACCTTTTATTGATGTTGATATTATAGATTGCGATAGGAATTGAATATCATATTAAACAATAATAAACCCTACTTTTTGGATGACAAAATGTGGGAACCATACCTTTAGATGTACATTGATGCATAGTTCCAAAAGAAGACCATAGCATCATTAAATATATCCAATCTTGATATATTTGGGCAGCAATCTATCGCATTTGCCATTACTTCGATCCTCGTTCCTAGCTAGATCAGCTTCTAGGGTTTCTCTCACTAGGATAGAAGAGAGATGGCTTATATATTCTAGAGAAAGGATATTGTGGAATACATAGTATTGGGTTTCTCTTACTATGGTGGAGGAAGGAGGTAGTAGGTTTCTATAGAGACAATATTTGTTGGGAGGTGGTTCCTTTCACTAACATAGAGAAAGAGAGAGTGGTTTGCTAATCTAGTGAGAGATGAGAGGTTTATGGTGAAGGAGATGGGAAAGGAGGGAGAAGGGACGTTCACCTTTGCTTTGGGATGAAGAGGAGAGAACTTGTGATTATGATGGGGTGGATGGGGGCTCTTTATATAGGAATGGTGAAGGGTAGCATGGTCTAAATAGCAAAAAGTGTGTGGATGACACATGGGTGCAAGATGTCATCTTTAGGTGGATGTTTACTAGTTAGGTTACACATGGATGGTTAGGTGTCATCTCAAGAATTGATAGATGACACATGGAAGCATATATATCATCTCAAGATAGCTATTACAGGGTCGTTGACACATGGCAGGATAGGTGTCAACTTTTGGAGGTGTTAGGTGTCAAGAAAAGGAGTGTGCCACTCACCTACTTGCTTCACCAACTAATGTGCTTGCTTAAGCTACCTACTTGCTATCCAGCTATATGCTTGCCTCCATAAGCAACTTGCATGCCACTCAGCTACCTACTTGTGTGCTTACCCACCAAAATGATATTTTTCAAAATTGGCAAAAAGTACCACAATTATATTTCAATATATAAAAATTAATCAAAATGAATTATTTTAATATTAAAATTGATTTTACAAAAAAAATCCTCAAAGAAGCTTGTTTTTATGAATAGCTCTAAATAAGGAGTTTCAATTTGGGCTAGAGATCAGGATGTGACAATAAAGCTCGGGGAGTCACGGTTAGAAGCTCAAGTTGTTGAGAGAGAAGCCGAGAAGGGCGGGAGGTTAGGGACGAGGTCTGCACCGTCAGATCTTTACTTGATCTATGCTTTGCCTCATCCAACGACTGAGAAAAAGGTTGGGTAGATAGTTTAGCTAAGGTAGCTGCATGACACATCAATATCACACATTTGATCAATAAATTAGGTCCTAGGTATGAAATAAATGCAATAATGTGTATATTTTCTAAAGCTCATAACTCCTAATTGGCTTATCCTATTAGGATGAAATTTTAAACCAAGCTTAATGATGATATTATCTAGCCATGGTAGAGAATTGAGAGTCAAAGTCGTATGTTTGTTATATGAATTCACTATGTACCCTAATACATGGATTTCATCTACTATGAAATTAGGGTTTGGACTTTTATAAAATTGATAATCACTTTTAATCAATTAAGCAAGGGACAAGGTTGAGGGTATTATTGAAATAATAAAATTACAAGAGAGAGAAAATATAAGTAAAAACTCACTCTATCACACTCCTGTTGGCTATCCCTCCTTTTTAGGTAGGACTTGCCTGGGCTCTCTTGGTTACCACAATTAGAGAGGACAACAGTTGTCAGAGGAACTTATTCTCAGTTGTCTTTGTTATAGTTATGCTCTAGGAAGCCCCCAGTACCCCTCTCTATATAATAGATGCCAGAGTCAGGGTTCCCAGTTGGTATCCGTTACAAGATTAATGTGCGGGAGTGGAAAAGATCAGAAGATCTCTTGAATTTTCTCATATATATATATATATATATATATATATTAGTTTGGAATTATATGATCTTTGATCAAATATGGATATTACATCAGTTTAAATATTCACATCGTATGCAATAAATAAGCGATAAAACCAAAATATGGTCATATCAATTATCATAAAATATAGTAAATTGATGTGGCTCTGATACCAATGTAGGGAAATGCGGGTACAAAGTATAGCAGCGGAAATAAAAAATTATCTATATGTATCCACATAACAACAAGATTGCGTCAACTACTATGAAATAGGAAGGATGGTTTTAGCGAGTTATACATGGTCCTGGAGCAAGTCCAATGACAAAACTCACTTCTTTACAACTGCTGACGAGTTATTCTTGGATGGTGGCTGTGTAGCTCCTGGTCTTCACCATGAACATCGTCTACGCAACTTCTGCAGCGACTTCAGTGGTCTGGCCATGGAGTTCATGTTGACTTTGCTCTCTGAGCAACAACTAAAGGACTCCTGCCTCTAGAGTAGTCCACACAGACCAACTAGAACTCCTGTCGTTCATTAAGAATGGATATGAAGGAGTTGTCCCTCCCGTTGGTGTACTAGTCACCAACCTAGTCTCCCACAATGACAACTTTTCAATTGTTCTCTCCCATTGACTATCCCTCATTTTCAGATAGGACTTACCCGAGCTCTCTTGGTTACCACAACCAGATTCTTAGTTGTCTTTGTTGTAATTTTGCTCTGGGAAGCCCCCAGTACCCCTCTATTTATAGTACATGCCAGGGTTAGGGTTCCCAGTTGCTATCTGGTACGAGATTAATATGCGGGAGTGGAAAAGACTGGGAGATCATGAATTTTTACAACCTGTAACAACTAAAACAGCCATTTCACACACCCAAATGGTCGTCTCACACTGCCAAACGACCGTTTGGCAGTTCCCAATCTGAAACGAATTTGGCTATTTTAAATCCAATTAATATCTCATATTAATTTTCTTATTCCTCAAGTAAAGAACAATCAAAACTATTCAGGAGACATCCCGAACCTTTGTTTGGCCCCAACCGGGCCATCTCACACACGTAAGACATTCATCTCACTCACCCAAACGACCGTCTGGTGAGTTGAGCTGAGCCGGTCAGTTCAATCACATTGAACCGGTCGGTTCAAGGGAAGAACTAAGCCAAATCGATATTTGATCAAGTTGACCCCCAAACGGCTATCTCACGTTCTTGAGATGCCCGTATGTCTACCCAAACGACTGTCTCACTCAATGAGATGGTCATTTGGCAGACCTAGTCAGCCAATCAAGCAATCAGTTGCGTGAATTGAATACCTAAACACTTTAGTAATCAATCTAATTGTCGTTTAAGATCAAACTCCTATTCTAGATGAGTTCCTATATGTGTGACCCTATATGTCCCATATCATGTTGGCAGTGAGTGTCCAAAACTAGCTTATGACATCATAAGTAAAGAGTGGTGCCTAGTCACACATCAGTGCTACCCAAGTGAAAAGGAAAGTTGAAGAACAACTTCAGCCTACAATCTGTGTAATGTGTTGCGGTGATTGTATAATTTCTTTATCTCTGATATCCAAGATGAACTCGAGCATGGAAGGTCATCCTCTCAACGTTCAATCCATGTTTCTTGAACCAAGAGTAGTATGTCTAAGATAATGTGACCTCAATATCATATATTGATTCTCATGTGCATGCGTACACATTTCTCAGTCTCACTTATCAAATGGCCATGATATCATACTCCAGTTGTGGCGACACATCCCGCTATCACACAGACAATGAGGTGCCATGTAAAAACGTGCGGAAAATGCCATAAACCACGTATTACCAAAAACATGGGTTAAATAAAACCGATGTCAAAAAGCAGATAAATCAAGAAACTATTACATCCATATCCTTGTCCTGTAAGAAAACATGTTATAGAAACATTTACAAGTCTTGATACGTGTCCACAGCTTAACGGATCAGTTGTCTTGTCATCACATGAGTTCATCACCTGTATATTTACATAACGGGCCACATCCGACCAACGGCGGAATATACAAAGCTTCATCGTAAAACAACATCAAAACACCTCCAAGGACCTGAGAGTACATGGATGACTCTAAGACTCTACGACAAAACAACCAAAACAACAACATATCCATCTCTTGCCTTCTACTGCTCCTCTTCTTGCTGCTCGTCCGCAACCCCACGACCACCACCACGTCTAGCGCGAATACCTAAAGGTTGCAAACCAACGGGGTGAGACACACAGTCCCAGCGAGAAACATAACTCTCTGCCAAAACCATAAACCTCAGAAAGGTTAAAGAAGCAACAACAGATAACTGATAAAACGTACAGCAAGAGCAGTCTATAGAGCAAGATTGTTATTACCATTGATCTTACCATGGTGTACGGAAGACATATAACCAAGTATTTCTTTATGGAACATGATTGACAAGATAAGATTTATAAGATCTTATCACATAACATAAGGAATGTATAAGTAACTGTAATGTATAATGATATCAACTACACAAGCAAGGCCTCAACCAATGTTCCGTGTTTTGCCGTAAGCAATAAATACTATTCGGCTGGATTATTTGTTATTATGCCCTGAGGAAGTGAGTCACACCACTCAATTCCAACCGACGACTGCGAAACCCGGAGTCGGTGCCATACAAGGTCAATGGAAGAGTCGGACTCCACGACCTCCCACCTCATGGTCAGTGCATGAGAACCAAAGCAGGACCGCAGTCTCATGCTTAAGTGGCCTCAGCCATAGGTTCAGCTCCCGCAGGATACCCTTTCTCTAGCCCGCCTTGGTACAGGTCTCGACGCTAGTATATCTAAGCCACAAGTCAGTTCACCGTGCTCCCTGAGCCATGAACATATTCATGCTCTATCACACTGAGCCATGGGCCTATTAACCATGCTCTTATCTACCCCGAGTCTGCAACTGCAGCTGCACTCGAATCCTCTCTATTTTGGGCTAGGAGAAACCTCGCATATTCAACAATATGCGCTCCGGGTTAACTCGTAGGAGAACCCGTTTCACCATCACCAGCTACTGACGATGATGGATCTATGGCCAAGGCAAATTACATGATATGTTCCACTGTGATTAGTTAGTATATTTTAAGTGGATTGTTGAGGCAACCAGGTTGTAACATATGCATAACATAAAGCTACATTATTGTTACCATCATCATGTTATTCCGGGATCTCAATCCCTCATCACAAGAAACTACTGCCTCATAAGGCATTCTCATCACTTGGGATAACAATCCCAGATCATCATCAAAGGATAACACCTCAACTAGGCACTTTAACCAAACTCAGGTACTCAGACCAAAACACATCATACAGGTGATGCATGTTATCTCATCATCAAGAGTGACCATCAAAGCAGTGTTATTCAAACATATATACCTCATAGCCCTTTACCTGGCTATGCATCTGTATGAAACACCTACATGGTTAGTATACACAATCATCATGGATTAACAGAAGGATCATATTATCAAACATAGGGCAAGATTGATGATCAGTCACGCCTCAACCTGTGACGATAGACATAGGTCATATCATCATGTGAAGCATCTCATATACTTCCAAGCTTCTCATTTACTCATCATTATATATACATGATTCAAGATGACCATAAACACATGTAATATCATGTCATTAGAGTTTCAGATATGTCATGCTTACATATGTGCGTTCACGAACCATAAAGCATAACTCTTAATCAACAAAGATGTGATCGCATGATAAGGAACTAGCATATGAGTTTTCAGGTGGAACATGACCCTCACTAAAAGTACCCACTACCCTCACAAGAAGTGTGACGGGCAGGGCACCCTCACTGGAAGTGGTATCGGGCAGGGTAGACTCCCTCATATCGCCCAAGCATCTAGCCATGTATCAGTCAAGGATAACGGCTACCACCTCGAGGAGTGTCGTGCAATCAATTGTATCGTGCAAACAGGGAATAACGGCCACAAAGCCTAACGTGCAGCTAAGTCTATGGGGCATGTCGTGCAATAGGTGTATCGTGCACTAGGGGTATCGTGCACTAGGTGTGAAGGTACCTATCGGGCATCCACACCACTCACACACCCAAGGCCCTCACTGCCATCACATAACATCCCAACACAGCATAGGTATCGTCCAACACTAAGGTAGCTCCTTCAGCTTCTAAAACGTCCAAGGTATATCGGGCACCAAGCCACTACCTTAGCTAGGTGTGTCGGGCAAGGTACTCAATAAGACATAACGCCCAACACACAAGGGTATCGCCCAAAGGTACAACCCAAAGCAAGATGGGTATCGGGCAGCACCACCAAAACCCCAAAGCCATATCGTGCAAGATACAACTCAACTAGATCATCATCAACCTCAAGCACAAAGGAACCAAACCCTAATTGATCAAGAAGATGGCTCACCTCTCAACAATCAAGAGAGAGGGGTCTTGCATAACTTCTTATCACCAATCGGGCAACCACAAGGATCAACCCTAACAAAGGTCTTAAACCACACAAAAGCTCACCTTTCAAGTCCATGGTGAGAGGAGGGTGTTACTCAAGCAACTAGAACACAAGCTCACCTCTCAACTTAAACGAGAGAGGGGTATTGCCCATATTACTAGAACTCAAGCTCACTCCTCTAGACCAAGGAGGGAAAGGAGTGTTGCTCAACAAGGAAACCTAAAACATGGTTCGTCCAACTAGGTGTAACTAAGCAAGGAACATATCTAGCAACATACAAAGCTAATTATGATCATAAGAAGACCTACAAGGATATAGAAGAAAGTAATATGATTAGGGTTAGGAGTTATGTAACCCGCCTTAAGCAAGCTCCAAGCTCCTAGCACCAAGCACACCTCAAGAGGAAGAAGAAGAAGACTTCAAGATAAGGATCAACCACCAAGCTTGCAAAGGAAGAGGTGTCATGCAACCAATGAAGAAGGGAAACTAAGGAACTAAAGGGATCCTTAGCAAGAGAAAGAAGGTACATATATAGGAGAGGGTGGAGGAGAAACCAAGGTAAGGCAAGGCAAGGTGTCTCCCACCTAGAGACACTTGTCCATGGGCAATGCCACCTTTCTAACTTGCCTTAAACACATGTCCAAGGCCATTGCCACATGCAAGCATCAAGCACCAAGTGTCCACTAGTGGTGACACAAACGAGGTCAAAGAGGTCAAAGGGATCCATGGGCGACACACTTCAACTCCAAGCGTGACACACATCCTGGGCGACACACCCAGGCCGATACAAGGCACTCCTTCCCGACACAAGGTCAACAAGGCAAGGGCAAGGTTCAAGCAAGGCATCTCGAGGCCCAACAAGCTCATCCAAGCCCAAAGCAACTCAAGAAACGAGCCCAACCCTTCCTCTCGACACTAGAGGAAGCAAGGAGAGAGAGAGGAACACTCCTCAAGGTGACAAACTTGCCCAACAACCCTAAACTTGGGTTAAATGCAAGTAGCACCTCTAGCTCTCAACAAAGCACAAACAAACCCTAATCACTACTAAAGGTGATTAGCAAACAACTAAATACTAGGGTTAAACAAAGCAAACAGGATAAGCCCTAAACGGAGGTCAGGGTCCTTACAAGCTATAACCCTCTACAAATGGATTTTGTCCCCAAAATCCGAAGAGAAAAGCGAGGGATACTTCCTCCTCATCTCTTCCTCGAGCTCCCACGTGGCTTCCTCAATGTCACGATGATGCCAAAGAACCTTTACCAGAACCGGGTCCTTCCTTTTCAGCTTCTTTACTCTTCTGTCAAGGATCATCACATGACCTTCCTCGTAGGTCACATCTTCATCAAGCTCAACCTCGACTGGCTGTATCACTGTCCCTGTGTCTGGATGACTTTTCTTCAGTATGCTGACATGGAACACTGGATGTAACCTGTGCAACTCTGGCGGCAGCTCTAACTTGTAAGATACCTTGCCAACACGTGCTATGATCGGGTATGGCCCCATATACCTGGGTGCTAGCTTACCTTTCCGGCCAAACCTTAGCATGCCTTTCCAAGGTGAGACCTTGAGATACACTTTGTCTCCTACTTGGAACTCTAAAGGTCGTCGACGATTGTCTGCATACGACTTCTGCCTGTCCTGTGCTGCTTTCAGCTGTTGTTGTATCACTTTGATCTTTTCAGTTGTTTGTTGTACTAAATCAGGACCCAAAAGCTGATATTCACCAGCTTCATACCAACATAAAGGATATCTGCACTTCCTTCCATATAGAGCTTCATAAGGAGCCATGTCAATCCTCTGTTGGTAACTATTGTTGTAGGCGAACTCCATCAAACTGAGATGTACATCCCAACCGCCTAGGAACTGCAAAACACAAGCCCAAAGAAGATCCTCCAAAGTCTGAATAGTCCTCTCAGACTGTCCATCTGTTTGTGGGTGGAAAGTTGTGTTGAACCTCAACTGTGTTCCCAACACTTTGTGCAACTGTTCCCAGAAATGACTCATGAACTGAGGACCTCTATCAGAAACTATCGATGTTGGTATACCATGCAAGCATACTATCTCATCTACATATACACGAGTGAGCTTCTCGGCTGTATATGTTGTCTTCACAGGTATAAAATGGGTAGACTTCGTCAATCTGTCCACTATCACCCAAATGGAATCATGATTCTTGGCAAACCAACCACAAAATCCATGGTTATATGATCCCATTTCCATTTTGGTATTGGCAAGGGTTGCAACGTACCTGCCAGCTTTTGATGCTCAGCCTTGACTTGCTGGCATACCGCACACCTAGCCACAAACTCGACCACATCCTTCTTCAAGCCAGGCCACCAATACATGTCTTTCAGACTGTGATACATCTTGGTGACTCCTGGATGCATATCATACATCAATGTGTGTGCTTCCTCAGATTATCAGCATCGGGGACCACCATCCTATCATGATAGCAAACTAGTCCATCATCGGACTCATGGAATCCATTACACCCTTCACTGCCGAGCTTTGACCTGATCAATCACACGGTATCATCTGTTTGTTGTGCATCTTTGATTTGTTGTCTCAGCGTAGGCTTGAATTTCATCTGCGCCAAAAGTCCTTCTAACAAGGAAACTTCCATCTGCACATTCATCTACTGCAAGGAGACAAACATATCCCGTCTATGGCATACCAAGGAACTCAACCGTGCCTTCCTTACAGAGAGAGAAGAAGACTTTCGACAAAGCGCGTCTGCTACTACGTTCACCTTACCAGGGTGATACTCGATGGTGCAGTCATAATCATTGATTAGCTCCATCCAACGACGTTGTCGCATGTTTAGATCATTCTGTGAGAAGATATACTTCAAGTTCTTATGATCTGTAAAGATCTGACACACTTCCCCATAAAGATAGTGTCTCCAAATATTTAGCGCGTGAACCACCGCTGCCAACTCCAAATCATGAGTCGGATAGTTCTCCTCATGTTTCTTAAGCTGTCGCGAAGCAAAAGAAACCACATGGTCTTCCTACATCAGCACGCATCCTAAGCCCTTCTTGGAAGCATCGTAGAAAACAACATAGCCTTTCCCAGGCTCTGGCAGCACTAGCACTGAAGCACTAGTCAACTTCTCCTTCAAACTTTGGAAAGCTTGCTGGCAACGATCATTCCAGACAAAAGGTACATCCTTTCTAGTCAACTTTGTCATTGGCAATGCGATCACATTGAAGTCCTTGATAAACCTCCGGTAGTATCCTGCTAAGCCCAAGAAACTGCGAACTTCAGTCGGCATCTTTGGCTGTTCCCATTCTGCAACCGACTCCACCTTCTTTGGGTCCACTTTAACTCCTTCTACAGATATCATATGACCTAAGAAAGTTACTTCTTTCAACTAGAACTCGCACTTACTAAACTTGGCATACAACTGATGCTGGCGAAGGAGAGTCAACGCTTGTCGAAGATGCTGTTCATGCTTTTGACTGTCCTGACTGTAGATCAAGATGTCATCTATAAAGACTACAACAAACTGATCTAGAAATGAACGGAACACCTTGTTCATCAAATCCATGAAAGCAGTAGGCGCATTGGTTAGCCTGAACGGTATAACCACAAACTCGAAGTGACCATACATCGTCCTAAAAGTTGACTTTGGTATGTCATCCGCCTTAATCCTCAACTGATGATATCTGGACCATAGGTCGATCTTTGAAAACACTGTAGCCCCACCCAACTGATCGAACAGATCATCTATCCTCGGCAACGGGTACTTGTTCTTGATAGTGACTTTGTTCAACTGCCAGTAGTCTATGCATAACCACATCGATCTGTCCTTCTTCTTAACGAACAACACTGGAGCACCCCAAGGTGACGTACTTGGTCGGATGAAACCTTTCTCCAACAACTCTTGTAACTGCTTCTTTAGCTCTGCCATCTCAACTGGAGCCATCCTGTACGGTGTCTGTGTAACTGGCTATGTTCTTGGAACCAGATTGATCTTGAAATTGATCTCTAGGGGTGGAGGAACACCGGGGAACTCATCAGGAAACACATCTGCAAACTCTCAGACAATCGTCACCTCCTTAAGGCTAGGACCTTTTGCCTTAGTATCGATAACGTGAGCTAAGAACGTCTTATAACCTTGTCGTAGCAGCCTTCCTTCCACCATCGCGGATACTAAACATGTCGGAAGAATCTTCCTATCTCCTTAGAAGATCTACTTCTCTCCACAAACCTCAAACACTGCCTCCTTGGAACCATAGTCCAACACAACCTTATACTTTTCTAAGGTATCTATCCCAAGGATCACATCGAACCCACACATATCAAGTGGTATAAGATCCACTTATATACTGTGTCTCGAAAAAGACAAGACACAAGATGGGCACTCCTCTCGAAGCATCGAGGAACCATCAAGAGGGGTTTCTAACAACAAACTATCTTTCTTACAGCTAATAGGTAACAGATAGTCATAAAGCATAGGACGTGCGATAAAAGAGTGCGTAGCACCCGGGTCAACCAAAATAGATTTAAAGCAAGAAGAAGACAAATCAGAATGAGATAACTCCATCTGACCTGCCACCACTTGCGGGTTGACTATCGCCTCCGGCTGACTCATAGCATAGAATCGATCCGTTGCTTGTTTTCCACGTCCTCTGCTTCCTTAAGCAGACGATCCTGCTTGTGATGCTTGGTCGCGTCCTCGCCCTCTGCTACTACTGGGTTGCTGTCGGTCTGACCCTTGTTGATTCTGCCTCAATTGCTGGGTCACTTCAATATCTTTACTTGGGCAATTTGACTTGAAATGCCCCGTCTGTCCGCAGATATAGCATGCCCTTTCCTCAAACTGTGGCCTAGATGGCCCTGTCACTGCCACTGAAGTTGTACTATGTGCTTTTGATGGTGAAGAAACATATCCTCTTCTCTTACTCGGAGACCACTGTGATGGTGCACTGGAACCTCTTAACCCAGAAGGTGTTGAAAACCTCGACTTCTTAAAGCCACCAAATCTCTGTCCCTGGAACTAAGCAGGCCTCTTCTTAGACATGGATTCTCTTTTCTCCCTAACTGACCATTCGATCCTCCAGACAGATTCCACAAATGTGGCAAACTGCTCTCGGTTCTCCAACACAGAAGCAAGTGTTGTTAGCTCAGCACTCAAGCCTTTCTCAAAACGTCCGATTCACTGATCATCCGTCACTGCCATGTGAGGATAAAACCTCAACAGGTCCATGAACTTGGCTTCATACTCGGTGATGTTCATCGCTCCTTGGCGCAGACGCTCAAACTGGTTGATCTTCTCATCCAGATACGTCTTCAGAAAGTATCTACTGACGAACTCGCATCGGAAAACCTCCCAACCGATCACCTCACCGGGTCGCTTCTCCTCCTCGATGGTCCACCAGTAACCAACACTACCCTTCAGAAGATAGACAACGTGCTTGACTTTGTCTGCTTCGGGGTTGTCGAGGATCCGGAAGGCCTTCTCAAGACCTGTCAGCCACAGATCTGCATCCGCTGGATCAGCCGTCCCAACATAGTCCGAAGCTCTGACTCGGTGAAGCCGCTCAAAGGTCTTCCCAATACCCGATGTTTCACCATGGGGAGTCTGTGCTCTCGGCGAAGGCACTAGTAATCTTTCTACCATGAGATTCATCGTAGCCATCATCTGCCCCATAAACTGTTGGTAGGCAGGATTTTCGAGAATGGCTGGGTCAAGTTGGGGGACCTCAAGCACCCGATCTTCATGTGCCTGCCTTTCAGCTCCATCAACTGATGCAACCTCGCTGCTCTCGGCATCATGTTCTTCATGGTTTCCAGACATCTTGGCTTTTTCTTTTGCTGAGGGCAGAAGATGATTGTAATAAAATCTGGAGGACTCACAAGAACAGACACAACCTAGTCCTAGATCCCTGTAAACTCAGCGAACCTAGAGCTATGATACCAAGCTTGTGGCGACACATCCCGCTATCACATAGACAACGAGGTACCACGCAAAAACGTGCGGAAAATGCCATAAACCACGTATTACCAAAAACACGGGTTAATTAAAACTGATGTCAGAAAGCAGATAAATCAAGAAACTATTATATCCATATCCTTATCCTGCAAGAAAATAGGTTATAGAAACATTTACAAGTCTTGATACATGTCCATAGCTTAACGGATCAACTGTCTTGTCATCACATGAGTTCATCACATATATATTTACATAATAGGCCACATCCGGCCAACGGCGGAATATACAAAGCTTCATCGTAAAACAACGTCAAAACACCTCCAAGGACCTCAGAGTACAGGGATGACTCTAAGACTCTACGACAAAACAACCAAAACAACAACATATCCATCTCTTGCCTTCTACTGCTCCTCTTCTTGCTGCTCGGCCGCAACCCCACGACCACCACCACGTCTAGCACAAATACCTAAAAAGGTTGCAAACCAACGGGGTGAGACACACAGTCCCAGCGAGAAACATAACTCCCCGCCGAAACCATAAACCTCAGAAAGGTTAAAGAAGCAACAACAGATAACTGATAAAACGTACAACAAGAGCAGTCTATAGAGCAAGATTGTTATTACCATTGAGCTTACCATGGTGTATGGAAGACATATAACCAAATATTTCTTTATGGAACATGATTGACAAGATAAGATTTATAAGATCTTATCACATAACATAAGGAACATATAAGTAACTGTAATGTATAACGATATCAACTACACAAGCAAGGCCTCAACCAATGTTCCGTGTTTTGCCTTAAGAAATAAATACTATTCGGCTGGATTACGTGTTATTATGCCCTGTGGAAGCGAGTCGCACCACTCAAATCCAACCGACAGCTGTGAAACCCGGAGCCGGTGCCATACAAGGTCAATGGAAGAGTCGGACTCCACGACCTCCCACCTCGTGGTAAGTGCACGAGAACCAAAGCAAGACCGCAGTCTCATACTTAAGTGACCTCAGCCACAGGGTTAGCTCCTGCAGGCTACCCTTTCTCTAGCCCACCTTGGTACAGGTCTCGGCGCTAGTATATCTGAGCCACGGGCCAGTTCACCGTGCTCCCTGAGCCATGAATGCATTCATGCTCTATCACACTGAGCCATGGGTCTGTTCACCATGCTCTTATCTACCCCGAGTCTGCAACCGCAGCTGCACTCGAATCCTCTCTATTTTAGGCTAGGAGAAACCTCGCATATTCAACAATATGCGCTCCGGGTTAAATCGTAGGAGAACCCGTTTCACCATCACCAGCTACTGACGATGATGGATCTATGGCCAGGGCAAACTACATGATATGTTCCACTGTGATTAGTTAGTATATTTTAAGTGGATTGTTGAGGCAACCATGTTGTAACATATGCATAACATAAAGCTACATTGTTGTTACCATCATCATGTTTTCCGGGATCTCAATCCCTCATCACAAGAAACTACTGCCTCATAAGGCATTCTCATTACTTGGGATAACAATCCCAGATCATCATCAGAGGATAACACCTCAACTAGGCACTTTAACCAAACTCAGGTCCTCAGACCAAAACACACCATACAGGTGATGCATGTTATCTCATCATCAAGAGTGACCATCAAAGAAGTGTTATTCAAACATATATACCTCATAGCCCTTTACCTGGCTATGCATCTGTATGAAACACCTGCATGGTTAGTATACACAATCATCATGGATTAATAGAAGGATCATATTATCAAACATAGGGCAACATTGATGATCATATGCTTTATCATTCATGCCTCAACCTGTGACCATAGACATAGGTCATATCATCATGTGAAGCATCTCATATACTTCCAAGCTTATCATTTACTCATCATTATATATACATGATTCAAGATGACCATAAACACATGTAATATCATGTCATTAGAGTTTCAGATATGTCATGCTTACATATGTGTGTTCACGAACCATAAAGCATAACTCTTAATCAACAAAGATGTGATCGCATGATAAGGAACTAACATATGAGTTTCCGGGTGGAACATGACCCTCACTAAAAGTACCCACTACCCTCACAAGAAGTGTGACGGGCAGGGCACCCTCACTGGAAGTGGTATCAGGCAGGGTGGACTCCCTCATATCGCCCAAGCATCTAGCCATGTATCGGTCAAGGATAACAACTACCACCTCGAGGAGTGTCGTTCACCCAACTGTATCGTGCAACCAGGGTATAACGACCACAAACCCTAACGTGCAGCTAAGTCTATGGGGCATGTCGTGCAACAGGTGTATCGTGCACTAGGGGTATCGTGCACTAGGTGTGAAGGTACCTATCAGGCAGCCACACCACTCACACACCCAAGGCCCTCACTACCAGCACATAACTGTTGGTATGTATGCCCATAGAGCAAGTCATATGATGATTGTAATGGGATACTATGTAATTGATTTGAATAATAATAAAGGCAATTTCCAATCTATATGTTTAAACTGTTTCTGAGATGATGGTGTAACATGATAGATGTCTAAAGATTGTTTTACTCAATGACGTATGCTTTTAGGTTAAGGACCTAAACGATGAGATCATACGGATGTTAAGAGTATACATTCTTGTTTTGTCCCTAGTCGGTTGTTATTGAGGAAATAACCATAGACATCAATAACACTAAAGACTAGATTGTGTGTTGGTTGATGACAAAATCTCATTAGTCATGATATGGTGATATCAAACCAAGCACATAGGTACTTGTTAGAGAACAAGGTACCGGACAGACCCACCGTGAGAGTGACACATGGAACCATGACTTGGTAGTCACAGTCAGCTCTCACAGTGATGGTGGTGAGTGTGATTCTTAGACCTGAAATCACTACACTCAACACATGTCGTTGGGTACACTTTGACATCATCAAATGCAATCCTGAAACATGGGTTGTTATAAAGGTGATGATTGGGTGGCTTTGACACATGGGGTTTTTGAGGGGTGAGTGATAGATATGGGATTTGTCCCTCCTGAGGGAGTTTGATATCCTTTGCCACTTGATGAGTAGGATTGAGAAAGGCATGTGCATGCACGTGTGAATCAATATGTGATATTGATGTCATACACATCTCACTCGGTCTACTCTGAGATCAAGGAAATGAATGAACATTGACAGGATGACTGTTCCATGCCTCGAGTTCATTCTGGATATCAGTGACAAAGGAATTATACATTCACTGTAACACCATTCACGGATTGTAGGATGAAAGTTGTTCTCCAACTTTCTACTTTCACTTGGGTAGCACTGATGTGTGACTAGGCACCGCTCTTTGCTTGTGAAGTCATAAGTGTTATGGACCTTCACTGCCAACGTGAAATGGACCTGCAGGGTCACACACATAGGATTCAACCTGGAAGAGGACTTTTGTCCACAAGCAATGTTTAGATTGATTACTAAAGGAGTTTAGTAGTTCAATTAAACACTCAATTAATCGATAGCTCAATATCATAGTGTTCAAGGTGTTGGATGAGTTGATTGGAGTATCGGATTGATTGAAATCGCATTTGACTGATTCTGCACAATCTGCATTCCCAACCGATCGGTTCATGTGATGAACCGGTCGGCTGAGGTTGCTGAACCGGTCGGTTCAATTGTTGAACCGATCGGCTCATGCACAGAGTGAAACGACCTGTTCAAGTGTTGAACCGATCGGTTCAACTGGTGCAATCGAGCAACTTGGGAAAGTAGGATTGGTGAGAATTTTCCTTTCGTTTCAATTGCCCAATTCGATTGGGAATTATATTGGTATTCGATACCAATTGGGAAAGAAACAAGGAAAGTCAATCGGGAACCAACCTGGAACCCCAACCGACCGGTTCATGAGTGAACCGATTGGTTCAAGGGTCCCAAACGATCGGTTCAGTGGTGAACCGATCGGTTCAGGTCCCCAACCGACCGGTTCACTTGTGAACCGATCGGTTCAGGATTGCGAGACAGTTGCTTTTTGTGGAAAATCCCGAACCCTTCTACTCCTACTTTAGTCCCGTATTGTCGGGCACAGAGAGCCCTGTCCCATGACCCGCCTATATATATAGGGGTATTGGGGGCTTCTCAGAGTACAACTCAGTGCAAGTTGACTGCTCTGCAAAGTTGTCGTTCTCTCTGGTTTTGGTAACCGAGAGAGAGCCCAAGCAAGTGCTTCCCGCAAAGGGAGGTGCAGCAAGGGAAGGACAACTGCAGTTGCAGTCGACAGCAGGAGAGTGTGTTGGCGACTAGTACGTCAACAGGAGGGTGTGACTCCTTCCACTTCCTTGTGGGACAAGGAGAGTGGAGTTCTGGGTGGTCCGTGTGGACTACTTCAGAGGCGGGAGGTCACTACCGCTCAGGAGGACAACTGTCATCCGACAGTCTGGTAGGAGGAGGAGTCTTCAGTCCCAGTGCGACCAGGAGCTGCACAGACACCGTCCAAGACCGGAGGTAAAGACCGCGCAAGGCGCGTGGCATTATCGCCGAGCAAGCCTCGGGACAAGGTATGATTCACAAACCTTATTTCCTATCATATAGATGTCGACGCGATTCCTTTTGTTCCGGGTTTGGGGAGAAAATTTTTGTTTCCGCTGCTTCTCTGCCCCCCTTTAATAACCCAACAGTGGTATCAGAGCCACGTCGACCTCTCTATATTTTAGGATTATCGATGTGATCGATTTTGGTTTGTCGCCTTTATTTATTGCATGCGATGCGAATAATATCGGCTTTATACATGTCCAATCCACAAATCCCTAATATACATATATGATATGTAATATTAATGCACTCGATACGCGTCACCCTTAAACGAGTTTTGTGGTGGATGTGTAGCATGATTATGGCTTATAAACCCCTATATCTGTGTGTGGTTGTTTGTGTGGTTGCTTGCATCTCGGTCTGCGCACCGATTCCCTTTCTCATATTCCTGATGTAACTCGAAATAATTCGAGAGTTCTTTTCCTACCTTTGCTCCCCCCGAATGTAACTTGGGGTTTCGCAATTCAAATGTAAATATGATAGATTTTATTTCATGTTATGTCAAAGAATGGTGGACAACCAGAAGACGATCGGTTCAAGGAGTGAACCGATCAGTTGGTGATCCAGACGGCCAGTTCGAGGAACGAGATGAGTGGGTGGCGACCTGAGGAGATGCACGATGACCGGTGAACCGATCGGCTGGAGGCGCCAGTCGATCGGCTGGTGGTGCCCGAGCAACCAACCTGATGGCGAGCCGATCAGTCATGGAGATGAGCTGATCAAACCCAGAAAGGCAGGCACAGATTTCATCTTGTACAGGTTGCATGTGATGTAGACCTAGATGACCGTGATTCCTCTTGGCTCGAGGAATCACAAATAGGATGGCCATAATCATTGCTTTTTATCGTTTATGCATGTTTTCTGTGGGATATAGCATGTATATGATACGTACTATATAGTGTGGTGATTGGATATGTATATGTATATAAAAACCAAATCCCTCATTAAATATTAAGTTTTAGATGCCTTCCAAATGCGACACACGTGAAAAGCTTGATCGACCAAGTGTGGGCACGCCCTAGCGTGGTGCACCGTCTATCTCGTGGAAGCGTGAAGGATGAATGTGTGGGTCTGCCCTAGCAGGGTGCATGTTCATCGTGTTGGCTTTGGGTCGGACTTAACAAGGTGATCTAGATGGGATCTAGTACCTTGAGGCATGGAGATGATCATTGCAAAGAGTTGCATATGACATCTTTCAAGAGTTGCATATGATGCAATTGGCAAGAGTTGCCTACTTGAGAGATCTGAGTTATGGGTGACAGCCCTAGCTGGTCCATGGCTCAGAGGATTTCAGGATCTTGACCCACTAGAAGATTGTACGCTGCAATCTTCCGAATTGATGGTGAGGGCTATCATTTTGAGTCAAAATAGTGGGAGCGGTAATTAATTAAAGGCCTAATTAACTATCGTCAAATTTTATTCAAATCAAATCAAAAAGGTTTTGATAAATGCAAATTTTCTCTTGTAGAATGGCAAAAGAATCATCTTTTAAAATGGGCAAATTAATTGAGAATAAATTCCATAACTGGTTGAGGACTGTGGGAAGTGTTCTGCACAATCCAGATATACCAGGAGCCTTAAAATCCACTCTATGTACGCTTAATGCGTTGGTGAAGAAGAAGGTAGGTAAGGGAGAGAAGTGTTCTCTCGCCAAACCAATTTCTTCTACATGGAGAGGATGGAAGGAACACAGGAAGAAGAAGTCAGAAATAGAGATATCTACTTCTGGTGTATACGTGATAGAGATTAACTTTACTACTTCTTCGTCATGAGTACTTGATACCGGATGCGGATCTCACATTTGTTCAAATGTGAAGGATCTTAAGATAAGTAGGCCTTTGGGGAAAGGCGAGGTTGAACTACGTGTTGCTAATGGGGCAAGAGTTGCCGCCAGTGCCGTAGGAACCTATGAGTTAACTCTACCTAGTGGGCTAATAATAGAGTTAAAGAACTGCTATTACGTACCTGCCATAAATAGGAATATCATTTCCGTCTCTTGTTTGGACAAAGATGGATTTGAATTTCTTATTAAGAATGGAAAGTGTTCCATTTCTAAAGATGGGATCTTTTATGGCAGTGCCGCTATGTCTTATGGTCTATACTTGATGGACTTGGAGACAAGTGTATACAATGTGAACACCAAAAAGCAAAAACTCAACGA
Source organism: Alisma plantago-aquatica (assembly GCA_963693085.1). Taxonomy (NCBI): domain Eukaryota; kingdom Viridiplantae; phylum Streptophyta; class Magnoliopsida; order Alismatales; family Alismataceae; genus Alisma; species Alisma plantago-aquatica. The sequence continues at coordinate 804,686,248 of OY856413.1, read as the reverse complement.
CTCAAACAAAACATATCTCTGGCATTGTCGTCTAGGGCACATAAATGAGAAGCGCATTTCTAGACTCCATAAAGATGGTTATCTAGACTCTTTTGATTGTGAATCAATAGAGACATGTGAATCTTGTTTGTTGGGCAAGATGACCAAGACTCCCTTTTCAGGTAAAGGTGAGAGAGCTAGTGATCTATTAGGACTCATACATACTGATGTATGTGGGCCTTTTAGAACTAATGCCAGAAATGGGTATCAGTACTTCATTACCTTCACTGATGATTTCAGTAGGTATGGCTATGTGTACCTGATGAAGCATAAGTCAGAAACCCTTGAAAGGTTCAAGGATTTCACGAATGAAGTACAGAACCAGCTTGGTAAAAGTATTAAGGCACTTCGTTCTGATCGAGGTGGAGAATACTTGAGCCAGGAGTTTGAGGACCTTCTGCAAGCCCGTGGTATTGTATCACAATGGACTCCTCCTGGAACACCACAGCATAATGGTGTGTCTGAAAGAAGGAATCGCACATTGTTAGATATGGTGCGATCAATGATGAGTTTTACTAATCTTCTGATTTCCTTCTGGGGTCATGCTCTTGAAACCGCCGCGTTTACACTTAACCGTGTGCCATCTAAATCGGTTCAAAAGACACCATATGAGATATGGTATGGGAAGCGTCCCGTTTTGTCTTTTATGAAGATTTTGGGTTGTGAGGCTTACGTTAAGAAAATGTTTCCTGATAAGCTTGGACCCAAATCCGATAAGTGTTATTTTGTTGGATACCCCAAGGAAACGAGGGGATATTACTTATACCACCCTACTGACAACAAAGTGTTTGTTGCCAGGGATGCTGTATTTCTAGAGAGGGAATTTATTTCCAAAGGAAACAGTGGGAGGAAAGTAGAGCTTGAAGAGGTTCAAGCCCAACAAGAAAACATTGAACCGGTGGATGTATAAGAGGAAAATGGAGATTCACAAGGTGTTGTGGAATCTCAGTCTCCTCAAGTAACACAAGGACCTCGTAGATCTAGTAGGACTCGCCTTGAACCTGAGAGGTTTGGATACCTTGTGACTCAGGAAGGTGGAGAGTTGATCATAGATGATGATCCAACTACCTACGTAGAGGCTATGGAGGGACCAGATTCTGAGAAATGGCTTGAAGCCATGAGATCCGAGATGGAATCCATGTACTCCAACAAAGTATGGACTTTGGTGGAACCACCCGAAGGGGTAAAACCCATAGGGTGCAAGTGGGTCTTCAAGAAAAAGACCGACATGGATGGCAATGTGCAAACTTATAAAGGCAGATTGGTTGCAAAGGGTTTTCGACAAATTCAAGGTGTTGACTATGACGAAACCTTTTCTCCAGTTTCCATGATTAAGTCCATCAGGATCATGCTTGCTATTGCAGCTTACTATGACTATGAGATTTGGCAGATGGATGTTAAAACCGCATTCCTTAACGGGAATATACATGAGGATGTGTACATGACACAGCCTGAAGGTTTTGTAGATCCAAAGAATGCCAATAAAGTCTGTAAGTTGCAAAGGTCAATCTATGGATTGAAGCAAGCATCTCGGAGTTGGAATCTTCGATTTGATGATGAAGTCAAAGTGTTTAGCTTTATTCAAAATGAAGATGAACCTTGTGTGTACAAGAAGGTTAGTGGGAGCTCGACCACATTCCTTATATTGTATGTGGATGACATACTTTTGATGAGGAATGATGTCTTAGCCTTAGAGAAGGTAAAGACTTGGCTTGGGAAAACTTTCTCAATGAAGGACTTAGGAGAAGCATCCTACATTCTAGGAATTAAGATCTATAGAGATAGATCTAGAAGGCTTCTCGGACTAAGTCAAAGCACGTACATTGACAAGGTGCTGAAGCGGTTCAGCATGGAGAACTCAAAGAGAGGCAACGTCCCTATGCTACATGGAGTTACCGTCTCTAGAGCTCAATGTCCCCAATCTTGTGAAGAGAGGGAGCGTATGAATGAGATCCCATATGCATCAGCCATCAGATCCATCATGTACGCTATGTTGTGCACACGCCCAGATGTCTCATATGCTCTCAGCATGACGAGCAGGTACCAGTCAGATCCCGGGGATGCTCACTGGACAGCCGTAAAGAACATCCTCAAGTACTTGCGAAGGACTAAGGATCAGTTTCTTGTGTACGGCGGCGAGGAAGAGTTGGTTGTAAAGGGTTACACCGATGCAAGCTTCCAAACCGATAAAGATGATTACAGATCGCAGTCAGGATTTGTGTTTTGCCTTAATAATGGAGCTGTGAGCTGGAAGAGTTCCAAGCAAGAAACAGTTGCCGATTCTACTACAGAGGTCGAGTATATTGCTGCTTTGCATGCAGCAAAGGAGGCTGTGTGGATCAGGAAGTTCATTTCTGAACTTGGTGTAGTTCCCAGTAGCTGCGATGCAATTGAGCTTTATTGTGACAATAATGGAGCTATTGCACAAGCTAAGGAGCCCAGATCACATCAGCGGTCCAAGCACATACTGCGGCGCTTCCATCTCATACGAGAGATCGTACAGCGAGGAGATGTGAAGATTTGCAAAGTACCAACTGAAGACAACATAGCTGATCCACTGACTAAGGCCCTTTCTCAGCAGAAGCATGATGGTCATGCTAGGTCACAAGGACTGCGTTTCCTTGGTGACTGGCTCTAAGTGAAAGTGGGAGTCTGTTGGTATGTATGCCCATAGAGCAAGTCATATGATGATTGTAATGGGATACTATGTAATTGATTTGAATAATAATAAAGGCAATTTCCAATCTATATGTTTAAACTGTTTCTGAGATGATGGTGTAACATGATAGATGTCTAAAGATTGTTTTACTCAATGACGTATGCTTTTAGGTTAAGGACCTAAACGATGAGATCATACGGATGTTAAGAGTATACATTCTTGTTTTGTCCCTAGTCGGTTGTTATTGAGGAAATAACCATAGACATCAATAACACTAAAGACTAGATTGTGTGTTGGTTGATGACAGAATCTCATTAGTCATGATATGGTGATATCAAACCAAGCACATAGGTACTTGTTAGAGAACAAGGTACCAGACAGACCCACCGTGAGAGTGACACATGGAACCATGACTTGGTAGTCACAGTCAGCTCTCACAGTGATGGTGGTGAGTGTGATTCTTAGACCTGAAATCACTACACTCAACACATGTCGTTGGGTACACTTTGACATCATCAAACGCAATCCTGAAACATGGGTTGTTATAAAGGTGATGATTGGGTGGCTTTGACACATGGGGTTTTTGAGGGGTGAGTGATAGATATGGGATTTGTCCCTCCTGAGGGAGTTTGATATCCTTGGCCACTTGATGAGTAGGATTGAGAAAGGCATGCGCATGCATGTGTGAATCAATATGTGATATTGATGTCATACACATCTCACTCGGTCTACTCTGAGATCAAGGAAATGAATGAACATTGACAGGATGACTGTTCCATGCCTCGAGTTCATTCTGGATATCAGTGACAAAGGAATTATACATTCACTGTAACACCATTCACGGATTGTAGGATGAAAGTTGTTCTCCAACTTTCTACTTTCACTTGGGTAGCACTGATGTGTGACTAGGCACCGCTCTTTGCTTGTGAAGTCATAAGTGTTATGGACCTTCACTGCCAACGTGAAATGGACCTGCAGGGTCACACACATAGGATTCAACCTGGAAGAGGAGTTTTGTCCACAAGCAATGTTTAGATTGATTACTGAAGGAGTTTAGTAGTTCAATTAAACACTCAATTAATTGATAGCTCAATATCATAGTGTTCAAGGTGTTGGACGAGTTGATTGGAGTATCAGATTGATTGAAATCGCATTTGACTGATTCTGCACAATCTGCATTCCCAACCAATCGGTTCATGTGATGAACCGGTCGGCTGAGGTTGCTGAACCGGTCGGTTCAATTGTTGAACCGATCAGCTCATGCACAGAGTGAAACGACCTGTTCAAGTGTTGAACCGATCGGTTCAACTGGTGCAATCGAGCAACTTGGAAAAGTAGGATTGGTGAGAATTTTCCTTTCGTTTCAATTGCCCAATTCGATTGGGAATTATATTGGTATTCGATACCAATTGGGAAAGAAACAAGGAAAGTCAATCGGGAACCAACCTGGAACCCCAACCGACCGGTTCATGAGTGAACCGATCGGTTCAAGGGTCCCAAACGATCGGTTCAGTGGTGAACCGATCGGTTCAGGTCCCCAACCGACCGGTTCACTTGTGAACCGATCGGTTCAGGATTGCGAGACAGTTGCTTTTTGTGGAAAATCCCGAACCCTTCTACTCCTGCTTTAGTCCCGTATTGCCGGGCACAGAGAACCCTGTCCCATGACCCGCCTATATATATAGGGGTATTGGGGGCTTCTCAGAGTACAACTCAGTGCAAGTTGATTGCTCTGCAAAGTTGTCGTTCTCTCTGGTTTTGGTAACCGAGAGAGAGCCCGAGCAAGTGCTTCCCGCAAAGGGAGGTGCAACAAGGGAAGGACAACTGCAGTTGCAGTCGACAGCAGGAGAGTGTGTTGGCGACTAGTACGTCAACAGGAGGGTGCGACTCCTTCCACTTCCTTGTGGGACAAGGAGAGTGGAGTTCCGGGTGGTCCGTGTGGACTACTTCAGAGGCGGGAGGTCACTACCGCTCAGGAGGACAACTGTCATCCGACAGTCCGGTAGGAGGAGGAGTCTTCAGTCCTGGTGCGACAAGGAGCTGCACAGACACCGTCCAAGACCGGAGGTGAAGACCGCGCAAGGCGCGTGGCATTGTCGCCGAGCAAGCCTCTGGACAAGGTATGATTCACAAACCTTATTTCCTATCATATAGATGTCGACGCGATTCCTTTTGTTCCAGGTTTGGGGAGAAAAGTTTTGTTTCCGCTGCTTCTCTGCCTCCCTTTAATAACCCAACAATAACATCCCAACACAACATAGGTATCGTCCAACACTAAGGTAGCTCCTTCAGCTTATAAAACGTCCAAGGTATATCGGGCACCAAGCCACTACCTTAGCTAGGTGTTTCGGGCAGGGCACTCAATAAGACATAACGCCCAACACACAAGGGTATCACCCAAAGGTACAACCCAAAGCAAGATGGGTATCAGGCATCACCACCAAAACCCAAAGCCATATCATGCAAGATACAACTCAACAAGATCATCATCAACCTCAAGCACAAAGGCACCAAACCCTAATTGATCAAGAAGATGGATCACCTCTCAACAATCAAGAGAGAGGGGTCTTGCACAACTTCTTATCACCAATCGGGCAACCACAAGGATCAACCCTAACAAAGGTCTTAAACCACACAAAAGCTCACCTTTCAAGTCCATGGTGAGAGGAGGGTGTTGCTCAAGCAACTAGAACACAAGCTCACCTCTCAACTTAAACGAGAGAGGGGTATTGCCCATATTACTAGAACTCAAGCTCACTCCTCTAGACCAAGGAGGGAAAGGAGTGTTGCTCAACTAGGAAACCTAAAACATGGTTCAGCCAACTAGGTGTAACTAAGCAAGGAACATATCTAGCAACATACAAAGCCGATTATGATCATAAGAAGACACACAAGGATATATATGAAAGTAATATGATTAGGGTTAGGAGTTATGTAACCCGCCTTAAGCAAGCTCCAAGCTCCTAGCACCAAGCACACCTCAAGAGGAAGAAGAAGAAGACTTCAAGATAAGGATCGGCCACCAAGCTTGCAAAGGAAGAGGTGTCGTGCAACCAAGGAAGAAGGGAAACTAAGGAACTAAAGGGATCCTTAGCAAGAGAAAGAAGGTACATATATAGGAGAGGGTGGAGGAGAAACCAAGGTAAGGCAAGGCAGGGTGTCGCCCACCTAGGGACACTTGTCCATGGGCAATGCCACCTTTCTAACTTGCCTTAAACACATGTCCAAGGCCATTGCCACATGCAAGCATCAAGCACCAAGTGTCTACTAGTGGTGACATAAACGAGGTCAAAGGGGTCCATGGGCGACACACCTCAACTCCAAGCCCGACACACATCCTGGGCGACACACCCAGGCCGATACAAGGCACTCCTGCCCGACACAAGGTCAACAAGGCAAGGGCAAGGTTCAAGAAAGGCATCTCGAGGCCCAACAAGCTCATCCAAGCCCAAAGCAACTCAAGCAACGAGCCCAACCCTTCCTCTCAACACTAGAGGAAGAAAGGCGAGAGAGAGGAACACTCCTCAAGGTGACAAACTTGCCCAACAACCCTAAACTTGGGTTAAATGCAAGTAGCACCTCTAGCTCTCAACAAAGCACAAACAAACCCTAATCACCACTAAAGGTGATTAGCAAGCAACTAAACACCAGGGTTAAGCAAAGCAAACTGGATAAGCCCTAAACGGAGCTCAGGGTCCTTATACTAGTAGTAGGGACAAATCCAATATATATCACTCACAATCTATCCCCATGTGTCAAAGTCACCCAATCATCACTGTTATAACAACTCATATTTTAGGACTGTGTTTGATGATGTCAAAACGTACCCAACGACATGTGACGAGTGTAGTGATTTCAGGTCTAAGAATCACAAACACCTCCTTCACCATGAGAGATGACTGTGACCACCACAACCATGTGTCACTCTCAAGGTGGGTCTATTTGATACTATTCCCTAACATGTATCTGTGTGCTTGGTTTGATATTGCCATATCATGACTAATGAGATTTAATCATCAACCAACTCACATTTTGATCTTATTTGTTATTGTTGTCAATTAACCATCCAGAATAACAGCCGATCAGGGACGTAATGAGAATATATATATACACTCTTAACATCCGTATGATCCCATCCACAAGGTTAGTAACTTGACAACATATGTCATTGAGTAATATAATTCTCTAAACATTCACTCTGCTCATTATCTCATACCTAAGTGAAACAAATGAATTGGAAGTTTGCCTATATATATGTTACCATTATTAATCAAATACTTTTAGGTAATTATGCCATGTCAATCATCATATGATTGGCTATATGCGCATACCTTACCAACATGCGCTGCACATGTCCATGCCATATGCGCATACCTTTATAGTTCTGATTGAACTACTAATCACGTCCGTGCTTTTAGTTAGTTTTCTAATAAAAACAAAGTGCTTAGGGTTTCGGAAAGACCGTTTTATAATTCTGTATGAAAATTTTTTATTACAGATACCCAAAAATGATATTGATTTACCAAATTATGGGGATAGTATGAAAGTGTTGCAACGCATAGGACTAGAGGGGGGTTATTTTGCCACAAATATACGTCCACGTTCCCATGGCACCGCCCGTCGGCCCGCCCGTGGCCGACCGCGCGCGCGACCTCACCTCACTCACTCAACCCCTCTACTAGCCAACCCACTTCCTTCAATCAGATCGCAGGACTTCCCGAAAAGGGCTCATATGTATACCACGACGGCAGCAGCTCGCCGCGGCACGTCCTCGTCTCCTCTTTAAACCATGCTTCGATTACCGTACCGAACCGACGCCGAGGTGTTGGAGTGTGGGGCGCGATGGTTGTCGCGTGTGCTCTCGCCACTTGGGCCCCTACGCTTCTCCTCACCACCGTCCTCACTCAATAGCCGGCCACTGGGGAGGGCCACGGTATGACGTTCGGATAAGCATGCATTATTTTCACCGCTGCAGCAAGTTGACCACCTCAGTCACGACAGCACCGCCACCACGTCCTCCTTCGACCCCCTCCCCCAGAAAATTTGGGTTCTTGGGCCTGGGAACAAGAAAGGAAGACGCATGGTGAGTTAAAGCTGCTGCCTGCCGGGTACGCCCAAAGGACTTTTTGCGCTTGAAATTCTCTGTCGAATCCGGGATACCATCTCGCTGCACACTGGTGCTCACTTTTTTCTTGGAGGCCGGCATTTGGGTAATTGTGGTTTTTTTTTTGGGTAATTGTGGTTGGGTTTCGTGTGCATGACGTTTCTGTGTTCCTTGGTTGTAGCAGTGAAGCAATCGGCTGACTTACTCTCGACCATCGCGTTATATAATTGTTAGGCCGTCGATCATGCCCATGGAGCTATACTGATCTCATTTTGGCTTATATGAAATAGACGATCGATCGGTCCTTTCTTCCTTGAACTTGGTCTATTTCGGTTCAGGCTTCTCCAGTATAGAACTCGGCTTTTGGGATGGTCGCTCCGGTGCTACTGTAGCCGGCAGACTTCCAGTCTGCGCTCTAGTGCTTCCTCACTTCACTACGACATTGAAGGGCCACTCCTATGGATTCTTACTTCTGGCATCCTAATGCGTCCCACGCTGCCATTTCAGGTGCAGTTGCTGCCATGGGAGACTCCGACTCCTGCGTTGCTGTGAGGCAATCTGCTATAATTCCTGTAAGTCAGATTCCTTTATGCCAATCAGGGTTTTCTCTTCTTCAGAAATGGTGACAGTAAAATCTCCAGACCATAGTAGCTTGGTTATACTACGTTAATAGTTTTTGTATAGTTGCATGGTACTGTCCTTGACTATACCCCAAGGACCACCTTTTTCTTGTATGATCTCGAGCTTGATTAGATTTTAGTGGTCTACCCTTTTCTTCTGGTATACCACTTCCGACAAGAGGTAGAATATATGTATAACTTGTATGTCCTTGAAACATTTCGTGTGTAGGATGAAGATGTTGGCATGCCTTTTGATTCTTGCCAACCACTATTATAACTGAACCCCCTTGAAAAGAATAGTCTAAAAAAAATCTAAATCCTGTGAAATTGGTGCGTGCTGGCAACTTTTTGAGGTAGTCTACAGGATAAAAGGGGGATCTCATGCCAAAAAACGCAAAGAAACAAACAACAGTAGTAGCTTGCTATGATCGTGAGATTTTACAGTGACCTAACTGGACAGCTCAAGCAATCTGTGGCAGTGATCAACAACAGCTGAAATAAAGTCCCTTTTTCTTTAGCTAGCTTGTCAAGAGCTGAAAAAATAGAACATATCAAGTCACTAGGGAAAAAGCTGATAGACTCATTGTATCTGCTGAATTAACCCCAAGTTTTCTGCAAAGTGTCGAAATAGGATGATTGGAAGGCAGATTATATAACCCGTTTGCGCATGTCCTAAATGCAGAACATGTTCAGTTTAGTCTTAATTTTTGAATGAGGTATAGAACAACCCCAATTGCCCTTATCGAAAATTAAGCGCCAGTGAATATAATATGTAATATGAAAGGTCTCAGTTAACTTCACAAAAGTTGAGTCGTTTGAGATCAGTAGAATATAGAACAGCGAATATCGTTTTCTATATTGTAACTGAATAATAACGCTGGAAGAAAAGGTCTCAGTTAACTTCACAAAAGTTGAGTCGTTTGAGATCAGTAGAATATAGAACAGCGAATATCGTTTTCTATATTGTAACTGAATAATAACGCTGGAAGAAAACATCTGATACATTTTCAAACCACTTAAAGCAGAATGCATCTGAATCTGTAAACTAGTCAACAAAAGCTACATCTCATTAATATAATAAATCAGTACAATATTCTTGTAAAAATATCACATGAAATAGTCACACTATACTGCACCCCGGACAGGTGCAACCATTAGCTGCAGATAAAATTCATTTTCAATATCACTTTATAAACATGTCGTATAAAATATCACCAAGGGATCAAAGAACTCCAGTAAAGGTTTGATAAACCACATCAGAGTTCGTCTTCCTAAGCGGTTGTGAAAAATTAAAGTTACATCAGAGACCTCTATGAATGTATAGGTCTTCCGAGAAATCTCTTCCAAAGATGGTAACAGCTAACAACAAAGGCAAAGCCACATGTTGCAACATATTATCATTGTGGATAGAATTCGGATCTGGAATAACATGCATTTTTCCTGATCATGAGCGAAAATTTGAAGATATGACATTGAAACTAAGCATTAGGGCATGATTTATAAGCTTAGCAGAGCTATAATAAGGCTTTTGGTCCATGTGTGTGCTCTGCTGCTGACCATTCTAAGTTCAGTATCTAAAGGCCATAAGGTTTAATTCTTCCTGTTGTGCACTTCAAACTTAAATTTTCTTACCCATAGAGAAGGCGCTTGGTTGGGTGGGTATAGGGACGTACCGCCAACCCTTGTTTGGTATAGCATGAAGCTTGTTGAATAAACAACTCTGCGTTATGTAACTGATCTTGTACTTCAAAGATACATACTACATATAGTGTTAGCAGATATAAGCATATACTGTGGTATGTATAGGTCATATTGGTTCCCTATCTGTTAAGGTAGCTTGTAAACCAAGTGAAGGCTATAGGAAGTATCATGCCACTTCCCTTAAATAAGCTACTGCTGCCAGGTGTGTAAAGCGTTTACTCTTCTCTTGGCAACCCCTACTTGCCGGTAAATTTCCTAGATTCTATTTTTTGCTAGATTCAATTACTCTTCTCTTGGCAACCCCTACTTGCCGGTAAATTTCCTAGATTCTAATTTGCTAGATTCAATCCTGGTCTAAGAACTCGTATTTGGGAATAGAAGTTTTTCTTTCTGATCATGGTGCGGTACGTTCATAAATGAAGCGTGTGTAGGATTTCTAAGGAGATTGGCACTACCAGATGCAATCGAAAGATTTATACCATTGGATCTTGAAGTTTATTGGACGGTCTCTCTACGAGTTTTCGTCAACCAAGATATACAACTGGCAAGCCAAGGTTGGTTCAATTGGTAAAATGGATGGTCCGTTAGAGAGGAGGTCCTGGGTTCAAATTCCATCAGGGATGAATTTCAGGGAAAAATCTCCTGCAGACACACCGGCCATGGACTAGCCTTGCGACGGCAGTTCACGCTATTGGGCGTCGCACGGTGGTGATTTGCCACCATGTCTCTGGTCCCAAGGTTTATTCTGCTGGGGTGGGTCCAATGTGGCCTTGTCCAGGAGGGGTTCCCCGGCATAAAAAAGGAAAGATATACAACTGTTGTGGGAAACTCCTATATGTCATTATCACTCATATTATTGTTTTCTTTCTATGTAAAGAGCAAGTTAATCATGGATTGGATCACTACACACATTGCGATCCTTGCTATAATAAGAATCCTCTCCTGGTTAAAGCTCACATTCAAGAATAATGGACACATAAAGTTGAAGCCTATTCCTCATGTGGATATGCTGATCATATGAAGTCAAACATTTACCACTATATTCATCACCTTTCTGGGAAGTAAATGTAGTTACTTGGAGGAGTTAAAATGTAGCCTTCCGTTTGTAGATAGGCGTTGAACATGATCACAAGTACTTAATGTCATACTTGTTCAAATGAGCTAAAACTGATGTATGCATAAAAATCTGAAAAATCTAGTATAAGTTGGTAAATGTGCAGCCAGCTACGTTATATAGCAATCATAAAATGAATATACAGCGGCATTTTGACTCAGTAAAATTGTCTTTCTGGACATGATTTCATAACATCAATAATTTTTTTTTACTTAGTATTTACACGTTTCATTACCTTTATTATCTTGATGTCTTTATGCATTTTACGATGTAGGACATGTCTTTTTTTTGTATACAAGCAGTGAACTTTAATGATGGCTTTAATAACCAATTGCTGACTTACCAGGTTTGCAGTGATGTCAGAAGAAACTGGGGGTCTCTGCTTGAGTATTTTCCCTTCCATTCGCTGGTCGATGACATTTTTGTCCATCTTGTGACCTTCACATCAAGTTTGAGTCATAGGTTCGTCCGTTTTATAGGTACGCCATTACGCTGTAGAAATGTATAAGTTCCTGAGTTCTGTAGCTTAGACTACAAGATGGCACATTTTCTAACCTATTTTTTTCCAGTTTAGAGCAGTATATATACAACCAATGTATCTAAAGAGCCATGGCTCCAAGTGTATTCAGAAGAAGCTGTAGCAAACTAGAATGCATGGGGATTCCTTCACACTTTATAGTTGTGCACTTTGTAGTTGTTTCTGTTAATTGTATCTGTAATAAGTTGGAGTATGTATAAGAGAGGAAAGCACCAGGACTTCATGAACTTCAGTTCAACTGAAACTGGTTGTTAGCTGATTGATGAAGAAGGATTTATGACATTAGACTGCCCTTGATGTGCAGTTCGGTTAATGGTGACAGTCGGCAGTTTTAAGAAGCTACTACTGAGACGGTCACAACTTGTTTGCTTTAATCTTGCTATACATTTTAATTAAATAGAATGCTTCTGTTTGCTTTTGTATCAGATCCATGTTATTGTTCTACTTATGGAAGTTACCATTGTTTGTTTTCATTTGTCCTCTGGAAGTTCTAGTTTATTTAGCTGTAGTTAACTTTGATGTGCTAATGTGATATAACATGTGGAATCAGCTGAGCACTATACAGTTTTTGATCTGAGACTTACAAAGATGTGGCCAAAAATTTATGGACACCTCAGTTGCGACTTAAGTGTGTATTTGTTTCTTACACTGCTAAGTCCTAGATAGTGAATCCTGAAATTGTTGTCTATATTGTAGTTGTGAGGGCCATCATTCCACAAAATGTAAAGAATTCCGTATATCCTATTTGTTCAAACTTTTGGCATATTTGGTTATTTCAAAGAAAAAATTTCAGTCTTGTTATTATCCTTCTAAAATATGAAGACAAGAGAACTGATTTGAGAATTTTCAATGTCGAAGATGACAATTATTTACAATTAATGTAGAAGATCTTGCTGCAAGAGATGAAATTTGCAGGCTGGATGTAGAGCCCTCAACTCCTGAATTGAGTGAAAGAGCTCAATCCTGCTCATCTGATTATTCAACTGGAGAAAGTTCTCTCTCTTCCAAGCATTTACGGCATAGGAGTAAACTTATTCACTGTCAGACTAGATCAACAGACTTTAAAGAAGCTCCAAATGAGAGCAGGAACTTCCAAATTGTTGCAGCAAGGCATCCATTATATGAAAGTTATATCTTAAAGGGGTAAAATTGTTTCCCTTTTTTTCTGGATTATGCATGTCAATTTGATACTGAATTATTTTGCTTAGTTTGATATTGAATTTCAGTGTTTGAAGGATCTAAAATGTAGTTCTATGGAATTGTCTGTTAGCCTGTCAAGTAACTAACTAGAATAGATTTGACCTATTATTTTGTACTATTGAAGTTGTTAACAGAAAGAGAGGATAGTAAGCATAGCTGCATAAACATGTAATCTCTGCCGCTAATATAAGGAGAGGGGATGTGTACATGGACCACAACTGTAATACATGGACTCCATGACTTATTATTAGTCCAGGCGCAAACAGAAGACACAAGACTAGAATAAACTGAATTGGTTCTCTAATACCTCCCTTGAAGCTAGAGCAGGAGATACCTGTATTCAGCTTGAAGACTCAAATAAAAAATAAGACATGTAAAAAAGCTCACAAAGTAGATATTACTCCTGAAATCTAAATCTCACAGCGAACAATCTGTACAAGCTTCCCCTCCCCCCAAAAAACAACAAAATAAAAAATCATCTGTATAGGTATAGTCACAAATTCGGTATTCGGGATACGTTCGGTCGAGCTAAAAATTTTGGAATTCGGGAATTATGCGGGAAATTTGGATAAAAGGCGGTCAACGTACGGTAAAAATACGGTCAACGATTCGGGAAAAAGTCGGCAAAAGATTGGAGGATTCATACATATATATAGTGCACATATATAGCACACACACATATATAAGTATACATATAGTGCACAATGTATAAGTACATATCTATACATCTATTGCATACATCTATAACACACATACATATATAGATGATACCATACTTGTCAAGGCACTCGCCTAGGCGGCCGCCTAAGCGGCAAGGCGCCCCAGGGCTGCGCCTAGGCGAGGACACTTTATTTATAATGCTACAGTGACCTAGTTTTGTGGGTCTGGTTGTATATTCACTTATTTTAATGTTTGATATGGCTACACCAATGTTCAAAATTAATAGTGTTGCCTATTTTATGTGTCAAATATCACTTTTAATTGGATCTAATACTCTTTTTTGGGTTTGACTGGATCTAATACTCTTTTTTTGTTTGACTAGATCTAATACTCTTAGTATATATTTGATTTTTCTTAGTTTGCACCTTCAATTCTGATTGTATTAAGTAGCTATGCTATGAAGGATAGTGATTACATTACTTAATACTTGTAGCTATGTATGCCAAAAATATTAATAAATTTGCTGATCACTCTCTTACATTCTTTATAATAATTCTTTTCGTGTCCTTGACATTATTGTCAATGATAATATATTAGAAATGTAATTGGTTATTTTTTCATACAATAATATATATATATATATATATATATATATATATATATGGGGAGATCGACCATAAATTTGTAGATAACTACATATATAACTATACAATGTGTGTATATGAGTGAAGAAAAACAATGACACATGTATATATACATTAAATATATACATAATTATTTTTTTTCAAGGTCGCTTAGGCGACGCCTAGGCACGCCCTATGAAGCACGGATACTCCAAAACAGGTGCCGTACCCGTATCTAATATGTATTAGATACCAATACTCCGTGGATACATATCGGATACTCCTAATCCGTATCCAGACTGTATCCAGTCAGTAAAAACTAGAAAAAAATCTGGGCATGACATTGCTTGATTAGCATTTGACACCAGCTCATGTCTCAACCCTCTGCTAAGTAGTAGCTTGCAGCAAGGCTATCTTAGTTGCTTCCTTGAAGTAGTTCAAGGTTAGTCACCATTCCTCTTGCTAAATGCCAGTCTTCCTTCTTCTCTTTATTGTTTCTACCTCCTATGTTTTTTGGGATTTCACTTTTTAAAGAACTTGAATATGTAATCTGGATTTTGTTTGTTCTTTATTGCAAACCAATTCATTCACCTTTACATGGTACTTCCGGATGCTTTCCTTGCTAAGGTGCACGTTTTATGCACGTTGATGTCCTCCATATTCTATGAAAGGCTTCAATTTAGTATCGTTGGGTTAACATGCCTCTTGTTTTGGTGACTAAATCCATTGTGATTTATTCTGGATTTCTATCTAGACAATATCTATTTCATCTCCTTTGAAGATAATCATTGCATCCCCATCCTTATGTCTCCCCCTATGAAGGACCGATACTCCAAAATAGGTGTCCTACCAGTATTGAATACATATTTGATACTAATACTCCCTAGATATTCTCTAAGACATACCAAATACTTCTTAAGTCGTATTCCTATTTTATTAGCATGAAATGACCTCAATGCAGCCAGGATACAACCAACCCATTTAGCAGCCAAGAGAGCACCCCACTCGCGTGATCCCTCAAAATCCCAAAACCATGTGACTTCCAACTCTAGACTCCCCCTATTGTATTGTGATTTGATAATGAAATTGGTATTTTCTGTTAAAATTTCAAAATAAACATAAAAAAAACTGTTTTATCCATGTTGTACCCGTATCTTATATTTTTGAAAATTGTCGTATCCCCGTACCGCAACCGTACCTGTATCCATTTCTGTATCTATATCCGTGCTTCATAGTAGCTAGCTATACATGAGAGAAGATAGTTTGGTATCACAGATGACACAACTCACTTTACAACACAACATTACATGATACATGAAATGTGAAAGGTTTATAATATGATATTATCATGTCTTTTTGTAACTTGTCTCACATTAATATGAATGAAAGACCCCTTTTTAAATCATTGTTTGATATTATAGTATTGGTTTCCATTTTCTTTAGAAATATTGTGATTTTTGAATGAAATTTGATTGTCTTCATCTATTTTTAAAATAAATATATTGGTTATTTTTAAAAATATTAAAATAAATATTAAAAAATTTTCCGTATCCATGACGTACCCGTATCCTATATTTTCGAAAATTGCCGTATCCGCGTACCCGTACCCGTATCCGATACATATCTGTATCCGTGCTTCTTAGCGCGCGCCTTGGCGCAAGGCGTCCAGCCCCAACGCCGTGTCGCCTTGCCGCCTTAACAAGTATGCATGATACATACATATATATGTGTGTGCATTACATATACACGGTCACACACATATATATATATACACTTAAATTAAGTTAGAGTCTTAAATAGTATAAAATGAGAAAATACATGAAAAAAGTATAAAATGGGAAAAAAACATCAAAGATGAGTAATTCGTGATTAATACGGGAATAAAATGTAATATATTGTGATATGCTCAAATTGGGAATTATTCGTCCGTTTGATACGTCTAGGGAAAAATTCGTGTTTTAAACGCGACTTTTTCAAAAAGTCGGAGTATATTGTGACTATGCGTATAGGTTGTATGGCTGTAAAATTCCGAAAGACGAGTGCATCAAAGCAATCATGAAAGATTATTTATTACCAACGCAAGTAACCATCACTTGGAAGACATAGTGTCATAGTTGCACAGTTACATTGCAATGAACAAGCAATTTAGGAATATGTAATAAGGAATTCGACCAAGAAAACAATGTCAATGTTGTATAATAAATGTCAACCATTGTGGCCAGTTTTAAGAACCAAAAATTGACCAGCACGGGTGCATAATGTAGTGCAAACATAAAGATCTTACCTCCAACGGGCAAAACACACTATCAAGACACTAGGAATGAACACAAAAATGATGCAATGAGGATAAACACACTGAGAATTTAAACTACTGTTTGAGGATAAAATGATTATCACATCTCTTTTACTTATATCTTAATTTTTTTACCAGGCCTCGCGTATCTCATACAAAACACAACACAAGGAGTCACTCATCAAATCAATCTTTTACTTATATCTGTGTCACTAATGCGCATGGAAGTAGTAGCTTAGGTGCATACAAAATCTTGAAACTGCCCTTCACACTGGGGGATATCATTCACGAGGGAGGTTGAGAAAATAGAGAACCAAAAGATGAGAAATTGAGGAACATGAATATAAGGAATGAAAACAATGTACAGAATGTAGTTTGCTAATTTGGTGAGTTGATGACTTGTCCTAGTAGAAATTCACAGAAGAAAGAAATGGCTTGTAAAGGGAATGTTTGGAATTACTGAAACAATGGTTTGAGTAGCAAATAAAGCATGAAGTTGGTTCACATCAATCTAGGAGTGAACAAAATGTCACACTTGGCATTATATACACTCGATGTTATAAAAATATCTATACTAGGCCCAAATGTTGTTTATTAAATAAATAGGCGAAGGAAATAGGGTAAATGAAGATGTAAGGGCCATTAGAATTAACCGATCTCTAAGTGTTTTTTTTTGCACGTGAAGCTAGTCTCACTTCAATAAGATAACGACATAGAGCCCTGTTGATCTCTTATTAGATCTTGCAAGTAGTGACCGAGCGGGTGGTAGTGGTCGGTTGGATCGGTTTAGTATGTATTAAAGTGTTGTATTTTATCACATTAGATCAAGTGACCTATTTGCCAATGGTAAACCATACAATTAGCATATTTTGGTGTTGGTTATAAGAAAAGGCGTAGTGGCAAATGGAAGGAAAATACAAGACAAAATCATTTGAAAAGAAAGCTTAATGACCTGCTCACAAAATCTTTTCTTGGAGTAGGTCAAAAACAGGATCTGATTAGCATTAGGTTTGAAGGAGAGAAAGACCTTTGGAGGACATCATAAGTTGAATTGGAAGTAGACCAACTTTTTTGGATACGCCGTGTGAAGTTCTTATACGACGTATAGCTTTGTTGGTCGAAGATGACAGACTCCCAACAACATGTCATGTGGAGATTTTGACATGCCTTGTAGGATGTCGAAGGCGTGGAGAGATAATTGTCAACATGATGTGCCGAAAATTTGACACGCTGTGTAGGCGTGAAACAAAGTTCTGTCAATAGGCCGTGCTGGAATCTGACACGCCGTGTAACTTGCGATCTAAATGAAACCATATGCCACCGAATGATTTTTGGATTGCGACACGTTGTGTAGGTTGGACAACACGTCGTGTTGGCAGCTGCCGATGCACAATCTGGACGGGAGTTGACGCTGTCAAGGAGAACACAACCCGGGAAGACGCACCAAGGGGTGATGGGAATTAGAACCGTCACTTGTGACAATAGGTCATGTGGATCTGATGCAGCAACAACCCCTTGCTAGATCAAGGACTGATCTGGATAGGTATTAGCACCGTCCAGGGAATTAGTGGATGCTTCTAGGATGACAATAGCCACAGGGAACGGTTGCTAGACCACGACCCATCTGGATGAGGACCAGGGGATGATGGAGGCTCCCTTGCTGCTATGCCTTTCTTTGTTACCGTGACAACGAATGAAATCTTGCGGCAAACGACGGTAAATGATGGCTGGGGTGAACAACACCTGTGTATATCGAGAAGAGCATCTCAGGGAAGAGACAACATGACTTGAGGGTGACGACTACGAGAATGACTTGGTGGCTGCCTTTGACTATATATTGGGGAAGCGCAGATGACTGGGAAAGATAGAACCGGTGTATAGTAAAAGATCTATATGAAAGAAGAAGAGAAACGACCATAGAGGCCGGGAGGATGCCTGGCAGGCGGCCAACTTAAGCCATGGAGAGACGATAACCGCCCACAGGCAGAGACTCTCTCTCCTTTCTTTCTAGGATCAGGGTAAGTGCTCTGATACCATGTTGAAAAGTGAGGGAAAGTCACTTGTGTTGTTGTATTAGATGCCACATTCCTGTCCTATATATAGGAGAAAGGGGGGGGGGGCGTTACAGACTTGGAACTCAAATAAGGCTATATGGGCTGAGACACTGAAGCCCTATACTGATTAACCTATTAACTAAATAGGCCTATAATACTTTCTAACAGGTTCATTTTAATGTTTTATTCTCAAAGCATCATTATATCTGTTCATCTTTTTATACCCCTTCTCTATTTGTGGTATTGTCATCACCTTCTTAATTATTATTTCCCCCACCCCCGACCAAGATGACCTATCCCTCAGCCTCCCATGTACAAACTGTACTCGAGGAGGAAGTGAAGATATTGAATAGAAAGGTGGTTGTAAAGGTGGTCGTTGTTAAACTGGTTAATGCTTATGTAGTTCTTATAGTAGTCCTATTGAGGAACTGACATGGATGCTGCATCTGGGTAGAAAGCTAGGTGTCAAGGTGCTTTTAGGTTGAATAAGTCTGTGTTGATTAGGTTTGATTTAATCTTTTTTTCAATAAATTTAGATCTTACATACAAGATTTATCAAGGTCCAAGTCAAATTAAGCTCAATTTATGTCTGTATATAGTTGTCAATTAACAGTAAATTTGGGGAGGGGGGCTAGGTGCTCAACCCTACAGATCACTGCTCAGCTACCATGACAATATTGCTTGATGGGTAGTGGTGGTGCTTCTGCACATGGTTTGTGAGATTGTGATATGTCACAATTATAAGCCATTTGAACCCTTATGATTTGACATAACGCAAAACACATTCAAGGGTTTTTCCTCCCATGAATGTATAATCAAATTGGGAATATTGTTGTCATATTAATTCTCTCTCTCCTTTTTTAAAGTTTTTTTACTCACTGTTTCCAACATCTTTTTATAAATTATTCTTTAAAGGAAGATATGTTATAACAATTATGATGTATTACATGTCAAGATCTGAAATTACAACAGTTGTCTTATAGTTTTTATTCATGTTGGTATGAAGCTTTTCTTTGTCATATTGGTGTTTATGTGAATTATGGTTTTGTTCTTTTTCTGCAATAACATCAAACTTACTTTAGTAAAATGTATAGCAACAAGATGACAAAAAAAAATGTATAGCAACAGCTGGTTTATTAGTCTAAACTAATTTTATTTATAAATATAGCTGCCACTTAAAATTTGGAAACAATTTTGGTACGCACCTTGAAAAATTGCACAAGATTTTTTTATATCTTTGTTTATTGGCTTATGATCATCTGTTTATGGAATTAGATGCCCAAGCCCTTGCATGCCAGCCGTTCAAAATTTGAAGACAACAAATTAGTTACGAATCCCAGAGCCACTGTCTTCTGTAAGCCTTTTCTAGTATAAATATGAAAAAGAAATAATTATGGAAATCTCATGGCATGAAAAGCTTTACCACAATACCTGGATAAATTATCTTGTATCAATGTTTTAAAAAACGTTAAGCGGTAAGCGTGCGGACACAACACCTTGTAAGTTGTAACTGGTTAAGCGGTAAGCGGGCGATTTAAAAAAAAAACGGGTTTCAATTTTCTCTGTACTTTTATGCAAAATTACACATATATGTATACACATATTATATTTTTAGGAAATTTTATATATATCTAAACACCTACAGAACAATAATAAAACACTCAAATAGTTTATAACACCGGTAAAAAATTATGATTGAACAAATACAAATAAATTACATAAATTTAAGACATTAGACAATAGACTTATCGTATGTTTACATAACTCAACATTAAACAATAGACTTATCATATCAGTAGATACAGGCTACAGCAATATTCTGATCATCTAAATCAGCAATAGATTAGTATTTAATACAATAGAAGTAAGATAGTAGGTGATTGATGAACATAAACTAGTTACACAGTACTTTAGATCATAACTCACTACAAAAAGGTCTCTCACAAAAACAAAATACAAACTTGTAGAAGATATAGATTATGCAAACAACATATAATGACATACATAACCATATACAACCAGGGATATAACTATTATACCTCGATTTACATACTTTAGCATACATATAGATAGGTAGAAAAGTCGATTAGGAACAAGTCCAGTAAATTATAGGCTTTTTTGGGGTCCAGCTGGACGTTTTTTCCAAAAACGAGTTAAAGCGGGCGATTTTATCCCCTCCTAGCGGCCGATTAATCGGGAAAATCAGGCATTAAGCGGAACGTCTAACCAGCAATTTTGGGGAAAATCGAGCGGCCGGAGTGCTGGGCCGATCAAACGGCTGATTAATCGGCCGCTCAGGCCGATTTTCATTTCACTGTCTAGTATACATTGGTTACAAAGTAAGCTATTTTTTAATTGGTTTCCATGATAGATCCAGAGTTACACAATTGTTTACGTGGTTGGTTATTGATATATCAATATCTCGCTTCTCATAACCACTAGTCGAACTGTTGGCAGTTGCCTTATTAATCAACCAATTTCGGTATTATTCGTTGCTGTTTGCACATAAACCAAATATGTTGTTCAAGACAACTTGGCTATGTTGGAGAAAAAATGGTTTTTTTAGGCGATCGTGTTTAAAGTATAATGAAGAAAGTAGTACTGAGAACTGCTATATAGCCAGGCTCTACTGGAGACCGCGTCTATATGGGATGTAAAATTTTTCATGCATCTTGCATTTTAATAATCTTCTAGTTTTGGAAGATTACAATCTGGGTTTTGAAAGCATATTGCTTCTCTTTTACTATATACAGGTTCTACCTAAGTCCTATTTCGCCCAAAAATTGCAAGTCTGAAGTTTCAGGCTATTGTTGTTGTTTCTCTCTAGCATACATTATTTTGACGGATATTTTTCTTTTTGAAGTTTACTTAAAAGGATTAGTATGAATTTTAAAGAACTCAGCTCGAGTTAGCGGTTCCTTTTTTTTCTTCTCCAACAATTTGACGAAATTCACTCAGGGTCTGACAATTGGCAAAGAACTCCTTTAATTTGGTTATTGCTGACAATTTTAATTCCATAACCATCTATTATTGGATTTTTGGAACATCTAATTTCCCCCTCAACACAGGCTGCTTCTTCCTTTGCATGCATTTGAATTTGGCTGGAGAATGATGTCTTCTTCACTTCGGCATTTATTTGTTTGTGCAAAAGAGAGACATAACCAAGTGAGAAGGTATTGATATTTTATTGTATCAAACATGTGTGATATGCTTATGTACGTAAGGTATCTTCTGACTTCCATTTCATTACTCTCCAGCTTTGTGTTTCGTTTGAAGAGAAGCTTGCAGGGTTCATCAAAAGATATAGGGTGGTTGGAAAGAACACCTGGCCTGCCACCTGTAGAAGATGGTACGGCAAGATTTATGGAAGTGCTTCACACCATAAGGTTCTACTGATGTATCTATTATTCTTAATCACATGCACCTTAGTGTTTTGTCCCTGAGTGCCAGTAGGAATGTGCGCACACCAAATGGATTTTCTAATTGATCCAGAGTTATGTTCATCTATAACTTCCTTCTCGTATCAATTAAATATTGAATGCCTTCATCAAAAGTAAAAATGTCATAGAGCTAACAGCTTCTTTCCTATATTTCTGGTCATTAGAAAACAGAGTTGTTCTCTTTCTTCTTCTCTTACATGCTTACTTTATAATGTTGGTACTACTTACGATAACAAAGACTAGGCTAGAATTTCTCGCTGGCTACTACCACGTAACATGGTGTTAAACAAGTGCTAGTTAGGGTTCTTCACTTCTTCTACACCCTAGTAGGCTTCCTAAAGAGGCATCTACCCCCTCCATCCTCAAGGGGATGGCACTAGGTAACCCTTCTTACTAATTGATTCTTTTGGAGGGTCGCTACCACTCTTGACTGACTTGGCTGTACTAACTTCACCAGAAAGTCACCTAGACCGGCCCACCTGTGGTTTGCCTTG
This sequence comes from Alisma plantago-aquatica, assembly GCA_963693085.1. Taxonomy (NCBI): domain Eukaryota; kingdom Viridiplantae; phylum Streptophyta; class Magnoliopsida; order Alismatales; family Alismataceae; genus Alisma; species Alisma plantago-aquatica. The sequence goes on along the minus strand of OY856413.1, from coordinate 804,663,709 downwards.
AGTGCTTAAAATCTTTCTTTTATGACAGATCATAGGTTATATAGTGACCAGCATCTATCTACCCTATAAATAAGCACAGGTATCGAGCCTGGCTGTGTGCTATTCCTACCTTTGTATCTGTGTGCTTATAATGATTCTGGTTGTGTGCTATTCCTTATTTGTTTATTATTTACTCTACACCGTTTTTCCCAATCGGTCACGTGAAGTCTTTTGCCACACAATGCCACGTCAAAGTAAATTATATTCATTCGAGAAAATGCCATTTGTGGGTGCACGCCAAGCCATTCATCATACCACCTTTTCAGGATCTTATCAAGTACATCGACAACACCTCCAAGTTATTTTAAATAATATATGTCTGTGGCAGAAATTTAGATTATGCTCTTACTGTGATCGAAAAACTACGTTGTCAAAACAGTCGTTAATGGTACATGAAAATATGTGTGTGTATATATATATATATATATATATATATATATATATATATATATAATATTAATGTACCGATGATTATTTAATGAGCCATGCATCAGGACATCAATCATTATAAAATTATTTTTATAATTTGTATGGAAGATTCGATGTCAGCTCTTTCCATCAATCACACTTGGGAGGCTTGTGCCTGCTCTATAAGACAGAGTAAAGGTTGATCTAGACGGGACTATCGCTCGACTGACTGAAAAGCTAGTCTTGTTGCCAAAGACTACACTCAAGTAGTCATCTACGGTCTTTTCTACCTGTAGCCAAAATAACATTTTTCGGATTGTTCATTTCACTGGTTCATTTTTTTTAGCTGTTGTTCCAGCTGGACATCTAGAACGCCTTCCTTCATGGTGATCTATCTAAATATGGAGCGACCACCTAGGTTTGTTTCTCATGGGGAAACACTTGGTTCATTATCTCTATAAATCTCTTTATGGTTTGAAGCAGTCAGCCCGAGCATGGTTCAGGAAATTCATCCAATCTATCTAGGAGTTAGTCTACGACGATCCCATCTGGATCACTCGACTTTTATTAGTATGGATCCTCTGGATATATTCTATTGTTGCCTATGTGGATGATGTTCTTATTAATAGAGATGATAAACCAATTTACAAATGGAACAAATTTCTTTAAAGTAAATTCTAGACCAAGAACCTATGCCACCTCAAATACTTGTCTGGAATTGTAGGGGCAAGTTCCAAGGATTGAATTGTCAGTATCCGACACAAGTACATTATGATCTTCATGTGACCATAATTTTATGACCAAAGCCCGCGGATATACCAACGGATCCTAAAGTCATGTTGTTTAAAGATCAGAGGAGCATTATAAGATCCATGAAGGTACAAAAGACTGGTTGGGAAACTTAGTTATCTTGTTGTTACTCTGCCATACATCTCCTTCGCTACTAGTGTGGCTGGCCAACTCATGGATAAACCTTACACTAGTCACTAGGATGCAATCATTCAAGTTCTTCGGATCTCAAAAGGACTTTGGGAAAAGGCATTCTTTGTTCTTGTCATGGACCGCTAAGGGTGTATGGTTTCTTAAATGTAGATTTGGCATGCTCTGTCATCGATCGTCGATATATCCCTGTGTCTTGGTAGAAAATTTGGTTTCTTGGAAAAGCAAGAAACAAATTGTCATTGCCCAATCTAGAGTGTCGGTCTATGACCCATGTCAGTAGTGAGCTTATTTGGGTCAAGAACTTACATAGAATAGCTGGATTCTGTCATTTTGAAGTTACATTTCTTCTGTGTGACAATCAAGCTGTAGTTCACATTGTTTCCAGTTTTGTCTCCGAACAAAATATACATAATTTGATTGCCATTTGGTAGAAAGTACTAGACAGTTGTTGATCAAGTTCACTCCTGTCAGGTGATAGGATTAGCCTGCAAATCTATTCATTAAATCTCTAAATGGGTGCCAATCAAAGTTTTATGTAACAAATTTGGTGCTTATGATATGTATATGCACATGTTTGAGGGTGTGTTAAAAGTAAATAAGTCATGTATATCTCTTTATTGGGACGAGTCTCATGCTGTGTAAATGGGTCATTGACAACCACACACAGTCCTATATAAAGGCTAGCTCTATGCATAATAAAACGCAAGTCGTTGCTCTCCAGTTATATTGTGTGAATTAGACAAGTATTCTGTTTTTGAGATCGTAAACAAAAGCATAGACCCTCTCCTTATATAGGATAAGGAGGAGTCAATAAATATAGAATTCACCAATATGGAATAAAAGACAAGATACTAAAGAGCACAAAATAAATAATGTTAGAATATTAGCCTATTTAGTTAATAGGTTAATTAGTCCATTGAGTACATGGGCCTATTGCCCATGGCCTGTTAGGGTTTAGTCTGCTTCCTTGTAATTGCCTCCTATCCTGTATATGTAGGACAAGGTTGTACAGTCTTTCATATCAACTCAATATACAACACAATATTATTTCTTACATGGTATCAGAGCAAGTTTGCTCTTAGGGAATCCTAACCAACCTATTGAAGGTTAACACAGGTTGGGACTTCTCATCAGATTTCTTATAGTAGGGGCATGATCTTTCTAAGTGACGACTTAAGTGACTAGTCCCATTGAGAGTAGTGCATGTCAATTTTTTTTGCAATAGTGACAACGACATGTTTCTACCCCATCCTGACTTTTAATGACTTCAAAGTGATTCCAGACTGGAGAAGTTTTCCTTTTTGATCTTTTGCGCTTTTTATCATTTCCAAGTGGTTCATGGTTATCTAAGGGAGGTTCTACTTGTGGTGAATAAAAAATGTTCTGCTGTTCAATGTGACCCAACTGCTCTGTGTTTGCATCCGACATCTATAGTAAATAAAAGAAGGCATTGCAATTATTTTCGTCATCTATTTAAACCCAATGACTAAAGTAGTGAAGTGGATATTTTTAACAAATGCAAGTATACCTCAGAGGATCCCGTTTGAGTCTAATTCATCATCATCATCATCTAAGCCTCAATCCCAACTATGTTGGGGTCGGCTACATGGATCCTTCATTTCCATTCAGCTCTATCATGGGTCATATTCTGATTGAGATGTAGAGATTCAAAATCTCTCTTTATAAGCTCATCCCATGTTAATTTAGGCCTTCCTCTTCTTCTATTTATAGTGTTTGGCTCAATAGCATTGTTTCGTATAGGCTCATGTAGAGATTCAAAATCCCGTTTGAGTCTAATTAATCTCCAGAATTTCAACAACCAAATCTAGAAAAAACTCTGAAAAAGAATACAATTCTACTTTAGGAGGTCAAAAAGAACCAATGAAACACAAAATGCAATTGATATGCTAGACAGAATAGGATCAAGCACAAAATGCTACTTAATGCAGTCAAATAGATTTAAGGATAAAACCTATTTTACAGAAAATGACAGTACAGAAAATAATAGTAATGGATCTGTTAATGTATGATATTCTAAGACATTAAGATGGGGAAACTCTTAGTTTTCAGATCAGATCACTTAGGCAAGAATATAGATGTCTGAGAATCCGTACTTGTATAATCCTTGATCAACGATTTAGCTCTTGGGCAGTTAGCTGCTATGGTTGTCCACGATCAGTACTCGAAAGAGGGGTGGAGCGGACGTCGAAGCCTTGAGCAATGACTATTGTGTAGCTTTGGGCGATCCTGTTGTGCAATGACCAAGGGAATCCAGCCGTGACTAGAAGAAACAGGCCCTCTGTGAGGATGACCTTGTGCCGGCTGGAGAAACGACTGCTTCAGTTGCCTATCGTAGAGGAAGAGAGCCAAAACGATAGAGGAAGAAGATGCTCCTAGCAAACGGCAAGAGGCTGAGAGGAGCCGATCAGCCGATGAGTTCTGCTGTGCGTTGGCGCACGAATGCACAATCAAACTTCAACATTATCCCTAGACTCGCATCGCGCCATGTCTCCTCTGTCTGGCAGCTGCGGATGCGGCGGGCGACGGGGTTGTGGCCTCGCGATTAGCGGTGAGGTGGGTCGGCTAGGGTGAGAGAGCCAGAGACGGAGAGACTAAGCGATGATCCTCTGTCCGGCAACTACGGTTGCGGCGGGCGACGGGGTTGTGGCCTCGCGATTAGCGGCGAGGTCGGTCGGCTAGGGCGAGAGAGCAAGAGATGAGAGACTGAGCGACGACTGGTTTTGGGGGCTTGAGGTCGCGTGACCGGGGTACTGGGTAGTGGGCAGTGCGGCTAGTGCCGTTTAGTAGTGGGTGGTAGTGGTACCAGTGGCTGTTAGGTCACGGGGGTCAATAGCTGCTTTTGGATTGAATTCATCCAACGGCTTAGGCACTTAGGACAACATATGTTACTTATGTATATAAATTTATATAAAAAATAATACGTATTACTTTATATGGGTCGGGTTTCGGGCTTTTGGGTTTGGGTTGTAGTCAGCCCGAGCCCGGCCCGGTTATAAATATGGGACAGATTTTCAAACCCGGCCCACCCAGATACAAATGTGGACCGGGTTCTGGTTGGGCTATATGGGTCGGGTTGCGGGCTGGGTCGGGCCGGCCCGGACCGCTGCTCATCCCTAGTTGACGCTGCCGCCGTCGATCACAGTAGCCGCCGCAACAAGCAGTGCCATGACCACCAGCACCGCTGGTCTCCAACAGCGCAACTGCTGCTATCATCTTGCCTTCGCCATCCATGACCAGTGCAACAACAATAGCAGTCGATGACCGCTCAACAAATATCTTCATCCACCATCGACACCCAACAGCTACAACGACTGTCGGTCAGCAAACAATACCCATTGCCATCGCCATCGGTCCCTCGCATCACGCCGCCGCCGTATCCAGCCAGCAAGCCGTCGACGGCCAGTAACAATGTTGCGACTGACCACAGAAGCAGGAACAACCATCGCAACCGCCACATCCCTCGCTACTGCTGCTTGTCCCTATCAGGCTAGCTATCAACGCCACCGCCAACAACAGCTAGCAGCCGTCATCGCCGATCCCAGGAGCAAGCCGCCGTTGCTGCCATCATATCCGCCCAGCCAGCTCTGTATCCGCTGCATTGCCACTATCTGTACGCCGCTTTCTCCCCTGGCCGTCATCCTTGCTGCTGCTGCTGCCTACAATCACACCAAGCCGCCAGGCCATCATCAACAACAAAGGCCAAAGAAAACCATGGCTAGCAAACTCCACCATATTCAACCATGCCATTACCCCTAACCAGTTTGTCTTCTCCTGAGTTCCTGACATCCTCCAAAATTTCATGGTCAATTTTTTTGCAGGGCTCCGCCCCCGCAGCCCCACATTTGTCGGCCTAAGGGCAGGATAAATGTCGTTTTGGGTCGGTATTAGATACGTTTGATTTTTCTACTCATATCTTACATTGACCCATTTAGCATCTTCTCTCCAGTTAACGGTTTCCAAACTCCACATACTATACATCTCAGTTTCACAGATTCCTCTCTTCTTCGCCAATTCCTTTCCCACCTTCCACCCATCATGTGTGTATCCCCTTTTCCACGTGCAGGGGGGTTCCTATATCCTTTTCTCCACACCATATACTCACTCTCGTCATATTTGGTGTGTGGGGGGGGATAGAGAGGAGAGGAAGAGTATGAGAAGAGAGAGAGAGCTCGAGAAGAGTATGAGGGAGAGCATGAGTGAGAGTATGAGAGAGAGATGAGAGTGATGATACATATATTCCAGGCTACTATCTTCATGGAGCTTCGTATGTTCCAACACATTTGTTCTCCACTTCCAGACAACTTTGAAGGATCTCCATTGCAGCGTTGACACCGAGCTTTTCGCGTCCGTACCACTTTATGTACGTCAGGACAAGAGTTTGCTACACATATTTCAGCACTCTTGTTTCCTCTTCCTTTGGTGTTAATGGTGGTTCACTTGATCACTCTTGCTGCATTATTGAGAGATGGATGGGTTCTTCTTCAGACTATCAGAAGCGGAGCAATTTCAAGCATGTGAAGTCTACATCTGTAAGGTTGATAGTTCATCTAGTTTTATCTTCACCGAGCTATTTTCATCATGTCTTCTCCGAGTTGCATCTGTTATTTTAGCATCACCTTCCGCTGATCTACTTGGGACTTCCCTTGATGGATGATCTCCTTTCCCATCAAGCCCCAAGGTTCATGCACTAGAGTTATGGTTACTGCATCGTATCATCAGCACATCGTCCGTCTGTGTTCGTGCCACGTTATGCATGTTTTGAAGATTCCACTACTACTACAATTGTCATTGTGTATCCACGTTCATGCCACGTTAAGTACGTGGGATGTGTGATCGTTCTCTCCTTTTCCACTCACACATTCCTTTCCAATGAAGATGGCGTAGTCATGGTATTTATGATCATCTCCTCCAAGTGGAGGATTTCTGCTGTAGTATTCAGGTCCATTAATTAGACGTTCATCATTCCAGATGCACTCCAAAAGGCTTTCTTCAAAGCTCGAGGATCTGCAGTCTGCAGAATACAATTCTAAAGAAGAGACGTTCATGCCGCGTTAAGTACGTGGGATGTGTGATCGTGCTCTCTTTTTCACTCACATATTCCTTTTCAATGAAGATGGCGTTGTCATGGTATTTATGATCGTCTCCTCCAAGTGGCATATTTCTGCTGTGTATTCAGGTCCATTCATCAAATGTTCTTCATTCTAGATGCACTCCAAAAGACTTTCTTCAAAGCTCGAGGATCTGTAGCCTGCAGAATACAATTATAAAGAAGAGAGGCGTCATCATCATATGATTTAGGTGGAATATTGTTTAAGGGGGAGTATCAATCTTTTGTATGGGGAGTGACATTTATCTTTTATCTTTTCTATCTTTCATTTATCATTTCTTTTATCGTTTAATTGAGTCATGTAACTCCAAGCTTGGACATTTGTTTCACCCATGATCCAACTTGAGGGGGAGTGTTAGAATATTAACCTATTTAGTTAATAGGTTAATTAGTCTATTGTGTACATGGGCCTGTTGCCCATGGCCCATTGGGTTTAGTCTGCTTCCTTGTAATTGCGTCCTCTCCTATATATATAGGATAGGGGTGTACAATCTTTCATATCAACTCAATATACAACACAATATTATTTCTTACAAATAACATAAATCTTAATATGTTAATACTTCCCCTTAAGATGGAGCATGGATATCATGCATGTCCAACTTGTCCACCATAGGCATGAATCTTGTCTTTTCAGTGATTTGTAAAAATGTTATCAAGCTGATCTTCGGTCTTGTATGGAGTATAAGATGGAGCATGGATATCATGCATGTCCAACTTGTCCACCATAGGCATGAATCTTGTCTTTTCAGTGATTTGTAAAAATGTTATCAAGCTGATCTTCGGTCTTGTATGGAGTAGATATGCGTCTGGATAGAATTGACTCCCTGACGAAGTGACAATCGACCTCAATGTGCTTGGTGCACTTATGGAACGTGGGACCACTTGCAATGAAGATAGAGGCGTGAACAAGATTGGGTGCTGCAATGCAGCGTGTGGAGAGGAGCACTGTGCCCTCTCCCTTTTATTAATAAGAGAATTTGGAGAAATTACATTGAGGTCCAACAATATATATAAATTACAAAATATAATAAAACTGAATATAAATAATATATATTAACACCCCCCTAAGTTGGAGCATACACATCGTGTATGCCCAACTTGTTACAAAGTTCTGAAATGCTGCTGGGCTCAATGGCTTTGTGAGAACATCTACTAGTTAATCTTCAGATTTGACGTGCGGAGTCACAACAGTACCATTCTTGATCTGATCTCTGATGAAGTGGCAGTCAACCTCTATGTACTTAATGTGTTCATGGAAGACTGGGTTCTTAGCAATATAGATTGTAGTTTGATTGTCAAATCTAAGCTCTATGGGAGACAACATAGAAATCTTTAATTCAGAAAGCACATATTGAACCCACTGCAACTCGCGACAGGCATGAGCCATTGCTCGATACTCAACCTCCGTGCTAGATCTTGCCACAAGATTCTGCTTTTTGCTTTTCCAGGTGATTTCCTAGAAACGTGCAATATCCAGAAGTAGACCTCCTGTCATTCAGATTACCAACCCAATCTGCATCAGCATAACGAGTAAGAACAAGAGTAGACACAAGGGTCTTGGGTCTGTAATAGGTGATCCCCTTACTAGGTGCACCTTTCAGATATCTCAGAATACGGAAAATTGCTGTCCAATGTGACTGCTGTGGTGAGCTCATATGCTGACTCACCACTCCTGCATCAAAGGAAATGTCAGGCGAGTAACTGTCAAATATATTAGTTTACCAACAATTTTCCTGTAATATCCTGGATCTAGATAATTAGTATCATCAATCGTCTCCTTTACATGATGGTCCAAAGGAGTAGACACCGGCTTGGACTCACTCATACCTGCTTCCTGCAGTAAATCCAAAACGTATTTCCTCCGAGACAAATTAGTGCCTGCATGAGATCTAAGTACTTCAATGCCCAGAAAATACCTCAGTTTGCCCAGATCCTTTGTATGAAAATGCCCCTGCAATCCTTTTTTTACACGTGATATGCCTATAGAATCGCTGTCAGTGATAACTATATCATCAACATATACAACAATAATATTAGATCCAAGAGGAGAGCTAGAATAGAATAAGGAATGATCATTCACAGAATGAGAAAAGCCCATCTTTAGTACAACATCACTGAACTTATAAAGCCAAGATCTAGGAGATTGTATCAACCCATAGATGGCTTTCTTCAATCTACACACCTTCTGACACTCCCCCTGAGAAACAAAACCAGGAGGTTGCTTCATGTACACCTCTTCCTGTAGATCACTATGAAGAAAGGCATTCTTGACATTAAGCTGAAATAGAGGTCAGTTAAAAGTAGTAGCCAGAGAAATAAGAATCCGCACTGAATTTAGACGAGCCACAGGTGAAAAGGTCTCGAAGAAATCAACCCCATATGTATGAGTGTAACCTTTTGCTACCAGTCTAGCCTTCAACCTCTCAACTGAACCATCTGGATTATGTTTCACTGTGAATACCCATCTGCAACCCACAGCATTTTTATCTGGAGGTACGTCAATAAGTTCTTAGGTGTTGTTTTGTAGAAGAGCAGACATTTCCATATGCATTGCATTTTTACCCATCTGCAACCCACAACATTTTTATCTGGAGGTACGTCAATAAGTTCCTAGGTGTTGTTTTGTAGAAGAGCAAACATTTCCATATGCATTGCATTTTTCCAACCGATATCCTTCATAGCATCAAGATGATTTCTTGGGATGACCACAGAATCAATCCTAAGAGCGAATGAACGGGCTTGCTTAGATGATTTTGACAAACAACACACTTGCAATAGGATGTCGAACAGTACATGAACGAGTACCTTTGCGAACAGCAATGGGAACATTAAGGTCAAATGGTTCTTCAGGAGTCTCTTGAGTAGAGGGAGATGGAGAAGGCTCAGAGACTGGAGTCACTACCTCCTTTGGATCCTGTCTGCCTCGTCTGCTGGAAACATGTGGATATTGCTGAATTAAGGTACTATCTGCTGGCTGCTCTTCCTGAACTACAATATAGTCAGGAATGATAGGTGACACTCTCTCACTCTGATGTGGTAGTGGCACTCTCACTGATGTCTGATGGTGGCACTCTCTCACTCTCACACAATTGCTCCCCCTTACTGGAATACTACAGAAATATGGAGTGGATTCATGAAAAGTTACATCCCTAGACACAAACATACGACGGAGACTGGGACAATAACACTTGTACCCTTTGTTAGTATTGGAGTACCCAAGAAAAAGAGTTCTAATCGACCTAGGGATAATTTATCAGTCTTAGGATCAAAATTGTGGATAAAGGAAGTACAACCAAACACTCTGAGGGGAACAAGAAAGGATTGATCCTTGGGATGTAAGACAGAGAACAGAGTACGTCCTTGAAGCACAGAAGAGGGCTGCCTGTTAATAAGGAAACATGCAGTAAGTAAAGCATCAGACCAGAATCTCTTAGGAACATTGGATTTAAATGCTTGATAATGGATAACACAGACTCTCGACTCTTCAACAAATATATCCATGTCATGCGCAAGGAATAAGGTATCTGATTTCGATGCCGTTTCGACAACATGGAAACCGAAATTTACTGAAATTTCGACAAAAATTTCGATAAATGCAACAGTGCCTGTTTTGACGCCAAAATCAATGAATTAAGCCATGAAATTTTACAGGCATGATCTTTACACCTAAATGCATTGATTTATGCAATAAAATTTGATATGGGGATAGGTGGGGGGTCCATGTGGGAGCAAAGGAGATTTTTCTACTCCCTGAGAAAATTTCAAATTTTGGGCAAAAAATTTCGACGATTTCGACATAGCGGTATGGTTGCATGGTTTCGTACCAGATGCCACCAAAATCGGTATTTTGGGGCGAAATTTCGCCAGTTTCGGCGAAACCTTATTCCTTGGTCATGCAAGAAAAATTATCTACAAAGGAAATAGAATAGCGAAAACCATTATAGCTGTTGTTTTTACAGGACCCCAAACATCACTGTGGACTAACTCAAAGGGACAAAAAGCCGGTTTATTGACACGACTGGGATAAGACATTCTATGATGTTTCCCCAATTGACAGGACTGACACTTTAATGAAGACACTTGGGATAATTCAGGTTCTAACTTTCTCAAGCTCTCCAATGAAGGATGTCCATATCCATAGTGCCATAGTAAGGGAGAATCGCTCAAAAGGATAGCTGGAGCAGGAGCAGATACTTGGCGAGGCAGACTTTCACCATGGAAGAGGTAGAGATCACCTTTCCTAGGCCCCCACCAATCGTTCTCATACTCTTGAGATTCTGTAATACAAAACAAGAAGGTCAAAATGTCACCGTATATTTCATAGTATCAATCAATTTTGCAACAGAAAGAAGATTAAATGAAAATGCAGGCGCATAATGTACATATTTAAGATCAGTTCTAGAAGTTAGAGAAACAGATCCACTGGCTAACTCTCTCCTCACTGAACCATCTGCTATTGTCACAGATTGGTGAGGAATATGTGAGTTAATGGAATGAAGCAGTCTCCTCATACCAGTCATATGCTGTGACGCTCCAGAGTCAACCACCCATGAAGAAGTTGAACCAGAAGCCAGTAAAGAGGTAGCCTGATTACTAGTAGTAGATGCCAGGTTGGTTGAAGAAGAAGATGATCCCAAACTCAGATGCGGGGTAGCTAGAATAAATCTATCATATTGCTCCTTAGTGAGTGTGATGCCAGAATATCTAGAACTCAAAGCCGGAGGCTCAGAGGATTACGTAGTGCCAGCATAGTTTGCTGCCCCACAGGTGGTGCAGCAGGTTTGCCATGCTTCTTCCAACATTTCTCAACTGTGTGTCCAGGTTTGTCACAAAAAGTGCACTTAGGATGTGTGCCACATCCTCGGCCCATACCTATACGACCTCCTCTAACTGCAACAACTACAGATGCATGAGATTCTCCATGAGATGGGACAGTTGTAGGATCAACCTGTTCAAAATTTGACTGTAAAATCCTTGAGTAAGCTTCTTCCAAGCTGGGAAATTTCTCAGACGCTAGGATAACACTACGGGCTGAACTGCATGAAGAACTCAGGCCGAATAAGAATTTTGCTGTAATCAAGTCATCTCTGTCTTTGACTTGTTCTGTGATAGTCACTGGATGATAGAAACTTAATTCTTGAGCAATAGGGTGGATCACTCCAAAATATACTTCCACAAAGGCTTGTCTCCCCGTCGTTCTATAAATAGACGGTCATATATCATAAACTGACGAAGAACATTCTTTTCTTGTGAGTAATGTTTCTTTACTGCATCCCGTATCTCTTTGGCAGTAGTGTAGAACATGAACTTACCAACAATTCCAGGTTCCACGCTCCCCCACAACCATGTCTTTACTAGACTATTATGATGCTTCCATTCAGCACAGCCTTTGTCAGTAGAAGCAGGACTGCAGGAGGATCATAATCAACATGTTTTGCCTTGTCTCGGGATTCCAACACTGTATGGAAAACATTCATCCACGAGATAATTCTTCCCGTTCAGCTTGATGAAGGAGATATGTGACATCTTGTTGTAGATGGTAGATGCCTTGGTGTCCTCCATGATGTACCGGAAAATAGAATGAGGGGATAATACACTTTAAGAGAGAAACTGAGTGACGGAAAGATACACGTCACGTTGTAGAAGGGAGTGACGGAGAGATACACATCTCCCAAATATAGATGAGATGATACGTTTCTGACGCATCAACAATCTTCAAGCGAGTATTTCCTAATCACACATGGAGATGTGACCAGGAATTCTTTAAATAGATGCGGGCTGCTTGATTTGTACTTTTAGAAGGCCGTTGGAGAGGTTGAAGGAGTCCGCGCCTTTTGGTCAAGAATAAACCGTGTTTGCCCTCACTTGGCAAAAATCAGCCCGAAGGAAAGCTGTTTGGCGGCTGCTTGGCCGGTGGTGATGGGCCTCCGTGTGGTGGCAGGCTGCAGACGGCGCGGCTGCTGCCTGCGGCCTATTGCTACTGGCGGCGGCGCCTGCTGCTGCCCAGTGGTCGGCCGTTGCTTGGCGGCGGCGGCTTGCCCTGTTGGCTAGGGTTAGGGCCGGCTACGCTTCCCTTGGATCTTTTTGCTCTGGTACCATGTGAATAAGAAAGATAGGGTGCTGCAATACAGCGTGGGGAGAGGAGCAATGTGCCCTCTCCCTTTTATTAATAAGAGAACTTGGAGAAATTACATAGAGGTCCAGTAGTATATAGAAATTACAAAATATAATAAACCTGAATATGAATAAGATATATTAACAGGAGGCTTTACTATCACGATACATATGCGTAGGTTTAGAATCACATACTCTAAACTCCTTTGATAAACCTTGAACCCACATCAGCTCACATGTAGTATGAGCCATGGCTCAATACTCAGCTTCAACGCTAGATCCAAGTCAGAATACATTCATTCCATGATCATACACAGTCATGCATCCATTTGACCACACATTGCGGAGAACAACATATAAAATAGGGCACTTAATGGGCAGCAACGACATATTAGTTAGGGCACTTCGATTGTATATGGTCTAGCCTGAGTCACGACCTTGATTGAGTCCACCTGATTGGGGTGCATCTTACATGTCCGTTTTTTGATAAATAGACCCCCTAACTTCGACATGAAGAGACATCAAGAGACGTCAACATATGAAGACCTAAAACCAATGACGAACCAAGGGTTTCTCCTAGGGTTTTAAGCTTGTTTAGCTCCTATCCAAGCGACTTCTTCTAAGTTTAGCATTGAGTGTTCCAGCAATCAAGTTATTCTTTCTCTCTTTTGAAATCATACTTATGTAACTGCCCAACATCAATAATACAATCTTTGCCAATGGACGAAGGCTCGCACATTGGGAATTGGCCGAACCACTACAAATGTAGTTGTGTCTGCTTGCTTGCGGTGTCGTCAAAACTTCTTGTTCGTATTTGGTATTTGGTTGAAATTCGATATCATGCTTCCTCATCTCTGCAACAAGTTTGTTGTATCTCTCGCCATTCTCATCCGCAACACTTCTGAACCATTTTCAACAATCAACAAGTTCTTTCCTTACCTTGTTGCCATTGATTTTTATCCTGCACTTGTTGTGTCCTTTCTAAAAATAGGTTGGCTGCTAAAAGAAATCTGATCGAAGAATCCACTGGGAATGAATGGGAAGATAGAAAAATTAGGAGAAGAAAGGATTTTTGGTTAGACGCATGGAATTAGCTAAACATTTTATTCGAACAAATGTAGAACCAGAGCGGATGGTTTTGTGTCTATTACCAGTTCTTTCCCCCCTGTCATGTGGAATTTTTGAATAGAAGATTGAATTATCGAAAGATTAGAAACAAGAACACATTTAGGACTATGACAAGATTTACTCTCATTTGTGATGCTTGCTATTACAGACTTTGCATAAGAATTGTAAATAGTTGGTCCTCTCTCCCCTTAAATTTTCTACCATCCGGTTATTATTGTTCTCCATCCAGCTATTATTGTTCTGTAGAATAGAATGTTCTTATTCAAGAAGATAGTATCAACATTCTGTTCTTTTGTGGGACGGAATGTGTTGGTTCATTACTTTGGAGTCAGCTGCGCTTGTAGGTAGTCTTCCAAGTCCAAGCTCCCATAACTTTGCATATTGGCTGATTGAGTACATAGCCTTTTTTTCCCTGTCAATCTACATTGTGACTGCTTATGATTTGATATTGTTGCAGAAATGGGGAACATTCACTGCCTAGCTCTTTTGTTTATCTATTAGTTCCAGGTGAACTTTCAGCACTATGTATATAATATATTTTGTGCTTTACTAACTTTCATAATAAATCTTAAGTGCCACAACAGGACTATTCAGCAATATCAGTCCCCTGTATTTTGTGAACACAAAGAGGCGTTTCTCCAAAATGGGTCTAGCTTCCCATATTGCCAAGATTCACAGTGAGGTAAGACCATACTTTTCCCTACCATGCGATTATTTCTTTCTCAAGACTGATCCATTGTGGCATGCTGTAATTATAACATGATACATATCTATTCCTGATGTGCTTTACTGCATTATTTAGGACTTGATCCTGGAGCAGTTAACATGTGTATCTTTTCTTAAGTAGGGGTAGTAAATGCATCATTTAAAGCATTGAGAGGTTGTTGATTTCTCGTGAAATCCATATTTGTTGGGCTACCTAATTGGTGACTGTCTATAGGCATCAGTTCAGAAGAATGCACTGGTACTGAAGCATTACATAGAGGAGCTGTACTGGGGCTCCGGGAAGCAAGTGATGATTCTTGGGCATAGTAAGGGAGGCGTTGACACTGCAGCAGCATTATCCCTTTACTGGTCTGAGCTGAAGGGAAAGGTTGCTGGATTGGTGCTGGTTCAGAGTCCTTATGGCGGAACACCTATGGCTTCGGATCTCCTCCGTGAAGGTCAAATTGCTGACAAGGAGGCCAGGAGGATAGCAGAATTGATAGTGTGCAAGTTGATTAAGGTAAACTGATAACTAAATATGTTCTCATATACGTGATCTTACTTCAATATGGAATACCATGTACGACTTCGGAGGAATCTGCCATCTGGAGCTAGGAGTTTGGCACTAGAAATTAAAAACTAGGCAAATAATGATGGTACAGGGTGCATCTGCAATGTCCTAACTGCGGTTGTAATTATAAACCAGATTTATTATTCCTTAAGACATAATTTTTGTGACAGTACATGTGTTCTGTGTGTGCCACATAGTGAAACAGCTTACATAGCATATAAATCTAAAAAGTGAGTCTAAAAGAAATCCCGAAAAACCATCACGTAATTCTGGTTGGTTCTCAAGTTCTTTCAGATTCCTCTACAATTAAGCCACTATTCATGGATGAAGAAAGTTTGGAGGATTATGTATTGCTGACTGGTTTGGTGTAGTCTGATTGTTTTTCTAAACTGTCATTTCCTAGTCAATTACTAATGTAAATAATAAAATCTGGTCAATTGTTCACCAGGGGCTCCAGTCTTTTCTCTTGTTGCATGACAAGTGAATGCCATGTGTTGGTTTTGATTGTTTATTTTATTTTAAATTATGATTTTTTGACTTATTACCTGTGTAACAAAAAAAAAGTGGCGACATGACACCACTAGGACATGCTAATGATTAAATTATTTATGATTCGTTATTTACTTTTTAATAATATATGTTGATGCCTGTGAACGTTATTATATCATTTTCTCATGATTATTTTCATCATAATTTATTTTGGATAAATATCTCTAGTCAAGATTCTGATGAGAATTTAAGATTTAAATCTATCATCTTGAGATTCTCACATAAATATGTTAATATATGTGTTGCTTTATTTATGTTATGTTATTTTCCATTATATCTGGACCTTTATGTAATTGTTACTTTTTTATAAATAGAAGGGTACACACATTGTGCAACCCTAAGCTCTCCAAATCTCATTGTATTTCTCATGGTATCAGAGCCCCTCTTTTTTTTCCATCGCTACAGTAATGCTATAGTAGCGCCACCGCTACAGTAACGCCGTCCATCCCTCCCCAGCCCTCCATCCACCTCTAATCCCCTAATAACCTCCATCCTTGTGGCCTAACCCACCACATGCCCCTCCGTCTAGCTCCGTTTCTCTTTCCAAAATCTCCGGACAGCCTCAGTAACTTTCCATTTCTGGCACGTTGACGGCGTAACGGGCTTCATCCTCTTTGTCTGCCTGCGCCTCATGGTGGAGTGACTGATCCTCCATGTTGGCGTAGGTTTTTTCTCTTCTCTGCTGCCCCTACGTGGTTTTTTTTTAAGATCCATGCGTGGATCTTCTACCTTCTACTACTAGTCCATGTGTTGGACTTCTGTCTCTGACTGCTGACTTCTACTACCTGTGCCTGACTGCTGCTGCCTGCCTGTAACTCTACGTCTGCATCTGTTTCTTCCTGATGGCGTCTACTCATGAAGATATGCGACGTCAGGTGACAACTGTGAAGCTGGATGGGCGAAACTACCAGCACTGGGTGTGCTCTATGCAGATATATGTTAAATCACAAGGAAAAATGTTGCACCTGACGCGAGATCCACCACCCGTGCCTCCTGCAACAGCCGATTCAAAGGATGTGAAAGCCTATGATGATTGGGTGAAGGACGACTCCACAGTCATGACATGGATTCTGAATAGTAGTGAGACCAAGATTAGTGTCACACTATTGTACCTGCAGACGACAAAGAAAATGTGGGATCAACTTGCCAACACATATTCACACAGTCAAAATCCAAAGAAGGTGTTTGCTATCAACAAGCAACTCAGTCGTCTGCGTTTCTCTGGTTTTGATTTGACAGATTATTTCTCTGCTTTCAAGGGATTGTGGGGGGAGTTGGAAGCCTACCATCCCTTGTCTACTGATCTGGCTACTATGCAACGACAACGACAGGAGTTGCAAGTAGTCCAGTTCCTCTGTGGCTTACCTGATTCCTATGCCGGGGTGGTGGATCAGATTCTCGCCAGTGATCCGCTGCCTACTCTTCAGACTGCCTTTCAGAGATTAAAGCGCTTGCCTGCATCGTCATCTGAGACTCCTACTGATACTGGGGATTCGACTGCTTTTGTTGCGATGTCTGGTCGTGGTCGTGGACGCGGTCGTTCATATGATGCTCGTCCTCCTCTTGGTACTGGAAGGGGGAGGAATTCTGCGGGTCGTGGAGCATCCTCTGGATCTACTACTGCTGCTGCTCGTCCTCAGACTGGCCAACGCTTCTGCAACTTCTGTGGCCGGTCCTGTGGCCGGTCTAATCATGTTGAAGACAAGTGCTGGGAAAAGTATGGTAAACCTACATGGGCTAATGCGGCCAGTGACACTACTGCTACTTCAGAGACACCTACCCAGCCTGTTCTGTCTGATAACTCGGGTACTGCCACTGCGGATTACATTCGTGCTGAGGTGGAGCACCTACTACGTGAGCGTACTGGCTCCTCTTCTACTGCCACTACAAGTGAAGCCCATGCTGCGACCTACTCGGGTTGTGATACTGTCTTCCTCAGTACTCCATCTTCTAGTGCTGGTAATACAAAATGGGTTATCGATTCGAGCGCATCGTCTCACATTTTTGGAAATCGAGCTTTATTTAGAAATTTATCTAGACCAGCTACTGCTTCTTCTGTCATGCTTGCTGATGGTTCTAAGTCTGCAGTTTTTGGGGTTGGAGACATTGTATCTAAGTTTCTTCTGAAGTCGGCTTTATATGTGCCTCGTTTTCCGCTGAATTTATTATTTGTTAGCAAAATCTTACGCAGCCTGCAATGTAGCCTGACCTTTATACCTGGTTCGTGTGTTTTTCAGGACCTTCACACGAGGACGAAGATTGGTGGGGGGCATGAAGGATCTGATGGCCTCTTTTATCTGGATGATCTGCCAAGACTGGACAAGGTTGCATTGGCTTCTACTTTATCGGCATTATCTGCATCAGTCTCTGCATTACAATGGCACTAACGTCTTGGACACCCTTCTTCTGAAAAACTAAGACATGTTATTTCTAGTGTTGGCACTCATAAGTTTCAGTGTGAATCATGTCAGTTAGGGAAACATACTAGGGTTGTTTACCCTAAACATCCTCAGAGTAGTAGCAAAAACATTTTTGATCTTGTTCGTGCTGATGTATGGGGTCCTTGTAATGTGCCTAATTTGTCTAGCTACAAATACTTTTTACTGTTTATTGATGATTTCTCTCGGACCACTTGGTTATTTCTGTTGAAAAGTAGGTCTGAAGTGCTGTCTACTATTAAATTCTTTTTTGCTGAGGTGAAAACACAATATGCTCTGCATGTTAAAGTTTTTCGTACTGATAATGCACTTGAGTTTGTCCAAAAAGATGTTGCAATGTTTTGTCGTTGTGTTGGCACTTTACATCAAACTTCTTGTGCATATACACCACAGCAAAATGGAGTAGCTGAGAGGAAAAATAGACATTTGTTAGAAGTTGCTAGAACTATTATGATGCACTATCATGTACCCAGATTGTTCTGGCCTGAAGCAATATTGACTGCCTATTTCTTAATTAATCGAATGCCTTCCTCTGTGATTGGAAATAAAGTACCTGTCCAAATTCTACAACATGATGCACCCTTATTTACTGTACCTCCTCGGATTTTTGGCTGTACGTGTTTTGTGAGATTGGTTGGTCCTACTCATGATAAATTATCTCCCCGTGCTGAGAAATGTATTTTCTTAGGGTATTCTCGTACACAAAAAGGATATAGATGCTATAGTCCTACTGCAAAGAAATGGTTTATCAATAGTGATGTTGTCTTCTTTGAGAATACCCCATACTACTCATCTAGTGGAGATAGTCTGGAGCCTGATATTATTGCTTCCCCTCTGCCTATTACTACTGAATGTGTCTTGAGAATTCTGATAAAATGCCACCTAAGAATACGACACCACCTCTTATTGTTTATCAGCGCAGGAACAAGCCTCCACCCGAACAAGTTCCCCCCACTCAACACCAATCTCCTCCTCAAGAAGGTCCTGCCACACCTGAGGTAATTTCTGACCTGGATATACCTATTGCTCTTAGAAAGGGAACTCGTTCCTGCACTTCTCATAACATTGCTAACCATGTATCTATTGTAGATCTGAGTATTCATGCTAGCAATTTTGTCTCTACTTTATCTGCTGTCACTATTCCGAAAAATACTCATGATGTCTTGCAAAGTACAGCCTGGACTTCTGCTATGCAAGAAGAGATGCATGCTCTTACTGACATACAAACTTGGGAGTTGGTGGATCCACCTTCTCAATGTAAGCCTGTAGGTTGCAGATGGGTATATGCTGTTAAATATCAACCTGATGGCACTATAGAACGGCTGAAGGCACGCTTGGTTGCAAAAGGGTATACACAGACTTATGGTATTGATTACTTTGAAACTTTTTCTCCTGTTGCCTGCCTTAATTCAGTCAGAATTCTTCTTTCTGTTGCTATTAATCTGGACTGGCCTCTGCTGCAATTAGATGTTAAGAATGCTTTCTGTATGGTGATCTGCAAGAGGAAGTGTATATGGAGCACCCCCTGGATTTGTTGCTCAGGGGGAGTCACACAAAGTCTGCAGGTTGAAGAAGTCTATTTATGGGCTCAAACAGAGCCCTCATGCCTGGTTCGATAAATTAAGCAAAATTCTGATTGCTTTTTCTGAGATCTCAAGTGGATCATTCTGTTTTTACTAAGAAGACCTCTATTGGCATTGTAATTCTTATTGTCTATGTGGATGATATTGTTCTTTCTGGCAGTGACTCGTGCTATTCAGGATACTAAAGCCCATCTCTGCAAGCACTTTGCTACTAAAGACTTGGGTAAACTGCGGTATTTTCTGGGCATAGAGGTATCCAGAACCTCTAATGCACTAGTGTTGTCTCAGAGGAAATATGTTTTAGATCTTTTACAAGAAACTGGTATGCTTGAAGCTAGACCTTCTGACACTCCTCTAGATCCCAATGTCAATTGGGATGATGATTCGTCTCCATCTTTTGCTGATAATAAAAAGTATAGGAGATTGATTGGTAAAATGATATACTTAACTGTGACTAGAGCTGACATATCTACTTCTGTGAAACTTCTTAGCAGGTACCTAGATAAACCCAGACAGTGCCACTGGGATGCACTATGTCATATTCTGTGATATCTAAAAAAGTCTCCTGGCAAGGGACTTCATTACAGGAAAAATAGGCACTTCTCTCTAGAAGGGTATTCTGATTCTGATTATGCAGGGAGTCAGATTGACAGGAAATCCACTTCTGGCTATTGTACCTATGTTGGAGGCAATCTAGTCACATGGAGATCCAAGAAACAAAATGTGGTTGCCAGATCTAGTGCTGAAGCTGAATATAGGGCTATGGCCCATGTTAGAGAGTCGGTTTATTATTGTTATTAGTTTCTTTGTTATATGGGCCTAAGTGTCTTGGCCCATTAGGGTTTAATTGTGTCTTATACGCTTCCCTGTTCTCCTATATATAGGAGCAGGGTTTCTCCTATCTAATACAACAACTAGACGTCTTTTACTTTCTAAGATGGTATCAGAGCAGAGATCCGAAACCCTAGCCGTCAAGTAAAAAGAAACAAAGAGAGAGCAGTAGCCGGCGGGCGGCCCCTTCTTCATTCTTGGCCGCCCGCATGCCTTGTCCACTCATCAATCCATGGCATCTGCTGCTCCTTCCTCCCCTTCTTTTTCTGCTGTTGACGCTCCTCCTATTGTTTCTACGTGACTGGAGATTGTTGCCCCATGCTTCTCTATATCATTTCTTTCATTTTCTGCTGCTCCGGTCGCCCTTTCCTTCAGATCTGGCGTACTGCTACAGTACATTACTGTAGCACTGCGGGATTTTAGGAGCTTCCAGTCCTCTCCTTCATGGTTTCTGCCAGCCTCCAGTGCCTCCCTTCTCTTCCTCAACGCCTTAGCGACTTATAGGATAGGGAGAAGTCTTCCACATGCCTTGGAGAAGAAGTTATTGCATCTTTTTTTGGCCGTTTGTACAGGTTTGTCCCTGCTCTTGATCTTCGGCTCGATTACGGCCTACCAAGGTGTTGCCTCTCCTTAGGACCTACTCCATTTAGGTCATCTATGTCTTGAGCATCTCCTACCTTAGCTGTCAAACCATCAAATCTCTATGGAATGAGCTGGAGTTTGATCTTCTAACCTCTATGCTGCCGCTGGTACTGTAGCAGCGTGTACTGCTGCACATTTTTTGAAGTTTTGACGTTTTCCTTGCTGAGGTGCTCTTCTTTTCTGCTATTGGTTTGGAATAGTTTGGCCTTTAAGCCCTTTACTGCTGCCGCAATGGCGTTGCTGTGTTTTTCTTTTTTTGCTGCTGCTACAAATACCATTTATTTGTCGCTGCTACTGCTCGAATGCTATTGCTGCTAAGACGGATAATCCGCACACCATGGTCCACATTTTGATTATGTGAGGTTTTACACCACTTGCAACTCTTTTGTTTGATTTCCTAAATCCAGTGGAACTTGTGTTTGTCCACCCCAACCGTTGATCTTCTCCGTGGTTGGTGTGAGGGGGAGAAATGGAGGAGAGATGAAGAAAGAAGAAGAAGAATTCAGTTATGCTGCTACATGGATCTTCATGCCACTTATACTACTGATATATGGATCCTTTTGTTACTATATGGTGTTCATTTTGCTTCTATGTGGATCCGTCTATTGTTATGTGGCTTGTTCATGATTGTGTTGCCGTTATATGAAATTTTCTGCTGCTATTATTGATTATTCATCATCTACCTCGAACGCTGCTATGAAGTTACATATTTGGACGTCATTGATACTACTTGTGCTATGATTAGCACATTTTACCTGTTGCTTTGTGCTTTTGCACTATCTGTTTTCCGTGCTCTATTTTGCACGTTGACTTTCTACTGTGGACCATCACTCTCTGGAATCTGTGAACCAGCACTCTCTGGACTTTGACGCCCACTACTGTGATGAATATTTTATGAAGAGGGAAGATGATATAGACTTTTATTGTGACTTTACATGGAGCTTCGTCTACATTGCATACTGGAGTTATTTATTTGCTTGCTACTTTGTACACTGGTCTTCTATCTGCCTACGTCGTCGACTTACTGCTTCTGTGTGCCAGCACTTTCTGGCTCGTCCGTGCTTTGTTTCGCACGTTGACCCGTCCGTACTTTATTTGTACGTTGACTACTACTGCTACTGTGATCCAGCACTCTCTGGGCTCTGCTACTCTGCCACTGTGACCCAACACTCTCTGGCTACTACGACGACGATTTTGATGAAGACCTTGGTGCCTATCAGCTATTCTATCCTTTGCTCCAAATGATTGTGATGCTGCTTATTTCTTCTCCAGATGATCGAGAAGCTTCTGCGACTTACCTGCTTGCTTTGAGTATCTACTTGAGGGGGAGTGTTTGAGTGCTTTAATGTAATATTGAGGGGGAGAAATTTCTTGTATGGGCTTGGTTTATCCTTTTATTTCTTTCTCTTTGTTTTTTAGTCTGACTCTCTGTTTGCAAGCTGATTTGGGATTCTCCCAACTTCAGCTTGAGGGGGAGTGTTAGAGAGTCTGTTTATTATTGTTATTAGTTTCTTTGTTATATGGGCCTAAGTGTCTTGGCCCATTAGGGTTTAATTGTGTCTTGTACGCTTTCCTGTTCTCCTATATATAGGAGCAGGGTTTCTCCTATCTAATATAACAACTAGACGTCTTTTACTTTCTAAGAGCCCATATTGCTTGTGAGCTGCTTTGGGTACACTCTCTTCTTAAAGACTTCGGTATTGAGTCTTCTTCTGCTATACCCATGCACTGTGATAATAAAGCTGCTATCTTTATTGCCAACAATCCTGTCTATCATGAGTGCACCAAGCATATCGAGGTCGACTGTCATTTTATTCGGGAATCTATTCTTACTGGCAAGATCTGCACACCTTTTACTCGATCTGAAGACCAAGTTGTTGATATCTTCAACAAACTGCTGCCTAAGAAGCATTTCAGCGCTTTGATGGACAAGTTGGGCATGATTGACATCTATGTTCCAACTTGAGGGGGAGTGTTAATATATGTGTTGCTTTATTTATGTTATGTTATTTTCCATTATATCTGGACCTTTCTATAATTGTTACTTTTCTATAAATAGAAGGGTGCACACATTGTGCAACCCTAAGCTCTCCAAATCTCATTGTATTTCTCAAAATCCTTTTAAAATGTTTGTCATTATGATCACATATATTTTTATATAGTTTGATATATTTATATTGTCTCTGTCTCTCCTTGCATGTATTTGCATTTAGTATTGGTAATTTGGATATATCAATTGTATTTGTATCTATTATGTCATAATCACATCATTTCTTAAGAGATCATTGAAAAGAAAAAATAATCCTTGTATGCTAATCTACATTATATGAAAGCCTGTGGCAGGTTCTCTGCAATTTTTTCCCTCTATTTTTCCGAATTACAAAATAATCCTTGTATACTAATCTACATTATATGAAAGAGTGTGAGAGGTATCACATGCAATTTTTTGTTGTCATTAGTCTTTTATTCTATTAAGGCACCCGTGTGAAAACATTGAAGTGTTTCGATTTAATTTTTTTCTTTTAGTTTTTAAAATTATACATTAATCCTTGTGTATACTAATAAAGCTATGAGAAAGGCCACAGGAGGAACTGGTTGCAATTTTTGCCTTTAATTTATTAAATGACAGATTGGCCATCTTATGGTATATAAAATGTCATTGGAAGGGTTGCATATAATTTTGACCTTCTGTTTTTCAAAATACTAATTAGGTGTATCCTAATAAGGTTGTATGTACTGCCGTAGTGGGAGCTGACTTGTACCAGTCTCCACAGTCGGACCATGTTTTTATAGTTTCTAGGGTTAAAGAGTGGCGCAACAAAGTTAGATGAGGTGGATGATGTAGTCACTCTAACATGACCTGAGAAGGACCTGTACGTTGGCGTTGCCAATGGAAAGCGGTTATCGTTACTTTTATGCCTTGCTTCTCTTTTTAGTGATCCTCTTCTTCTTCCTTAGCATTATGTGTGGTACAAAGCCAATCGAAATAAGTTTCAACATGTCTTTTTCTTCCATGTTGCCGTACAATGTAATCGCCTATTAACTCTGATTTTGTCTTTTCTCTCTCTTTATCTTGATAAGGTAATAAAACACCGCCTTTACAGTCTTCAAAGTAATCTGATATTCTCAAACATTTGTAATGTATGAGGGATACACCTAGATGAAAAATATGAAAGGTAAGAGAAGGATGGAAGGCTTTTATAGAAGTGCTCTTTTAGTGTTTGAAAAGTGTATACTTTTCTAAATGAGGCATGTTGACATGCATCGAGGTGTTTTAGAAATTTTTGGTATATGAAACCCATTATATATCAAAGGTGCTTTGTTTTTAACCATATGTGCTTCCTAGGTGTTTTACTCTAAACTCTCCTCTTCCTCTACATATTGATCAACATTTACATGTTAACACAATGGATTCACTTCCCACTTGTAATTTGTTAACATGGCATCAATACACTTGTGAAAGCTTGACCTTGGAGAGAAACTACTGCATTCTTCATAGTTGTTGGCCATCTGGAAGTATGTCTTGCCTGTGTGTGTTGAAACTTGAAACTTTTCACTTACGAATGACACTAAACGTTCTATTGCTCTAAGTTTTTATCGATAAATGCTTTTTTTAAAGACGATTAGAGGATTTGTCTTCCCTTTTAATGAATCTTCTCTCTTCTTTAGACTTGGTCTTTCTTGTTCAATCCCCAATTCCCCGTATCTTCATCCTCCAAACTAGTATAAAGGGGATACCCAACCTTCTCTTCTTATGTTTAGGACACGAGCCACATCTGGATATGAAAATTAAAATCCTCTTGCAAATTCTAGCAAGAAAAGTACAAGGACTCTTGTAAGAATTCATGCGAAATCACTATGCCAAAGTTAGGGAGCTTACGCTAGAAGTAGGACTCTCATTGGAAACTTAGCTATGTGGGAGTTGGGGAGAGATATGAGGAGTGATAAGGGTTAAGTGTAGGGTTGGGTGGCAGGTAATGCTAGGTAGTGGGCCATTGCAAAAAAGGTAGGTTATTTGCATATATATGATTAAGTGGTGACGAGGGCTATTAGCATACTAGGAGGCTGATTTTTCTTATAGGAAAAGCAATGGCACTCTACTAAAAGCCGTCCTTTCTGGCTTCTTAAGTGCTTAGGATGCTTTAACTCCTTGGGCCACTCAAAATGGCTTCTATGTGTAAAGCTCGGTAGAGAATCGAACAAGAACATGGAACCAAAGTGTAATGAACCTACCAATCAGTTTGGTTATGTTTGACTTTGTCAGGTGAATGATATTGGTTCATACAAGAAATTTTCAATCCATTATACATCTCAACTTGGTTTGAGGGTATGATCTTAACAGACCAAACTGAACAAAATTTATATGCAAGAGCACTATGCACAAAGTTAGGAAGCTTAAGCTAGAAGTAGGACTCTCATGGGAAACTTAGCTATGTGGGAGTTGGGGAGACATATGAGGAGGGATAAGGGTTGAGTATAGGGTTGGGTGGTAGGTAATGCTAGGTATTGGGCTTTGTGACAAAAAAGGTAGGTTATTTGCATATATATGATTAAGTGGTGACGAGGGCTATTATCATACTAGGAGGCCGATTTTGCTTATAGGAAAAGCAATGACACTCTACTAAATGCCATTCTTGGTGGCTGCTTAAATGCTTAGGATGCTTTAAATCCTTGGGCCACTCAATATGGCCTCTATATGTAAAGTTCGGTAGAGAATCGAACAAGAGCATGGAACCAAAGTTTAATAAACCTACCAATCAGTTTGGTAATGTTCGTCTTTGTCATGTGAATGATTTTGGTTCGATACGAGAAATTTTCAAACCATTACATCCCAGCTTGGTTTATAGTGTATTTATTTATTGATATAACTCTTCACTTTTTTTTGTCGGAACATATAAATGTACAAGTAGGATAGAGTAATATTAAAGTACAAGGAAAGATGTTTAGTCCTACATGGGCTGCAACTATTTAATCCTATCCAAGAGACATTATGTATGCATTAGCATTGTACTTTAATATAGCAAATAACAATTTTAATACCTTGCTTTTGACATTAACATGTATACAATATTAGGTAAGGATGGTTTACTTTTCTAGATGCATAATACCGTGTTGTTCTCAAGTGTATATCAAGCAATTATGTATGCATTAGTGTTGCACTAAGTGTAATCTAGCAGTTAAAAATTCTGAGCTTTTGATATTACAATTTATAGTTTTAGATTACCTTTGAGATGCATAATACTGTGTTTTGATTTTTCTAATCGTCGTTTGTAAGTTTTTTCTTTTAACTATAGTTGGGCTGTTTTAGATGGTCAAATGGATTGGTATGAAATGTTTAGCATCTTCATAAACAGCTTTGTGGATTCTATGAAATAATTTTATCCAAATTAAACTACAGAATAATGTTTTGCTTTGGTCTGGTTATAGGATAGCTAGCTTCCAGTTCAGATAGTTTTCGTAAAACTAAATTGATCACTTGGCTTGCTGTCTTCGTGGTAAAATGAACCAAATCAAACAGTGCCCAACCCTATCTACATGCCTGCTGGTTGGTATCGATTACTAGCTTTTTGGCCCCCCTTGGCCACTTAATCGAGCAACAAAAAGGTCCAAAGTTTTTTCGCTTACCGTCTCTTTTAAGTAATAGTCTGCATATGGCAAAATGCTGTGAGAAATCAGTCTTATGATATGACAACGTAGAATGCTACCTCCAGATTTCCTGCATCTCTGATAGAGAAAAATCTTCCCGATCGGCCCCCATCAAACTATATTAGATATTCAGTACTTGTCATACAGATTTTTAATTCCGATTGTTTTTCTTTTCTGGTCTCTGTGCTCTTCTATATAGGTGATTAGTGGCCCTTTTATGCCTGAAATAGTTTCTCAGTTGTTTCTATAGTGTTTTCTTGTTTTATTAATGCCTGTTTTGTTTCTCTTGCTGCTTGTTATATTACTTTTGTTTTCCTTATTATGTATTTTGGTGTCTAAATTGATTTACTATTTCAACATATATTTGTAATATAGAAAAGGAGGAATTCATGCTCCACTATGTGAAAGCTACGCTAGGAGCTTGAGAAGCATGGAAACCCAAGTTACACAACGATTAACTAAAAGTTGATACAATGGTAGAGAACTATGAAAATAGGAAAAGAAAGTAAATGAAGTAAGGCATATGTGTCAACAGTACACCCATTCTCCTTAAGGCGGAGCATAGATATCTATCATGCCCAACTTGTTGCAAAGCTCCCTACTCCCAGCTTCTTTTGTGAGAGGCTTTGTGTATATGTCTTCTGTCTGGTTTCGAGTCTTAAGAAGAGTAACGATCTTCACACATAAAATAACATCTCTTATGACTCCCGATGGTGGAAGTCCACCAAAATGTGTCTGCTGTGCTCCTACAAGATAGGGTCGTTGGCAATGAAAGTGGATGCATGATTGTCATAATACATAGGTATAGGAGACAAATCTAGGGTCCAATATCCGCATGAAGTGTTTCGATCTACAATAACTCACATGCATATGTTCCATGGATAAATAAATCTCTTAACTAAGTGATTATGGAGGCAGAGGAACTTGACTTATATTATGAACTGGGTACCTCTATTTGTATACAATTGGTTGGTGGCCAACAACCCATTTACACAATATGGAACTAATCTCATATATATACAGGATGGGAAATAAGGATTAGCAAATAATACATAAATAACTTCTTATTAATTTAACACACTCCCTCAAGTTGGTACACTTATATCATGGCTACCAAGCTTGTTACATAGAAAGTTAGAAACTTTGACCTGATACCCATTAATGGACTCGGCAAAAAAAATCTGCCGCGTAGTCTTCCAATTGAACAAGGACAAGTTTGACTTGTTGATATTGAATTTTTCACCAATGAAATGACAATCAACCTAAATGTGTTATGTTCTCCCATGAAATACTGGATTCAAAGCAAAGTGGAAATCCACTGACTATTGTTGTGTAGCTTCCATTGCTTCTAACAGATTATATCCAAGTTCTTTCAAAATATTCTTGATTCATAAGAGATCACTGGTGGCATGGGCCATGGCTCGATACTCTGGCTTTGTACTGGTGCTAGTCACAACCGTTTGCTTTTTTCTTTTCCAGGACACATCATTGCCTTCCACAAATACATGCCATATGAGGCAGATGGACGATTAATGACACAACTTGCCCAATCAACACTAGAGAAAGCATAATCTTTCAGATGTCTGTGATTAAAGTATAATATTCCATTTCTTGGACTCCTAATTGAGATGTTGACGAATCCGGATGACAACTCCATGTGTCCAATACATGGTTTGTGCATGAATTGACGAACCACACTGGTGGCAAAAGATGTGTGGACGAGTTTTCCCCTAGCATGACTGTGAGATAATCGAGTTTTCCCACTATCCTTTTGTATCTCCTCTGTTCTTCAAGTAGCTCCCTGACCCTTATAAAGCTGGACTATTGGGTTCGTTGGAGTATCTACATGCTTTTCCTCTAGCATGCCTCTTTGTTAAAAAAGATCAAGTGTGTACTTCTGTTGTGGGATGACAATTCCATCTGGGGATTTATCAACCCCAATACCAAGAAAGTATTCTAGTTGTCCCAAATCCTTAGTTTGGAATTTGTTTAAAAAAAAATGCTGGAGCTGAAGAAATCCCTACTAACCGTTTCTTGTGATGACAAATATCATCAACATAGGCAGTAAGAAGAATGACTCCCGAGGGCCCTTATTTGTAGATGACACAATGATCAAGTGTAGAGCATAGACCCAAACTCTACAATTGCATGACTGAACTTGCCAAACCAAGCTCTTGTAGACTGTTCAAAACCATAGAGGGATTTGTGGAGCCTGTAGACAAGTCGAGACTCCTTGCGAGAAATGAACCCCAGAGGTTGCTCAATGTAAAGGTCTTCTGATAAATCACGTCAAGGAAAGCGTTTTGATATCCAATTGGATATAGCGTTGCCATTGGGAGTATGAACAAGGCTCCATGTATGATTCTGGCGAAAAGCTATCATCTCATCTTCCATATCCTGTCACCATCTTGGATGGCTCACAGCAACAAATGTAGAACTAGTTATGGCAATGTCAGATAAAGAAAGGCTATATATGATAAAGATAAAGAATCATATGAGACAAGCCACGCAGCTGTTGGCGCAACTGGTTAAGGGGGCACTCTCCAACTGTAGTTCGAATCCCTCCGGGCGTTGATCAGGCGCAAAAAAAACTGGCTGATGGCTGCTCTAACCAGGCAATGGCTGCAATGACATAACACCCTATCAGTGTGGCGTGGGGGTGAGTGGCCACTACACGTCTGATCCTAGGGTTTAACCTTCTAGGGTGAGTCCATTAGTGGCTGCCCAGGAGGGGTTCCTTGTCATAAAAAAATCATACGAGACAAATTTATAAATATGATGAAATGTACATGGCCATTTTTCTTTTTAGAGCGTAGTAGGTAGATTAAGAGAATTGTCCATCTCGGTGGGGCCTTGAGTTGAGACTGAGTGGTGATTTGAGGAAGGTTGATACCTGCCTTGCCTTCTTCTTGGTCCATAGTAATTGCCTACCCGCGGAGTGTATAGACTTGTGTGATGCGAAGTTTCATAGGCACAATAGGTAAAGAAGACACTAATGAAGTGGGGGCCTCCTGAGTAGAGAACACCTCTTAACCAGACATAGAGAGTTCAATAATCATAGGATTTAGGAGAGACTCCTCAAATTTTTCTAAGATTATTCTTATTTGGTAATATACTAATATCTTGTTTAAGAGGTTAATTGCCTACCTTAAATGGAGCAGTTTGAGATTCTTCAACAATGCAGTATTTGTTAAAGAAGGTGAAATCCAAGGACACAGGAAAATTTCAGTTAACAGGGACTATAACATCTGTACCATGGTGCAGGATTTTGCATGTTAAGTGCGTAAAAAGGAAAAAAGATGAGACAAAAAAGCACGAGCCTGAAAAATTTAGTGCAAGTTCTATTGGTTGTTTTGGTTCATGCAATCTCAGGATCCACTTTTTCATTTTTTATGATTGTGAAACAAACAAATCTATGAAGTGCCTCTACCCGGATATATATATTATATAAAATAGTTCTAATCTAGGGGAAATTTCTCAGCAAGAGTGATCTTTTTTTAATGAACCTCTGTCTCCAAATTAATAAAGTATGACGTTATTATTGACCTCTTCTGAAGTTAGAAAATTTCATATCTAGAAGTGTTAGTATGTGTGGTGCAAGAATTTCCCTAATTTGAAATCTGCAACCACGTCCATGCTACTTGAGTAGGTTAGACTCTTCATTCTCTGACAGTTTAATTGTCCTCAGGGTGACATGACGTCCCTTCAAGATCTCACATATGAGAAGCGGAAGGATTTCATCATGAAGCACCGTCTCCCTACCGAGGAAATCCCATTGGTGTCCTTCCACACGGAAGTGGGAATTACTCCAGGAGTTTTTGCAACAATGTCACACATAGCACATGCAGAATTCCCTCGGCTCCCAATTCCTGGTTTTAACAATGGACCTGACGAAGAAACCAATGTCAAGGTCCCTGTGATCATCCCTCTTTCAGGTACGTTGGCGTTGGACGCCTTGCACTTATGGCTAAGGTATGGTGAGAAGAGTGACGGCCTTGTTACAAGAAGGGATGCCGAGGTCCCTGGTTCAGTTGTGGTGAGGCTAGGACGCAAGCTGGACCATGCGTGGATGGTATATTCCCCTATGAGCAATAATGATGTTGAGGCAGATTCTTCCCAGATGTGTGAAGCATTGCTGACATTACTGGTAGAGTTGTGGAGAAAGACGAAAGGTATGTGAGGAATCCACTGAATGGTAAAGAGTTCTCCTTCCATTTTACAGGCAGCAATTCTAAAAATGAGATGTAATTGTGATACAGAGCCTCAGTTGCTTTGCTGATTGCCTAAGAAACCATGCAGTAAACTGTACATAGATGGTAACACTGCCAACTTTTTGTATTGGAGACAAACCCGAAATGAGCCTTGTAAAGGTTAATGATGCGTTTTTCCCTTGTTGAAAATATATGTTTGCATTATTTATATAACGGACTCAAGAGTTCAGAGTTCCATGTTTGTAAAATACTCATAGATCAATGCATTGCATGCAAGTTTGGTGCATCAACATTCTATAGTGGTTTTCAGTAACTTGGAAAGCTGGAATTTCTTTGGTTGTGCTCTTTACATCAAAATGGTAATACTGGAAATATAATAATCGAATATGTTGTCAGGTGTACTGCGTTGCATGCTCACTCTGAAATTCTGCATTATGGTGGAAGAAGCCTCACGTAGATCTCAATACAATTAAGAGTTTTTTTTTTGCTAGCTCGTAGTGGCTCAGTATCTCTTCAATTTTCAGATTCAAGTCTGGCACTCTTCTGTGATTCTATTCTTTTAATGCGGGTTTATTCTTATTGCTGAACTATCATTCTTGTGTACTTGGTCACGTAGCAGAGCTCACCTATAAACCTTCTTCTGCAGTAGTGAGGGGGAGGATACTTGTATTCTTGCTTGCAGATGGATGGGGTATGTTTGAGCAGACTGTACCCATGATATTAATGTAGAAAGAGTTGTTTGGGTACCTATGCTTTAATTAATATCTACATCGATGATGCAACGTATGCCACATGGAATGAAGGAATTTATCGTGCCCATAAGAAAATAGTGGCTCTGAGACAGTGATTTGTTCTTCGGAAAACCATGTCATGCCATCCCCCCTGTGGCGTCTGCCCATGATGGTAGTGTACTGCTGGGTGTAAAATTTGTTGTTGTGCTCTTGTTCATCATCCTGGTTATGTCCATAACAAGGAGGTGAGGAGGCAAATCCAATTCTTACAGATTGTTTGAAGAACCAGGTGACAGATAGTAAGTGGCTTCCTTATCTCTGGGTCTAGAGAAATGAAGCCAGTAATACTAACGAAAATGTCAGAAAACCAGTCAAACAGGAATGCATATTACATCTTGGGCAACATTCTCTGGACGGTAAGAGAGAACAGCAAGTGATAACTAATGGATCCCGTTTATGGTTTTCTGGTCATGCTCTTCTTGATATGTGTGGGACTTCGACTTTGTTCCGTATATATTCTAATAACCTAGTTGGTTGTAGGTTTATGTTCACCGAAGCAGTGGCTGTTATTTAATATTAAAATCATAGTCATGATCGTGTAGCTGTTAATACGATGGATACCCTATCTAGGAGATAGCCTTTGATCATGTTGAATATGTAACTTTTGTCAGCTTGGTGTGCCTTAATATTCGTTTATCGACGTTGATCATGTTTTCGTCATGATTATGGAATCTCTATCGTTGTGTGGTGAATGAGATTCTTTCGTGTTGTACTGTACTAGTTAAGCACGTAGGGCTCGTCTTTATAAAGATTGTTTGTTTATTCTTTTAAGTTTACAGACTTTTGCGAATAGGGAATTTTTGACTACTATAAACTGGACAAGTGTTTGTTGTGGTTGGCTATATATAGTATAGTAAACCCGAGTGAGTGGAACACATAGTTTGAATGTTATGTTTTATGGTCGACGGAGGTGTGTCATCACTATCTACATGATTGCTTTGGTCTTGTCATTTAGAAATCTCAGTTGTATGCGGAAGGAGAGGTGAACAAGTAACCTACTTGGCTATTCTAATTACTATTGATGGTTTAGTGTTAGTTTTCATTTGTCATGGCCCCTCATAATGATTCTTTGGACTATGTTGTGGGGAATGTTCCTTCTCCTTTTCCAAATGAAGTTTGGGGGTTTGGGGTCAGCTTTCTTTTGTGATGATCTTACACAATGATGATTTGGATTATGTTATGAGATATGCTCCTTTTCTTTCTCTAAATGAAGTATATATTATATCTTAAGTCTTGGTTCTGTCATTGTCGGTTGCTTATTGACAACCTTATTATTGGGACATCATGCTACTTATGCTTTATATTGTCATCATATATGTGTATTTATTCATATCTTCACTTGTTCTTGAGAACTGTACTGGTGTTCTAATAGACATGGATGCTTGTGTTGATTTTTTTGTCTTTGTTATTTAAAATATATAAAAATGTTATGAATCTAGGTTGACACAAACTTTTGAAGATTGATAGGTCATGCACAAGTGTAGATCCTTGTTGAACCTTTACTTGGCTTGCATGATGCAGTACAACTAAACAATGCACTTTCCTTTTTGTAGGTGCATCATGTATAATATTTGTGAGGCTCATCTTGTCTCTTTGTCAATTTCTTTGTTAGCTGCAAGAGGGTTCAACACGTGATGTACATGCACCTAATGTCAAAGATGTACATGAGTAGTTTTTTTGGGAGTATAATCTAGGTATCTAGCTGTGTTTGGGTGTCATGCAGTTTGACGTGTTTGATTGAGTGAACATAAGTAAAAAATGAAGATTATGGACATCGTATCTTTCTTCTGATTGTGGTGCTGAGTTCAAACCCACTATAGGATTGCACCACATGCTTATAGTGACTTGGAAGTCATACAAATAGGTTTCTAACATGAAAAATAGAAAAGCATAACCAAATAATTAAATAGATAGGTAAGTCATATTGTTCTTGGTTGAAAGAGTGAGACACCTAGATGATATAACTTTTCATGGAAATTATATATAGAGCTAAATCTCGATTTCAACCTTCAACACTATAAGATGGGATGTATTATTTTAATCACTTCTAGGAACCCTTAGAAAAACCTCCTTTATGTATACAACTTGTACAACACCACTACAGTAAAATCCAATGAACCACATGTTCCTGAAGAAGATCAAAGGTTGGATGGAAATTCAACACTCCAAGCTTAATTTGTCCCTCTTGGATGCTTCTAGACAGATTTTTTAGTAAAGAGTAAAGAAAGCTAAGAAAAGGTTGAATTGTTTCTCCTTTCTCAATAAGAAAGGATGTGGCTATGTAAATGACATTACTTACAAGTATCAGGTCTAGGATGAATGCACATTTTTACCAATATTTGTTATTGTTTTGCTAAGTTAAGCCTATTTTTGGTCGTTTTGAGGGTCTTCCGATGTAGAAAGGTGATTGTGGCACTTGCATAGTATCTATGTTTTTAGTGGTTTTATTTTTCCCACTAGAAATGAATTACAATTATTGTTAATATCTTAGAAACTATGTGATAGAGACATAATAGCCTGAAGAGCTCACACTACGTACCCAAAAGTGTTCTACAATTCATATAATAGATGAGTGATTTAAGGGGTTACTACTCATTCAAATCACCATTTCTTCTCATTGAGTTTTGTCTCTAATCTCATTTAAAATAAAAAGTAGTTCTAATCAACACATGGGATTATTAAATGAATTAATTACACTGAAGGTGTTAGAAGCTCTTGTATAAGTTTCTCTTGAAAACATCTCATATGTTTAGAACTCTAGTATTTAGGTATGAGAAATTATGTGAAAATAGTGTCTCTTCAATGAAAAGGACTGATACATTGGTGATGATGAGGGTATTCACTTGAAACATGTAATAAATTACATATGTGGTTAAGAGACACATATCTTTAAATATATGCACTATGAAATGTATCAATTATAGAATTCTTAGACGAAGTAAATATGAAAAAAGAAACCTAAGGGAGCCCCCACCTATATTTTTAAGTGGAAAATTAGAATGTTGTCCAGATTGTGAAAAAAAATCAAAACATAAACAGAACAATTTGTGTAGATGTTAGGGAACCATTTATTAACCTATGTCCACACTCCTAATGGCTACACAACCAAAGGCAAGTGGACCTCAACATCTATCCTTAACATAGTATTATCAAAGCGCGAATGTGGAAGCATAAAAGCTTAACATACATAACACATAACAAGATGAAACCACCAACACAATCTCAACATTCAACATGTATACTAATAATAATATAATTATTACATACTTCCAGATTACAATTTTAAGAGTCAATTAACAAGTCTAATCATGTACACTATCTAGGATCTTACAACAAATTCACCTAAATAGATGCTCAGAAGCCATTAACTCCCAAGCTATCTCTGAACCTAAAACATATGTGAAACAAGCGGTTCAACACATAAGGTGTTGAGTACACGACAAAAAGATACACATATAAAAGCTTTGCATAATTTGAGAAAAATTGTACAAGTAGATGGATAAGAAATAATGAATTAATTACTTAGCAAAGTGAGAACCAATCTTTTAGTAAATTTACTCCAATTATCCAACAACATCATGCATCATAAGGCCTTTGATCAGCTTCCCATCAGAAGGGTCCATGAGGGCACTCAAGTTTATCTAACCCTATTCGGAAGGGACCTTAAGGCGATTTCCATGAGCCAACCCTTGTATCAACACGGTTCATCCTATCTTGACAACTCAAGTAAGTTTCCCGATCTTATGTCCTTACCTTGAGACTATAGATAGGTGCACAAGGTTTGTATAATGGAGATGTATATTATGTGTTCAAGTATAAAATTAATAAGAAAAGAAACAAGTACAATATTAGAATACTACATGGAAATATTTGAGCAAGTAAACCAACATACATACATATTGTTGTTCAAGCAAGAAAGCCATAATCATAGAATTATTTAAAGCTCGTACCTAATTCAGAGATTCCTAACATAACTTGGACCAGCTAGATCATAAGCATCAGCCTGGTTAAGTACAATATTACATGATGGTATTAGATTCTCATCATTAACCCTATTTAGTTCCATTTTAGGGTTTCATACAAGGTTGGGTCAAGTTGCTTATTAGAACTTTAGATGATTTTGTGGTGATTTAGGGGTCATCATAAAGATGGGGTTCAAGTTTCATGATATGTCAAGGTTCTAAACATTTTATATGATTATTTCCTTATTCATGTCACTAATGCACATTTTCAGGTCAAAAGACTCGCAATAGAGCAACCAAGGTCAAGTATCATCAAGAGATAACCATGCATAAGGTCAAGTATCATCAAGAGATATATAACATATAAACTTATATCATTAGTGTCCAACATGTGGATTATATGGGACATCCACATCAAGGTGGTCATAAAGATATAACATATTCAAACTTAAGAGGGAGGACACAATACTAATACCCATAACACCATTAGGGTATAAGAATGACAAAAACAAGCCATAACTTGACATATAGGCCAAAGAGGGGTCACATACATCACAATATCATGGAAGGGTTTGGACATATCCATTTAGGTCACCACCCATCACATTACTACCGATTTCAAGTATTAAAGGGGGTTTGATGTAATAGAAGCCCAAGGTTCCACATTTGAGTTAAGTATAAACATGCATCCCCATAAAGGGGTCATATTCAAAGCATTTTAAGTCATAGAGATAAACATAGCAAATAGGGGATTATGGACTGATATGTGGTCATAGAGATGGTAATTATTACTAATTCCAATTTAGGATGAGATCCAAGGTCATTTAGTTCAAGACACTTCTTTAAAATGAGATTCATCGTTAATATCTAAAACACGATACATGAGTGCAATTAGGATCATTCATGAGCAATGTGTGTGTTTAAGAGTTCAACCATGTTCAAAAGCACAACCAAGTTACTTATTGCTGTCATAGGAAGTAGGTTGAGAACAAAGATTCAACTTTTATCATCAACATGCATTAAATGTGGTCAACATGGCCAAAGTTCGTATATTTAGCGAAATAGGAGAACTAGGAGAAGAATCAAATCATGGAGCCATGTCTAGGTTGTAGATATTAAATAATTAAAGTGTTATATCATTATGCATGTTTTGCATAAGGCGATGGTCAAGTTATCATTTTTCAAAGAAATCATCCCAAACTTAGGAAAAATCGAAGTAGGCTTTACCATTATTAATGTCATGTTGCGTCAGCCAGTCTGAATCACACGGCTCAAACCTGGCCAGGTCCAAGTCCAGTTCACCCGGACAACCGATTCTTCTCCGCCTAGGCCAATTCTTCGAGTGTGTGTGTTTGTGTGTGTGAGAGTGAGTGTGTGTACAAAGTCTATAACTCCCGCATGGGTATGATAACTATGCTTCCCACTGAAATTGTTACATTCTAGTTATAGTTCGAGTGTAATGATTGCAACTTTTCATTCTTGGTTACAGTGTGATCATCACTATGTTTCAGTCATAAAATTAATTTTTACTACTGTTGAAGAAAAACAATATTTTTTCATAACTTTATTACATAGTCTATCTTCAATTTACATTTTGTCTCTTATATTTACAATTTGAGGCTTCTAATTATGCCACATCACTTACAAAAAACAAAAGCTTATTACCGACACAAGATATAATAATTCATCATACATAAGAAAATACACACATATGTATACACATAGACATATACATATATTTATTTATTTATATGTATAATATACATATATAGTAGATATCGCATGTAAGACCCATGATCTAGATTTTTGACTAATCTTGTTTGCTTAGCATAATTAGATGCTTATAACCTTAATCTAATCATGTGATATGCTCTAATAACATGTGACATGCTTATGTTTTTAGTTTGGTCTAGTTTGCAAGATGTTTGAGATAGTATGCTTTGTGTGTGCTTGTTTTGGACCAAGTTGCAATTTACCCACATTGAGAGTGTATCTTGCAATTTGTAACATGTTGGATGTGCCTCCCATGTTTTAGCATCATGAGAGAGAGAATGATGCTTAGGGGCACCTTGTTATACCTGGGATGTTGAGGTGGCATCATGAGTGGATGTTTAGGGTTTGTTTGGTGTATATGGTTGGCCTTGCTTGAGTGTTAACCCTTTGAGTTGGCTTTCAACAACCTACCTTGTTGTGTCTTCGACCTTGGTGCTTTTGTTTGATGAGGCTTTGAGTGCACCTAGTGACCTTGGTTATCGAAGATCCAAGAAACCCTAGGATGCTTTCTATACGATCGATGACCCCTCCTTATTTCTCTTTGACTGATGAGCCTTGTAGGTTGTGTTATCTTTGACCGGTGGTCCTTTGGACCAAGTGAGGTCTCTGATCCACCTTGGTTTTCATGACCCTTATTGCATGTGCATGTTTAGTGCTTGCATGGATGTTCCATGGTGGACAAGTGGCATGTTTAGTTGGACACATGTCCTTCCTTATCTCTCTCCTATCCTTATATATATATACCTCCCTCCTTGCATGCATATGATCCTTTTGCACCCTCTCTTTCTTCTCTCTTCCTTGGATCTTGTCTCACTTACTTCTTGGAAGAGAAGGAGATCCACCTAGGAGCAAGGAGGCCCAACCTTGCATGTGTGGATCTAGAGTTGGAGCTACCCTCTTTTAGGTGATCATTGGTGTTCCTTAAACCTTGATAAGTGATCTACCCTCCTTGGTTTCATTTTCTTGAAACCCTATCTCCCTTCCTTATTCTCCTGGCCAAGCCCATGGAGTTTCCATGGTGGTCCTTGTGTTGAGATAGGGAAACTTTTATCTCTCAGACCAAATCCATGGTTTTCCATGGTAGTGTTCACAATTGAGTTGAGGAATTCCTCTCTCTCTTTCTCTCTTTGTTTTGGCCTAGGTTTTTTACCCTCTTCTCTTTGACCTAGGTTTGTTCTTCTTCTCTTGCGGTGATCTTGCTTGTCCATGGAGATGATCCAAGCTGTGATTTTCTTCTCTGTCTTGGAGCTTTGTGGCTTGGGAGTTGATGTTCTCCTCAAGGCGGGTTGTATAGCTCTCTCCTCAAATATCGTTCCACTCATCTTACATGCAAGTTTATGTATCTCTAAAACGTGATTCTAAGTTGTACAAAGATGATAACTTGATTTAGGGTTTATGAGTATGTGTCAATCTTGTATAGAATAATTCCTTTTAATAAACCCTAATTCTTGTACCTGAGATTTAACAGATGGTGGAGATGTTGGATCTTGCATACATCTTGAACGATGGTTTTTACCATGTTTTTGGTTCTATTTTCTCTCTTGGTGATGAATGTTTTGGATAATGTGATGTTTTGTAACGTTGCTTTTTCCTCCCTCTTAAATCATGCTTTGGTTTTCCCTATGATTTGATGATTGAATTCTAGGGTTTTGGGATGATGTTTCCTTCATGAACCTCTTTTCATGTTTTGGGTTCGGTTTGATGATGTTGATCACCTTGTTGATATTTTATTTGAGATGTTTCAATCTCCCTTGATGGTTTCTATTAACCACTGTGCGGTCGATATGTTTGGATGCCTTGGGTCGCTAAGTGTGGTTATCTTTGTGTGGTCAAGGAGATGACCATGTGTTTTTTGGTCTATGAGTTTCTTCTTTCTCCTTCAGTCGTCATGACTTGATTCATGTTGTTTGACGATTGGTTGTACTCCCTCTTCATTCAATGAAGTGTGAGGGTTCCCTTCAGATGGGAGACCTGGTTTTTCTCTTCGATCGAAGGTGTGATATGGTTCCCATCATTCAAAGGTGTGAAGATGCTTCCCTTAGGTCGCTAGGATTGATGTTGCCTTCGACCACGGTGATTTGTTTTCTCTTCATTTGCAAAAGATGGGTGATCTTGGTTCTATTCGACCGATGAGGTTCTCTGGGCATATGTTTTCTTAATATGGTTGACCTAATCCGTTCCAAGAATGTGGGAGATGGTGATGATTAGGGTATGATGTTTAAATGTTGTTGTGAAACCCTAAATGGTTAGCTATGAGGAACCCTAGCCCTAACCTTTGAGTATTTCATGATAATGCTTGATTGCTTGAGTGATTAATGAAGTAATTTTCTCTTTCCTACTTGTGTAACCCTAATGTTGCAGGTTGTATGAACATTTTAGCTTGTGATTGTTATGGTACCTCTTATATAAAATAGGGTAATGATTATGAGCCTTGACGAGGCATGGTAAGATAATGATAATGTGACTAGTCTTGTGACCTTGGCAGAGGCTTAGTGTTGAATTAGAGGTGATATCCTCTACTGATGTGATGAGGGATGGTTATCCCTCAGTGATGTGATAATGGTGATGGCCTTGTGTATGGCAGTGAGACATTATCAGGTGGTTTTGTGATCAGCTTTATGATTAATACGTTTATATCTGTTGGAGTTGTAATCTACCTTATTTACATCTATTTAGGATTTGTATATTGTAACTTGATTGATGCATTAAAAGATACCCAATTGGAAGTAACTAATAAAGCGAAACCCTAATCATGTAGTTGCCCCGTGCCATAGATCCATTCCAATATCAGAACTTGCTGGGTGGTGAAACGAGTATTTCTAAGGGGATATCAGAGCGCATACTATTGAGTATGCGAGGTGCAAGTGACCAAGTGTCCTTGATGTCTTGATTCCATGATTTAGAGGATGGCTGTGCCCATGCCTTGGAAGGAGAATGACTGTGGTCATATCTCTCTCTATATATACATACATATATATATATATATATATATATATATGATGTGATAGAGGTCAGCTACGGTTGTACCTCAGATGAATGGGTTTGTATACCCTATTCACTAGTGTCATGACCTATATACTAAGGCGAACTAGGTTGTTATGCACTTGGACTCTATATGTCACTGTGACAGACTCGTACTGACCGAGGGTGGAGTAGATCATAGGAGTCTAGTTCTCCTAGGTCTTGTATGGCAGTGATTTTGACTTAGCGATGGTCGATTGGAGTATGAGTGATATACCTCATATCCACAGGGCATAAAAGACATAATACAACTGTCTAGTATATCTGCTTAGGGCTAAACATGACTCACATTAGATATTTACGCTTGCCTTGTTCTTATACAATTTAGTTGATAATGGTTATACATGTTCTTCATATTCCTTATAAAAGTATATGATGTCCTACTTATCAATTGTAGTTTCTTAATATGTGCTATCAGTTTTACTTATTCATTTAGCTGAATTTGCTCATAATGCTTAACCTACTACACATATCTATCTGTGTTAATACTAGTTGTTGGCAGAGATTTATATCTCTCGATGGGATGTTGGTTTCACCCTGTGACTTTTCACATCTTTTAGGTGGTTGTACATGATGTGGTAGAGATCATGCGGTTGAGGAAAAGCAACAAGGAGATCAGTAGCTGTTGAAGGTTGGACATGCTGCTAGTGTTTTGTAGTAGAGTCCTATGTGTCGTCCCTATACTCTCAGGTCCTTGGGGGAGTTTTGAAGATATTGTACATCGATACGAGGTTTTTGGTAGTATGCCATGGTTGTACATGTATGGCTTGTATATATGAACACATTATCTTTTATAATAGGTTGTGAAATTATGGCCACTATATAGTGATGTATATACCTTTACAGTTTGATATGTGATACATGTGATAGCAGGTTGTGAACCTTGATGTTTATGTTTCCTCTTGCGATTGTTATATCAGATCAGTTTTAATTAAACTTGTTTTGTGGTAATGTGGTTGATAGTTGATATTTCCATGTTTTGGTTTTGAGTAATCTCTCTTTGTGGCAGTGGGTCATCACGGTTTGGTTGGTATTAGAGCTCTAGGTTCACTGACTCTACAAGGACATAGGACTAGGTTGTGTCTGCTCTTGCATTATCCAGTATATCTGATTGCATCTTCTGCTTATGTAGAAGAAAAAGAAGATATGTCTGGAGAATAAGAACATAATGAGAGCAGTGTTGCTATACCAGGAGGTGGCGCCAAGAGGCATGATAGAGTATATGGAGTGCTTGGAGTGCCTTAGATCGACCCAAAAACTGTAGTCAAGCCAACCTTTCAGTTCATGTTTGGACAGTTTATGGCTACGATTTGACATATGACGGATAGGGTACCCATGCCTCAAGAAAGGGTAACTGTTCCCAATGCGGAATCCCAGGGTTATGGGAAGACCTTCGAGAGGCTATGACGTGTTGGAGTAAGTGGGTACGGTGGACCCGATCAATGCAAATATGTGGCCCATAGAGTTGGAGAAGGCCTTTAAGATCCTCAATATCCATGAGGAAGATAAGGTAAAGCACACAGTGTACCTATTGAAGGGCAGTGAT
Source organism: Alisma plantago-aquatica (assembly GCA_963693085.1). Classification (NCBI taxonomy): domain Eukaryota; kingdom Viridiplantae; phylum Streptophyta; class Magnoliopsida; order Alismatales; family Alismataceae; genus Alisma; species Alisma plantago-aquatica. Next base: position 804,621,678 of record OY856413.1, on the reverse strand, counting down.
GGCCATTGGTGGTCCATTAAGGAAGAGAAGAGACCCAGAGTAACGAATAGTTAGGAGGAGTTTTAGCAGGAGTTTGTGAGAGGATACTTCCCAGAGACATACCTAGATGAGAAGATCTCATAGTTTGAGAAGATTCAACATGGATTGATGACAATCAATGAGTACGAAGCCAAGTTTATGGAGTTGTTGAGGTTTTATCCTCACAAGGATGCGACAGATAAGGAGAGAATATGACATTTTGAGAAAGGTTTGAGCACAAAGTTGAAAAAAATGGTGTTAACTTTGGAGAATAGGGAGAAGTTTGCAATGTTTGTGGAGTCTGTAAGAAGGATAGAGCGGTCAGCAATAGTGAAAGGTGAGGCTAATGCTAAGAAGAGATCGACTCAATTTCAGGGCAGTCTTTTGGAGGCTTCAAAAAGCCTAGGTTCTCATCAGCTCAATCATAACAAAGATCAGTTGTTCAGTCTCAGTGGTCACCCAAAAAAGGTAGAGGCTGTAGCTTTCCATCTGCAAGAGCTCAGAGTGCAGTGACAAGGTCGTCTAGGCCACATTATGACTCAAGGACTTGCCATAAGTGTGGGAACGTAGGACACATCATATAGTCTTGTACTATGAAGGATGAGGAGATGAGACAATAACTGAGACAAAGTCAACAAGGGTCACAATAGCAACAACAATTCAATAGTGGTGGAGGCAGAGGATGTGATAAGGCGTCATGGGAAGGATCTTCTGGGCATGCCAACAAATAATAGGGGTGACAATAGGCAACGAATCGATTCTTCACCATGAGTCAGTCAAAGGGAGTGGTCAATCCATGGGCCGTGATAGATCAGATGGAATTTTTTCATTCTGATTTGTCTTCTTTGTGTGTTATATGTGTTTTGGTTGACCTGGGTGTGACACACTCTTTTATCACTAGAGAACTGATTGATAGTCATTCTTCGCCCGTTCATTGCAGAATCGATAGTCTTGCTTAGAAATCCCTTTGGTTGGTTCCACCGAGTTGTGGGAGGTGTGTCCATCCTGCATTCTTTCTTTCTTAGGACACAACATTTAAGTCGACCTTATACCACTTAACATGCAAAAATTTAATGTGATCCTTGGGATGGATACCTTAGAGAAGTATCCTGTGGTCTTGGACTGTAGTTCCAAGGTGACGATGTTCTTTGATGGTGATGTTTCATGGATCTTCCAAGGAGTTATAAAGATTCTCCCGGTGTGCTTGATGTCACTGATGATGATAGAGAGGCTGATGAAACGGAGATGTGAGGCTTTCTTGGTGCATGTGGTGGATACCAAGGTAAGGAGTCCTAGTATCTAGGAGGTGCCTGTTGTACATGAGTTTGAGGATATGTTTCCCATTGAGTTTTCCACTGTTCCCCTCCTAGAGAGATTGACTTTGAGATCAATTTGGTACATGGTACATAGTTGATAGTGCAATATCCATATAGAATGGTACCAACTGAGACACAAGAGTTAAAGAAGCAGTTACCAGAGATGCTAGAGAAGGGCTTTATCAGACCCAACACTTCCCCTTGGAGTGATCCTGTGTTGTTTGTCAAAAAGAAAGATAGTTCTATGAGGTTGTGCATTAATTATCGGTAGTTGAACAAGGTGACGATCAAGAACAAGTACCGTTTGCCACAGATAGATGATCTGTTTGATCAGTAGAGAGGTGATGCGATGTTCTTTAAGATAGATCTAAGGCTAAGATACCATCAGTTGTGGATCAAGGCAGATGACATACCCATGTTAGCTTTTAGGACTAGGTATGGTCATTACGAGTTTGTGGTTATGCCGTTTAGGCTAACCGATGCACTAACAACATTCATAGACTTGATGAATAGGGTGTTTAGGCTATATCTTGACCACTTTGTGGTTGTGTTCATCAACGATATCCTGATATACTCTAGATACAACCAACAACATGAGCAACACCTATGACATGCATTAACTTTGTTGAAATAGCATAAGTTGTACGCCAAGTTCAGCAAGTGTGAGTTTTGGATGAAAGAGGTGTCTTTGCTTGGGCATGTGATATCTGCTAAAGGTATCTATGTGAAGCTAAAGAAAGTTCATTATATGATAGAGTGAGAACAAACTAAGACATCGACGGAGGTTCACATCTTCCTAGGTTTTGCAGGCTACTATAGGAGGTTTATCAAGAACTTCAACGATGTGGTGTTACCCCTAATGAAGCTAAGATGAAAGGTGTGTCATTTGTCTGGGATGACAGTTGTTAGGTTTTTTTTTCCAGCTTTTGAAAGATAAGATGATCGGTGCACCCAATTGGTTCTACCTAAGATAGATAAGGGTTATATCATCTTCTATGATGTGTTGAAAAATGGCTTGGGATGCGTGTTTATGTAAGACCAGAATGTGATTTCTTTTGCTTTGCGACAACTTAAGAAACACGAGGATAACTACACGACACATGATATGGAGCTTGCAACTGTGGTCCACACTCTGAAGATTTGGAGACACTACCTTTATGGCTAGAAAGTTCATATCTTCACCGACCATTAGAACCTCCAATACATTTTCTCAAAGTAGGAGTTGAATATGCCACAACGACACTGGATGGAGTTGATCAAAGACCATGATTGCACTATAGACTACCATCCAGGAAAGGTGAACGTGGTGGAAAATTCACTTTAAAGGAAGTTTTCTTTGTCATCATCTACTGATAAGGCACAATTGTGTTCCTTGGTGTGCCATAAGAGAGATCTGTTGGTGTCTCTTTGTCAGGATGAATGTAAAGTTGGAGGTATCCTTGTAGGGACAGGCTTGTTGACATAGTTGCAGGTAAAGCCTACATTGAGGCAGTAGATCAGAGATCCACAACGTGATGATACTGTGGCACAACAGATCTGACCAGAGTTTAGCAATGAGAAGCTTGATGTCTTCCATGAGTTAGAGGATGGGACAGTGTGTTACCACAGTAGAAAAGTGGCTCCTGATGTTGAAGATTTGAGGAAGTTGGTTTTGGAAGAGATTCACTCTTTGATGTACACTAAGCATCTAGGTAGCACTAAGATGTACTGTAACTTCAAGGATATGTATTGGTGGCCTAGATTGAGGGGTGACGTGGCTGAGTTCGTGACAAGGTATCCTATGTGTCAGTAAGTTAAGGCTGAGCATCGAAAACCTACATGGACATTACAACCATTACCTATACCACAATGGAAATGAGATCATATCACTATGGACTTTGTGATTAGTCTCCCTAGGACAACCAAAGGTCATGATTCCATCTAGATGATAATGGACATGTTAACTAAGTCAGTGCACTTCCTTCCTATGAAGACAATGTATACAATTGAGAAGTTGGCACAAGTGTATGTGGATGAGATAGTCCGTTTGCATGGTATCCCAGTTACCATAGTGTCTGACAGAGGTCCTCAGTTTACCAATCATTTTTGGGAGCATCTGCATATAGTAATGGGCACACATTTGAGATTCAACACAACATTTCACTCACATACAGATGGACATTCTGAGAGGATTATTCAGACTTTGGTAGATCTACTAAGAGCTTGTTTTCTTCAAGTTTTGGGCAGTTGGGATGTGCACCCCAGTTTGATAGAGTTTGCCTACAAAATAATATACCAGAGGAGTATCGACATGGAATTGTATGGGAGATGTTGTCAATCTCTGATGTGTTGGTATGAAATGGTTGAGTATCAACTTTTGAAGCTTGAGCTTGTACAACAAATGACAAAGAAGATCAAGATGATACCACAACAGCTAAAGGTAGCCCAAGACAGGTAGAAGTCTTACATTGATAATCATCACAGGTCCTTGGATTTCTAAGTGGGGGATAGGGTGTATCTCAAGGTCTCTCCTTGGAAAGGCATGTTGAGGTTTGGGAAGAAGGGTAAGTTGGCTCCTAGGTATATGGGACCTTACCATATGGTGGCATGTGTTGAGAAGGTGGCTTATAGATTAGAGTTTCCGCATGAGTTACACATGTTACATCTTGTCTTTCATGTCTGTCGGTTGAGGAAGTGTCACCCGAATATTGAGTTGGTGCTGCACCCTATAGAGGTTGAGTTGGAAGAGGATATGTCATATATGGAGGGTCCTATTTTGATCCTTGTTAGAAGAGTGAAGAAGTTGAAGAAGAAGGATATAATGTTGGTTAAGGTTTTGTGGCATAAGCATGACATGGAGGAAGCCACGTGAGAGATTTAGGACGATATGCGTAGGAAGTAAGCATCTCTTTTCACATAGGATTTCAGGGGTGAAATCCTTGTTAGGGGTTTATGGTTGTAAGACCCATGACCAAGATTTTTGGCTAATCTTGTTTTCTTATCATAATTTGATGCTTAAAAACTTGATCTAGTCATGTGATATTCTCTAATAACATGTGACTTGCTTATGTTTTTAGTTTGGTTTAGTTTGCAAGATGTTTGATCTAGTATGCTTTGTGTGTGCTTGTTTTGGACCAAGTTGCAATTTACCCATTTTGAGGATGTATCTTGCAATTTGTTACATGTTGGATGTGTCTCATATGTTTTAACATCATGATATAGAGAATGAAGCTTAGGCGTGCCTTGTTATACCTGTGATGTTGAGGTGGCATCATGAGTGGATGTTTAGGGTTTGTTTTGGTGCATTGTGTCGATGGTTACCCTTGCTTAAGTGTTGATCCTTTGAGTTAGCTTTTAGCAACCTACCTTGTTGTGTCTTCTACCTTGGTGCCTTTGTTTGATGAGGTTTTGAGTGCACCTAGTGGCCTTGGCGGTCGAAGAACCAAGAAACACTAGGATGCTTTCTATGCAATCAATGAGCCTTCCTTGTTTCTCTTCGACCGATGAGCCTTGTGGGTGTGTTCTCTTCAACCGATGGTCCTTTGGACCAAGTGAGGTCACTGATATACCTTGGTTATCATGACCTTTTTGCATGTGCATGTTTAGTGCTTGCATGGATGTTCCATGGTGGACAAGTGGCATGTTTAGTTGGACACCTATCCTTCCTTATCTCTCTGCTACCCTTGGATATATATAACTCCCTCCTTGCATGCATATGATCCTTTTACACCCTCTCTTTCTTCTCTCTTCCTTGGAGATCGTCCCCCCTTGGTGCTTAGAAGATAAGGAGCTCCACCTAGGATCAAGGAGGTCAAACCTTGCACGTGTGGATCTAGAGTTGGAGCTACCCTTTTTTGGGCGATCATCGGTGTTCCTTAAACCTTGATAAGTGATTTGCTCTCCTTGGTTTCATTTTCTTATAACCCTATCTCCCTTCCTTCTTATCTTGGATGAACCCATGGAGTTTCCATGGCGGTGCTTGTGTTGAAATAGGTAACTTCTCTCTCTTGGACCAATCCATGGTTTTCCATGGTAGTGTTCACAGTTGAGTTGCGGAACTCCTCTCTCTCTCTCTCTCTTCTTTCTTTTTTGGCCTAGGATTTGTACCCTCTTCTATTTGAGCTCTCTTTGGCCTAGGTTTGTTCTTCTTCTCTTGAGGTGCTCTTGTTTGTCTGTGGAGTTGATCTAACATGTTGTTTTCTTCTCTCTCTTGGAGCTTCATGGCTTGGGAGTTGATGTTCACCTCAAGGCTGGTTATATAACTCTCTCCTCGGGTATTGTTGCACTCATCTTACATGCAAGTTTATCTATCTCTAAAACGTGATTCTAAGTTGTACAAACATGATACCTTGATTTAAGATTTATGACTATGTGGCAATCTAAATTCTTGTACCCAAGATTTAATAGACGGTGGAGATGTTGGATCTTGCATGCATCTTGAAGGATGGGTTTTTGGTTTTGTTTTTATTTCTTGTTGATGAAGGTCTTGTATAATGTGATCTCTTGGAACGTTAGTTTTTACTCTCTTAAATCATGGTTTGGTTTTCCTATGATTTGATGATCAGATTCTAGGATTTTTGAATGTTGTTTCCTTCATGAACCTCTCTTCATGTTTTGGGTTTTGTTTCATGATGTTGATCACCTAGTTGATCTTGTGTTTGAGATGTTTTTCTCTCCCTTGATAGTTTCTAGTAACCCTTGTGCAGTCGATGATGTTTGAATGCCTTGTTTTGCTAAGTGTGGTTATCTTTGTGTGGTCGAAGAGATGACCATGTATTCTTCGGTCGATGAGTTTGCTTCTTTCTCCTTCGATCGTCATGACTTGATTCATGTGTTTGATGATGGGTTGTACTACCTATTCAGTCGATGAAGTGTGAGGGTCCCCTTCATATGGGTGACATGGGTTTTCTCTTCGACCGAAGGTGTGATATGGTCCCCCTCAGTCGAAGGTGTGAAGATGCTTCCTTTTGGTTGCTAGGGTTGATGTTGCCTTAGACCATGGTGATTTGTTTTGTCTTCGGTCGCAAAAGATGGGTGGCCTTGGTCCTCTTTGACCAATGTGGTTCTATGGACATATGTTTTCTTTATATGGTTGACTTAATCCATTCAAAGAATGTGGGAGATGGTGATGATTAGGGTATGATGTTTAAATGCTGTTGTGAAACCCTAAATGGTTAACTATGAGGAACCCTAATCCTAACCCTAACCTTAGAGTACTTAGTGATAATGCTTGCTTTCTTGAGTGATTAGTGTGTAATGAAGTATATTTTCTCTCTCCTTCTTGTGTAACCTTAATGTTGTAGGTTCTATGAACACCATAGCTTGTGATTGTTATGGTATCTCTTATATAAAACAAGGTAATGATTATAAGCCTTGAGGAGGCATGGTAAGACAATGATGATGTGACTAGGTCTTGTGAACTTAGAAGAGGCTTACACTAGTACATAACCGACCTTTAGTGTCATTTATTTAAGGCCTTTAGTGTCGGTTTCTAAGAGAAACCTATGTGGGCGCCGCTAAAAGCCCAACCGTTACGCGTCGGTTCTCAAACCGACGCCACAACCCTTCGCGCCACCGAAAATGCTCTAAAAATGCGCCAGCAGGGGGTATGGGCATCGATTATCAGCTTAGAAACCGACGCCATATCACCCGCTTACATGGCCGTGCTGGCCAGCACAACCGTAGTGTCTGGCCTCATTAGGGAAATCGACGTCGGTTACTAGTGTGGCAATCAACATTGTAACCATATATCGTCAGTTTTATACAGATATCCGACACCTATTTTATGTCTGGTCCGCTACCACGGCCGTGCTGGCCACCACGGCCATGGTGTCTGGTCTCATTAGGGAAATCGACATCGGTACTAGTATGGAAACCGACACTGTAACCGTATGTCGTCAGTTTTATACAAATAACCGACGCCTATGATTTGATTTTTTTTTCTGTCAGTCTGCAAACCTGCTGTGGCTGGTCGTAGGATGAGAAACCTACAGTTCAGTTATGAACTGCAGGTTTTATGACATCCATTGATATCAGCCAACAACATGCCACAAACCTACAAAATTAATATGATGGACAAATTATATATATGTGATTCACACTCATGTATAAGAAATTTAATTCATATTATTTTTTCATCACATGCATGTAGAAACCAGTAGCAACCTGCAGTTCCATTTATTTCATCTCTTTTCACATTCAGACACATGTAGAAACATTCATGTATTTATGATTTTCACACACATATGACAATTCATAAAAATTCATTCACATTCACACAAATTAATTATGAGGACAAAGTTATTCTTTATTCATCATCATCATTGTCATCATTGTCATCAAAATCATATTGAAAAATTCCCACTCTTTGCAGGGCTTTTGCCCAATCTTCTCTTACAATATCTAATTCATCTCTCGTATAGGGAGCATGTACATCGAAATGCTTTGCACCTGTGTTGAAGTCCTCAGTTTTAAAGACCTACAAAGAGAATGACGTACATATATAATTATAATAATATATAATAAGATTCATATATTTCATATTATCTAATGAGACTATGTATAATACCTGTTGTATGTTATCGATTTCCAATACATCATGTTTGATGATTAGGTCCATAAATCGCATCACATAGTAGGCACATGCCCAGCCGTTGTCGTGTAGCACACTATAAATTGAAACATACAAAATATTCAAAAATACAAATAAGCACAGTTCACATAAATAATATATACATTGGAGTCAGGAAATTACTTTCACATTCTTCCAAATGTGTGTCAGATTTTTTTTCCTGGGGACCTTTCCTCCAGCTTTTTGTACTCTTGTAAAGCCATATATATGTTAATGTAACACATTAAATTGCATAATTGAATAGTAATGCAGTAATAGATGTTAACAAATATAAAAACATAAAATATTTCTCACGAGAATAATGGCCTTTTAATTGAATGTCCATATAATACATCCAACTCACTCCCCGCAGGATCTAGATAATAGACGGTGAATGTCTTGGGGACAACAACTAATAACTCCCAATGCTTAGAACTACAGGTAAGACAGTAGAAAATTAATAACTCAATATCCACAATAAAAATGTAATTTGCTTAAGTCCAAATTACAAGCAAAGTAAACTTACTCGACATTGAATGGAGCTATTATCACCGTCTTATTATTTTTACCAAAATATTCAAAAGCATCATAGCAGTATGAAGTAATTGAACCAGGGTTTGTATCTACAAGACTAATCAAAGATGGAACCAAAAATCCCACATGGGAAAACCCAAAATCTGTACATGTCTTGTATAAGTGGCTGCAAAACATGTATTACGTATGCATTAATATATTAGAAACCTCAAGTATATATTCTTAAAACTTACATTGTCAGGCGGTGCAAGCACGTCCTCACCCTCACGGTGATCATCAGCACGGTCTAGATCCGCCATCTGAAAGTTCACATTCAAATTATAAATTTCACATTGTAAAGTAACACTAATTGTAAAGTTCACATTGTAAAGTACACATTCACATAGTAAAGTAATTCACATTGTAAAGTTCACATTCTATGATCAAAGAGAAAACAAGCTATATATTACAATAAGATTAGGGTCTAGGGTTAACAGATTAGAGTTTATGCATGGTTAAAACTTTAGGCCAACAAATACATGTGCTTTCATTCTTATATATAATAAATGTGTACCACCTATCCCATTCTTGAACACCTAATCTCACTAGTAAGTGTATAATGTGTATTGGGTTTTCAAGAAAATTTCGGAAACATTTCCCCAATGCTCTCTAAGTACATATGTACTTAGAGAACAAACGGGAAAATGATGTCGAAATTTTCTTGAAAACCCAATACACATTATACACTTACATCCTAAGTGAGATTAGGTGTTTAAGAACAGTCCCAAACTGGGGACTATCCAAGATTTACTCCTAATGAGTAAATCTTGGACGGGTTTCTAGGCCAACAAATTCATGTGTTGTCATTCTTATATTTAATAAATGTGTATAAACTACAGGAAACATGGTTAATCCTAATCTATAGAGCATTATTAAATAATAAATCAAGAAATCAATAGTTTCAAACATGCAATAATTCACAATGCTATGTTATAAACTACATGCAACATGGTTAATCCCCACACTCTAGTAGACAAGCTAACCTTAAATATAGTGATGTATAAGAGATTAAGAAAAAAAATTTCTTAGGTAAGAGTAAGATGAAACTCAACATATATGCACAATTAGCATCAAATATAGGACAAAAGGGTAGATTAGAACCCTAATTTACTCAAACATGTATAAAAATTACCCTAATGACAAAAATTCTAGGAATCTTTACTAGACATTATATATATAGCCCTAATCATCATATTTAACATACTACATTATTATTAACATCCAGATAAGATTAAGATCATACTATGTTATAACTATTGGTTTAATAACCCTATTTTTGCATGTACATGATTATCAACTTTAAAACCCTATAATTCATTGAAATCATTCTAATTCAATTTAAGATGTTGGGATCGCATAATTATATACTGACATCAGAATAAATAAAAGAATCATAATTAACATGATTAACAACATGCTCATCAAACTAGGGTTTTCTTGAATATCATCTAATATTCATGTACTAACTATACCTTTGTAACAAGAAGAATAATAGAGCTTTAAGTATATTTTATTCACAATGTACACATTTTTCTGATCAAAACCATATACAACATGTCTATAATTGGAGCTAGCATTCATTTCCTACATTATTGGTAATATTAATGTGAATTAGAGCATTTTTTATTCACAATCTATGCATTTTCGACATTATTCGAGCAGGAGCAGGGTACCTGCTGCTTGAGGGCAGAGGAAAAAGAGGAGGAAGAAAAGCAGGAGAAAGGTACCTTTGTGGCGACGTTGGGCACGCAGGAGATGTGGTCGGAGCGGAGCAACGACCTGGAGAGCAGGGAGCAGAGCCCTAGGAGCCGCGGCTAGCCTGGAGAGCAGCGGCCGGAGAACTGGAAATGGATGGCGGAAGCAGAGGCGGTGGTAGAAGGAGTAGGAGCAGGAGCAGCGGCAGTAGCAGGAGCAAGAACGACGACGGTAGCAGGCAGAGGTGGTAGAAGGCGATGACGGTAGGAGGCGGAGGCGGAGGCGGAGGCGGAGGCGGTAGCAGGAGCGGCGGCGGTGCACGCGATAATAGGCGACGACAGCAGTCCCGCGCGCAGCTACTGGTGGCGCCGAGGTGGGCGGCAAATAGAGAGCTAGGGAAGGCAATCATCGAGCTAGGGCGGCGGCCGACCTGGAGCGCAGTGGCCGGAGGACCAGCAAACGACAGCGGTGGAGGCGAGCGGTGACACAGGAGCGGTGAGCAGAGGAATCGTCACCAGAGCTTAAACCCTCGAAATCGAGATGAATAAAACATATAAAGGGGAAGAGTCGGGCTCGCGCGGTGCTATTAAGTTTACATTAGGTGTCAGTTATTAAATTAAACCAACACATTAAACTACACGTGTCGGTTCTACAGCAAAACCGACACTTGTTCTCAATGATAGTCGTCGGTTTTAACTAGACAAAAACTGACGACTATCTACATATGCTGACTAAAAAAATTGTTCTCGATTAATGACCATCGTCGTCGGTTTATAACAAAAATCGAAGCTCAAAGGGTGTGAAAAATTTTGCGCGGACAGCGTGGGAAAACCCATAAGCGTTGGTCGCTGTTGTAAAACCGGCGACCAAAATGTGCCCAATTTCTGTCTCGCGATTAACCTTTTATCGTCGGTTTATTAGTTAACAACCGACGCAATATGTTAAATTTTGGAAGTAATTTTTTTCGCTAGAAATTTTGGATTTGGCGGTTAATTTTAGGCATCGGTTTATTATTAAGGAACTGACACTGAATAAAAGTGATACCCGTGTTTGGTCGCCCTTCACATATTGATGTCAGTTTATTTTATAAACCGATGCTGTATTGTTTAGGTGTCGGTGTATTATTACAACCGACGACTTTAAAGTGACGTTATAAGCCATTTTTTGTAGTAGTGTTAGTGCCTAGTTAGGGGTGATATCCTCTAGTGATATGATAAGGGATGGTTATCCTTTAGTGATGTGATAATGCTGATGGCCTGGTGTATGGCAGTGAGACAATATCATGTGGTGTTGCGATCACCTTTATGCTTAATACATTTTATATCTTCTAAAGTTGTAATCTACCTTATTTTTGTAAGAATATGCTAAGGGTTTGTATGTTGTAACTTGATTGATGCGTTAAAAGATACCCAATTGGAAATAACTAATCAAGAGAAACCCTAATCATGTAGTTGCCCTATGACATAGATCCATTCCACTGTCAGAACTTGTTGGGTTGTGAAACTAGAATTCCTAAGGGAAACTCAGAGCACATACTATTGAGTATGCAAGGTACAAGTGACCAAGTGTCCTTGACATCTTGATTTCATGATTTAGAACATGGCTTTGGTCATGCTTTGGCAGGAGAATGGCTGGGGTCGTATCTTAGTATATATATGATGTGATAGAGGTCAGTTGTGGTTGTACCTCAATTGAATGGGTTTGTATACACTGTTCACTAGTGATGTGACCTATATACCAAGACAAACTAGGCTATTATGCAATTGGACTCTATATGTCACTATGATGAACTCATAATGAATAAGGGTGTAGTAGATAATAGGACGCTGGATCTCCTAGATCTTGTATGGCACTAATTTTGACTTAGAATGGTCAGTTGGAGTATGAGTGGTATTACTCATCTCCACAGGAATAAAATATGTAATACAACTATTTAGCATATCTTCTGAGGGCTAAAAATGACTCACATTGGATGTTTACCCTTGCCTTGTTCTTATATTGTTTAGTTGATAATGGTTATACATGTTCTTCATATTCCTTCTAAAAGTATATGATGTTATACTTATCAATTGTAGATGCTTAATTTGCCTAAATATGTGCTATCAATTTTACTTATTCATTTAGTTGAATTTTCTCATAATGCTTAACCTGCTATACATATCTTTCTGTGTTAATAATAATTATTGGTGGAGATTTATATCTCTCATTGGAATTTTGGTCCCACCTCGTGGGTTTCCACATATTTTAGGTGGTCATGCATGACATGGTAGAGATCATGCGGTTAAGGACCAGTAGCAAGGAGATCATTAGCCATTGAAGGTTGGACATGCTGCTAGTGTTTTGTAGTAGAGTCCTATGTGTCATCCCTATACTTTTAGGTTCTTTGGGGAGTTTGGTAGATGTTGTACATTGGTATGAGGTTTATGGCAGTACGCCATGGTTGTACATGTATTACTTGTATATGTGAACATGTTATATTTTATAACAATTTGTGGCATGAAGGCCACTATAAAGTGATTTATATACCTTTACGGTATGATATGTGATACATGTGATGGTAGGTTGTGAACCTTCATGTTTATGTTTTCACTTGAGATGGTTATATTAGATCAGTTTTCATTTACCCTATTTTGAGGGTAATGTGGTTGCTAGTTGATATTTCCATGTTTTGGTTTTGAGTAATCCCTCTTTGTGGCAATGGTTTGTCACATCTCACCCCCTTTATGTCTTTCTAGAAATAAATTTTCTTTGGTATATATAAAAGAATGAAACCAGATTAAAAAGAAAGAAAAAGAACACTATACAAGATGCAAACAAGGTCGAATTTTATACTAAAAAAGGAATTACATGAAGTGGTTGATTTTATATGTACTTATGTACTTGTCAAATTCTATTTCTTGACATTGGAAAACCTTTCTGATCACCTATCATCTTACAACTAGTTCAAGGTACATCCATAAAAATTATGAATATAGGATGGAACATCATAGTTTATATATCAATCATAATGAGGACTATATTGAAATCATGATATAGTAGCTCCTTTGAACATGGTTTTGGATGAAAATAACAACCAACCACCAACAACCACGTGCTATAAAGGGATTCAATCATGATTCCACACACATACTAGGTTGAATCTCTTAACCACACCCTAAGTGGGCTTTTGACCCCAATAATTAAGTCAAATGAATCATGGTAGAAATTTTCCTTTCCTTAAAAAGTAGTTCTACAGTATTGAACTACATCTTGAAACACTATACTGGTAGAAGGCTAGAAACCTTACACAAACCTATCAATGAAAGTCCTTTATGTATAGTATTCCACTATGAATTATACAAAAATATAAGAACCTTTTTTAAACAATTTCATTTCCACTAAAAACCAATAATTTTGAGAAGATACTCACCTAATCATATAAATACTTAGGGTATATATATATATATCTATATATATATATTGTAAATATGAACATATATAATTCCTGAGGGTCATGGGAACCTACATACAAAATTTTTAGAAGTGTGATCCCCATCATGATAACAAAACCCTTATCCATCATAATATCCATGCAAAAAGTTGTGTTCATAAGTTCTCAGTCTATATATGTAGTAATATTTGAGGCCATAATGAACTTCTCATATACTTCAATAGTGTGCAACTAGCCATGATTTATGCTTCACCTACAAGTATATGATCATAAGATGCGCAAGACCAAGTTCATTATTACAATGAAGAAAATTGGGTTTCTTAAGGATAAACCAATGTTTCTTTGAAGAATATTATTGTGAACAACTAGAGAAATTCAAGAAGCTCTATTATGATCTTGATGCTTACATTGATGAGGTATTCAACCTTCTTTATTCCCTTAGATGAATATAAACTAGAAAAATCAGCATAACAAATGTCACATGGAAAAACTGTCAAAATTTTAATACAAATATGTTATGAGCATGATCTTAATCATGGGATGATTTTGACGGTTGGTACTTTATGCTTGATCTGGGGGATGTTACTAACAAGTCATTATAGTGTCAAAATTCTCCTTGCACATTATTTAGGATGCGATGAACATGGTTCCATCAGTTGTCCACACATCATTTGTATATACAAGGCATGGAGACCATACTCGGGAAATTAAAATACATCCCCTTAATACAAAACAACTAGGGTAATACTGTGAGAAATAACACTTGTCATATTATTTTAATGAGCTCAACTTCTAATTACACATAGTTATCTATGCTTCTAAACTTTTTGGTGTTTTTCGTTATCCATCTTATTCTATGTCCATTCTGACAACTTGTCTTAGATCTAGCATCACCTTAATGAATTCTTATCTAGAGATGACCTTCTTGGAGACTACCTCCTTCAAAGCATTACTAACAATATCAACATTGGCATGCATGCAACATATGTTTAGAAGCATTCTCATTTTATTTTCAAAAGGATCTAAGGATAATTATATCAATTTTTTTGAAGCCACAAAGAGTTTAGATCATCTTCTCCCATGCACGTTTGTAGTGAGAAAAAAATATAATAATGGACACAACTCCTATAACACTTCATGGATCTACTATTATCCACTTGTATTCTTCTCTCATTCAATTTATGTACTTCTTGACCCATTTGAATGTTTTTTGTACTCGACAATCTCCATCACCCCTAATTTTATGACTTTGAGACACTTTATGCTCAATTGACAAGTTATCCTTGACTAAGTGTCACTTTAGATGTGTTTATGACTTTGATTTTAGCTTTAATTCCTATTATATATATTTAATTGCCAATCAAAATTTAAACACTTCAATGAACTTTTCTTGCCATGAAATGTGTCCCATTTATAGAGGATTCATTTATGAATCCAACAGCATAAAAATCACCTCAATCTGATCATCCTAGCTTGAGTTAAGGCCTTTTAAAATTCCTCTTTTTAATCACATTTAACCTTGATTTTATTGCTTCTTTAGCCCCGGTGGGTCAAAACTGGGCGCGCGGCCCAATTCACTCCCCCACCTTTCCCTTGCTATTTGTGCTCCTCCTACTTGACCAATCAGGTTTTTGTTTCCTTGGGCCACGAGGTGTCAGCCATTGGATCTTCGATAAATGGATTTCAACCCTAATCCAACGACCAACATGAAACCCCCCCTTTTCCCGCACTGTGCCCTATGCAAAGGGCACCGACCGGCCACCTACTCCGGCCATGGCACCAAAAATCTCCCCATTTCCCTCCTTTTCCCCTCAAATTGACAACACCCTCACCTATAAAATTTCTTCTGCTCCTTTCTTTTTTCCCTATTTTCTGCTCATTTTGCAACACTAGCACCTCTATTCTATCTCCCATACCTACTTTACCTGGGCGGTTGTACCACTTGGGGGCTATCACCCAAGTGCCCTTTGGCCTCAATTCTCTTTGCCAACAAGACTGCATGGCTGAGCCGAGCTCAGACGACACCTCACCTTAGGATGCCATCACTCGCACTCTACATCTCTGACAACAACTCCTCCCTGCGTCTTGTCTACTCGACTGGGGGCTAGTGGTGTGAGAGAGATAGTCAGGTGCCATTGATCCGGTCAGGATCATGCTAGCCCAATGGATCTGACGATCATGAACCCTTCACTTGCTGGGTGGCCCACCTCGACCATAGATGGCCAACGGTGATGAGGAACCTCGGTCGACTGCTTATAGGTGACACATAGAGGTGGCAAGCAGTGGCCGGTGACCAGGAGAGTTTTGATGGCACCACTGTGCGGCAACGCCCATCTGGGTTGCGTGGCTCATCCACAGTCACTGAATTAAGATCCAACGATCCAAGATGTTTGTTTTTAAGGTAAACTATGAAAAATGATAACTCTTGCCTCCCTTGGCCAAGTGCAACATATGATATATGCTTTTTGACTACATTATTGGGATCTACTCAATAATAATACTTTCAAGACCTAATATTTCTCTTATCTTCTTGGGTTTTCTATATGAAGTCACTTTATGATCCTTATTTAGTAATCCATATCAATCATGCACTATATGCACCATTAATGATCTTTAATCTGTCATATCCCCTAAAATAGTAAAAATTAACTCCTTTTCAATGTGATATTGTCTTGTAACACCTAAATGCACCCTAAAGTATCATTTGGACCCTTTATTTTGACCCATGACTTGAGAGTGACTCCTTTATGTGCATATATGCTATAACTTGACCAATTGCTGGCCTTTATCTTTAATGGTCATCATCTAATCACGAAGTATCAAAATCCATATGCTTTTTGATATGTTATGCCATGTTTTATGGATAATTTATGTCTCCTTGCAATGGGTAATTCAAAGACTCACTTTAGTACACTTTTTGCCCTTATATGCGATGTTGGGCACTTATAGCCTTGAATCTTTAATCCTTATGAAAAGTGGATCCTAATTGCTTAAACCTATATTATGAGCCTCTAATCAGTTCTTAAAATTCCTTTCAAGATTTTTTGCCTAGTAGCTTACTCATGTGTACCTTTGACTTCATGTAGCACACTTATGACACGTAACATGTTCTAGATGCATAAGTTGATTGTTGTAGTCTAATCTTTCAAGATAATAATCTAATGATTTACATGATATATTAAAAACCCAAATCAATAATTTTATCATACTTGTAGTACTATAAGCTATATTGATCTATTATATGCTCTTAATTCTCCTATGACTTGGAAACATGACCATATTGCATGTGTTTGACCTAATATGACTAGTTGTGAAATTGCATGACTAAACCATGATGATAACCTAATGACATGCTTCCCTTACCCTTAAATCATACTTCATCTTTAGCTATTATAACTCTTAACGTGGATGGTTCACCTAGAACTAAGGCTAAATGTTGATTCTTGAACTATATTGATTAATGACATGCATGTTGGGAAGTTTGGAACTATATTGAACTATTTGAAACCTAGGAATGAGGGGAACATCCACATGACTCATACAATCTTTATCTTAACTAAACCCTAGTGACCTAAGACTCTATTATGTCTTTTATATCTTAGGTCCACTTCGGGTTGGGCCTTCTCTAGCATCTACTCATGGTTAATCTTGTACTCTACTCACAAGGTACGTTTAATCTCTTAACCCTACTATGTTATTAGCTTGTTTGTATGTATGCTCCTATGAATGCTTGGATAGGTAATTACTTGTTTGAGATACTTGTTCCCTATGATTAATACATTCATTTTGCTTGAGATATGTTGAACAAACCTTGAACATAATTGAACTTATCCATTATATTAACCTTCTATACCTGCCTATATTATCAAGGTAATGGCACATGATTGGGAGTCTTATTTGAGATGTCAAGATAAGGTGGACCATGTTGATAAAAGGGTTGGCTAATCTTGAGCACCCTCACGTATCCTTCCAGTGGGAAGTTGGTCAATGGCCATAATATGTTGTTAAGTATAATGGAAATACCCTTAAAATATGCTTTATATAAAACAAATTCGTTAAGTGTTCTCACATTGTTTTCTACTTCTTAATTTATATGATGTTTCTAGCCAAGAAACTTTTATTATACTCTTCAACTATTTACATGACTTTCATAGCATACTTAATTCTCTAGCATTAATATGTTTTGTTTATCAATTTTGTTGTTTCCAAAGATCCGCTGCACTCTAGATTCAAATGAAACACCAATGGGTATACTTGAAATAGAAATGGATACATGTTTCTCTATCTCCTTTAGTATCTTGTTTTATCTTGTGTTACTACTTTTACATATATATTGCTTGTATGAAATACATGTGATCCATTCTAGGGACGGACGCCCATTCCCACTCACCTTTAGTTGTATAGCCATTAGAAGTGTGGAGTTAGGGTAACAGATGGTTCCATGCCAGATGGTATCAGAGCAATACACATAGGCCTCCATATATGTTTATGGCATAACACCTCTTAAGAACTTAGAGGACTAAAAATCTTTCCCTCAAAGTTTAGAGAGTCTTCTATCATCTCATCTTTTCTTTAAGGACCACCTATGCCACCAAGTAGATGATGATTACATAGTTTCTCATCTCCTCATGTGATTATTCTCTCATGACTATTAACCACATGAAAACTCAATTTTCAGTAGCTTATGCATGGGAAAAGTAAAATTCACTTAAAATCATGAAAGTTGATTAAGATGTTAATGTCATGATCTGAGATAATAAATTGGAAACCCTATTTGATGTAAGAAAATACTCTCAAAAGTTTCGTACTCATGTGCAAAGTTTATGAAAACTCAATGTCTCCCGTTTTGACATAAGTGCTTTCCATGTTTGAGGTAAATTATTGATATGGATAAACAGGGTGGAACTCATGTTACATACCTCATGTTTGATGAGGTTCCTATTGACTATACCTATGTTGTCCCTATTTTGATCAAACCTCAAACATAGCTAAGCGAAACTCACCCGATTAATATGCATCATGCCACATACTCCAGTATGACCATGGCTTGGGAACCCCAGATCATGATGTGATGACTTGAATACAAGAGGTATTTCATTGTTGACTTGTATGCCTCTTTGTAAGCTCAATTTTGAACAAACATGATGGACATTATATTACTCTATCCCTATTATGATCGAACCCTCGAGTTCTCAATTTCTAAAATATACCCTTACATTGATCTTGCAAGGAAGGGAATTGTATTATGACTTTGATCTTGCAAAACCTTGAAGTATGGTTGCCCTATTATGATCTTGATGTTTGAATCATTATCTTATGAAATTTGATTTGATAGTTGGTACTCTCCCTATATGGAAACACTTGATGACTCATGATTAATATAGACTAATGTGCTAGACTAATTAGGCATCCTAAAGAAGCAGATGACACAATGACAATCAACATATTGGTAAAATGAATAAGGAACATGAAACTATGAATTATATATCAACTATGTCTTATTTTTGAAAAGTTACCAATCACTCACACTTAATATGATACACCTCTCTCCTTAGATCCTATCAAGAATTACATATTTTGGTAGGATTTGTCATCTTCATTAACTTTGCCAAAATATTGGTATAACGCTTGCTGATTCTCACAATGCTAGTGAGGATCTTTCCTTACTTGAGATTGGTTTAGGATCGTCCAACATGCATGGAAATATTTCTTTGGAGCATTTAAATTTCTTGCATATTGGTTGATTGAACTTTCTACATAGTACAATATTATTTGGTGTTTATCTACTACTATTTCATTAAAGAGTAAGTCATGGAAATATTGTGTGATTCTACAAACCATCATACATCTATAAGGCATTATATGTGAGAAAATAATATTTAAGTGTCATAATTCGAGAAACTTAATCTAGCCTATCTAATAACAATCTTACTTTGATAGGGGTTCAATATATCACCCAGTGGATCCAAAGACCTTCACATGGATTTAGTGTCAGTGTCCTAGTGGAATGGAATGGATCAAGTAACATATTCCATGATACTCATGTTGTAGAATATTTCATTCCACTTCATTTGTAAAGCTCAAGAAAACTTTGACTAGCATATCAATGGAATATATAGAGACTGACTAACAAGCAAGCTGCATTTTAATGAACTTAATGATTTGGATATAAAATTAGATAGATGTTGTAGAAAATTTTGGGAGTGATTTCACTCGCATTAGGTTTAAATTTGAGAGGACGACCTCTTCATATTTGTGTTAAAAAATCAATATCATATGATATATTCTAATAATTTGTCAATGATGATAGTCTCATTGATATCTATGTTAGCATTACCTATTTTGAATGGTCTGGAGGTTCATCATGGGCCATTATTCATTGATTTTTGTGCACACATGTTTGAGAGAACCTATGTCTCTTTAGCATAAAAATTGTAATATCTAGATTTATATTTGACCACATGCCCATTATTTCTAGTACAAAAATATACTTTCTTGGACACTAAACCTATTAGATTTGAGCATTTTGGTATTGATGTAATTAATTTAACTCCATCAAAGATCAACACTAATCCATACAAGAGAATAAAAATCTATTAACTAACTTTAATTAAAAATATGATAGAAATTTTGAAAAGCTTGAATCCATTAGAATAAGAGTACATGTGGCAATATACATAAAAAGTGAGATAAACACACACTCTTACATGATCTTGAGACAAGAATGTATTCCAATTAGCTTTCATTGATCACTTATAAGTTAATATTAACAATTTCTACTCTAGCAAGGAACTATATGGAAGCAAACATATATATATGGTTTAAAGAGTGGAACCTAAACATAAAATCTAAGCACATATTTTCAATAGACATAAGAGAAACCTGAACACATATATCCTAAACTTTAATAATATTGCAAACATAATAGAGATAATATCATTCATAAGGTAGTCAATCATTTCAAGAACCTCATGGAAAGTAGAGCTTATATCATTCACAATGGAGTCAATCATTTCAGGAACCTTTTTAACCACAAAATATCGTTCAACATCCAGTTTACTTTTAAATTAGACATGATTTTTGAGAAAATTATTGACAAACCACATTTGTTTGTTATGTTCTTATCCCATAAGGATATACAATATGTTGTCTTCAATCTTGGTTTAGATATAATATACGAGCCCAGATGCCTTTGACATGTCTTTATACCAACTTATCTAGAACACAATAAAAGACTCATTTTAGTTTTTTTTTGGCGACATACACGGGCACACTTTTATCATTAAAATACATAAACCATAAACCAAGTGTTCATATATTCAATCTAAAAGGTTGACAATCCTACTGAGGATATCCAGTTTAGGCATGTCAGCCTCATCAACAACATTTATAAGATCATAACCAATGTTTTTATCTTTACAATGAGGCTTTACATGTATAATATTATGATTTTAGAACAAAAATTTAAAAGGTAGAAACATTTATGATATCTACACCATGGAAAATGTTCTTAAACACACATGTTAAAATGGAAATCCTATTTTAGCACTCAAACTGGATTCTAAAAAGGATTTTGACAAAATTAATTGGCATTTTTATCTTATGCATGAAAGGGTATGATTTTTTTTGGATATTTATCTTTGTTAGATAAATAAATGCATTTTAATGAGCCATGCATATATTTTTATAAATGACTCTCCATTTGGATATGTAAAGAGCTCCAACAGTTTCAAACAAGGTGAGCTTTTGTCTGCTGATCTTTTTGTTATTGTATTATATATGTTTGTTTCCACGTTTTGACTTTCTATATCAATTGGTCTTTTATACGCAATATATGGTATATATAGCACATAATTTACTTTTTGATAGCACCATAATCTATATCACACCAAATTATGATAATGCCATTAATATATTGCACATACTAGATATTCCAATAACCTTTCTGGTTTCAAAATAGATTTTCAAACATCATCTATTGTAGGTTTGATTTTAAACGACACTCACTCTTCTATATGCTCCACTATCAAAAAAAACTTTTACCATTATACTATTTAGGTCAACCCTTATCACCCACCAAATTACCTTCTCAGGTGTAGCAACCTATCTTTTGTAAAAAGATAACCAAACTTGGTTCTTGGTGAATGAAATAACTTAATAAGACTAGGAATCTTACCCTATTTAATGCATCTATTCTGGGTATTCTTTTATATTTTATTATTCATGTATCTATCCCCAAAAATAGAAAGCTTCATAGACAATTTTAGAAAGAATTTCATGTAGGGTAGCACCACTGATACAAAAGATCCACCGTGTTAATTTGTCACCCTTATGTAGGACATGACATCTTAGATGTTGGAGTTTCATTTATCTTAAATTACATTCACTGGGTGCATTTAAAAATGTAATTGACTAAATTATACATTATCATCATTGATTGCACTTGGTTACAATGTGATGATAAAAAATTATGAATTAATACATTAAAACCCCATAAGGAAAAAAACAGGTCTTCATAGTTTTGCTAATATTGTCTCTGTCCTTTTCAAGTTACTATCAAGGATTTTCCCTTATGTGGTTTTCACATGAGTTGCTTGACCCTTGGTTTGAATTTGGGTGCATTAGTAAGTATAAAGAAAACATATTTACACCATAAAATGCCATATTTATAGACTTGGTTGGGTCAATCAAATATTGTGTTCATAGATAAGCAATAACATTAAACATACAACAATATCTTTGGGATTAGGGGATTCCATCCTTTACATGTGGTAGAAAATTCCTCTCAACCTCAAAATATGGCAAAAACTCAATGGCCTTGGGGTGACTGTTGTAAAGTCAAAAGAGCCTACAAATTATTCACCACCCATATGCTACAATTTTTATTGGGTGCATTAAGTGTCCTCCTAAAATACATATTGTTATTTTACCTATTAGACACAATAAACTTCTCATAGGAGACACTATGGCCCTTTCGAAATCTCATTTTCCATTGTTTCCTAGGATGATTTAAAATACAATTCCCATGACTGTGCATTTAACACCATTATTTGGTCATGTTTGTATAGCAATTCTATTGCGGGTTAAATATAGATATGATGGTAAACTGTTTATATCTTTCAATAACGACCCTTATGTTGATTATATCCTCAGAAAGAATTTGAGCTCTGTTGATCTTGCATCTTATGGCACATAGTTTGGAGAAAAATACAGGTATATTGAGAGAAAATTCCACTGACATGAGAAACTAATCATTGTAATCAATTTAACCCTTTCTTGGTGGTCGTTATTTCCAAGTCAGGTGATGCCAACTGAATTGATGATCAAGACAACTCCAAGTGCCTTCACCATGACAAAACTATAAGAAGGACTAACCCTTACTAGTTGTTCATTTTTCTTAACAATGAGGATGTGATCACAATGTGTGGAGGCCCCGATGGAACCATACTCACTTTCAAATTACTCAAAAATCTTATTTCCCTCTTTGAATGATGTTCCTATTTGATGCTTTTTGTCTAAATGGGGATCCCAACCCCTCTTCACTTTGAGAACATTGATGATTTTGCTTTGTTCATGTATTTGGGTTGTATTTATAGGGGAAAACAATCCCTTGATACTTTTTGTGCATATCTCTATCAATCCATCTATATATCTCATTTAGGACACATACTATAACAACCTCATATGTTGCGTATTTCACTATTCTGAAGTCAAGAATATTATATTAAGGTTAAAACTCAAACAATCTGAGAGATATTTAAATAATCATCTCAACGTTACACCTTTGAATGAATTTGGTGAATGATTGTGATCATAAGACATTGGTTGAGTCTTTGATCTAACCAAATAATGTCATATTATAGTTAGTATGCCAATATAATTGGATCAACCTTCAATTGAGTTAATTATGATAAATTGAGCCTTAATTACAAAACTAAGAGTTTAGTTGATCTTATGTATTGATTATAAGGCCTGGGTTCATTCCATGACTGTAGAGTACAAGTTAAGCCCAATCAAACTATTTTGAATTGCAAATAGGTCTATGGGATACATGTTAGAGAATTTTACTTTTCATGTTCTTAACTAATATCAATTCTTTGAGTGATTATTAAACTAATTATAATAATAAAGCCAAAATTCTAGAAGACCCCAATTGGTTAATTACTTTAGTAATTTATAAATGAATTATCCTTTGTTTGACTTGGACACCAAGTTTAGGGTATCCAACGAACTTAGTTGGAACCAACCTTTGGTACAACATTGGATCATAACTAAATTAACATAAATCCAACTTTTTAGAGGATACTATCAATATTTGTGACCTTGGTGATTAAAAGAAGTAGTTTATTGAAATGCAAGTAGAGGATACTTAATGTTCCCTTTTCATTCTATAATTTTCCTAGTAAAATATATCCCTAATGGGAAGATAACCCAAAAGTGTCAAAGGAATGCTTTTAGGGCCCTAGGTGAATTTTATAAGATTGTGACAATTCTAGTAAAGTTGGGAATATGATTTTGATTAATATTAGATATATCACGAGTCACACATAAAGTCAAGATCATCCAGGATTGAGGTGTAATGGGGGACGAATTTGAGGATCCCAACCACTGGTCCAAGATCAGATGACTCGCGAGTCATCTTCCTCCCCAATGTGGGAGACCAGTAAAGAATTGCCACCTCCCTTAGACCCATTCTCCCCCCTCCATCAAACTCAATGTGAAGTGTCCCATTGGCTTTAAGAGCACCAACCGACCCCAACAAGAAAAGATTTGGCCATTATCATTATGATTCAATATATTGACCAACTCAAATATGAACATGAATCTAGGGTAGTTATGCAACTTCTAATCTCTCCACCCTAGCTTATATAAGGACCTCTACAGATCCAACAAGACACATTGATCAGAACTCGACCCTCAATTGTGCTTGAGACCATCTAAATTCCTCTGTCGAGCTACACCTTCCAACTCCAATGATGTGACCATGTCTCCTCTATTTAGTGAAGATGTGGACAATCTAACTGGTTATGAGTATTGTAGGCAGGCCACGAGAATATTAACACCTCCAAGAGGGAACAAAAAAGCCGCAAAACCTCAATTTGACCTCTAGCACTAGAGACTTCAAGCACTTTGTCGAGAAGATGGTGCAGACCACCACAGATCATTGCAAGTTGTGAAAACTTAGCACGAAGGTGCCAAAAAGATTATTCAACTTCAAATACTAGCTGGACCATACTATTTCCTTTCTTCCCATTTCCCAACTATGTCAGTGTAAAATCCAATATAAAAACTACTATCGAGTGATAACTTTCTTCACTATGAAATTTTATTAGGTTCATCGAAGGGAGTTGGAGAAAGTGGCAATCCTAATTTTAGCCCTATGTGCATAGGTCCTAGAGTCATCCATGTTGTTGACTCCATGACTACTTCTTGTACGCAAGCCTTAGAAAGAGGGAGAAGAATCCTCTGTAAAGATACATCTCTTTGCTTGTCAAATTGCATAACAAAAATGTAACAAAGCATGAGCAAGAGGTTAATTTTCCTCTCAATCAAGCCCTACCTCACTGTGCCTGAATAAGGAATTATCCGAGTGATGTGGTAGACTATGATTGGTTAGAGTTTTATTTATTTTTTAGTGATTCTAGATCTATAGATCGGATGATACATTAGATATATATATTAACTTGATTAAATATATTAGAAATTTGAAGATAACAATCGTAGTAACTTAGTTTGGTCTTAGAGTTAAATAGTATAGGTTAATTTATGTTCTGGTATTATTCTGTATAGGAAAACCCTATATTCAAGGAAATCAAGTGTATATCTTATTCAATTCTATCCTAGTTCATATGATCTGATTCATATTATTGATAACACAATATCATTTTCAAACCAAGAATTAGTGTTACACTTAATGATCAATTAGGGTTTCAAAACCATTGGACCCATGATGTGGAAAATTTATGGTTTGTAATACTAAAACCTAATCAAACCCTAATTGACCTCAAACACTAACCTAGGACCCAACTCAAATATAATCAAAATTTTATGTATATAAAGGTGACATATTAGGGTAATACTTAGTTTTAGATCATCTCAGTTACTTGGACCTAGATTTGATTGCTTGGATTGCATTCAAATTGAATTGCTCAAATTTGAAATGCATGGTTTATGTGTAACACCTGGGCCCACTGTCCAAGTTCTAGTAGAGTTTAAGGAATGACGAATGGCCCCACAAACCACCACTAGCCTTAACTGCGCACTTTGTCCTCACTCATGTGCAAGTCGGGGTCGATTTCCCGACTGGTCACCCATCCTAGTACTACTCTAGGTTGAACATGCTTAACCATAGAGTTCTTTCGTGATGGACTCCCTGATACAGAGGTGCACCTTGGTGATATGGATAGTCTAATCATTCCTTTTAAGATCATTTTATCTGAGGCCTCGAATCCTGGGATGTTACATTATGCATGGAAAAGGTAAGTGTGTACTTGGTGAATACTCAATCATATCAAATGTTGATGGATTTCCCAATGATCCCTAAAGTGTTTGATCTTATGCCAAACTAATTGGATCTTTATTTCATTCTAGTTGAAATGTCATGCCTATGTGTACCATAATAAGGGTAACCAAGATATTCTAAACTCAAGATTATATCTACCAAGGGGTAGTTCATATAAGTCCAACGATGGATAGAGACTAAATACACCCAAGGTGGTATAGGAAGTGTAGGTTAGAATATGAAATGAGAATCCAAGTTCATGTGTGTAACTATTTCATTGTTGAGTAGTATATATTGATAATAATACATGCACACAATTTATATGCACCCACATACACAATATAGTAATATACTAACTGCATGTTTTGTTTTTCATCATTTTATGTAGTCGCCTTATACAAAGATATAAAGATATGGAAGTTTAGTTGAATACATTGAATATAATAAATATAATGTTAGAAGAAGGACTACATCACAATCTCTTTTACTTGAAAAATTATGTAAATTCCTTTGATGAAATTTCTAGTATACATTTATATTAAACAAGTTTTGAAATGAAAGTATTAATTATCATTCATTATTTCTTGAATATGGATCCTAGAAAAATGTGATGATGATACTTGTACCTATGAACCACCTTCAATGGGGATTAACTAGGGAAGGGATCATTAGAATTGGTATGAGATCCAATATTTATCAATTACTTGTAGTATTCAATAGTTTCATAAATTTCATAGAGCCATAAGGGCATTATAGGTCATTTTTCAAAGACAATGGTGTCTAAAAGGATAACAACCTAGATTCTAGAAAGATTTTCCTCCACCCCACTAGTTGGTCAACGAGGATACTAGGCCCATGATAATCTAACCTGGTTAAATTTTAGGTTATTTCCATTAATAAAATACTTCTAAGTTTTCTCGTCTCAACTTTCTTCCTCTTCTCATCTATTATTCTCTTAACCATAGAATTCGTTTCTCTCCTCATCTTAACTTAGGATCTTAGAAAGAAGTAGGACTGATGCATGTTGTGCCAATTAGAGTACATATAATGTTAACTAGAGCAAAATATATGGAAGATGTGTCATTAAATTATACTATTAAAGGTAAACACTAGAAAGAGCTAGGTATGGGTGGGATTACTCTAGCTATTCATTAAGGACTTGGATTGAATAGCCTAGATGGTTATAAAACCTAAGTGGGATGAAGGAGAAATAAAACCCTATGATGTAGATGTTAACCCTTAAACTTGATAAAAAAACCTAATGTTGGGTATATATATAAACAAAGTGAATAATAATACTACCCAAGCAAACCCTAAAAAGGTGTACAAGAAAGAAAAATTCCAAATAATCTTGGGTAATACTGCTTAGTTATCACAACTAGGTACCAATGTTTGTCACATGCATGCAAATACATTGGCTAGAAGAAGTCATGCATGCATATAAGATACATATAAAGGATTTTGTATATACATGAAAATAGTAAATTAATGGTTGCATAATGATAAATATATGACCCTCAAATCACCATCAAGGTATAGCATTTAGACTTGGTGTGGGTCATTATAAGTAAGGGAAAAGATCTATGAAGGAGGGAACCCTAAACCCGTGAAATCGACAATGGCTAGAAAGCCTAACATCCTAATGAAAACCAAGAGGGTATCTTAGAATGGACTTCCCTAGAGAGATGAGATAACCAACCTTGTCTCTAGTTTGAAGAATCGGGTAATTCTCATTCTCCTAAAGGAACTAAAACTGGATGGATTAGGTGGGTGAGTGATGTAAGGCATGTAAGCCTTTACCCCCTACCTAGTCAGAATAGATTTTCATATTGAATATAAAATAATATCAAAATATTTACATGTAAAAACCTTGGTTGGAGAAAATTATAGGGTAATATGTAATATTAAGAAAATTAAAATGAAAAGAATGTAATATTATGCACCTAAGGCATGTAAGCCCTACCAACACCAACTTTGAATAAGAAGGATGTGTATTTGTATTAATGATATTGTTATATATATAAATAGTATATATAGGGTTTTATTCGTTGCCCACGTGGGTAACTAAGGTTTTGGTATCCGTGTAGTCTGAAAAGTAACTATGTGGATAGGAAACACATGATAAAAAAGTACCTATGTTGTCAAAAAAGTAACTATTCTGCTAAAAAAGTAAAAATGAGCAGAAAACATAGTAAAAATTCTGAAGTAAATATGTAACTAATTTTTTTGTGTATTCTTCCCATTTTACCTTTTCAACGGTATAGTTACTTTTTTGATAACATAGTTACTTTTTTGTCCAGATAGTTACTTTTCTAACCAAATAGTAACTTTTTGAGTTGTAAGGTAGTGAAACCTTAGTGACACGCGTGGGTTCTAAAGATAAACTAATATATATATATATATATATATATATATATATATATATATATATATATATATATATATATATATATATATATATGGTTTATCTTTAAAACCTATGTGGGTAGCCTAGAATTCGCTACCTATGCATCCAAAAAAATAACTATTCGGTCAGAAACGTAACTCACTCGATAAAAAAGTAACTATATTGACCAAAAAGTAATTATTCGACTCAAAAAGTAAACCCTTGTAAAATACACATCAAAATTCTATAATAAATATGTAATTCTATATTTGTTATAGTTGGTACAAATGTAAGTATCTATACGTTAAAAGTAACACTTTGTAAGGCAAAGTAACTCTCTACATGTAAAAAATAAGAACTCCCCCCCAAAAAGTAACAAAAATAGGAGCGGGAAGCATATATATATATATATATATATATATATATATATATATATATAGTTAAAAGTAACTACATATAGACCCTCCTCATTCAAGATGATTCATGGGAGATAAGATATGATTATATTGGATGCCCTTGTCATGAAACAAGGTGTAAGTAATGAAAGAGACGATATAAAGTTATAACCTCTTAGTTAACCCTTGGTAGGGAAGATCCCTAAGTCAATCCTAGGGTCTGGTAGGGATGCTTAATAGTACATAAGACCCAAGGGGTTAGGAGGTGAGCATACCCTAAGTATATAATGTTTGTGGGGTCAGGACAAAGCCATCCATGAGTACACAAGGCCCATGGGGTTTGAAGAATGGACACTCCATAAGTACATGAGGCCCGAGGGGTCAAGGGGAGGGCCTAAGATATTGGATTAATTAGCTCAATTGTACATTTTTGAATGTGTGGAGAAATTATTATTATGAATTGAGAGGATTTAATGGAGTCATATGAATATTCTTGTCTCAAGGTATGATGTACTGCAAACACAATATAACATAGAATAAATTAATGCTAACAGGATTAAGTAGAGGCAGTCCATTTAGGTACTACAATGATTATAAATAATCTAGAATATCACTACTCCCCCTCAAGTTGGAGAGTACACATCATGTATTCCCTAGTTGATACACATATTGGAGAAGGAAGAAGGTGGAACAAACTTGGTAAAGATATAAACCATTTGTTCTCAATTCTTTACATATGGGCTATTGATCGTCTTGGCGAAAATTAGATCTCTCACTAAGTAGCACTCAATCTCAATGTGCTTTCTCTATTCATGAAAAACTAGATTATTATCAATATAAAAATGTGTACCAATATCACATTTGAGAGTTGTTGTGTATGAGAAAGGGGTACCTAGTTCTTGATGAATAGAAGTCACCCATTGAATTCCACAACAAGTGCGTGCCATAGAGTGATATTCTACCTCAGTGCTGGAATGAGCCATTGCTTCAACTGATGGCATGGACTCCCAATAGAGAGAATAAGACATAAATGGATCTCCTATCATTCACATCTCCAGCCCAATCGACATCAACATACCAAGTCAAAGAGATATCTAGAAACTGTGGTTTCTTGTAATAGAGAACCCATCCAGATGAACTTCTCAAATTTGTAGGATTACCTAATTCTAGTGACATACCAGGGGGTTGGTGGTGTGTTTACTAACAACACTAATATCAATATCTATGTCTTTTTGGGTAGCAGTAACATAAATGAGTTTCCAAACAATGTATCTATATTTCTCAAGATCAAAAAATGCCCCCCCCGAGATAGAACTTTGTTGTGATAGTCCATAAGTGAAGAAACAAGTTTAGAAGTTAGCATACTAGAAGAATTGTAGAGGTTGAAGCCATACTTTTGTTGAGATAAATAAGTACCTTGGTGATAACATATCACTTCAATCACAAGAAGTAACAAAATTGTCCCATATCCTTGGTATGAAAGTGTTGCTCGGATGCCTATTTCAATGCTAAAATACCATGAGCATCACTACCAATGATAATGATATCACCAACATCAATGGAGAGGATAATGGTTCCCAAATGATTGATGCACTGAATAATTGTTGTTTGCTATTTTACTATGTATTTTGTGCGCTTATTGCCCATTTTCATATTATTTCTACATGATTTGTCATCATTGGCCTATGGTACTTAATTTCATCAAATATTCATTATTTTTTTTCTATTCTATGTTGATTTATCCTTATTTTGGGGATTATGTTCTTTCTTGTTTATGTTTTAAGTGAATTTATAAGAAACAAATCACCTCGGTACTACTGATGTGTCTGTAAGTGGTACTGATATTTGACAAAAAGGAACATAGTTTAATTGAGGAAACTCGGTACTACTGACAGAAGAATTGATACTACCAACATTCTAATAGGAGCGCTCAGAAGGAGTCTCAATACTACCAATACCCAGCTCAATGGTACCAACTTTTACCGAAAATCCAACATGGAATGTCATAAAAAATCTCGATACTACCAAAATTGACTCGGTAGTACTGGCATCTTATATGTGACTACAAATAAAGGAAGGTGTCGATACTATCGACACCAGGTCGGTAGTACTGACTAGGCATGATCAGGCCAGATCGTAAAACACAACGAATCCAATGGTCTGGACTTAAACTCTATGACTAAGAGAAAGTATGACCAAACCTAATTATCACATTCTTTTCGAGTGCACAAAAATCAAGAGCTGGGAGAGAAGAAAGCCACATTTAGGGAGATTTGGGTACCTCTGGTGGACGGATTTATTGCCAGAGGTTAGCAAATCAACACGTTCGAGAGAGGGAGTCATCCATACTGTCTTCTTCAAGGTTTATTTTAGTATTCTAATGTTTCCCACATTTTCCCTTCCTTCTCCCTTGTATTTGACAATGGAAGTTATATGGGGCTAATCCCCTTTATTCCTTAGGACTGAGGAGTAGTTCGGTTTTGCATGGTGATTGACAGTTATGAATTAATGTATATATTTCTCATAATTTTTGGACATATCTCTATGATCGATTTACGAATTGCATGTGCCTAATCACTACAGGTGATTTCTTAAACCATTAATTGCTTCGAGAGAGGGATTAAGGGTTGGATAGGTTGTAGAGATACATATCTTAGACCACACTTCGATTGAAGGCCTATGACTATGAAGGGAATAACCCAGAGAGTCACTAAAGCACCTAACTAATAATTAAATCATTATGAGAGTGAGATTAATATTAGATTAGGTAGTGAATTACGTTGTGAGAGCGAGTAATTCTTGCTACAAGTCCCTTGGTCCAAGGTTAGGAGAGATATATTTTAATGAAATTATGCTAATTGCAATATGAACTACGATGAAACCAATATCCTAAGGAATTTAGTCATTCTGTGATCACAACCATTAATTTTAGTTTTAATTCCAACAATTTAATCGATTAATCAACCAACGACTCTTTATCTTAGACCTAGCTGATTAGGTCATTGTTAGTAGTAGTTTTTGGACACAAGTTTTCCCTTTGTTTGATATTCAGGCTTCTTTGGGCCTATAATACATTGATATGTGCACTTGTGTTTTAGACATCTAGTTGACGCGCATCAATGATTTGTCAAAAGGAAGAGACTATGATAACTAGAAGATATGATAAAATCCCAGCTAGCAAGAACTCCACTGAGTTTTTTAGACTTTTCCCGTGGTGATTTCTTGAGGTCATGCAAATAGAATTTGAGATGACAAACTCTTTGCAAAGACTCCCCCTGAGCACAAAATCCCAAAGGTGGATGCATATAAAATCCTCCTATAAATCACCATGAATTAAGGAATTTTAATGTAAAGATAGAACAAAGGACAATCCATATAAGTGGCATGGGAGAACCCATTCTGACCAAACCAATGCGAGTGACTGGTGAGAAGGTGTCAAAGAAATATACACCATGTGTTTAGAAACAAGACAAAGTTTGACCATTTAGATCAAATTATCTGAATGAAATTTGATAGAGAAGAACCAACGTGATAATATTTTTTTCTAAAGGAGGGGGACAAGATCCAAGGTCCCATTCTAATAGAACAATGTTATTTCCTCAAGCATCACAACTTTCCTACCAGGGTGTTGAAGGGCCTTGCCATAATTTTTTAGAATCTAGTTAGAGTTGAGTTGTTGGGAAATGAATATAATAGTACGAGAAACTTGGATATTTACATGTAGGAGTTATTGGATAATGGAGAGTGTAAGAGATTATACCTTTTTGGAGAGGCACAAGGCGAGATCAATCCTAATAAGTGAAAAATGATGCCATGTTTTGTGTTGGTGGTTGAGGAATGATAGGGATGACTTGAGTTGAAGAAGGATGGGATATGGGTTCTTGATCCAGTGGGTCAGAAAGATCAAGTTGAAGAAAGGCATGTTGAAGTTGAGGTTGAGGTGGAGAAGATGGAAATGCAGAGTCAAAAAACATATTTGATTCATGAAACATAACATTGACAGAGACATATATATGATATTTCCTTGAACTGTAACAACTTTAACTTTTCTAGAATGTAGAATATCCATGGGAAATCATTTTGATAGAGCAAGGATCAGGTTTATATGCCTTTGGATAAACGCTATGCACAACATCAGTACATATGAATAACACTCAAAGGAAGGTGAAAAGCCTATTGAGCAGGGAGAATGACTGAAAAGGGTGTCTTATTCTATGAGAGTAAACAATGGTTAGTTGATTGATAAGGTAGTAGATAGTGAGAACAATGTCAAATCAATAACACTTATGTATTATGTCTTAAAACATAAGAGTGTGAGAAATGCCAAGAAAGTGAAAATTTATGTTGTACAACCCTATTTTGTTGTGGGGTGTGAGAGCAAGAACATTGAAGTATGGTTCTAGTGCTAGATCAAAATGAAGACACATGACCGAAACATATCCCACATCATTGTTGGTCCACAATATTTTAATGGATTTGTTAAGTTATGTTTAAATAATTTTATGGAATGTCTAAAATAATCAATCATGTCATCATCAGATTTCAACAAATATAGCCAAGTCATGTGAGAGAAATGAGCAATAAGGGTAATGAAAAAATATATGCCATTAAAGCTAGTGGTTCAAAATGGAGAAAAATTTCACAATGAATAACATTAAAAGAAATTTTGGAATATAAGATAAATTTTCAAGGAAAATAACTCCTAAGATGCTTCACCAACTCACATGAGTCAGATGAAAGACTATTTAAACAAGATAAAGAGGTTCTAGGTGCTTCTACTTTTCACGAGAGGGATGATTATAACATTGATGAAGTTGGAGAGGTATGTTCACAAAAAGGGAAAGAGAAGGAACACCATCACCAAAGTAGTATTGGTTACTGGGTCTATAAACTAAACCAATCATCATGAAAGTTTAAGAATCATGCATCACAAAACCACGACTCCCAATAGTGACGTAGGAAGTAAAGGCATCAACTAACTTTGAAATATACATCAAACTAAATAGGAATTGGGGAATATGTTGGTTAGATTTGAGTTGAAGACTAGGTGAGATATTAACATTCCCACATTGCCAAATAGTTTCAATAGACTTATATGTCAAAGTTACATAGAAGGTTTAGTGGAGGAAACAAGGTGTCTTATACTAGTCATATGTTTAGTAGCCCTAGATTTGACAAGCCAATAAGAAGCCAATGCTAGCATGGAGATACTGACATTATCTTGGTTGGAGGCCAAATGTCTCAAATATGTCACAATGGGTAGCATGGTCATGGAATCCCCTGATCTTGTGGGTTTGTTGAGGATCCAACTAAGAGGCCATCATAAGTTTCTCATACTTGTCTAGAGAGATAGTTAGAAACCGATTCTTTGTTCCATGGGCAACATGGGTAGTCCCATTCCAATGATTGTGTCCATAGATATGACTATTCTTTTAGTAGTACTTCTCCTCCATATGTCTTAAATTGTTGCAAAAGTTTCATTTGGACCTTGAAAGATTCCCACGGCCAAGTCTATGGGCAACAATTAGAATCACTAATTGTTAATCTGGAGGAATGGAAGGCAAGAGGTGGAAGTTAGACTACTATAGACAAGAGAATATATCTTCCAAAGTTGAAAATGTATTACCTATCATGATGATGCTTCATACTAGAGCATAGGTTTTTAGGACATTAACAAATTTGATGATGAAAAGATTAACACACTCTTTGGTTTGAAATTCAAAGGAGAGAAGATGAAAGTTTTCAAGCTGTTGGGACAAGCTAACAATGGAGTCATAATATTCATCAAGGATCATGCCTCTAATTTTCACCAAAGAATTTATCCCAAATTTTATAATTCCATAGAGTATTCTTTTCCTAGATAGAGTGACAAGGAGTAGAGTCTTGCAACTCCTTTTAAATTTTATAGAACATATATTAGAAGGCAATTGTAATGGCCTCACTTTTCAACATCCCCCAATTAAGGAAAGACCCAACAGTTGAGATCCATTACCTAAAATTCCCAAGGATCCATATTTAACCAAATAACAAGTAATATCAAATAAT
The DNA here is from genome assembly GCA_963693085.1 of Alisma plantago-aquatica. Classification (NCBI taxonomy): domain Eukaryota; kingdom Viridiplantae; phylum Streptophyta; class Magnoliopsida; order Alismatales; family Alismataceae; genus Alisma; species Alisma plantago-aquatica. The sequence continues at coordinate 804,586,729 of OY856413.1, read as the reverse complement.
TTCCATTAATTCAAATATTGTTTACAAGATGCTCCTCTAAGGAGTAGCATGAATTTATATCGTCAGATTTGTACATATGAGAAGAAGTATCTATCTACCTCCTTTGCTTAGCTATAATGCCTTTAGGTGATTTCATCTAGGTTGTCATATCTTGAACATCTTCACATATTACATTTACCTAAAATGGCATGAAACAAATATGTGGATCAACATATCAAAATATACTGTGTACGCGGGGTGCACGCAAAAGTTTGCAAGTAAGCTAACAACATATAATCAATCAATTACTTGCAATAAGATTTGGCATTTTCTTTGCATATTCTAACCCATACTTGATATTCTATCTTGTGTGTGACCACTATCCCTTGAGGGCTCTTGTACATCACCCCGCTATGCATGTCATCCTAGGGTTTGAAATATGATATCTTTATTTATTTTATATTCATAGTATAATTATAATTGAACAAAATGTAAATAAACATCCCACAGTTTATTTAGTCAATCCTCGAGAAATCCTTAGAAAACACTAGAAAAATATATTGTGGGTAGTCATATTCATAACCATGTACCTTTTTTAGAATCATGTAAATATCATGCAATATATACTCCAAATATGTTCAAGTAATCCAATCAGCAGGTATAAGAAATTCAACATTTAATCTTCATGTATGTAAATCCTAAAGTGTCACGATCACATTATTCAAGTCAAACCGTACTTGAGTTCAAATTAGGGTTTAGCATTGTCTCAAGTTTATGATGAATAAGTTCACAAGCCCTAGTTCCATCACATATTGAACATTAGGTGAGACACTAATCGTTATATATAATATATCCTTCAATTATGAATGCTTAGATCATATTAAGTTCATTATTGCAAGTTATGATCTTTAAACCCTAAATTCATAATATATATGATTATTCACATAAAATACCTTATTATTCAAAATTAATATCATGATCATCTTACCTTATCATTAGATTCAACAATAACAGATAATACCCAAAACTAGGGTTTCCATCAACAGATATTCTTTTTGAACTATGATGACAATTAGTGTTGAATTCCATTTTATTCATATTCCTCTCCTTTTCCTAATCATTTTGGTATGTAATTTCATTATATTATGAGTTACCTTTAATTTTCTACAATTATTTCAGGATTACCTTTTTAAACCAACCAACAAGCTCGATGTTAGCAATACACATTTTGTTCCATTTTTCATGCAGTTCATCCCAATTGATCATCTTATGCCATCTTGTCATTTACTCATCATGGCCATCTCCTTAGAACTGTGGTAGGGTTACAATTCTACCCTTGAGAAGTGACATAAATTGTCACACGATCTAAGGGTAGAATCACCAATCCATAGAGGGGATTCATCCCCTTCCTTACACCATGGCTCGTTATAGCAGCAATAGCCATGAGTCCACCCCATTGTTGATTCTAGGCCCTATTCTTTGAGTTTGGCAACCAAGGTGCCCATAGGCTCTGACGCGACTATCTAAACCTGTTGGAAGGTTGTGGGTCGAATGTAAAAGGTCACCACAGGGAATTCATAGGATAGGTTTGACATCGATCTAACTGAGAATAAGGGAGGGGTCAATATCGATAGTTGAGGCAAACTAACGCCTAGAGGGTCTTCCTAGTCATCTCTTGGATCAGTCTTGCCAATTACAAGATCTCACGATGGCCAAGAATTCCACTTCCAGGGTGGATCTGACCATGGTAGAAAGCAAAGCTTGGGAACCTAGCTTGGACACTCACCATCCATTCTTTGGAGATTGGATCCTCCCTGTGGTTCCTCATGGTAACTACATCCCATGGAAATTATCCGCAAGCTTCGTATGCTCCTGAAGCAAGGTGGCGCTCGTCGGTGTTGTTGGATGAAGTTTGGAGGGAAGCCTAGGGCACTACCAAACCAATTGATAGGGTGTCTAGATTCTTTGTGTCTCAAAGGAGGCATCTGACCCCTTATATAGGCAACAGTGGCAGCCAAGAGGGTTCCCTTGTTATGCCCTAGGTTCCAAAATATGAAGGAAATTGGGTATTCCCTATAATCAACAAGATATCATGTGTTGTATGGCTCGTTGAGTGCATCATGTTATCAAAAATTTATAGTATGTGGTTTTGTGGAAAATAGTGAAGGGTGTAGAGAGAGTGTTGTGAGAAAAGGTTTCTCTATTGTTACTCCTAGTTTCTCAATTAGGTGCAAGGTAGGAGACACAAGGTTCACTGTTTGATTCTGATCCAATGGTCACACCTTGTGTGGCACATAAAGAGTGTGGGGTAACACTTCTTATAGTTAGATTCATTAAAATGATTTCCAAATATGAAATTAAATGTATTAATTGCAAATAAAACCTTTTATCTTTTCACATTTCCATAGACCACTAAAAATACCTTTTTGATATGAAACTTTAAAGGAAACTCATTAAAAACTTTGCCAACATATATCTATTTGGGATTTGTTGGAATAAATTTAATAGTGAAAACTTGTACCTTTATCATATCCTTAAATTAATCCCCATTATACATGTAAATCCCTTTTTCTCTTAGATTCTACAGTCTTCTTAGTTTTATTATTATTGTCAAATATATCAAAACTCAAACTGAGATATTCTTATTTGATGCTTCAAAACTTGTGTTGCCAACCAAGGTTAGCTAACTGCTCTTTTAATTATTTAAAATACCATATATCTTATTTCCTTTGGGAAACTTAACAATTATCTCATATTTCAATTATCCAACATTAAAAAAGCCATTATCTTTTCTTTATGCACAAATACATGTCGGGTCTAGCAAAATCTGACCCATTGCCAAGCCTACTTAGTGCCATGTAGGCCTTCCCATCCATGGGATTGACATTTCTCGACCATCCCCTCCACGAGTTTGACCTTTTATGACCATCCCCTCTAGGGGATTGATCTTTTCTGACCTTTCCCTCCATGGGCTTAATCATAGTCATCTTAATGACTTTCTTTCCAATATTCAAACTTCCAAATATAGCATGGGGGCTCAAGCAAGTTATATTTATATCATGTGTTACTCATAGGTTGTTTATGTTTCTTAAAACCCTTCACATGAATCCCTACTTAGTTTTTACATGTGCATGTATACACAGGAGACTGGTCATCTGAACTCATTTATATTTATGGTTTCCTTGGTTCTCTTACCCTTATTAGGGCTCATATGGGTAGGGTTATTATAACACCCACACTACTCCAATTTCCCAGGATTAGGGTTTAAAATGTGGGTTAGAGACTACACCTTTCCCCTTAGGGTTTCTATGTCGGTTAGGGACTACACCTTGCCCCTTAGGGTTTCTATGTCCCTTGACCCATTAGGGTTTTCCTAAACCAACCCTAGCTCCATCTAGGGCTTACCCTTGTGAGGAAAAACCCATAAAACCATTTCTCTATACTTTATCATTGTTTCTACATGTACATTAAGTGGCGGAGAATGCCTTAATCCTACTTAATCTCAAAACCCTAACTTGTGATGAGGAGGAGAATGCCTTAATCCTACTTAATCTCAAAACCCTAACTTGTGATGAGGAGGGAATTATCTACTAGGGTTTAGTAAGAAAGAGGATGATAAGTGGATGGAATTTGAGATGAGAAAACTTATAGGAAACATCACTCCAGGCATACCCTAGGTTTTGGCCAGGAAGGTATGATTGTGTCTATGGGAGTCCTCGTATACCAACTTAATGGTGCAGAGGAAAAACAAATCCTAGGCATGTCATCCCCCAATGCATGACCCCTTCTCGAGACTATTACCATCAAGTCATGCCTTAATAAGCTTTCTTATATTTGTATGGATTACCTGAAGTTATAAACTATTAAATATTATTTGAAAAATCAGGGGCTCAGATACCAAATGTAATGACCTCACTTCTCAGAACCCCCCAATAAAGAAAGACCTAAAAAGTTGAGAGCTATTACCTAAAATTCCCAAGGATCCAAATTTATCTAAATACAAATAATAGCAAATAATTTCCATTAATTCAAACAATGTTTAGAAGATGTTCCTTTAAGGAGTTACATGAATTTCTATTGTCAGAGCTATACATATGAGAAGAAGTATCTATCTAATCCTCCTTTACTTAGATTTAATTCCTTCAGTTAATTTCATATGGTTTATCATATCTTGAACATCTTCATGTATTATAGTTACCTAAAACCACATGAAAAAAAATGCGGATCGACATATTGAAATATACTATGTGTGTGGGGTGTATGCAAAAGTGTGCAAGTAAACTAACAACATATAATCAATCAAATACCTGTAAAATAAAAACTGATAGTTTCTTTGCATATTCTAACCCATACTTGATATTCTATTTTGGGTGTGACCACTGTCCCTGCAAGGCTTGTGTGCATCACCCCTCGATGCATGTCATCCTAGGGTTCAAAATATGATATCTTTATTTATGTGATATTCATAGTGGAATTACAATTAAATAAAATGTAAATAAACATCTAATAGTTTATTTAGTCAATCCTTGAGAAATCATAAAAAAATGGCAAACTATATTGTAGGTAGTCATAATAATAACCACGTGCCTTTTGTAGAATCATATAGATATCATGCAATATATAATTCAACTATGTTCAAGCAATCCAATCAACATGTCAAAACAATATAACATTTAATATGCATGTATGCAAATCCTAAAGTGTCACTATCACATTATTCAAGTCAAACACTACTCGAGTCCTAATTTAGGGTTTAGGGTTGTCTCAGTTTTAGGATAAGGAATAAAGGCACAATCCCTAGTTCCATCACATACTAAACATTAGGTGAGACCCTAATCATTATATACATCATATACTTCAATTATGAACACTTAGATCATATTAAGTTAATTAGGATCGTTGTAATTTATGATATTTAAACCCTAATTCATTATATATATGATTATTCACTTTAGAAACCTTATAATTAGACATTACAATCATGATCATCTTAACATATCATTAGATTCAACAATATCCGTTAATATAACAAAAGAAAGTCTTTTAGCATTTGCAACATTTTAATATACAAAACTAGGGTTTCCATGAGCTAATATATTTATTAATCATGTATGTTGGTATGTATGCCCAAAGAGCCAATCATACGATGATTGCAATGAGGCATTAGAAACCTGATTTGATTATGATAAAGGTAATTCCATATATTTTGTTTGTCTCAATCATGAGATGATGACACAAACATAGTATACGTCTAAAGAATGATGTTACTCAATGACATATGTCTTCAGGTTTAGGACATGAACAATGAGATCATATGTATGATAAGAGTATATACGTTTGTGTTATGTCCCTAGTCAGATATTACTGTGGAAGAAAAATGGATGGCAATAATACATAAGAATAGAGTGTGTGTTGACGAATGAAAAAGTCTTATTAGTCATGATATGTGATATTAATTCAACCATACATGTACATGTTAGAGAATAATGTATCAGACAGACCCACCATGAAAGTGATACATGGATACCATAGAATGATAGTCAGAATCAACTCTCATAGTGATGGTAGTATTGTAGTTCTTAGACCTGAAGTCTCTACAGTTATTACATATTATTCAATGTATTTATACATCATCCAAAATGACCTTGAATAAGGGTATCCATAAAGGTGATGCTTAGATGTATTATAACATATGGGGATTGAGTATGAGTTATGTAGATGGGATTTGTCCCTCCTACAAGAGATGATATCCTAGCCACTTGATAAGTGAGACTGAAAAATGTCTGGCCATACTCATGTGAATCAATATGTGATATGTGAGCTCACATGCATCTTAGATAGTTTGCTCTTATTGAAGGAACATGAATTGAATGTTGAGAGGATGACGATTCTGTGCCTGGAGTTCAATATGAACATTAGAGATAAAGGAAGTATATGATCACAGTAACATTGATCATGCATTATAGGATAAATTTGTTCTTCAACTTTCCAAATTACTTGTGTATCAATGATGTGTTTCTAGATACCACTTATTGCTTGTGATGTCATAAGTTGGCTACAAACATTCACTATCAATGTAATTTGGGATCTATAGGATCACACTCATAGGATGCACCTGGAATAGGAGTTTATTCATGAATGACGTCTAATTTGATTACTAAACTGTTTAGATATTCACACAATAATGGTTGTAAATTGATTGACTCGATTGTAAATCGACCGGTTCAAGTGTTGAACTGATCAATTCGAGTGTTAGGACAATTGAAAACAACATTGGCTAAATAATAATTGAAATAGGGCATGAATCGACCAGTTCACTAGGTGAACTGACCGATTCAAGTGTTGAACCGTCTGGTTCAATGATCAATTCGATTGGACTGAGGATTGATGCTGACATCATGTTTTCATGAATCAAATATTGAATGTCAATGCAATTCAAAACACGAAAGCATATGAACTGACCAGTTAAAGACTTGAACCAGTCCGTTCACATGTAAACCGACCAGTTCAATGGTGAATCAGTCAAATATTGAATGCTAATGTGATTCAAAATAGGAAAGCATATGAACCAACTGGTTCACCTGTGAACCGATCGGTTCAACTATGAATTGACTAGGTCACCATTCATAGCTTCCAAAAAATTAATGAAATTCCATCTGTTCGACTCCCAGATTGATTGGAATCCTGATCTTGACCTTTCTATAAATAGAGGGGTACTAGGGGTTTCCCAGACACAACAATAGACTTTTATGATTGTTGTCCTCTCTATTTGTGGTAACCAAGAGAGCCCGAGCAAGTCCTACCCATCGAAGGGAGGGATATCAAGGGAGATACAATTGGGAGAGCAAGTCAGTGCTAGCATGCTGAACAGAAGAGATAACTCCATCTTGTATGTTCATCTAGAATAGTAGGAGTTTTTGGTGGTCCACATGGACTACCCTAGAGGCGAGGAGGTATTTGCCCTACTGGGAGGACACAGACAACCATTGTCCATGGTTTTCAACCAGGGAGCTGATGTTGTTGCCATCCAGGTGCAACTTGAAGAAAGTCGTACATTTCTACAAGGGATTTTTGCTGGACTTGCTCCAAGATTGAAATGAAATATTTTGTTAGAAGGGGCATATGGTAATTAAATTTTTATTTCTACTATCTTATCTGATGTCATATTTTCCAATAGTGGTATCAGAGCCACAATTTACTATGCTTTGGGAGTCAATCGATGTGATTAGATTTTAGTTTTTATCATTTATTTAATGCATACATTGTGAATATTAAAAGGGTTAATGTACATATCCAATTAAATACCACATACCATCCCAACTATATATATATATATATATATATAATGTATATTTAATTTACGCATGTCACCCTAAAATTGGTTTTGATTGTGGATGTTAGAATAGTTATGGCCAATAACCCCTACATCTTTATGCTTGGTTGGACAGTTATTACTCCTATTTTATATCTCAATTTACATACCAATCATCTTTCTCCTTTTTTCATATGTAAAAGTATTAATTCTTTCCTTCCTATGCTCCCCTCGAATGTAACTCAAGGTTTCCTTATTGCAATGTAATATGTTAAATAGGATTAGGATAGTTTTAATTCTTGTAATGGAGAAGAAGACATTCTCCCCAGACAAGTTGCCCATTTTAGAAGGTGAACCGGTCGGCTGGAGGACCGAGGAGGCCTGATGATAAGAGGAGCTTACCGATGGTTTGGTAGCCCAACCGATCGACTGGAGGTGTCTAGATGTTTCTTGGACCACATTCCATGCGACCAACCTAGAGACTAACTGACAGACCAGGAGGTGATCTGATCGGTTTAAGAGTTGAATCAATCACCCAGATTGGTTCCATCACAATTCTTCACCAACAATAGGTTGCTACAAATGATGTAGACCTTAGGTGGTAGTAATTCCTTGTGGCTCCAAGGAACTATAATAATATGACCGTAATCATCACTCATATTTTGTAATTGCATGTTTTATTTGTGGTTTAGTATGTATATGATACATACTATAAGTATATGGTGATTGGATATATATATATATATATATATATATATATATATATATATATATATATATATATATATATATATATATATATATATACACGCACACACACTAGTAAACACACATGTGCACCCAAAAATATTTATTTCACATTAACAAATTTATATAAAAATATACGAAGACATATTTTTTCTATTAAATAATATTGAAAGTGAAAACTCTTAAATATATAACGTTACACAATTACTGAATAACATATACATTCCATAAGTGTGGCAACTACATAAAATTTCATTTTGTTTTGTTAAGTTTACCCTATATGATGTGGGTCACAATTCTACATGTGATTTTTTTTATATGTAAGTGGTCATGAATCATTTGTTCCCTTCAACGTAATATTTCTATGTAGTCATGTATGTATAATTTTAGAAATAGTGGTTGTAACAATATACAATGTGATTTGAACATATGATTTCTACAAGAAATATTTGTATATATAGTTGAGTCACTTTGTGAAATGAAACTGGAACAAATCTGAAATGTATATTTTATATATCAATAAAAAAACTCTAGAATATTGTCTTTGCACCAAAGGTAATTCAAGGTCATGTCATACAATTAAATGTTTTGTGAAAAATATCAAAGTTATTAGCTATATAATATAGTCCTCTTTAAAATTATCTTAGCTACAAAATAATATAAAAATTGCTTAAAACATAAATACTTGTGAGAAATATTTGGCATTGTCATACCAACTCATGAAACAAAAAATGAAAAATTATTAATGAATAATTTTATTTGTGGATAGAAAAATCTTATGTAATGTCTTCCCAGAATAGGTAATTATCTATAAAATATAATCAATTATAAAATTTTCTTACGTATAAACAATATACACCATGATTTAAGAATTTTTTTAGAGAAGTTTAAACATTTAATAAACTGCTTCATGAGACAAAAAATAGAACAAATATGATATTGCCGATTTGACATATTGATGAATAAATAATCTAGCATAATGTGTTTCTAAAAAAGATAAGTAAATGTCACATGTTGCAATTACATGTTTTGTGAAAAATAACAAATTAATCGAGTATGGAATATGATCATCTTTAAAAGTATCTTAGCTGCAGGATGACATATAATTTGATTTCACATATCATTTTCATGAGACCAATTTGAACATATAGTTGAATTATTAATGAAATAAAAATAAAACAATCCAAAATTGATTTTTTTATATGATCAAAAACCTTTAGCATAATATATTTTAATAAAAGGTAATTAATTGCCACATCTTACAACTACATGTTTTGCAGAAGATGACAAAGTAACTACCACTGGAGTATAATCATCTTTAATATTATCTTAGCTATAAACAAAATACAACATAATTTAAACATATAAGTTTTGTGAGAAATATTTGAACATATAAGTTTTGTGAGAAATATTTGAACATATAATTAAACCACTTCATGACACTAAAATGAAAAAATCCAGAACGAGTAATTTACTGTATGGATAAAAAACCATAAGTAAAATTTCTTTATACATAATGTATTTAATGGTCAAATCTTACAGCTAAATGTTTTCTAAAAAATAACAAAGTAATTACATATGAAATATAATCACCTACAAAATTATCTTAGACAAAAAACAATATAGACAAGAATTAAACATACTATTTTTGTGAACAATATTTTGAGCACATAGTTGAATCACTTCCTAAAAAGTGGGAAAAATGAAATGTATAATTTAAGTGGGGCTAACAGAACAACGTCTTTTCGTAAAATGTAATTAAAGGCCACTTCATAAAATGGAATGATTTTGTGAAAAATAAAAAATTACCTTAATACTGTTTAGTCACAAAATAATATAAAATATATGTAAACATATTGATTCTATAATAATACCTAAATATTTCAATATTCAGTGTTTGACTAATTTGATATAAACACTTGAGTTGGTAATAAATATAAAAATAGCATAAAATAATTGTCATCCTAGACAAGAACTTACATGCGTAGTGATTGTATTTACAATATGATTTCTTTCAATGATTATTATTAATTAAATAAGTTTGTATGTGACACAACGCCTTATACTAATGCTGAAAATGAATAAATGATAATGTACGTTTTGTCATTTATCAAATAAGACTAAAAGTGCACATGTGGTGCAAAAGAACAAATTAAGTTTTATGAAGAATGACAACATGAACATTTCGTGATACCATTATAGTGTAAATATTCAGAATAGCATAATATATTTGGATTCACATCTAATCATTGCAATAAAAAGTATTTGAAAAGAGCTCAACAATTTGGATTTTATAAGTTTGACATATTTAAGTTGCACACTACATATTTAATGCATATACGCTTTATATATATTATAAAATTGAAACTCGTAGAAAAAGTTGAAATAAAAATGACGACGTTTGTTATTGGTGAATGGAGGACGTTGGGAACCATATTGGAAGGCTATGTATACCTAAAGGGGCTCAATAGGGCAAACGTATAGCAAATAACACATGCTATTATGGCCGGTTATGCTCCAAGAAATTCTGAAGTTAGAAATGGGTAATAGTAGAGATACAAAAGAAAGATCCACAAGTTTCTTCAAAAAAAAATCCACAAATTGTGCCGTCTTTTCAGTTTACGTTAAAGCTTATGACTCTCATGGAAATAGTATATATTTTTTATTTCATTCTAATAAAACTACCAGCAATTTTTAAATTGGCAAACTATAATGTTACCCACTCATTAAAGCTATTATAATATATAAAATTTGCTTTACATCGACGATCGTAACGATGGTGCTTCTACGTAATCACACGTTTTAGGGGCCACCCCATGAGTCATAATGACATAAAAGAAGCAAAGTAGTATGCTCCATGTAGCTTGAGCTCTAAGTTACATATTGCCGGGGCCTCATTTGTTAGTCACCGATATCTTGGTGCACATGTGGTCTATGTGTTTTGCCTTTTGTCGGTAGCCCAAACTTGAGTTCCTTGAATTTTTTTATAGGTGACCCAAACTTGATTCCTTTGAATCATTTAGAGTCCACTGTCTTAGTGTTCATTGTTGGAAGTTGTTGAACATGAGTTAAGTCCTTGAATTAGACAGGTGAAGCAGTTGTTGCTAGGAAGGGGTGTTCTTGATCAAAATCCATTACACATATGAAAAAACAACCAATGACAAAATTGTGTGAAGGTCAATGTTCTAAATTTATAATGCCAAGCAATATGGTTGTACATTAAAGCGATAAAAGGCTAGCAAATACTACTGGGCCCTTAATCAGAGACCAAATCACTAATTGGTGATACATGCCAAGATACATTGGTAGTGTCGTTCATATTGTTTGTTCGTGAAAATGTCAGTTTCTATGTCTGTAAGAAGCTAACATGTAAAAGTTCTGATCGAGCAATCACAAAATAACATCTAATGACTTGATCTCCTAAAATGAGATAATATACTCCACTATCCATCTTGCTTCTCACATGTGACGGATGTCTGAAACATCACTCTGAACCAAAGTCAACTTTAAGAATCAACGTCGGGAGTGGCAAGGAGAAATTGTTTAGTAAGACTTTGACATGTTGAACGGAAAGAAAACATGCACGATGTAATTGGAATGTACCCACCTCTCTGTTCAAAGATATATGAAGCATGATTTGTGGATGGAGGACACGTACACGACGTAATTGGAAGTAGCCAGAGAGCAGCATGGAGATAAGCAGCCTTGTCATAGGTCTCAACTGGTTGACTTGCTAGTCTTGAACCCATATTCAGGTGAAGCAATACCCTAATAGCTGCTGAACACACACCATAGTGGACAACTGCATTTGGATAATGAGGTTTCTACCTATGCTAATAATTGCTACCACGATCCTCTTCCTCCTACTCCATGTAGCGCCTTGAAGCACTTCCCTTTTGCCGAGTTTTTGTTGACCGTTTGACAAAAGTACAGCCACCACCGGTAATGGCAGCCCACTCTATTAACTACCAAAAAATGTAGTATAAGTGACTGTCATGTAAAAAGTTACGTATTTTAGGTGACATGCTTGTGCAACACTTATAATCCGTATAGACTTGTATGAAATAGATGACATATATTTTAACATTTTGAAAATGTTACATACTTTAGGTGACATACATGTAAATCATCTATAATCTGTATAATCCTACGTAATATAGATGACATGCATTTTATCATACATGAAAGGGTTACACTAAAGAGGTGACATACATTTGAATCACCTATGTTCTAATGGGGTTTTTTCATATTGGTGACATGCATATGAGTCACATGTGATCTATAAGGGGGTGTATATTTAGGTGACACACATGCATGCCATCAAACTTTTAGGTGACATGTGTACTTGTCACCTAAACTTTAGGTGATAAACATGTCTGTAATGCCCCTCCAAGCACATACATGACAGCAGAAGGAGACCTCATGTTGTCCATAATATGGGAAGCTCAGCTTGGAGGAATGCCACAAAACATGATACTCAAAAGCAATAAGATAAATGAAACACCATGCATTCAACTCAAAATATAGATTCATATGTTGTTCATGGAAGGGAAAGACATAACTATATCATTTGATATCAAAACCTATTACATGTAGGCTGAGCAAAACTAAAGCATAAACTGTCTCATCTTGATCTCAAGTCTAATACATATAAACTAAGTAAATCTAAAACATGGAAAGATAAACTAAACTAAAGGATTTACTAAGTGGTAGATGGCACCCCACTGAGCTAAAGTCTTTCTTGATTCAGATACCCTTGATCGCTCACGTCAGTTCCCTCTTGCTCCTTGATCTAGGGACATCTCGTCCCACGACCATGCGAAAGAAAGCATCAACATCAGTAAGCGGCATTATGCATGTTATAAGAACTGAAATAAACATATACTTGAACTGAAATAAACTTGACATAACTTGACATTATGAATTCTCATTACGCATTAACCTTCATTATATCAATGAATTAAGAACATTATTATATGCATTCTCTCCTCACTGCCCACATGGGACACATCATGCTACGAAAGCCCATCATTGCTAGGAAGCCCATAACGACCATAAATGTCCATCATTTCGAGAAACATATAATAAGTTACTTAATTCTCTTAACTTAACATTAACATCATTGTTCTTATCTTGCCATCAATGTAAATTGTCCTCATCCAATAATTTGTACCAAAGTGCTCATCAGGCCGGTTAAGGCTCACCTTAGTTGCACCAAAGTGCTCATCAATGCCATAAAGACAAAATAACATAAAGAGGAACAATTTACAACTTAAGTGTATTACCTTAATCATCATGGGATTTCTCCCTCTTAATCTTGACATTAACATTACATGATTTCCATGATTCTTTATTCAATTTCTTAATCATTGCATAGGTATATCATTAAACTAATTAACATCAGTGATAATTATATGACTTTATGGACATAACAACAAGCATATAATCAAAGGCATAATCATTATCTTGATTTCATTCATTAACATGAAATTCTAAAGCATAATCTTAAATCATACATAGCAAGCAATTCATACAAAGTATATATGCATAATGACATGGCCCGCTTACCTTATTGGAGCAAAACCTAATCTTAGTCTCCCTGATCCTGAGTCGAGTCCTAGGTTCCTAAAATTAATCATGGTTTGCATTCATTATTAATTTAATTACACCTTAAACCCTAATTGTCTCAAACCTGACACTTCGTGAAAACCAAACCAAAACATATCTCAAAACCCTGGCCATTGGATAGATCTTGAAAAACTGAGAAAAATTCATATATAACTTGCCCCCATATGATCTACCAATTAAAAGTTATGTTTTTTCATAGATCCCCCAAACATAATTCAAAGAAAATCCAAAATTATCCCTAAGGTTGAAAAGCAAGCACAAACTCAGAGAGGGTAAAATAGAAATACCGCACCTGGGCTTCTTCATTCGATTGAAACGAAGAAAGAAACTGAGACAGAGAAATCGGGCAGACGATCAGTGATATCCCAGATTTTTGAGATTAAAAGCAAGTGAGAAACCAAGGCCAGTAACGAATTTCCCACATTCTTGCGAAGGCAACGAGCCCAGGCTTGGACAGTCTTGACTTTTGGAGAACCAATAAACCCTCCCTCCATGGATGGAATAGAGTATAAGGGATCGAAGCGCTGATACCACTAATTCAAGGAAAGATAACATGAACCAAAACTCGCAAAGTAAAAGTCAGAGGAAGGCGAAGGGGAAGGGCCCATTTTCGTGACTGGAGAAACACAAAAAGTCGGGATGGCAACCCGGCGATGTGTACATCAAGGTATTCTACAAGGTACAAGGATTGGAGAGGATCTAGGGCAAACCAACACTACGGAATCAAAGAACAAGAGTCCAAGATGCTCACCTGTGAGCCAATTTGTCGAGGGAGACCGGAGGCCGAGGCGAGGTGCAAGTCGCCAGAGGTGTAAAATGAGTAGGATGTAGTGCCAAGGGGCACGAGCGACAAAATTGGGCGAAGCGGATGGGTGTTCTAGGGATGGCGATCATTTTCGGCCCCTTTTATATAGGTTTGGGCATTGAGAAGACCTCCAGTAAACTAGGGCGACGAGGAGAGTTCGAGCCCGATTGGGCGTTTCTTACTAGGGAACCAAAACCCATCGAACTAGGGATCAATGAATCCGTGGCTTGCTCCCAGTTCCACTGGCGAAGAAATCATCGAGAACCATGGTCTTTGGAGGGAGAACCGAGCCGGAGAAGATTGTGCCAGAAACCTGCTGTATATGGGTAGGAGACGGGTCCAAAGCCATCAGATGATCATCCGACGGTCAGAAAAGAATCCGAGATCATTTGATCTTAAATCTTCCGCGTGACCCCCAAACTTAGGTGAAAATTGTGAAATGTCCGCATGAAATTTAAATGAAAGCCAAACCATATGAAATCAACGAGATTAAATCAAAATAATTAGGTTTTAGGGTTTAAACTATAGTGAAACTTCCCAAAAATGATTGAGGGGTCAAACGAAGTCCGATAATGATCAAACTTTGACCATAAACTAATTAGAGGGTCTAGAATCTCTCTATCCAATTGTATTTGCATTTTGTTGCTCTTTTGTTCATCAATTTCATGTAGGTTGCTAATTTAATACATGCATTATAAAAATGTGACATTGATAGAATTATCGTTTACTAAATGAGCTATTTAAGCCAAAGCTAGGTTTATGAGATTATTTCATCATACATTGGACTAAGAGGTCCCATTGAATTCTAGCTTGTTCGATAAAAGCTTAAACTTGAAAACTAAGGTTTCACATTAAGGTACTTTAATATATCTAGGATTTTGAGGATGTTACAATTCTACCCACCTTAAATAAATTTTGTCCTCGAAATTTCTTATACTACTACACACCTTAGGGTTTTCCATATTCTCATAACATCATAACTTATCATTCAAATCTTAAGACAAGCCACATATATAGTCCAAGGATAAAGTCAAAATCTAAGTGTGACAATCTAAACCATACCTTGATCACTTTCCTCCTCCATGTCCATAGCAAACACTCTGTCTAGTCTCTTAGGGGCTGGGTTCTGGTTTCTTGCTTCCTTCCTATATATCTTAGGGAAGTCACACTTTATGTGTCCAGGTTCTCCACAGTAGTAGCATAAACCAGTATCGAACCTACAAGGCCCTCCATGGACCCTCTTGCAAGTCGGGCACTGTGCTTTCTCTGGGGCAGCAGGGGCTTCAACCTCCGGAGCCTTCCTCTTGTTGTTGGGAGGTTGATGCTGATTGTTCTTCTGAATAGCCTCCTTCTTATAGGACCTCCTGGGGTGGTCTTCTAGCTCTAGGGCAGCATCTAATGCAGCTTTAAGGGTCATGTGGCCTCTTCCTGATAGGGTAAAGCTTAAGTCTGGCTTCAGTCCTCGGATGAACTTCTTTGTCCTACGTCGCTCATCGTAATCATATCCGTACTTCTGCAAAACCTTGAACTTCATGGCGTACTGGGTCACCGTCATGTCGCCAACCTGAGATAGATTGGAAAACTCCATATCCTTCTTCTCTATCATAGCTTCAGACACGTAGTGCTCCTGGAAGGCTTCCACAAAACCTTCCCATGTGAGTGCAGGTGCATCAACAACTCTGGAGTTGAGGAAGTTCTCCCACCATGTACGTGCTGCTCCCTTCAGCATGTGGGTGGAAAAGCGAACCCTAGACTGTTGAGGGCAGTCCATGTCATGAAAAAAATGCTCCATGCTCATAATCCATTCTTCTCCCTTGGTGATGACATCATCCTCTCCTTCTCCAGCAAAAGAGTCGGGCTTGTTCTTCAAGAAATCCACCAAGGTCAGCTCCTGGTGTTGGGGTTGACATTGTCCTTGTCCTAGGGCATGGCTGAGTAGTTGGACTAATTCCTCTAGGGTTGCCTTAGGGTTCCTACTCGATCCACTTCCCTCACTTGAAGAGCTAGCACCATCTTCCCTATCCTTTCCCTTGTCAGACTTCTTAGGATCCATCTAGAAAAAAAGGTATACCTAGGGTTAGAACATGTGAATCTTTAGCTTAGTGGCCATCTACTCATCGCTCTGATACCATATTGTAACGCCCCTCCAAACACAAACATGACAGCAGAAGGAGACCTCATGTTGTCCATAACATGGGTAGCTCAGCTTGGAGGAACGTCACAAAACATGATACTCAAAAGCAATAAGATAAATGAAACACCATGCATTCAACTCAAAATATAGATTCATACATAGTTCATGGAAGGGGAAGACATAACTATATCATTTGATATCAAAACCTATTACATGTAGGCTGAGAAAAACTAAAGCATAAACTGTCTCATCTTGATCTCAAGTCTAATACATATAAACTAAGCAAATCTAAAACATGGAAAGATAAACTAAACTAAAGGATATACTAAGTGGTAGATGGCACCCACCGAGCTAAAGTCTTTCTCGAGTCAGCTACCCTTGATCGCTCACGTCAGTTCCCTCTTGCTCCTTGATCTAGGGACATCTCGTCCCACGACCATGCAAAAGAAAGCATCAACATCAGTAAGCGACATTATGCATGTTATAAGAACTGAAAATAAACATATACTTGAACTGAAATAAACTTGACATAACTTGACATTACGAATTCTCATTACACATTAAACTTCATTATGTCAATGAATTAAGAACATTATTATATGCATTCTCTCCTCACTTCCCACATGGGGGACATCATGCTCGGAAATCCCATCATTACTAGGAAGCCCATAATGACCATAAAGGTCCATCATTTCGAGAAACATATAATAAGTTACTTAATTCTCTTAACTTAACATTAACATCACTGTTCTTATCTTACCATCAATGTAAATTGTCCTCATCCAATAATTTGCACCAAAGTGCTCATCAGGTCGATTAAGGCTCACCTTAGTTGCACCAAAGTGCTCATCAATGCCATAAAGACAAAATAACATAAAGAGGAACAATTTACAACTTAAGTGTATTACCTTAATCATCATGGGATTTCTCCCTCTTAATCTTGACATTAACATTACATGATTTCCATGATTCTTTATTCAATTTCTTAATCATTGCATAGGCATAACATTAAACTAATTAACATCAGTGATAAGCATATGACTTTACAGACATAACAACAAACATATAATCAAAGGCATAATGATTATCTTGATTTCATTCATTAACATGAAATTCTAAAGCATAATATTAAATCATACATAGCAAGAAATTCATCCAAAGTATATATGCATAATGACATGGCCCGCTTACCTTATTGGAGAAAAACCTAATCTTAGTCTCCTGGATCCTAAGTTGAGTCCTAGGTTCCTGAAATTAATCATGGTTTGCATTCATTATTAATTTAATTACACCTTAAACCCTAATTGTCTCAAACCTGACACTTCATGAAAACCAAACCAAAACATATCTCAAAACCCTAACCATTGGATAGATATCGAAAAATTGAGCAAAATTCATATATAACTTGTCCCCATATGATCTACCAATTAAAAGTTATGTTTTTTCATTGATCGCCCAAACAAAATTCAAAGAAAATCCAAAATTATCCCTAAGGTTGAAAAGCGAGCACAAACCCAGAGAGGGTAAAATAGGAATACCGCACATGGGCTTCTTTGTTCGACTGAAATGAAGAAAGAAACCGAGACAGAGAAATCGGGCAGACGATCAGTGATATCCCATATTTCTGAGATCAAAAGCAAGTGAGAAACCAAGGTCAGTAATGAATTTCCCGTATTCTTGCGAAGGCAACGAGCCCATGCTTGGACGGTCTTGACTTTTGGAGAACCAATAACCCCTCCTTCCATGGACGGAATAGAGTATAAGGGATCGAAGCGCTGTTACCACCGATTCAAGGCAAGATAACTTAAAACGACCGACTCGCGAAAACAAGATTAACTTAAGCGGAAGCGGATTATTTGCAGCGGATTACTGAAAATCACTAAAAATTAAAACTTTTTCAAATAGATCCATTCATAAGAAAACTCTTTAACCAAGAACCAAAGTATTTCAAATTCATCCCGGTTCACAAGTACACAACCTGTACCGTTCCTTTTTAAGGATTACAACATTGACTTCCCTGTTAACAATTATACACATGCAGTATAAAAACTTCGAGGCACTAAACCAAAACTCAGATTGATACATTTAAAACTCTGAGGACCTGAGAGTACAGAGACAACACATAAGACTACTATCTATATGACTAGGCAGAAAAAATCTCCACCTGAGATCTTATTGCTGTCCCTGCTGTTACTGTTGCTGCTTCTCTTTCCCTGTTCTAGGGTTTCTGCTCTGCCTTCCATGCATACCTAAAAATGTTTCCCACGGGGGTGAGACAATTGAAAATTGCCCCAGCGAGAGATATAACTCTCCACCAAAACATTGTTATTGCAGTTTATTAAATTAAAACTGTGTAGGAGTTACTTTTACATTATCAGGCAGAATTATTCATCATAGAAAAGAATAAGGTAATATCCTATTATCAAGGAAGTCATTGCCTCTACCCATGGTAGATAAGTAATTCATATGTCTACTTTTCAGAGAATATAAAGAAACATAAATAACATTTATCCACTAAGGAATGCATAAAGAAATACAACATCAGTCAATGAATTTCCGTATTCAATCCTTAAGCAAACATGCTATACAACTGATTACATTTTACAATCACACTTATGCCCTGAGGAAGTGAGCCGTACCGCTCAAATCCAACCTTCAGTTGTGAAACCCAAAGCCGGTGCCATACAAGGTCAATGGAAGAGCCGAACTCCATGACCTCCCACGTCTCGGTCAGTGCGAGAAAACAAGAAGGACCGCAGTCTCTTGCTTAAGTGACCTCAGTCACAAGGTTAGCTCCCGTAGGCTACCCTTTCTCTAGCACGCCTTGGTACATGTCTCGACGCTAGTATATCTGAGTCACGGGCCAGTTCACCGTGCTCCCTGAGCCATGAATGCATTCATGCTCTATCACACTGATCCATGGGCCTATTCACCATGCTCTTATACACACCTTGAGTCTACAACCGAAGTTGCACTCTAATCCTCCTATTTTTGGCTAGGAGAAACCCCACATATTCAACAATATACGCTCCATATTAACCCGCAGGACAACCCGTTTCACCATCACCAGCTACTGACGATGATGGATCTATGGCCAGGGCACTACATGAATAGATTTCACTTGATTATTTAAGTACATTATCATATTCTTTTAGCATCAGTCAAGTTCTCAAACATAACTTATTAAGACAACTGCTACAAAGAAACATGTACTTATATTCAGCAATGTACTTCTCAGTTCTTGTAAGACATTGGGATCTCAGTCCCTGATCACATTACTGGGAACTCTCATCCCTTCACATCATCATTATCATGATTACTGGATCTGGGTATTCAAACCCTTAGTTCATCACAGAACATTGTTTCCACTTATCAGGTAATTAATACCACAAGGTCCTCAGACCAAGGTATACATGATACTTGTTGTTCAAGAATCTCACATGGCTCAAAAGGCCCATTAAGTATATTGTCACCTCTCACTAGGCAACAAAATATCACATGGCTCACAAGGCCATTACACATATTGTCACCTCTCACTAGGCAACAACTTATTACAAAGGATTACAAGACCATAATTATCTTGTTACTTCTTTCTAAGTAACAAAAACATAATGGCACATATGGCCAATCAATACTTATCAAATGAACATCATAGCTCATACCTAGCTATGTTCATCATGTCATAATATCTACATGGTTTTAGACATGATAACAGTCATACAAGATATTCATCACATCATGTGATACAATAGTAACACCATTATTCCTTTCCCAGGAATTAGGGTTTACTATCATATAGGGCTTCTCATTCCCTTTACCCAAATTAGGGTTAGGGTTCCCCATTTCTCATTAAATAGGGTTTCATGATTACATTATCTGTCTAACCCTTAATTCATTATTCCATACCTCTGAGGTATTCAAAGGTATCATAAATGATTATTCAAGATCATTACTCGCATCATATAGCATTGATGATAATTAATTCAAGGTATGAGTTCATTTCTCATCCTCATCATGGTATGACTACATCATACTCATCATTTGGGCTTAACCCCATTCTCAAGGTACATTAATTAACACTCATAAAAGTGCAACAACTCATTACATATCATTGTAATAGTTGCATAACACACTTCATATGTTTCATATTTGGACATATAAGATTTGGAGTACATCAAGGTATATAAAACCTGAAGTGCTACATGTGATAACTATTATATTTTGATGTATCACTTTCACATCATTTCAAACTCTCTTGAATTAACCATCTTATCTTGTATTAAGGTATTTCCCTTCTTAATACATTCCTCCACTAATCTCTCACCTTTAGCATATAAGGCAAAGGCCACACATTAGAATTTTCCAACTATCTTTAATGGTATGGACTTGTCTAATGATAAAGACATTGCTTATACTTAGGTTGTATATAGTCCACCACATGAAATGTTTCACCTTTATAAGGCCATTCCTTCTATTTCATCATTAAGATTTCTTTATACCCTAATTAAAATTAGGGTTATAATTCATTGTCATATTGCCCAAGATTAGGGCTTTATGCATTATGACTTCACATTAGAGTCTCATATACCTTCACCCTTCTCAGGGTCTCTCATCACAACATAGTATTAGAACATCATGTGATGTTAATAATTAGTCAGGGTTTCTCATGGAATCACCCTCAACTAGGGTTTCACATGGAATCACCCTCAACTAGGGTTTCTCATGGAATCACCCTCAACTAGGGTTTTACATGGATACACCCTCAACTAGGGTTTCATAAGGATACACCCTCAACTAGGGTTAGAGTCCAATAACCTTGTCAATTAGGGTTTATGTTCATGATTAGGGTTTCATGATCTCTCTACTTAAGGATCATACCCTTAAACACCACATGAATCATATTCTTATATGAATTCATGCTATCATCATCTCAACTTGATTAGGTCATATCAACCCTTCAATCGAGTTCATACAACTATGATTAACATAGTGTACCAAGTCATTGATCCTATAAGCAATTAGGGTTCATACCTTAATTGGCACTAACCACTTAGGTACTAATAGGGTTTCCACCTTTGTACCTTCATTGACTATCATTACTAATCAGCAGTGGATCAATGGATCATTCATCATCTTGATTCTCAAGAGATTCAATCACATTGGACCTCCATTACATAAGGTATCCAATTGAATTGGTCAATTGAATCTTCAATTGCAATAGGTACTCAATTAGGTTATTCAATGGGACCTTCAATTGCATTAGGTTCTCTATTGGGTTAACCAATTGAACCTTCAATTTCATTAGGTATCTAATTGGATTGACCACTTGAACCTTCAATTGCATAACACAACTTGACCTTGAAACCACCTAGGTCTCCAAACGGTTTGAGACCATTTGCCCAAGTAGGTGAAGATCGTTTGGCCAATTAGGTGAAGACCATTTGGCCAAGCAGGTGAAGACCGTTTGGCCAAGCAGGTGAAGACCGTTTGCCAAGCAGGTGAAGACCATTTGCCCATCCAACCCTTGGATTCTAGTGAAATTTCATCAAGGTTTGGTCTATCGAGTTGATCAACACATCAGCAATTAATTGCAATGTGATTTGGTACCTTTGGACCTTCAATTGGTCAACCATACTTGACCCCAGACCTCCAAACGGTCTTGGGTGATCCCCAAACGGTTTTGAAACCATTTGGGCTAATCAACCCAAAATCTCAAAATCAACTCATTGGAATTTCAGCACTAATCTCAATTAGGGTTTACCCAATTGATTAGGCTTCAACTCATAACTAGTTTGGAATTAATCCATCAAATTTGGTGAGTCATTAACCAACACCATTAGGAATAGTAATCCCAAACGGTCAATGCTTGGTCAACCATATCAAACGGTTTTGAAACCGTGTGCCCAAAAAGTCGAATTACTCAAATTGAAAATCAGCACTTAATCCAATTAGGTTTCCCTAAGTGATTAGCCTTCAACTCACGATTCCACTGGAGTTAATCCCTAATATTTGGTGAGTCATTAACAAACATCATTAGGAACAGTAATCCCAAACGGTCAACGCTTGGTCAACCATCTGAAACGGTTTTGAAACCGTTTTCCCAAAAAGGTCAAGTTAATCGGATTGAAAATCAGCACTTAATTCAATTCGATTGCCTAATTGATTAGCGTTCAACTCTCGATTCCTTGGGAGTTAATCCCTAAAATTTGGTGTTTTATCAGCCTACATAATTAGGAAAAAATTCCCAAACGGTAAATGCTTGGTCAACCATATCAAATGGTTTTGAAACCGTTTTCTCCCAAACGGTTTCAAACCGTTTGCCCTTAAACGGTTTGCTGAAACCGCATAACCAATCAAATTAAAACGATTTGGAGTAGCTATCAAAACCGTTTGGCTTGGTACTTTTATTTGTATAAGCATATAGGATGATTTCATCATCCCCTTCCTTCGAACAACCAAGAACAGAAACCGTTCTTGATGGAAATTGCAGCAAAGAAACAAGAGTGTAGCAAATTAAAGAAAACAATCAACAAAGTATAGAGAATTGATGCAATATCAATGATTAAGGGTTTGAGTTATAAAACCCGCCTCAAATCTGATCTCCAAGCTCCAAGATACACGGATCTAATGGTGGATGAAGATTCTCCAACTATTCCAAGGCTCAACTTCAAGATTTGGAGTGAAATGATCGACTAGAATTGAAGATTGAGTGAAGAAATGAAGGAATTACACATTGTTTTATGATTTTCACCATGAAATCATGAAGAACGAAGATCAAAGGCTTACCAGCAGGTTGGGGACGTGCTCCCTGCTGTCCTTAGCCTTCTTGGTCGGTTTTGAAAGCAAGGAGAAGAAGTGGGGTCGTAAAAGCCTTTCATTTGGCTTGGAAAAGGTACTTTTATAAAAAAATTGAGGAGAGAGAAGATACTTTATAAAAGTCTTTTAATTCCAAAATTGTTGCCACCACTTCCCCCTTGGTTTCTTGCATGCAAGGGAATCTCTATTCCCACCGAACTCCCTTCCATTATCCATGAATTAAGAGAAAAGAAATTAAGCACCTTAACCCTTATAATAAGAATATCCTTATTTGAGTGGAAATTCTTTTTCTTATAATAATGGTGAGTAGAATTTCACCTCCTTAGGATATGCTCGTGCCTTTGCAAGGATTTAGGCTTATCCACACACATATGAATCCAACCATTTTAATTTTGGTTGAAGGCCCTTTAATTAATACATTCATTTTTGCCCTAAATTGGATTAGGGTTTCACTTAGGATTAAATCTTGATTATTTTAATATCAAGATTCTCTCTCCTCCATCTTAATTCAAATGAGAAGTACCTCTCATTTTCTTTGCTCTACATGATGCCAAGAAACATTAGGGACTTTATTGAAGTGGTAAATTGCATATTGAACCCTTGGTTTTGGGTAAATTGCACATTACTCCAAAACTAGGTTTTTATGCACAAACATTGCTTTATCAGCTCTTTCTTAGTGTTTAGGCTTCCATAAGCCATACCTCAGCATCATTTTCACTCTCATGATGATTCAACACATGAGGAACATATTATCATGCACAATTTCACTTAAACCCCTCAACTTGGGTAATTTGCACTTTAGTCCAATACAAACAAAACATTGATTTCAACAATGTTCAAAAAGGACTAGAATTGCAACATAAGTTCCTCTTGAGGCCGAATTACTTTTCATAAGATGAGATTAAGCATTTAATCAAATTTCTTAATCAAAACACCTAGGGTTAAAGTATAACCCAGGTCAGGGTTGTTACAATAACATGAACCAAAAAAAGCAAAAGTCAAAGGAAGGTGAAGGGGAAGGGCCCGTTTTCGTGACTGGAGAAACATAAAAAAGTCAGGATGGCAACCCGACAGTGTGTACATCAAGGTCTTCTACAGGATACAAGGATTGGACAGGATCTAGGGCAAACCAACACTACAGAAGCGAAGAACAAGAGTCCAAGATGCTCACCTGTGAGCCAATTTGTCGAGGGAGACCAGAGGAGGCCGGGGTGAGGTGCAAGTCACCAGAGGTGTAAACTAAGTAGGCGACAGCGACAAGGAGAAAGAGCAGAAAAATTGGGCAAAGAGGATGGGTGTTCTAGGGATGGCGATCATTTTTGGCCCCTTTTATATAGATTTGGACATTGATAAGACCTCCAGTAAACTAGGGCGGCGAGGAGAGTTCGAGCCTGATTGGGCGTTTCTTAATAGGGCACAAAAACCCATCGAACTAGGGATCAATGAATCCGTGGCTTGCTCTCAGTTCCACTGGCGAAGAAATCATCGAGAATCATGGTCTGTGGCATGAGAGCCGAGCTGGAGAAGATTGCGCTAGAGACCTACTGCATACGATCTCCTACCTGAGGTAGGAGACGGGTCCGGAGCCATCAAATCATCATCCGACGATCAGAAAAGAATCTGAGATCATTTGATCTTAAATCTTCCGCGAGACCCCCGAACTTAGGCAAAAATTGTGAAATGTGCGCACGAAATGAAAGAAAAACCATATGAAACCGACGAGATTAAATCAAAATAATTAGGTTTTAGGGTTTAAACTATAGTGAAACTTCCCAAAAATGATTGAGGGGTCAAACGAAGTCTGATAAGGCTCAAATTTTGACCATAAGCTAATTAGAGGGTCTAGAATCTCTCTATCCAATTATATTTGCATTTTGTTGCTCTTTTGTTCATCAATTTCATATAGGTTGCTAATTTAATACATGCATTATAAAAATGTGACATTGATATAATTATCGTTTACTAAAGGAGCTATTTAAGCCAAAGCTAGGTTTATGAGATTATTTCATCATACATTGGACTAAGAGGTCCCATTGAATTCTATCTTGTTTGATAAAAGCTTAAACTTGAAAACTAGGGTTTCACATTAAGGTACATTAATAGATCTAGGATTTTGAGGATGTTACAATGTTAGTCATCCAATATCTCCCAACCAATAATAAGCATCAATAAGCTTCATGGGTATATATCAATATATTGACAATTCATAAAGGAAGATATGTGAGAGAAATTGTTGCTGAGAGTCTTTCTAAGTAATCCAGAGGGTCAACCATAGAGGGATATTGGCATAAAGATCTTTCCCCAAACTCATATATGTCTCTTTTGTGAACATTCTAAGGCTAATGGGCATTTTTCTTGCGAGGAAAATTGCTCCTCGGCATCGTATTGTGTAGACCACCCACCCCAACAACAATTGCTGCAAAAGAGTGGCGGCTGTCGAAAGCACTCAAATGACCTTACTCCCATCATCCCCAAACTCATACACATGTCTTTTTTTACGAATAGTTAAGATGAAAATACATATATACATGTCTCAAATCTAAGCATTTTCAAGGACTAATTGTGAGAGGACACTATCATGATATGGCCCCTAGATCCACCCAGAAGCATTTTCACAGACTTTATGTTGACACACATTGTCATGATATGGACCATGGCTCCTCACTAATACATTTTGGGAGATTTCCGTGCATGGACATTCTCATGATATGGGCCCAATATCCTCACAAATACATTTTTAGAAACTTGTTGTGAGAGGACACTATCAAGATATGGGCCAAAAGTCCCCAAAGCTGCATTTCAAGGAACTTGTTGTGACTGAACAATGTCATGGTATGGTTCATGGGTCCTCCCAAATGCATTTTCATGGGGATATATCATTACATTTATTTGACATCTTGTAAAGGAGATGTGTGAGAGAAAATGTTGTTGAGAGTCATTCTAAGTGATTCATAAAGGGATATTGGCATGAAAATAGTCACAAGACTCATACATGTCTCTTTGGTGATCATTCTAAGGCCATAAGCACCCAATCAACCAAGATTTAATTGTCCCCAAACTCATAGATGTCCATTTATGAATAGTTAAGAGGACAATACATATATACACATCTCAAGGACTTTTTTGTGAGAAGACAATGTCATAACATAGGCCCTAGCCCCTCCTCGAAGAATTTTAATGGACTTTTCTGAGAGGACATTGTCATGTTATGGGTCGTAGATCCTCACACATGCATTTTGGGGGACTTTTCTGAGAGGATTCTCATGATATGGGCCTGGATACTCATAAATGCAGTTTCAAGAATTTGTTGTGAGAGACCACTATCATGATATGGGCCCAAGATCGTGACAAATGCATGTCAAGGTACTTCTTGTGAGATGATACTGTCATGATATGGGTCTAAGATCCTCACAAATGCATTTCAAGGGACTTATTGTGAGATGATATTGTCATGATATGGGCCATGGCTCCTCCTAAATGCATTTATGGACATTATCAATATATGGGCCCTGACACCTTCTTAATGCATTTGAAGGGGCGTGTTGTGAAAGGGCACTATAATGATATGGTTTGTGGAACCTCCCAAATGCATTTTTAGGGATGCACTGTGAGATAACATTTGTCATGATATGGGCCCTGACACCTCCCAAATGCATTTTCATGAACTTGTTGTAAGAGGACATTCTCATGATATAAGACTTGACACCTCTCAAATGCATTTTTAAGGATTACTGTGAGATGACATTACCATCATATGTGCCATGGAACCTCCCAAATGAATTTTAAAGGACTTGGTGTGAGAGGAGATTGTCATGATATGAGCCCAAACTTCACCCAAATGCATTTTTAGGGGCTTATTATGAGATGAAACTATCAATGTATGCTCCTTAATGCATTTGAAAGGACATGTTTTGAAAGGACACTATCATCATATGGGTCGTGGAACCTCCCAAATGCATTTTTAGTGACTTTCTATGAGATAACATTTGTCATGATATGGGTGTCATGATATGGGCCTTGACACCTCCCAAATGCATTTTGATGGACTTGTTATGAGAGGACATTGTCATGATATGGGCCCTGACACCTCCCAAATGCATTTTCATAGACTTGTTGTGAGAGGACATTGTCGTCATATGGGACCTAACACCTCCCAAATGCATTTTTAAGGACTTACTGTGATATGACATTGTGATCATATGCTCCATGGCACCTCCCAAATGTATTTCAAAGGACTTGGCGTGAGAGGATGTTTTCATGATATGGGCCCAAACTTCACCGAAATGCTTTTTCAGGGACTTATTATGAGAGGACATTGTCAATATATGGGCTCTGGCTCCTCCTTAATGTATTTGAAGGGACATGTTTTGAAAGGACATTATCATAATCTAGGTCATGGCACCTCCCAATTGTATTTTTGGGAGTTGATGTGAGATAACATTTGTCATGATATGGACCTTGACACCTCCCAAATGCATTTTCATAGACTTATTGTGAGAGGACGTTGTCATGATATGAGACCTAACACCTCCCATATGCATTTTTAAGGACTTACTGTGAGATGACATTATCATCATATGTGCCATGGCACCTCCCAAATGTATTTTCGAGGACTTAGTGTGAGAGGACATTGTCATGATATGGGCCCAAACTTTACCGAAATGCATTTTTAGGGATTTATTATGAGATGACACTTCCAATATATGGGCCATGTATCCTTCTTAATGCGTTTGAAGGGACATGTTGTGAAAGGACACTATCACGATATGGGTTATGGCACCTCCCAAATGCATTTTTAGGGACTTGATGTGAGATAATATTTGTCATGACATTGGTACTGACACCTCCCAAATACATTGTGATGGACTTGTTATGAGAGGACGTTGTCATGATATGGGAACTGACACCACCTAAATGCATTTTTAAGGACTTACTGTGAGATGACATTGTCATCATATGTGTGATGAAACCTCCTAAATGTATTTCTAAGGACTTGGTGTGAGAGGACATTGTCATGATATGGGCCCAAACTTCATCGAAATGCATTTTCATGGACTTATTATGAGAGGACACTGCCAATATATGGGCCATATATCCTCCATAATGCATTTGAAGGGACATGTTGTGAAAGGACACTATCATAATATTGGTCGTGGAACCTCCCAAATAAATTTTTAGGGACTTGATGTGTGATAATATTTGTCATGATATGGGATCTGACACCTCCCAAATGCATTTTTATGTTCTTGTTGTGAGAGGACGTTGTCATGAGATGGGACTTGACACCACCAAAATGAATTTTTAAGGACTTACTATGAGATGACATTGTCATCATATGTGCGATGGCACCTCCCAAATGTATTTTCAAAGACTTAGAGTGAGAGGACATTGTCATGATATGGGCCCAAACTTCACCCAAATGCATTTTCAAGGACTTATTATGAGAGGACATTGTCAATATATGGGTCCTGACTCCTTCTTAATGCATTTGAAGGGACATGTTGTGAAAGGACATTATCATGATACGGGTCATGGAACCTCCCAATTACATTTTTAGGGACTTGATGTGAGATAACGTTTGTCATGATATGGGCCCTTACACCTCCCAAATGCATTTTCATGGTCTTGTTGTGAGAGGACGTTGTCATGATATGGGACCTGACACCTTCCAAATGCATTTTTAAGGACTTACTGTGAGATAAAATTATCATCATATGTATACCTCCCAAATTTATTTTTAAGGACTTGGGATGATTTTGGTTGTGATGGTTGGCCTTGTTTTAATCGTGATGGTCCATTCTGCTTCTGGACATGACATTTCATTTTGATCTGGTTGCGACACTGCATTTGTTGCGGTCGTGACATTGTGTTGTGAGGGTCGGTCGTGACGTTGTGTTGTGGGCGTGAAGCCTATGTGTAACACTGGTCGTGACGTCTTGCTTTAACATTATTGTATCATGTTCTATTACGGTCATGACGTGCATCGTGGAGATAGTCTCGATGTTGTGTTGTGAGATATGGGTCATGGCACCTCACAAATGCATTTTTAGGGACTTGATGTGAGATAACATTTGTCTTGAAATGGGCCCTGACACCTCCCAAATGCATTTGAAGGGACATGTTGTGAAAGGACACTATCATGCTATGGGTTGTTGGGTCTTGTTTTGTTTAAGACTTTCATTTCTCTTGTGCTTTGGGTCGAGAAAGATGTGCACCATGTGCGTTTGACGTCCAGATAGTTGGTGTTGTTTTGGTTGTGATGATTGGCCTTATTTCAGTTGTGATGGTCTGTTCTACTTCTGGACGTGACACTTAGTTTTGGTCTGGTCGCAACACTACATTTGTTGTGGTCGCGATGTTGTGCTGTGAGGGTGGGTCGCTACATTGTGTTGTGGGTTGGTGGTGAAGCCTATGTGTAACATTGGTTGTCACGCCTTGCTTTAATGCTGCTATATCACATTCTATCATGGTCACGACGTGTATCGTGGAGACATTTGTGATGTTGTATTGTGAGATATGGGTCGTGACACCTCCCAAATGCATTTTAGGGACTTGATGTGAGATAACATTTGTCTTTAAATGGGCCCTGACACCTCCTAAATGCATTTAAAAGGACATGTTGTGAAACGACACTATCATGATATGGGTCATGGAACCTCCCAAATGTATTTTTAGGGACTTTATGTGAGATAACATTTGTCTTGAAATGGGTCCTAACACCTCCCAAATGTATTTTTATGGACTTGTTGTGAGAGGACGTTGTCATGATATGAGATCTGATGCTTCTAAAATGCATTAAGTACTTACTATGAGATGACATTATCATCATATGTGCCATGGAACCTCCCAAATGTATTTTCAAGGACTTGGGATGGTTTTGGTTGTGATGGTTGGCCTTGTTTCAATTGTGATGGTCTATTATGCTTCTGGACGTGACACTTCTTTTTGGTCTGGTTGCGACACTACATTTGTTACAGTCGCGACATTGTGCTGTGAGGGCGGGTCATGACGTTGTGTTATGGATTAGTCGTGCATCCTATGTGTTTCATTGGTCACGATGCCTTACTTTACTGATGTTGTATCACATTCTATCACGCTCATGACGTGCGTCATGGAGACAGTCGCGATGTTGCATTGGGAGAGGGTTGTGACACCTAGCTATAGCGGTGGGTCACAATGTTGTTCTTGGGCTTCAGTCGCGATGTTGCCTTTTTGCTTTGATCATGTTGATACTGTCTCATGCTGGGCATAACGTTGCGTCATGTTTGGGTTGTCACCGACGTGACATCATGTTGCATGGTGGTTGCGACACCAATGGAACCCCCTCAATCGGTCAATCCCATGCTTCCCTCTATTTCTCCCACTTGTGCAATAGTCTCCCATCTCTCTCCTATCCTCGATTCCTTGCCGCCCAACCCCCACCCTACTCCATTTTACACCTTCCTCTTACGTCCTTCCCACACATGGATTGTGTGATCGCAAAACTCCTCCAATCCATCTGGGATGTACACATCGGATTTAACCTAATGTATGGCCTCACACTTCCTTTGTGTAAGTAGATATGGAGACCAATGGTGGTCATGTATGATAAGTAGAAGCCGCTAGTCTCATTTTTTAAAATTTCCAACTTTCTTGTGGGCTTCCATAATTGTAGATCAACCATATGAGCGCTAGTAGAGTCGGCATTAACAATATCCCTTCCATGGATAAAGGCACAATGTCTAATGTGATTAACAATATCTCTTTGGCCTATCTAATGTGATTAACAGTATCCGTTCCATGGACAAAGGCACCCTATGGTTCTTTGGTCATTAAGGGGATGAATGATGCAAGCCTATTGCTCATAACTCTTGCAAGGATACATAAAGCAACATTTTCAATGGTGATCTACACTAATTCCCTATCCTGATCATTTTTTGGGATCAATATGATTCTACAACAAAATTTAATAAAAATATGAAGCAATCTTGCAATTTTTCCATATCAAAACTTAGTCAATGACATTACACCACTCTCACCACTCGCACACAAACCTAGCACATCACCTTCGGACCCCACCTCTATGGCGCCCCCACACCTCAACCCTTCAACTTCAAACTCCACCTCCACGACGCCCCCACACCTCAACCCTCCAACTTTGAAGTCCTTCACACGGCCATGACCCATGACCCATGCGAATCCTTCCACTCCTCCAGGATCTTCCCTACACCCTCCAGGCTCCACCCTCTGCCCCGCCCCATTCCTGTTCGACTGCTCTTCCTCCCAGAGAGTCCCTCTGATTTCCATGGCAACGTCAACCATGTGCAACTGATTTGGTGCATCGACCGCAAGGCGCAAGGAAGGTGCTAACCTAGATCAGAAGAAGAGGGTAGCCAAAACACCTCCAGAGCCTCAACTTCATAAAGGATCTCCTACACTCATGGTAATAGAAGTTGCAACCCCTCTACTCTGCCTCCTGCTGCGCCCCCGCTTCCTCCTCCTGCTCTTTCCTCACACACCCAATTCTAACTTCACATCCTCTTTCCCTCTTTTCACCTCTTCCTCACCCTGACATAATGTTCTACCCTCTAGATATGACAATCCAGGACTACATCAAATTTTGAACCCAATCAACCATGGAGTCTGATTTCTTCTTTTCCCCAACACCTCCTGTCATGATTGCCTAAAATGCTCCTCCTTTTCTGTTGTTTCTTGACATACATGTGACATTTTTACTCTTAAGAGAAGTTGAGCGATATTCTTTGAAAGTCATGTCTGGTATTTTAGGTTCATATTCTCCTCTGGATGATAATATGGTTATCTTTTTATTTTGATATTCTTTTTTGTATACTCCTTACTTTGCTGCATATTCTTGATGCCCCTTTCCGATCATTGATTTGAGGAACTTGTTCTGTCCCTCTACATTTGTTTGTAGAAAAACATGACCCCTATGCTCTTGCAAAGGCGACCCAACATATTCATATTATTTGGGCCTTTCACATATATGGTATAATTATGGGTTTAAAAATTGTAAACTAGGAATAAGATTTGATTGTGCCAATGTGATCTCAAATATTCTAATTCTAATTCATATGTGCATGGTGGATATGGAGACTGAGGAAGTAAAATTGCAAAGGTGTGACTATGCATCCCATACAATGTCTTTGATTATACCAAAATAGGTATTTTCATCTCTCTCTAAATTTGACTACTTTTTTCCATTGTATATGAATTTGTTAGTTGGTGTGTTTAAATGACAAGGAGGACCTAATAAACCTGCTGGCCTTGCTCTATTGTTTCCTACACATATCTTCTTATGCATATTTTTGCTGGCTCACACACACTACATAATTCAAATGAACCCCTCTAGTATTATTAATCCTCAGTAAAAAAAAGTCAGTGAGCATAAGTTCGGGTGGTCAAGCACGGGTGCCCCTCATGAAGGGTCTCGGGTTCAAATCCTCCCGGTGATGCTGTTCAGAAATGAATTTCCCACCACGTCAGTCGACCTCTGATGTGACTTGTTTGGGATCTCAATGCATGGGCGGAGGGGTTCCCCAGATTTACTATCCCTGCTATCTAGGCCCTCGCCTGGGGGGTGGGTGGGTTCCCCGACAATCCTTAGTAAAAATTGGTTATGGTTCTTTTCTAGAGAGAAGGGGAGGGGGGAGACTCTTTCTTAGATTTTGGTTAGATTGGTCTAACACCAACTTGTAATAAGGAAGAAAAGGCTTTCTTCTTATAGATTCAGCCTCGACATGAGGATTTTAAGCATGCCAACTACTCTCAAGCCTCCTCACCTGTGCCAATACCAACCCCACATCTGGGCATCACTTTGCCCACATAGACTTGATGGGTTGGAAATAGTTCCTATGAGTTGGTAAGGTAATGATTTTATCAATGATTTATGGGTTAAGTGCATCAAAGCATGGTCTCTGATAATAATGTTGTGTAGCCACATAGGTTATATGGTTTTACTGTCATCATATGTTTTTGACTATCTAGTAGGAGATGTTTCCATGTGTGGATGCTTTCTCTATTTCGACTTGGATTGATTGTGATTTTACTTAGATTTTATAAACATTAGAATATTACATTTTGGTAAGCTTTTATGTTTTAATTTTCCATGCTATTGATATTGTTTTCATCTCTCTAAATCCTCATACACACATATTGCTTTATCTTGTGACAACTAGATGCATTACTAGGGTACAAGGATTTACAACTGGTTTTTGAATAAGACATGATGCTCTGAGTAGATATTCAAATGTGAACTAATCACTACGTGATAATCACATGGTATGCACTTTACATATCAAATCAACAAACTTTTAATTCTTATCTCATTTGATATTCATGGCCTAAGTTGAAGATAATAAGCACAACATCTATATATTGTCGTTGTATCATGCTATCAAATCCAACCATTACTTTCTCTGTTGCTTTTGTTATGCACAACCCCTTTCCAATTCTGTTATCCTTTGTTTAATGTTTGGTATTTTATTAGTTAATGACATGTGGGCATTCCTTTGATGTCAACTTTCCTTGGACTCAAATGGACAAGGAAACCTTGGTGGTTTACAATGAAAATGTGTGAATTTAAATTTGTCAATAGTCAATACTTTCAGGTAACATTCTTTTTGAGTTGTTTGGAGAGTTACATTCTTCACATGGATTGGAGGGTTGCTCCCAAAAGAGTTTGAACTTATGTTACCGATAAGGAATCTAAAACCCATTCCTTACTCCTATTTTTAATTTGAAGTTAATTTCTTTCTAGCTGAGTCTTTATCAGTAATATTTTCAAGATGTATTTGTATGTCTATAACTTTTTTGTTCTTCTATCTATACTAATGAATTCATTTTGAATTTTATGCTAAGTATTGTGTACTAACCACAACTATACCAAGGACATTCACGTTATTCCCCTACACATCTCCCTGATAATCCTGTCTTCCTTGACATTTGCTTGGATGGCTCAAGAAGGTTAAAGAAGTATATTGTGTAGTGTCATACTTTATGATATAGTTTCTACGTTAGAATTGGAATTTTTCTCCTCCTATATCAACCACTATCATTTGTTTAAAGACCGCTTTGATCCAAGATGGGACATGTAGGCCTCTGGAGAAGGAAATGTTTCTTCTAGTTATTTGTCAAGCATCATCTACTCTAAAATATTAACATGACATCGTATCAGGATTTCTTCAGTGAAAAATGGCGTGTTATCCAAGATGGGCTCGAGAAAACTACATTTGTAGGGTAAGGTACTCTTAATAGGCTGGGGATTATATTTGGTATATGTGCAGAAACTTAAGTGACCTTTGTTATATCTAAAATCAATGATGCTTAAAATTTTGGCGTCAAGCAATTTCCCACTTTTGTTTGTAAACGATTATTGGTTAACAACTGAATTGAAGTATTTTTCTCTATACTTCTACTTTGCTGGGATTGTATGCAGAATCCTTCTAGTTTCTATATTTGCATTGTGCTACATCATCAGGAAATACAACTTTCTTACACTGTGGAAAAGTGGCAAACGTTCTAATGGTTTTTCTTCCACCGACCCGTGAGTATGTTCTTGTCAGCAGCAAACCACAATCGACATTCAAGATTGTGCAGAGACATCTACAACTTGCAACCAGTACATCAAAGATTGTGTAGAAACATTTACAACAAGATCGTATGCCACCACCCAACAACAATCATAACCAACTCCGAGGCATACTGAGGTTTCCTACTAAGTATTGTAGATGCACCGGTTGATAATATACTTTTTGAGAGGCATTGGAAGTCACTTACCTAAATCTTAGCTGCACGTCTGCAACAAGTGGGCAGCTGAAAAATGATGCTTTTCTGTAATTATATCAAGGGGCAAGACATATATCCTCCATATGTAACTGTCTTATTGGCTATATCAATACAATCAACATTTCGACTTGTGGTGTATGCATTTTTGCATCCATAAATTCTTGAAAAGAACTATTATAAGTTATAAATCTGATCATACTACAACAAAATCTAAGAAAGATCAAGGATAGGCAATCAGGAATACTGCCCCTGACCAAGTTGTCTTTATTACCCAAGGTTTATCCTTTACTTATTAATCCTGAATCCCTGACCACACGGTTTTCTGTAACTTCGACTCTTCATATTCTCATCCCGTGCCCTAATTCTTTCTGATCCTAGAAAAGCCAGTTTCTTTCCCACACACAGCGCATCCCGCGTCGTCAGGTACCCTCCCCCTTCTTCCCTGCTCTTGTGCCGTACGCGTCCATGCTGTTTCTCCGATCCGACTCGGCTCCTGCGCAGTAGGCATGCTTACCTTCCCCTGCTCCGCCCACCTTCTTTGTTATCCTTCCACCTTCGCCTAGATCCTCTTTCGCCTGGGCACGTTTCTTCATTCCCTGTGTTGTAACCGTCCTTCTCCCCCAACTCATGCAGGTCGTCGAAGGTTTGACTGATAGGAGGGTTCCGTACCGGCCTTTTGCAATTGAGGTGACCGTGAAATGGCTTGGTAGATATTCTTCGTTTTTGGATTTTGCTGCTATGGTAGTCACTGAATATCCAAGTATAATATCCATCCTGAAACCGTATTAGTTGAACAAAATTAGACCTTCATTGACGCCTTTTGATCTCGCATAGGATGCTTGGAAGGTATGACTCTTGTATTGGCCTATTTCTAATGTGTTCATCGAGCTGATTGCTTATTGATTTTGGTCATCTACATATCTCAACGTGTATCCTACTGATTTCTTATTGATTTATGTCATCTAACTATCTTGAACTTTCTTTCATTTAAATAGACTTTCACGTCAAGTTAGTTGGTGTTTATCATCTAATCTACTCCATCTACTTCGATTAACATTAGTATGAGTATTTTTAAATTCTTGCTAATGGTGCAAATTTAGTTTTTAGTATTTTTCCTGTTTGGTTCATTGTTGTCTTTTTATCAACTTGTAAAATGTAAATTATAAGACCTTAGTACTAATTATTTTATATTGCAGGATGTTGACCGTACCTCACAAAGTTGAAGGATGGGTTCAAATGCTAGTAGATGTCCAACGGTGGAAATAATGGACGCACCATTAGAAAAAATACATGAAGCAAACTACTTTGGATGTCAACATTCAAGTTTGTAGTATGTTCGACACAACGGTTGAACAATATGATGTTGTAAAATGTATATGAATATTATGTGAGTGAATGCAGAGGAAGTGTATCAATTTTTAGATGATTTGTATCAATCTTTTGATGGCAAATAATGATGTTCCAATCACGTGTTTTGAATGTAAACAATACATTGAATGGAATATTCTCACGTGTTAATCAATATTGTTATCATGTACTATATGATAAATAATCTCCCATGTGTACTATTTTTTTATGATTGCTTGCTTGTCATCAGTGCACTGAAATAAGTGACTGAAATAGGTGACATCAGTTTATGTAATTTTTTGAGTGTGGGTGATATTCAGTGTTGTCACGTATTATCAAATTTTAGAATATGAAAATTACCAATAGGTGACATTCATTCCATATAGGTTACACAACACATAGCTCATGCATAATAGGTGACATACATCTTATTGGTGATACCTAATCATGTCACCTTTTTGCTTAAAAGGTACATGCTTGGATGCCACCTATACCCCATTTTTTAGTAGTATGATCCACTTCCCATGCCATGACATATTGAATCCCTTCTTTGTCATGGAGCACTTCTACTTAGGCCTCACCCAAAGTGCTACAGTACTCGTCCTCCGCACGTGGATGGACTGAAAGGAGACCCCGGAGTTGCGCGTCGTCAAGGTGGGCCACTTGACCGTCAAGGTCAAGGAGGCCATCCGCGTGTTGTGGATCCACGGGGATAAGGAACATATAGTGTCAAGGAGACGTTCTCTCGACAGATCCATCTCCCGATCAACGCCGGCCTCAAATCTGTATCCTCCTGAAGGTTGGTGTGCTTATTATGTCAATCAAGAAGAGGGATCTTAGTAGCCTGAAGACGGGGGTAGCGTGAAGACGAGGGCCATGTACGGTGGCTGTCATCACTGACAGTTCTGTTGCCAGTGAGCAGAACAACATGCAGAAGATCGAGGAACACGATTGTTGATGGTGCTCATATGCAATCTCATTCCATGGGCACACCACGTCGCCTTTGTCCTTTTCCCAGTCTTATGGGTGGTTTGTTGTGAAAGGAGTGACTATCATGGAGGTTGTTAGTTATTGCCGAGAGACATGCAGGTAAAAGTGTTGGATCTAAGGATCTAGAGAGGGGTGAATAGAGCTACAAAAATTCTGACAAGATAAATTAGACCTTCAAATTATATCAAATTGAGACCAAAGCTTAAATGCAATTTTAAGTCCTAACTAAAAAGCATAGAAAGGATGAGAGGAATTGATAGCAAGCACTTGACAAGGTGATGTAGAGTGGTTCCACACTTCAAACTAGAAGTGAGTCAGTCCACTACCTAGAGAGGTCAACCTCTAAGACTTTGCAAGTGCTTTTCTCTATATTTTCACCAGTTAGAGTTACAACACAAGACCACCAAAGGACTTACCCATCCAAGCACAAGGAGTATCCACCTTACCAAGAACTTACCCACTTTGCAAGAGTCTTCAACCTTCGTCAAGGTCTTACCCACTCAAGCACAAGTCTTTCGCCTTCAAGGACTTTGCCACACCTCTTAGATCTTCAGCCTTTTCCTTCTCCTTCACCTAGAGAAGATCGCCACCTCTTCATCAACTTTGAAGAGGACCAACTACATGTCCTTCTTCACTCGAGGAAGCTTGCTTCACCTTTTCTTTATGTAGGAAAGGGATAGGGAAGTAGGACAAGATGAGAGCTTTACATACACAAGGGTGGAGCTCGCCTGTGCCAATACCAACCCCACATTTGGGCATCACTTTTCCCACATGAACTTGATGGGTTGGAAATAGTTCCTATGAGTTGGTAAGGTAATGATTTTACTAATGATTTACGGGTTAAGTTCATCAAAGCATGGTCTCTGATAATAATGTTGTGTAGCCACATAGGTTATACAGTTTTACTATTATTATATGTTTTAGACTATCTAGTAGGAGATGTTTCCATGTGTGGATGCTTTCTATATTTTGACTTGGATTGATTGTGATTTTACTTAGATTTTCTAAACATCAGAATACTACATTTCGGTAAGCTTTTATGTTTTAATTTTCCATGCTATTCATATTGTTTTCGTCTCTCTAAATCCTCATACACACATATTGCTTTATCTTGTGATAGCTAGATGCATTACTAGGGTACAAGGATTTACAACTGATTTTTGAATAAGACATGATGCTCTGAGTAGATATTCAAATGTGAACTAGTCACTACGTGATAATCACATGGTATGCACTTTACACATCAAATCAACACACTTTTAATTCTTATCTTCAGCCTTTTCCTTCTCCTTCACCTAGAGAAGATCGCCACCTCTTCATCAACTTTGAAGAGGACCAACTACAGGTCCTTCTTCACTCGAGGAAGCTTGCTTCACCTTTTCTTTATGTAGGAAAGGGATAGGGAAGTAGGACAAGATGAGAGCTTTACATACACAAGGGTGGAGCTCGCCTGTGCCAATACCAACCCCACATCTGGGCATC
Source organism: Alisma plantago-aquatica (assembly GCA_963693085.1). NCBI lineage: Eukaryota > Viridiplantae > Streptophyta > Magnoliopsida > Alismatales > Alismataceae > Alisma > Alisma plantago-aquatica. The sequence continues at coordinate 804,547,705 of OY856413.1, read as the reverse complement.
ACTTTTCCCACATGGACTTGATGGGTTGGAAATAGTTCCTATGAGTTGGTAAGGTAATGATTTTACCAATGATTTACGGGTTAAGTTCATCAAAGCATGGTCTCTGATAATAATGTTGTGTAGCCACATAGGTTATACGGTTTTACTATTATTATATGTTTTAGACTATCTAGTAGGAGATGTTTCCATGTGTGGATGCTTTCTATATTTTGACTTGGATTGATTGTGATTTTACTTAGATTGTCTAAACATCAGAATACTACATTTCGGTAAGCTTTTATGTTTTAATTTTCCATGCTATTGATATTGTTTTCGTCTCTCTAAATCCTCATACACACATATTGCTTTATCTTGTGACAGCTAGATGCATTACTAGGGTACAAGGATTTACAACTGATTTTTGAATAAGACATGATGCTCTGAATAGATATTCAAATGTGAACTAGTCACTACGTGATAATCACATGGTATGCACTTTACACATCAAATCAACACACTTTTAATTCTTATCTCATTTGATATTCATGGCCTAAGTTGAAGATAATAAGCACAACATCTATATATTGTCTTTGTATCATGCTATCAAATCCAACCATTACTTTCTCTGTTGCTTTTGTTATGCACAACCCCTTTCCAATTCCGTTATCCTTTGTTTAATGTTTGGTATTTTATTAGTTAATGACATGTGGGCATTCCTTTGATGTCAACTTTCATTGGACTCAGATGGACAAGGAAACCTTGGTGGTTTACAATGAAAATGTGTGAATTTAGATCTGTCAATAGTCAATACTTTCAGGTAACATTCTTTTTGAGTTGTTTGGAGAGTTACATTCTTCACATGGATTGGAGGGTTGCTCCCAAAAGAGTTTGAACTTATGCTACTGGTAAGGAATCTAAAACCCATTCCTTACTCCTATTTTTAATTTGAAGTTAATTTCTTTCTAGATGAGTCTTTATCAGTAATATTTTCAAGATGTATTTGTATGTCTATAACTTTTTTGTTCTTCTATCTATACTAAAGAATTCATTTTGAATTTTATGCTAAGTATTGTGTACTAACCACAAATATACCAAGGACATTCACGTTATTCTCCTACATATCTCCCTGATAATCCTGTCTTCCTTGACATTTGCTTGGATGGCTCAAGAAGGTTAACGAAGTATATTGTGTAGTGTCATACTTTATGATATAGTTTCTGCGTTACAATTGGAATTTTTCTCCTCCTATATCAACCACTATCATTTGTTTAAAGACTGCTTTGATCCAAGATGGGACATGTAGGCCTCCGGAGAATGAAATGTTTCTTCTAGTTGTTTCTCAAGCATCATCTACTCTAAAATATTAACATGACATAGTATCTGGATTTCTACAGTGAAAAATGGCGTGTTATCCAAGATGGGCTTGAGAAAACTATATTTGTAGGGTAAGGTTCTCTTAATAGGCTGGGGATTATATTTGGTATATGTGCAGAAACTTAAGTGACCTCTGTTATATCTAAAATCAATGACGCTTAAAATTTTGGCGTCAAGCAATTTCCCACTTTTGTTTGTAAACGATTATTGGTTAGCAACTGAATTGAAGTGTTTTTCTCTATACTTCTACTTTGTAGGGATTGTATGCAGAATCCTTCTAGTTTCTATATTTACATTGTGCTATATCATCAGGAAATACAACTGTCTTACACTGTGGAAAAGTGACAAACTTTCTAAAGATTTTTCTTCCACCGACACGTGAGTATGTTCTTGTCAGCATCAAACCACAACCAACATTCAAGATTGTGCAGAGACATCAACAACTTGCAACCAACATCAAAGATTGTGTAGAAATATTTACAACAAGATCGTATGCCACCACGCAACAACAATCATAACCAGCTCCGAGGCATACTGAGGTTTCCTACTAAGTATTGTAGATGCACCGGTTGATAATATACTTTTTGAGAGGCATTGGAAGTCACTTACCTAAATCTTTATTGCACGTCTGCAACAAGTGGGCAGCTGAAAAATGATGCTTTTCTGTAATTATATCAAGGGGCAAGACATATATCCTCCCTTTGTAACTGTCTTATTGGCTATATCAATACAATCAACATTTCGACTTGTGGTGTATGCATTTTTGCATCCATAAATTCTTGAAAAGAACTATTATAAGTTATAAATCTGATCATACTACAACAAAATCTAACAAAGATCATACTACAACACAGGGAATACTGCCCTGTCTTTGTTACATCCTGCTTCTCCGATCCGACTCGGCTCCTGCGCAGTAGGCATGCTTGCTCTTTGCCTTCCCCTGCTCCGCCCACCTTCTTTGCTATGCTTCCACCTTCGCCTAGATCCTCTTTCGCCTGGGCACGTTTCTTCATTCCCTGTGTTGTAACCGTCCTTCTCCCCCAACTCATGCAGGTCGTCGAAGGTTCGACTGATAGGAGGGTTCCGTACCAGCCTTTTGCAATTGAGGTGACGGTGAAATGGCTTGGTAGATATTATTCGTTTTTGGATTTTGCTGCTATGGTAGTCACTGAATAGCCAAGTATAATATGCATCCTGAAACCGTATTAGTTGAACTAAATTAGACCTTCATTGACGCCTTTTGATCTCGCACAGGATGCTTGGAAGGTACGACTCTTGTATTGGCCTATTTCTAATGTGTTCATCCAGCTGATTGCTTATTGATTTTGGTAATCTACATATCTCAACGTGTATCCTACTGATTTCTTATTGATTTATGTCATCTAACTATCTTGAACTTTCTTTCATTTAAATAGACTTTCACGTCAAGTTAGTTGGTGTTTATCATCTAATCTACTCCATCTACTTCGATTAACATTAGTATCAGTATTTTTAAATTCTTGCTAATGGTGCAAATTTAGTTTTTAGTATTTTTCCTGTTTGGTTCATTGTTGTCTTTTTATCAACTTGTAAAATGTAAATTATAAGATCTTAGTACTAATTATTTTATATTGCAGGATGTTGACCGTACCTCACAAAGTTGAAGGATGGGTTCAAATGCTAGTAGATGTCCAACGGTGGAAATAATGGACGCAACATTAGAAAAAATACATGAAGAAAATTACTTTGGATGTCAACATTCAAGTTTGTAGTATGTCCGACACAACCTGTTGAACAATATGATTTTGTAAAATGCATATGAATATTATGTGAGTGAATTCAAAGGAAGTGTATCAATTTTTAGATGATTTGTATCAATCTTTTGATGGAAAACAATGATGTTCCAATCACGTGTTTTGAATGTAAACAATACATTGAATGGAATATTCTCACGTGTTAACCAATATTGTTATCATATACTAGATGATAAATAATATCCCATGTGTACTGTTTTTCATGATAGCTTGCTTGTCATCAGTGCACTGAAATAGTTGACATCAGTTTATGTAATTTTTTGAGTGTGGGTGATATTCAATGCTGTCACATATTATCAAGTTTTAGAATATGAAAATTACCAATAGGTGACATTCATTCCATATAGGTTACACAACACATAGCTCACACATAATAGGTGACATACATCTTATTGGTGATACCTAATCATGTCACCTTTTTGCTTAAAAGGTACATGCTTGGATGTCACCTATACCCCATTTTTCAGTAGTATGATCCACTTCCCATGCCCTGACATATTGAAACACTTCTTTGTCATGGAGCACTTCTACTTAGGCCTCACCTAAAGTGATGCGGTACTCGCCCTCCGCACATGGATGGATTGAAAGGAGACCTCAGAGTTGCGCGTCGTCAAGGTAGGTCACTTGACCGTCAAGGTCAAGGAGGCCACACTAGTACAGAAATGGGTTATAATGTCACTACATGTAGGGTCGGTTTTACCAAATAACCGACTTTATATGTCTAAAAAAAACGCGGGCACCACTTAAGACCTCTTAGGTCGATTTTTTTTAAATAAACCGACTTTGTAGTGTAACTCTATAGGGTCGGTTTTCCAAATAACCGACCTTATATGTTTATAAAAAAAACGCGGGCACCACTTAAGACCTCTTGGGTCGCTTTTCTTAAAATAACCAACCTTGTAGTGTATCTCTATAGGGTCGGTTTTCCAAATAACCGACCTTATATGTCTATAAAAATCGCGGGCACCACTTATGACCTTTTGAGTCACTTTTTTTTAAAATAACCGACCTTGTAGTACATCTCTATAGGGTCGGTTTTTCTAAAATAAGCGACCTTATAGACAATTTTTCCCGCGGCAAAAATTTGGTTTCACGCCGCGATCTCTAGCGTTGGTTTTACCTTATAACCGACCCTAAAGGGCACCTCAGTCGACAAATTTGTCGACCGAAAACGAGCTGAATTTCACGTATACAAGTACCTATAGGGTCGGTTTTTTCTTTATAACCGACCTTACAATCCTCCTCGGTTAAGCACCTCTAAGGTCAGTTATTTCTACAAAACCGACCTTAAATGCGTCCTCGGTCGACAAATTTGTCGATCGATATTTATTCTGGATCAAGGTTCACGCATGTATAAGCACATCTAGCATCGGATTTGCACTTAAAACCGACCTTAGAGCTTCCTCGGTCGACCAATATTTCGACCGATATACTTGGTCGACAAATTCGTCGACCGATATCTATTCTGGATCCAGATAATTCACGCATGTATAAGCACCTCTAGCGTCGGATTTGCACTTATAACCGACCTTAGAGCATTTCTCGGTCGACAAATTTGTCGATCGATATCTATTCTGGATCCAGATAATTCACGCATGTACAAGCACCTCTAGCGTCGGATTTGCTCTTATAACTGACCTTAGAGCATTTCTCGGTCGACAAATTTGTCGACCGATAAGGAGTCAGTTTTCAAGTGTATAAGCAACTTTTAGGGTCGGTATTTTCTTTATAACCGACCTTAGAAGCACATTCGGTCGACAATATTGTCGACCAAGATAAACTAGGATCCAATTTAGTATTTCACACATGAATAAGTACCTGTAGGGTCAGTTTTAACCTAAAAACCGACCCTATAGGTACTTAAGCGAATGAATTCTGGCTCAATCTAGGTCGACGAATCGTCGACCGAATCATATCGGTCGACTAATTTGTCGACCGAATAACGTCTAAAAAAAACCAACCGTCACAACGGCCAGAAAATCAACCGTCGTAACGGCTAAAAAAATCAACCGTCATAACGACTAGAATTTCAACCGTCGTAACGGACATAAATACGACCGTTGGGCGACCAGGAGAACGGTCCAGAAGACGACCATTGGGGGCGTCGATCGACAAATTGTCGACCGAAATGGGGTCTGTTTTGCTATAAATAGCACCCAAAATGATCCATTTCTTCACACCTTCACATTCTCACTTCTCTAGCTCCTCTCTAGTGTATTCTTGTGAAAATCTTCAGCTTCTCTACATCCAATTCTTGCTTGCTATTTCTCCATTTCAAAGCAACGAAATGGCTTCATCATCTACGCGCGGAAAGAAGCAAGTTGCAGGTAGGAAAGGAAGGACGGGCCTTGCACCGCTGCCGTTCATCAACGACGTCCCTTTCATCGACCAAGCTGCAGGCGACCGTTACCTCAGGCTCTCCTCAAAAACTCCTCTTCCACGATGGCCAGTCGACGTCATGGACTTCCAAAGCATTGTCGATTTGGAGGAACTTTTCGAGGTGCAACATTTGACTGATTTTCTAAATCCCTCCTTCCAATCCTACTCCTCCAAACTAGTTAATGAATTCTATGCCAATTTAGTCGAACACCCTGACCATGATTCCTTCTCCTCTATGGTTGGTGGGTATGGATTCCATTTTACTGAGGAGGGTATTCTTGAAATGCTTGACATAGATATAGAAGAATATAAAAATTTTATTGATCTCACTAGAGGAACTCCACTCAACAAACTCTCCCAAGATAACACTGCAATTAGCCTTAGTGATGTCAAAACAACCATCTTTCAATCCAATACGACTTGTCATGAAGATAGGGGTACCTATTATGCCATAAATTTAAAACCTGAAGCTAGGATCATAAATCTCATTTTTGCCACCAATATCCATCCTAGAGCAAACAAATCTGAGGTACCCACCTTTCGTATGTACCTTATCTATGCCATTCTCAAAAGTATTCCCATAAACTTTATTCGTATCATCATTAAGAATATGTTTGAGTTTTCTGGCAATCCACCATATGCCGACTTTGTATGCCAAATCACTCAACATTTTCTTAAGAAGAATATTGAGGACGACTTAGGTTACACATGGGATAGAAAACCCCAAAAGATAAGTAAAAATACGATGGAAAAGATGGGAATCGACTTTGGCCACAAAAGGGCTAGGACTGAAGGGGAGACATCCACCCAAGACATACCTCCACCGCCTCCTCCTACCAACCTACCCCATGATCCTATTACAAACACCTTGACGTACATTGCTGGATCCCAATATCACCTAAGTAGGCAATTGGATTATAATCACCATGCCATGACTTATTTAAACCAAAGGATGCAAGCTCTCTCTCCTAACCAACCTAATGAATATCCCTATTCCCTTAATCCCAGCATGATAAATCCATACAATCCTTCCTACAACTACTATCAAATTCCACCTCCACCATCTCCTGATCTCACACATACTCAGTTTTCCCCAATTCAACTTCAAGACATTGCTGCCCACTTTTGCTTTGATCGTGTTCCCACCTTCTTGGAGGCTTATGCCTTAACCAAGACAGGTGCCTTGGGGTGGCAGACACTGGTCAATTATTATGGAGCTGAGCCCTTTCTTGGAAAAGATCCAGACATTGATGTAATGCTTCAGTCTTTTCAGTGAGATTATGAGATATCTTTGTAATGATGTAATGTTTATCTTTTTATAAAGCAAGTATGTCATGTTTCATCTTATAAAGTGTATGGGCATTAAATTGTTATGAATAAAAGTGTTTTCCATGGCTTCATTTGGACATATACATGTTATATAAGAATATTGTTATTTCAAATGATTGAAAAATAAATTATGGCTAAATTTGACAAAGCATCACTTGGTTAATCTCATACACACACACTTGATACTTAATTTAAAACATTGAAACAGGGTTAATTTCGGTCAAAAATATTATCGACCGAGACAAACCGGTCGACAATATTGTCGACCGAGGATGACCTTAGAGCTCTTTCGTTCGACAAATAGTCGACCGAGGATGACTTTAGAGCTTTTTCGTTCGACAAATAGTCGACCGACAGAATTTTTGAATAGAGTTTAGTATTTTTCAAAACGTTATAAAGCATTGGGATCTCAATCTTTTGTCTCATTGTTGGGAATTCACATCCCTCAATACCACCATCATCACATTTGCTGATTCTGGGTATTTAAACCCTTAGTTCATCACTAAACATGGTTATCACTTATCAGGTAACTATTACCTTCAGGTCATCTGACCAAGGTATTCAGGATATTTGTTACACAATCATCTCAATTTCATATCAACATATCAATTTCATATCAACATCATGCAATACAAAAATAACATCTCTATTCCCTCATTAGGGTTAGAGTTTCCATCTTTATCAATTAAGGTTTCACATATCAGCATCCCATATTGAAAATTTCAAATAACATTATCCCATATTAGGGTTTTTACACAACACCACCCTATATTAAGGTTTCACATAACATTTCCATGTTAGGGTTTCACATAACATCATTCCATATAAGGGTTTCACATAACATTATCCCATATTAGGGTTTCATACGACATCACCATATATTAAAGTTTCACATAACATCATTGTTAGGGTTGTGGAAGCACTTTAGAGCTCCTCGGTCGACAAATTTGTTGACCGAGTTAGAGTCATATTTCACGTGTATAAGAACCTATAGGGTTGGTTTTTCCTTTATAACCGACTCTAGAACAATACCCGGTCGACAATTTGTCGATCGAAATGAATTTTCGATCCAGTTTTCACACATCTTCGGTCGACGAATCTGTCGACCGAATGAAGCCAGATTTCTTTCTTAGAAGCACCTCTAGGGTCAGTTTTTATAATAACCGACCCTATAAGGTTCTCGGTTGACAATATTGTCGACCGAAAATATCCAGTTTAGTTTTTCACACATGTATAAGCACCTCTAGGGTCAGTTATATGAAAAAACCGACCCTAGAGGTGCTTGTACGAAGGAAGTCTTGCTCCTTTTCGGTCGACAAATCGTCGACCGAAACCAGCCAGATTTCTTCGTATTAGCACTTGTAGCGTCAGTTTTACATAATAACCGACCCTATAGATCGTTTCGGTCGAAAAATTCGTCGACCGAGTTTGTGATTGATTGTTATTAAACAACCCGACACGGACACCGTTTATATGTAGAGTCGGTTTTTGGTTGTTAACCGACACTAGAGTTTTTCGCTCTGTGCAAAAAGCCAAAATTTTAGTCTTTCTTCCTCCCACGAAACCCTTTTCTCTTTTCTAATCTATCTCCCGCGGCGCCGCAAAACCTCTTTTTCCGCCGTTGCCGCCTCTCCACGCCGCCAAGAGGATCGTGAAGCTCGTCGGCGCCATGAAGAAGATCGTGAAGCTCGTCGTCGCCGCCTTCCACTCTTACTCCACGAAGCCCGTCGTTGCCGTGAAGCTCTCTTCTTTTCCGTGAAGCTCTCTTCCTTGCCGTGAAGCTTTTCGTTGTCGTGAAGCTCATCGTCGCCACCTTCCACTCTTCCACGAAGGTCACCGCCTCTCTGTGAAGTTCGTCTCTTCCTCCATGAAGCTCGCTGCCATTTCCAATTAAGTTCGAGCTTCCTTCTCCTTGTTCCCTTCATTCTGCCCGCCACCATTACTGCTTCCAGGTCCATCTCGGTCGACAATTAGTCGACAGAGAGCCCACCTGTGCGCAGCGTCCAGGTCCACTCTCGGTCGACAATTTGTCGACCGAGAGTGGACCTGGACGCTGCGCGCAGATGGGCTCGCGGTTGACTAATTGTCGACCGAGATGGACCTGGAACTTATTTATGTTAAAGCTATAAATGTTTTAATCATATTTGTTGTACTGTTCACAAATAGTTCTGAATATTATAATGATTTCAATCTTTGGACTGTTGGAAATGGCCTTACTTTGCTAATTTGTACAAGTAATCAAAACATGCATGTCTTTTTTCATATGTAATCATTATATAAATTTTAGAAATTAATACTAGATTAGACATGTGTACTCCTAGATTGACACTTTAGGGTTGATGCATGATGTTTAACTTAATATATAAATATGAAAATAATGCATTTATATATTAACTTAGAAACCCGTTCAAAATTTACTCATTAGGAGTAAACTTTGGATAGTCCCGGTTTGGGACTGTTTTTGGATATTTTAATCTCACTTAGGATGTACCTGTATAATGTATGTTTAGTTTTGTAGATTATTTCAGTAGGATTTCTCCATTTGTTCTCTGGGTACATATGTGAGTGGTTATTTTCCATTTACATCGGTGTACTTGGAGAACTTAGGGGAAATGCTGCTGAAATTTTCTTCAAAACTAAACATACATTATACAGTTACTAGTGAGATTAAATATTCAAAAATGGGATAGGTGGAACACTTTCTATCAATAAAAACTTACATATTATTATAGTATCAATATTAAACTGTTAGTTTTATAATTAATTTTAATGTGATATAGAAAATGGATCGAAGTTGGATGTCTATCAAGAACCATTGCAGTCCAGAGTTTGCCAAAGGTCTTGATGAATTTATCAGATTTGCTGAGGAACATAGGAAACTACCTACAGATAGGCTATATTGTCCATGTAGAAATTGTTGTAACAATTTGAAAGTTGATATTGGTGAGGAAATTAAGAATCATGGCATATGCAATGGGATCATACAAGGTTATAATGAATGGTATTGGCATGGAGAGAAATTGAATTATGGAGCAGAAAATGTCGATACTAATAGTTGTGGCATAGAAGATATAGATAATGATGATAATGTTAATGATGAACCGATTGAAGATGATCAGATTCAGGATGATATGATTGATGAGATGCTACGTAGTTGTCGGGACAATGTCATTGATCCACCTTCTTTATTTGCAAACATTGTCCATGATGCGAAAAAACCATTATATAATGGTTGTACTAAGTTCACGAGGTTGAGTGCTGTGATGCGATTATACACTCTTAAAGCTCAAAACCGG